>CM046876.1:66637704-67266037 GCA_025667525.1 Glebionis coronaria
CCGAGGGTATCACTAGTAAACCATGATCTAAATAAAAGATATATGAATCCAAACCAAAACAAGACACTTAAACAAAAAGGAAATATTAGATTAAGAAGATAACTTGTATTTGAAATACAAAGTAAAGAAAAGAAAATGTTAATTTTCCAAGAGAGAGAAACACTTATGTTTATATCTCTAAAACTAGAAAATGTGACAACACACTTTGGAAAACACACATACAACTGAGGAGTAGGAAACCTTTTATACTTCAAGGTTCCTCTAACAAGGTCTCCTTCATTTGTTTGTTCAGGACTAATACCTGTAAAATAGACAATATTATATTAGAATTCTTGATACCGTTGAACTACATTTTTCACGAGCTTCGCATCTATATATTATACGAACATCACTTTATTTACGGCTAACAATCTCCCCCTAAGGGATGGTCATTTTATATGTGACTTCACTTCATTGTTGTTGTAGACCTTTGAAGCTTGTTGTCTTGATAATTCCTTCATAGTTCCTTTCAAGACTTGTGATCTTGGATCTTTGATATTCATCTTTGACAATCTTGTGTCTCTTCGTATTTAGCCTTAAGATAATCTCCATTTCTTGACTTGAACATAATCTTTAACCAACATACTCATACTTTGACATCCCTTGAAAGCTAACAATCTCCCTCAATCTTGATTTTCTTGATTTTATTAGAATCTTGAAGATCTTGAATGGGTTCTTGATTTATCCGAGTTTCAAAAGTCTTTGTATTTGTTTGTTCTTGAGCCTTCTTCAATTACTTGATAGATACTTGGAACTTTGTGCATGAATATGTTGCCTTGAATCACGACTCTTGTGTTTGTTATCTTGATTTTCGTGATATTTTGATCTAAAAAGCACCGAACTAATTTTTTTGTGTTTTTGTGGTTTAATCTTCCTAGAAACCATCTACGTACTTGTGGTAGTGATTTAGGTTATTTGGTTTGGTCAAAAACACAAAATTTTATGGGCGTTTGGATCGTTTTTTGGTGAAAAAACTCGTACTAGTCGACTTTTATCCAAGATCCGGTTTTTCAGCAAGTTATTCTGAAATCTTGGAAATCTCGGAATATTGGATATTCCGAAATTGTGTCCTATTCCGAGATTATGACTGATTTCATATTCCGAAATTAAGACATTTAATATTCTGAGATCTTGACTGATTTCATATTCCGAAATTATGAGTGATTTCATATTCCAAAATTATGACTGATTTAATATTCCGAGATCTTGACTGACTTCATATTCCGAAATTATGACTGATTTCATATTCCAAGATCTTGAATTGTTTCATATTCCGAGATCTTGACTTGTAAGCAATATTCCAAGATTTTGTCTAAGAAATATTCTGAGATTATGTGTAAGAAACATTCCGAGATTAAGACTTAATATAATCCGAGATCTTTGATACATTCTGAAATCATATATATTTCGAGATTTTATACATTGCGAAATGTTTATAAATATTCCGAGATTTTCAAAAATGTGATTTGAAATTTTTTAGTTATTTGGTCTTGGAATTTTTGGTTTCTCAAGAAGACATAATTAAGGGATTTAATCAACTTTTCTTCATAAATCAAGGAATCAAGAACGTTTACGGTTTATTCGGTGGTTTGTAAAATCCCGTGAATTTATTTTTCGGTTTCTCCACGAATTATAAAACTCTGTTTTGTTCTTTCGACAACAACAAACACAATTACTTTCTTTCATTGTTCGATCTATAAGTAATCCTTACATTCATCTTCACATCAAACTTCAATGGAACCATTAAATTCGATGTCTCAAGAGGGAGAATTGCGTCCAAAGCAAGACAAAGCTAGAGAAAGTGGCATAACTTCATTTCGACTACTTCAGTCTAATCTAGTGACTCTTTCATGGTTTCAAGGAGGACAAGAATTTGTGACACTCTTTGGTCAAGAACGTAATATGTAACACCACACTTGGATAAGTGGACCGTTACTTAGTAATTATGGCATGTCATCAAAGCATGCAAGGTAAATGTCTAAAACATTAATGACCATAAAGGAAACTGGAAACAAACATTGGTTCCAAACATAAGCGCCACACACAACACTTAAGTAAAGAAATGTAGAGTAAGGGCTAAACAATGTGCAGCAAAGCAAAAGAATATAAATGCATTAAAAGAAGTGAAGACAAGAGAGCCTCCATCCAAATGCACGTACTCTTGATAATTCTAGCTTTGCCCTTTAGTACCTGTCGTATGGGGACATGGAAAGAAAATAAGGCTGAGCAATACGATCAGTGTGCGGATATATGAAAAGATATGAAAATCAGCAAACATAAGTGAAACATAACAAATGAAAGTACAACGGAATAGGTCTATGTCCTGGAAAACCTGGTGTTGTTTATAAACTTGTTTATACTCTGAAATGACTTATGTTTATTTTTATACTGAAAACTGTATTTTAAATGCCCAGAGCCCATATAGGTCATGAAGTATCAACGTGCATGAATACATAGAGAGGTGACCTCATCATACAATCATAGGGGTTGCCTCTAATTATAATAGTCTGGGTGGAGGGATCAGCTCCATGTAACGGATATAAGGCACGGACCACAGTTACCATGCAATCTGCTAACTTGTTCTAGGATGCACTCATTCTCCCCACATGATAATAATATAATAGGCCAAATAACTGAAATGGACGCCGCGAGCAATCACTCTCACTGTGGAAGAGTCATAACACCGGTGCCTCCAGTGTTATGGTTATGGTACCTCCATAACTAGGTGGAACTGGCATGCATGTATATAGCTTAGGCAATCTAAAATATTAATCATATTAATTACTGATAATTTTAATGTAGCTACTGGGGAAAACAAATGCCTGCAAACAGGGAATCCTAAATATAGGAAGAGAGTGTGCTTACTGAAGGACGAAATATCCGTACCTTATGTCCAGTAATGAGGATAAAAACGAAAATGGAAGATCACTCCGACTTCACAATAGCTACATAATAAAAAGGACATGAATGAGTTGTCTGTTTAACTTATACTTACTAGTTATTAGTTTACTTGACGTGTTCTTAACTTGTTTTAATTGTTCTTGTCTTGTTTTACTATTTCATGTTTAATCATGTGTTTCTTAGTGTTTCATGTGTTATTGATTAGTGTATTCCATGTTTTATGTGTTATAATACTTGTTAAAACATAATAAGTAACTTTCTAAAAATAGCAGGAATCTATATATAGTAACTTTCCAAAATAGAAGGTTTCCATATATAGTAACTTACCAAAAATAGCTGGTTTCCATAAATAGTAGTTTCCAAAAATAGAAAGTTTATGTAATTTGTAAGTTTCAAAAATAGAATATTTCCATATTTAGTATGTTTCCATATTTAGAATATTTCTATAAAAAGTAATAAGCTTATTAAATAGGTAAAAGATATAAGTTATAACTTTAATAAGCATATTATAAGCCATGATTGTTATATAGTAAAATATATTAATATTTAATACTTAGTCTTACATATGATTATTAATTATTAATATAATACATGATATCATAAGTAATTATTAATTAATAATATTACATGATTATAATAATTAAACTTTATCTTATATGACTTACTATATAATTAAATTAAATCATGTTATTAATTTAATTGAACCTTGATTAAAATGAAATTTTTTATTAAGCTTAGTTCTTAAATAACTTAGTTAAATGTATATGTACTTATAACATGAATAATTATTTCTACTAATTATTATGACATAAAGTTTATTTAAATGATCATGTTTAATTATAACCTAAGTCTTGTTTGTTAATTAAATTAACCATGTATTATTTCAAGAAATTAATTAATAAAAATAACATAAAATAATATAGCAAAAGTTTAGCCAAACACACCCCTTGGTGTGTTTGCTTCTACCCGAGCCCCAACAAGACCCACTGAGACCATGGAGGTCTCGATTTGCCTCGAAAAACACAACAACACACCACAGCCGTGCGGCTGTGGTTGCTGTCCCGACCACCACCAGCCACCGGCTGCCACGCTGGTGCCACTGCTGGCCCAAAACTACCCCTGGCTTGCGTCGGGGTTCCCCCTGCCGTGCATTATATTCCCACCGAGTGTCTATAGACTCTCGATTGCCACTGGTTGAAGCCAACAACCCTCGTTTGGGGGTGTTTGTGTTGCGGCTGCCAACAGAAAACCACCACCGACCCTTATGGGGTGCGGCTTGTTGGAACAAAACACCACCGAGACCTTTTGAGGTCTCGGTTTGCCTGCCACAACAAACCAAACCAAAAACAAACTCGATCCCATGATTAATCTTCTTAATTACTTGTTTTAAATGATTGTTTTTAAAGATCTTGAACATAAGAAAATAATTAAAAAGATTAAGGATTAAGGATAACGTTTGTGTGATGAATAAGGATTAAGAACCACGAACACAATACCGTAAACAATTAAGATCAAACAAGAAAAATCCTCCTTGTGTGTGTGCATGGGTGCCGTGGCCAAACGGAAAAGAAAAAATAGATTTAGGGTTTTAGCTTATTTCTTAAAAAGTGTTTTATTAATTCCCTAGAGATGTATTTGTTTACATTAGGATAGCTAATGGGCCGGGCCAAGGCCCCCTTTTTCTTTTCTTTTGCCGAAAACCACAAACACCCCTTTCATAAGTTCGTTTTGTTTTTCGTGCTTAAATATTTACCATGTATGTTCGTGTTTTAAATGTCGTGTTTTATTCTCGTTACGTTTTTAAGTATTATACGTAAATACTTATCATGTATTAATAACAATATTAATATACGTAATACTTGTCGTAATTAATTAATATACATAATAATTGTATTAAATATTCATGATTCGTTTCATATATTAACTAATCGTAAAGTTTTAATTTATACGTATTTTCATTTATTTAATGTTCTAAGGTATTTTGAAGCGACTTTTACAACTCTTCTTCTTTAAAAGAATAATTCGTCCTCGAATTAGAGATACGATAAGCTGAAAAGGACATACCCGAATCATAGCTGAAAATGAGGGTAAGAAGTCCGGATAGACTCCTCCGTTTCCCAAGTGTCTTCTCGCTCGAAATGGTCCCTCCAAAGGATTTTGACGAATGGGATCGTCTTTCTCCTCATGACTCGATCCTGACGGTCGAGAACTGCTACGGGTTCTTCAATATAAGATAGATCCTCACGAATCTGATCGAATGGATACGAAACCGTGTGCAACGGATGATAATTATAACCTCTGAGTAAGGATACATAGAACACATTATGAACGTGAGATAGCTGAGGAGGTAACGCTAGATGATACGAAACCTCATCGACACGTTCGAGGACCTCAAACGGCCCGATCAAACGAGGACTGATCTTGCCCTTAAGTCCAAAACGCTTGACGCCACGTGCTGGTGATACCTTTAAGAAAACATGTTCACCAGGCTGAAATTCTAAAGCTATACGATGTTTATCAGCATAGCTCTTTTGACGAGCACGAGCTTCCTGCAGCTTTTCCTTGGTGATGGCAACTTTCTCATTGGTCACCTCTATCATCTCTGGACCCTCAATGATTCGTTCACCAATCTGATCCCTGCAAATTGGAGAACGACATTTCTTGCTACAGAGCATCTCAAAAGGTGCACACTTGATACTCGCGTGCCAACTGTTGTTGTAAGCAAACTCAACCAAGCAAATGTAGTCATCCCAACTCCCTGTCCATTCTAATGCACAAGCTCACAACATGTATTCTAAAGTCTGAATGGTTTGCTCTGACTGACCATTGGTCTGAGGATGAAAGGTTGTGCTAAGCTTAAGTATGGTACCCGAAGCTTTTTACAAACCATTCCAGAATTTAGACGTGAATCGAGGATCTATGTCGGATATGATGTCTGACGGAGTTCCATGTAGTCGCATGATCCCCTGCAGGAATAGATCTGGCAATTTGCTAAATGAAAAATCTTTGCGAATTGGAAGAAAATGAGCTGACTTGGTTAAACGATAGACTATGACCCATATATCATCATGCTTCCTCTGAGTCAGCGGAAGTCCAGTGACAAAATCCATGGAGATTTTGTCCCATTTCCATTCGGGAATCTCTAACGGTTGTAGAAAACCACTAGCCCGCTGATGGTTTGTCTTCACTTGCTGGCAGGTTAGACATTTGGAACGAAAGTAGCAACATCCTGCTTCATGCCACTTCACCAAAATTGCTGTTTGAGATCATGGTACATTTTGGTGGATCTTGGATGAATAGAGAATAGAGAGTTGTGAGCCTCGGTCAGTAAGGCTTTTCTAAGTGTAAGATCGTCCGGGACCCATAACTTGGTACCCTGCCATACGATGCTATCTTCGTCTACACAAAACTCTGTTTGCTGATCAAGATTATGAGTAGTAGCCCATATCTCACCATCATCCTTCTGAGCTGCCTTGATCCGAGAGATTAAGTCTGGCTCAATTCTCATATTATCTCAGTACCCATGTTGTCCACGTACTAAGTACTCAATGTCTAAGCGCTCTAGGTCACGTATGATCTCTTCTTCTATCTTGATGCCAGCAATTTTGCCTGACTTCCTGCTGAGAGCATCTACCACTACATTCGCCTTACCTGGATTGTACTGAAGATTGATGTCATAATCCTTGAGTAGCTCTAACCACCTTCTCTGCCTCATGTTAAGTTCTCGCTGAGTGAATATATACTTGAGGCTCTTGTGATCAGTGAAGATATCACATGATTCACCATATAGAAAATACCTCTAGATTTTGAGTGCAAAGACAACTGCTGCTAATTCTAGATCATGAGTAGGATAATTCTCCTCATAAGGCTTAAGCTGACGTGATGCATATTGATGAGACTGCTTTTATACATAGTCTCATCTTCCAAATAGGGCTTAAAATGCATGAAATATCATCAAAATACCCAAATATATGCTTGTGTTTGTTGCTTGTGTATTTTAGGTACGGATATTGAGATAATGACAAAAGATCACAAGAATCATGCAAAAACGAACACGGGAAACGAAGCCGCACAATGAACCAAGCCCTAGTGAAGACTTTCCCAAGATCAACCCTTGAAGATTTGAAGAATTAAGGAGAAGGGTCCTCCAATTATGAAGAATTGACACTTTATACCCTTGTATCCTCATAATTACAAGTTTGGTCCCTAAAGTTTGTCAAAATTACCAAAAGGACCCTTAACTTTGAAGAATTGACAAGTTTAGCCCCTCAACAAAGCTAAATTGTCAACCAATATCATCCACAAAGTCAAATATATCATGAAGCCCTTCAAAGTACAAGAAATGACAAGTTTGGTCCTTTGAAAAATCCAAAATTACAAAAAGGACCCTCAACTTTCAACAATTGGCAAAAATGGTCCCTCATTTATCAAGACTTGGCAAATTCAGTCCTCCAAAATGACAATTATACAAGTCTAGACCATTATCATTGAAGAAAATACCAAACCCGTCCTTGAAGAATTCAAATATGGCAAGAAATACCCCTGAATTCATGTTACAAAAGTTATTGGGCCAAAAATGCAAAAAGTCCAAAGTTGACAAGGCTAATATGGACGCTGATGGAATTTTCAAGTGAAATGACAAGAAGAAAAGAAGTGAGGGGTTAAACCTGGGCGACACAATAGATACCTTAACCAGTGAGGGGGTGACACGTGCCCCACTCACTCAAATCCACCAATCCCCTTCCTCCCTGCTTCCACCTCACCATCCACTCACATTTATTCATTAAACTAATCCTAACAGATTAGTTTAAACTGGCGCTAAACACCCAATTTAAAAACCAAACGGATTAAAACCTTGTTCTTGGTGTTCTTCACACAATTTGGGGATTTTTGACTGAACAAGAATTAAGCCTTAATTGTTTCCAGATTTATGATTAATCATCCCCTAAACACAACCCAACCTTAAACATGGACACCTCATCACCCCATTTGTCTCTTTGTGTCTCCCCTGCTCCACACCCATGCATACTGCCAAAAAGATGGCAGCAATCCAACGTATGAGAAACATGCTTACTTTCTAAGCTTCATCTACACCCTTGGATGCTATTTCAACAGCTCACACCTCAACTACAGTCCAAATTCAGTCACATGATTCAAAATGAAGACAAAGACCTCAAGGGCATTTTTGGAAGATCAAGCACTAGGGTTTTAAGTTTTTAGCTGTTCCTTAGTCATTTGTATGCCTATATAAAGGCCTTAGGGTGCTTCATTAGACGTTTGCTTTTGGTTTTTCCTTTGTTCAAACACTTGTAAATCCTTTTTCAGTTTAATGAATTTGAGTTAAGTGATTTGAAGAAAGACCAAGTGCCACCTTTATTCTGTTGTTTATGTTCTTAGTTTACTGCTTTTGAAGTTTAAAACCTGTTTTCAAAAGAGGAGTGTGCACAAGTTTGCATATTTTCCTCATTTTCTTGATATTTTGCTAAGTCTTGTTCCAATCTTGGAATTCTTGGGCTATAGGGCTGATCATAGCATCCTAACTGAGTTGGTTAAGGTGTGGTGAGGCTTATAACTTGGGGATAATCAAGTGTGGGGTAACAAGTTTGCATCAATCAAGATTTTTCCAAGTTTCTGATTTTTCATGTTATTGTGCTTAACCCTTGTTGAATCTTAGCAGGCTTTTGTGGAAGCTTGTGCTTGTTCTTGCTAGCACATAAGCTCAAAATTCGTGGGTGTGGATGTACATCCATGAGGTTTGCTTACTTAATCTCTAAATCTGCATAAAGTGTGATTTTTGGTGATATTTGTATGAAACTGTTGTTCTTGTGAATTTTGTGGCTTGTTCTTGCTTGAATCTGTTATTTAGACTTGTTAGAGTGTTAATTGATGCTTGGTTGGCCTGAAATCTTGTTTTGCTTTTGAAAATCTTGATTTGAAAAAGTTAAAGGGGTGTTTGGGTCTACTGATTTATGCTTGTAATCTGATTTTGTGTTAAGGGAAAGTGTTGTTTATGCTTTGTATCTGATATACCTTTGTTTGAGAGTGTTTTGCTGCAAGTTATTGGGTTTGAACACTTGAATTGATCAATCTGCTATTAAGACCTTGTTTCTGCTTGTTTAGACCTAGGATTTTGGGAACACTTAGTGTGTATGCATGCTTAGGGATAAAAGTGGTTAAAACAAAGTTACCTTAACCTGTTTGAAAGATTTGAGGTGTTGAAATTGGCTTGTGTGTCAAATACATCAGCAAAAGTATAAACCTGCATGTGTAGTGTTCATCAGTAACTTTGATAGCTTGGATCTTGCTTAATTCTTTGAACCAGTGCATGAAACTTGTTTAGACTTGCTTATTGGAGTTTATTATAGCTTGTGTGTGCATTTGGTTGAATTTGGTTGGCTGATTTGTGCTAAAATTGCTCTTGAATGCTAAACTGCTCATTGTTCATGTCTGTGCTATATCTGGTGATAAATTGATTAAACTGTATCAATTGGCTGTTTGTGATTGTGTTATTTTGCTTGTTATTGACTCCTTTTGATCCAAAGATCAATTGGGTGCCTTTGTGGAAACTGAATCCAAGAAAAAGTCACTAAAGACAACAAGTCAAAATAGTCAAGCAGTGGGAAAAGTTCCCACTGCTCAACATCCAAAACTAGCCCCTGCTAGTGCAATTTTATCAACAGCTTATCAATAAGCTATTCTAGCTTATTCTGACTTGCAACAACTTATTTTTTGTAATAGATCTTCATTATTTGACCCATTTAAGTGAACTGGAGCTTATCAGACTTTGACTTTGACTTTTCACTAGAAAACCAACTTGTTTGACTTTTAAGATAAGTGCTTATTTGATTTTCCAGCTTATTGAGTGTGCTTATTTGAAAGTTCTTTGGTTTTTAAGCTTAGTTTTGTCAAAAGAAACATTTTGCAACTTGAATCAGCTTCTGAGGTGGTCTAGATCATAAAAACGACTATTTTGTCGTTTTGTGAATAAGTTGTTGACTTGTTTCTGGCTTATTGAGTGGTCTTATTTGAAATTTCTTTTTACAGAAGTCTTTGTTAGGTCAAAAGAAGGTTGTGTGTTAAATTTTAGCTTATGGCATCAGCTTATAGCTTAATGGGCCAAAAAGCCCATTAAGAATAAGCTGCTTATTATAAGTTAGCTTATTTCACATTTTCAGCTTTTGGGCCTTTGGAAAAAGTTGTTTAAAATCAAATTTTGAGTCAACCTGTGCTTTTTGAGCTTATTTTGAGCACTTTTTCTTATTGGGCCTTAATTAAGCCCAATAAGGGACTGTTTAGGGTTTGGCCCATTTTCTAGGCCCAATAGGGGTATTTAGGTAATTTCACTTTCATTTCTGAGTTATTTAGGTTAAATTAAGCTAGTTTGCAAGTTTTTAGAATTTTTTATAATTTTTGGATTTTTAATATTATTTTAATATTATTTTATTATTAAAAATTAAAAGTCTGATTTTTTAGGTTTTTATATTTTTCCTAGGTTCTAAATACTTAATTAGGATTTTTGCAACTTTCCAAATATTTTTTAGGTCTTTTAATTATTTGTTATAATTAATTTAAGATTTAATTGATTTTAGGAGTTTTTAATTGTTTAAAAATAGTTTTAATTGGTTTTAAAATTTTGAAAAATAGTTTTTAGCTTAATTAGAGTATTTTTGAGGTTTACAAACTTGAAAATCTTGTTTAGGGCTTTTTAATAATTAATTTTGATTTTTAGGGCTTTAATTAGCATTAAAAAGTCATTATCTAATTAATTAAAAGGTTTTTGCAAGTTTTGATTTTTTGTAAACTCTTAGATTATTATTAAGGATTTTTGGTGATTTTTAGGAATTTTTAGGGTTAAATTTTAATTTTGGTGGTTTTTACGACTTTACGTATACGCCTTTTTAGACTTAGTTTAATCCGTCTTCATAACCGTCACTCTTTTCTAATCCCTTTTCTATTTTTCTTTTCTCAAATATAATCACAAATTAATCCAAGTCATTACACACATAACACACTAGCCTCCTTGAGAACGAACTTAATTGGGTCATTCACACACGGTTTTCCTAAATCGTCGTGCTCACTTGCCCTTTTTATTGCACTCTTTTCCTAAAAGGGTAGCAAAACTTCAACATCATTTTGGCGCCGCTGCCGGGGAGGCGTGTTGTGTTTTGATTTGGCATTGTTGTTTTTATACTAACCATAATTAGTATTTGTATTAGTAGCACTCTACTAATACGTATTATCGTTTTTCGGTTTTTGTGTGAATATTATTACTATATTGTATACGTAGAACAATAAATACACAAGTACTCCAAATACGTGAGCAATCACAACCTTGACTTGGGAGGTCATTACCCAATCATTGTATTCGAATCTCAAACCAAAGAAAAAGGCAAAAATAGATAAATACTTTCGTGAAGCTTAATCTTGAAAATACAAACTATAAGGTGGGTATAAGGCGGATATTATAAAATATATCCTAAGGAAAAAGGCTCTTAAGTGCTTCGCGCCGCCTCGTTTCCCCGCTTGCTTGTGAGTATTTGATTGTGAGAGTGAATCGAGGGTTTTGCCGCCCAAAGTATTACTAAGTATTATATATATTTTCTTGGTTTCAATTTGATTAAACCCTCTTGAACGATTTGGTGTTCCACCATCGTTCTAAAGTCATCGAAGGCGTTCACTCCACGTGTTCGTTTTCATTCTTTGAGGCTTCGTTAATCAAGAGATTTGATTAGTGAGGAGATTTGTGGACTCATTGTCTACTTAATACATTTCTCCAAGTTCCAAAAAGGTTAATACAATCAAAAACCACAAAAAAATTGAAAAAATACAAAACACCAAAAAGAATCTTCTTTGCTCGTCCCCTCGTTGTACGTGACGTTTATGCTAACTCGAAATCAAGCAAGACGTGCTCGTAAACGAAAAAACAAATCCATTACTCCAAACAATTCTAGTGAGGAGTCTCCTATTGACGAACCCATTGTAAGAGAAGCACCAACCATGGCGAATCGAACTATGATGGAGTTACTTCAAGCACCCACCGAGGGTTATGGAGAGGCTATTGTAATTCCCGCTATCCTTGCGGAGAATTTTGAGGTTAAGACGGGTTTGTTGTCCATGATTCAAAACAACAAATTCCGTGGTGATGAGAAGGACAATCCTCACAACCATATCCGCCAATTCAATCGTCTTACCGCTACTTGCAAGTTTAAGGATGTTTCAAACGACTCGATTAAGATGATGCTTTTTCCGTATTCCTTAGCGGGGCCCGCAAAAATTTGGTTAGAGAAAGAGCCACCCAATTCTATATTGACGTGGAAGGATCTCGTGTCTAAGTTTGTGAACCAATTTTTTCCGCCCTCTAAGACTACGCACTTGAAAAACGAGATTTCAAAGTTTTCACAAGAATTTAATGAAAGTTTTTCAACGGCTTGGAATAGGTTTAAGGAAATGTTACATGAATGTCCTCATCACGGTTTTTCCGATTTGCATCAAATTGACACGTTTTACAATGGACTTAATGATCATGAAAGGGATTATTTGAATGCCGCCGCGGGTGGTAATTTTTTGTGTAAAACGGTTGAGGAAGCTTTGGTGATAATTGAAAATAGATCTAAGGTGTATAGTCCTCGTAGCACGTCTAGTGTTCGTAAAGCTTCGTCTTCGGCTTCACCTTCTTTGTCTAATACCATCGATGCTTGCCAAATTGAAGCAAATTTGGAGAACAAAATTTTTGATAAGTTGAAAGGACTTTTGATTGAGTTTAAAGTTGGTGAACCAAGTGCTCCCGCTACGGTTAAAGCGGTTGAGGTTTCTTGCATGTATTGTGGTGGAGGTCATGATTTCTCCGAGTGCATTACCAACGGTGGTAACACTTCGAGTGCCTTTGCGGCCACGGGAAATTACAACCAAAACGGTCAAGTTTCCCGCTCTAATCAAATGACTCCACCGGGTTTTGGATCAAATCAAAATGCTAACAACTATCGCAACAATCAAGTTGGTTTTAAGAACAATTACAACAAGGGTAATTATGGGAATCAAGGGGCTAACAATCAAGTTTCAAACAAAAATGATTTTCAAAATAACAACAAGAGTTTGCAAACATTGAAAGATCTTCCAAGTGAGTTTGTTGAATATGCTAGTGGTAATGATGCTAGGTTTGACAACATTCAAAGAGAAATAATTAGCCTAAGATCCGAGTTCAAAAACGACTTGAAGAAAGAGTTGAAAAATGAGTTAGCTAATGAACTTAAAATCCACACCAACAAGATGGAAGGAAATGTCACTAGGTTACAACAAAACCAACAAAAGATGGAACAAGGGCAACATGAGATTAAACAAGAGATGCTTAAGGCCGAGAAAAGGCAAACCGAAGCCGTATTGAGGCAATCTAATTTTGAAGATAAAATCTCGTCTATGTTTGAGGCAATAATGTGTAAACCGTCATCAAGTGGTCTTCCTAGTAACACTATATCCAACCCTAAGGGTGAGATGAAAGTGATTACCACACGTAGTGGTAAGACACTAAAGGAGCCGATTCCTCAACCAATTGCTCCTACGGAGGAAGCAATTGAGGAAGAACCCGAGGTGGTGGTCGAAAAGGAGCATATTTCAAGCCCACAAAGTACCGCTCATGCCACACCTACGGTTGACCCATTACCATCATTGGAACCCGAGATTCCAAAGGCTATGCCTATGCCTCAACCCACACCACCCTTGCCTTACCCATCGAGACTTAGGAAGGAGAAACGACAAGAGCGCGACAACTACCAATTTGAGCTTTTTATGAAAATGTTTCGTGACTTGCATTTTAATATAAGTTTTGCCGACGCCTTGGTCATGATGCCTCGATTTGCCGCTAACTTTAAGAGTATGTTGAACAACAAGGAGAAATTACACCAAAAGTCTAGTTGTTCGTCGGTTTATCTTAATCGCATACCTCAAAAAGTCGGTGATCCCGGTAAATTTTTGATCCCTTGTGCAATTCAAGATATGGAAGAATGCTTCGCCTTGGCCGATCTTGGTGCTAGCATTAACTTGATGCCACTTGCAATCTACAAGTCGCTCAATCTTCCTAATCTTACTCCTTCACGAATGTCTATTGAGTTGGCCGATCATTCCACGATTCTTGCATGTGGTTTGGCGGAAGACGTTTTTGTGAAAGTGGGGAAGTTCTACTATCCCGTAGACTTCATTGTTGTTGACATCCCCACGGATCCTCAAGTTCCTCTCATTTTAGGTCGTTCGTTTTTAGATACGTCTATGGCTTTGATCGATGTGCATGCTAGAAAGATCACCTTACGTTTCAACGACGAGGAACTTGTTATAAACGCAACTCAAAATTCTCAACTCTCTCATGTTTATTCCGTTGCTACCATAAACCTCGTTGATATGATCGACGTGGTTTGCGAGGAATTTTCACAAGAAGTTTTAGGGTTTGGTGATGAAGAAAATAGTGGCAATCCCACTATGTTAGATCCAATTCTTGATAATTCGACACCAACCTTCACTCCTTTCGAAGGTGGTGGTTTTACGTTGGAAGAATTCGATGTTCCACGTACTTGTGACGAAGACCTCGACAACTATGAGGACTTCTCGATTATCAAGGATTTTCTCAACGATTTCCCATTTCCTCCACCCGAGGAGGTTATGAGTATCGAGCCCAAATCTTCACTTGAGGAACCACCTATCCTCGAGTTGAAAGATTTACCTCCTCACCTCGAGTATGTCTATTTGGAGGAGGACGACAAGTTGCCGGTTATTATTGCGAAGGAACTTTCGAATGATGAAAAAACCGCACTTGTCGATGTTCTTAAGGACCACAAAGGGGCGATTGCGTGGAAGTTATCCGACATTAAGGGAATCGATCCCAAATTTTGTACACACAAAATATTAATGGAGGAGGATTTCAAGCCAACAATCCAAAGTCAAAGAAGGGTGAACCCCAAAATTCACGATGTCATCAAAAAGGAGGTCCTTAAACTCCTTGACGCGGGAATGATTTACCCTATTTCCGATAGCCCTTGGGTGAGTCCTATTCATTGTGTCCCTAAAAAGGGAGGGATGACCGTTGTGCCAAACGATGCCAACGAGTTAATTCCCACGAGACTCGTGACCGGATGGAGAGTGTGCATTGACTATCGAAAGTTGAATGAAGCCACTCGAAAAGACCATTTTCCCTTGCCCTTCATGGACCAAATGTTGGAGCGTCTTGCGGGAAACGATTTCTATTGCTTTTTAGATGGTTTTTCCGGTTACTTCCAAATTCCCATCGATCCTCGTGATCAAGAAAAAACTACGTTTACGTGTCCATATGGAACGTTTGCCTATCGTAGAATGCCATTCGGACTTTGCAATGCACCGGGAACTTTTCAACGATGCATGATGGCTATTTTTCATGATATGATCGAGAAGACGATGGAAGTCTTCATGGATGACTTTTCCGTGTTTGGTGATTCCTTTACTTCGTGTTTGTCGAACCTTGAGAGAATGTTAAAACGTTGTGAGGAAACCAACCTTGTGCTCAATTGGGAAAAGTGTCATTTTATGGTTAAGAGTGGAATCGTCTTAGGGCACAAGGTTTCGAAAGCGGGGATTGAGGTAGATCAAGCTAAGGTAGACGTCATCGCCAAATTACCTCATCCCAAAACCGTTAAGGGAGTTAGGAGTTTCCTAGGCCACGCGGGCTTTTATCGACGATTCATCAAGGATTTCTCGAAGATTTCTCGACCCATTACACATCTTCTTGAAAAAGAGGCACGTTTTGTCTTTGACGAAGATTGTGTACGAGCCTTTGAGATCCTTAAGAGGAAACTTACCGAAGCTCCCATTCTTGTTGCTCCAAATTGGAACCTCCCCTTTGAACTTATGTGTGATGCAAGTGATTACGCTATTGGGGCCGTTTTGGGGCAACGTCATGAAAAGCACTTCTTGCCTATTCACTATGCTAGCAAGACGATGACCGAGGCTCAACTTAAATACACTACAACGGAAAAGGAGTTCCTTGCCGTGGTGTATGCATTTGAGAAATTCCGACCTTACCTCGTCTTGACGAAATGCATAGTGTATACGGACCATTCGGCTATCAAGTATCTCATGGCTAAACAAGATGCAAAGCCGAGATTACTTCGTTGGATTCTCCTCCTTCAAGAATTTGATCACACCATTGTTGACAAAAAAGGAGCCGAGAATCTAGCGGCCGATCATCTCTCTCGTTTGGAAGATCCTCACCAAAGTGTTTACGAGCCTAAGGAAATCACCGAAACATTTCCGCTCGAGACACTTGGTTTAGTGAATTCCAAACTTGATTCTTCTACCCCATGGTTTGCGGATTTTGCAAATTACCATGCGGGTAACTTCATCGTTAAGGGTATGACAACTCAAGAAAAACGAAAATTCTTTCGTGATGTCAAGTTCTACTTTTGGAACGACCCTTACTTGTTTCAAACTTGTGCGATCAAATCATCCGCCGTTGTGTATTTGGCACCGAAGCTTCTAATATCCTTAGAGCTTGCCATGAGGGACCCACGGGTGGTCACCACGGTGCTAATCTCACGGCTAAAAAGGTGTTTGATGCCGGCTTCTTTTGGCCTACTATTTACCGAGATGCACAAATCCTTGTGAAGTCTTGTGATTCATGCCAACGACAAGGAAAAGCCTCACAAAAAGATGAAATGCCACAAAATATCATTCAAGTATGTGAGATCTTTGACGTTTGGGGTATAGACTTTATGGGGCCGTTCCCATCATCTCGTGGTAATAAGTACATCCTTGTTGCGGTTGACTACCTTTCTAAGTGGGTGGAGGCAAAGGCCTTGCCCACTAATGATGCTCGTGTGGTAGTTAAGTTCTTGAAAAATTTGTTTGCTAGGTTTGGAACCCCTCGTGCGATCATAAGCGATCGTGGAACCCATTTTTGTAATGACCAATTCGAAAGGGTTCTAAGGAAATATGGGGTTACACATCGTCTTTCTACGGCTTATCACCCACAAACGAGTGGGCAAGTCGAGGTTTCAAACCGAGCATTGAAGAGGATCTTGGAGAGATCCGTGGGGGAAAACCGACAAACTTGGTCGGATAAGTTAGACGATGCTTTATGGGCCTTTAGGACCGCTTATAAGACGCCCATTGGGTGCACTCCCTATAAGCTTGTGTATGGAAAGAATTGTCATTTGCCTATCGAGTTAGAACACAAGGCTTATTGGGCCCTAAAGCATTGTAATGATGACATGGAGACCGCGGGAAAACACCGGAAAATGCAATTAAATGAATTGGATGAATTGAGAGACATTGCTTATGAAAATTCATTGATTTACAAAGAGAAAACTAAAAAGTTGCATGATTCAAAAATTAAAAACCGGGTTTTTAACATTGGGGATCAAGTTTTACTTTTTAATTCAAGATTGAAAATATTTTCCGGTAAATTGAAATCCCGTTGGTCCGGTCCATTCACCGTGACTCAAGTGTTTCCTTATGGGACCATCGAGCTAGCTCAAGATGATGGTCCTAACTTCAAGGTGAATGGACATAGGTTGAAGCACTACTTCGGTGGGGAAGTTCCATCCTTGAACTACCTCGACCAAGTCACCTTACCCAATGATAATTAGTGTTGAGGGGATCGAGTCGAGCTCATGACTCGGTAATCAAAAACGAGGTGCCTCGTGGGGGAGTCCCATGCTTATCCTATGTACATATTATCGCTTTCTTAGTCTAATGTAGCTTACGTGTGGGGATTTGTGCCCTTCCAACCTTTGTTCCGTGGTTGTTTGTGATATGTGGTTTTTAGATCATGATCTTCACGATTGGAGCCTCTCGTGTTCATTTTATGGGAGCACTCGATCGTTTGCTTTGGAGACATTTCTCAATATCCATGATATATCCTTTATTGTTCTAACCTTAGGTTTTTAGCACACTTCATAAACGGCTATTAATTTAACGGTTACACCCTTTCCATGCTAGATTAAGCATTCGACTACGTCTCTATTATGGGGGTGTTTGCACCCCTAGACTCGAAACATTGAGGACAATGTTTAACTTTAGTATGGGGGGGTGAATAGATACTTGCCTTGCCAAACCTTCACGCTTTTCAAAGTTTATCGTTTTGTTTATCGTTTTCTTGCAAAATAAGGCTAAAAATGGCCAAATTTTAAATTTTTTTCTCATGTTTTATAAGTGTTTGAAGACACGAATGTAGATTTTCCGATGGCGAGAATAAGAGTAATTTTTGACTCGACCGTGCGTGTTGAGCACTTAGCTTTGATTCCTTAACTACACATTAGGCTAAGTCTCTTAAATGAGGACGAGAAATGATAGAGTTAATTATAAGTTAATATGCTAAACGTAGAGTACTCGTATTCTTTCAAAAACTCATGTGTTCTCGTTGTTTGCTTATTCTCCCTTCGCTTGTAAATATTTTTGCTTAATAAATATTGATTTAGCGGTTTAGTTTTGATTGTTGGGTTTCTAGTCTTTTCTAGTAGCTTCCGTGTAATTAAATTGGGAAGACATTAAGGTATCGCCAGCGTCACGGTTTTGAAGTATTGGCACCCGAATAATCGAAAGCTTCACCCAATAATAAGATTTCAAGTGCTCACCTAAATCAAGCAAACAATTTGAAGCCCCACAAGGCCGAAAAATCTATGCAAAATTGAAAGTGAATCAAGCCTTAATCTTCGAAGCTTTAAAGATCCAAAATTCGCCTTAGCGTGAGGATATACGTCTTTGGCTAATAAAACCACCGATGAGGCGGATAATAAAAGGCAAGGCAAGACCGAAGTCATAATAAAAGCTTCATGGCGAAGTTGAATAAAAGATGGAGGTAAACCAAAGATAATAAGGCCCTTCCGTTAGGGGGCATATAAAAGTCTTGGTAATAAGTCTCATGTTCAAAACCGTTATAAAACCGTGTTTATCGATTCTTCTTGTCAACTTAATTTTTTAACATCGTTGTCTATTAGGAGGGGTTATTGATTTGATGGTCTTAGTTACACCGTTAGGACTCTATTTTTAGACCTAAATCTCTATTATCGCATAAGTCAAACAATGTATCCTCGTGAAACATTCAAGACATCATAAAATATAAGAGATACAACTTAGGAATAAAGGGAGGATAAGTACGTGATTAGGGCATATGAGTAGTGTTAGCATTACTAACTTATAATGACAATGATCTCGTTGCACGCTTAGCATGGAATTGGAGTGAAAATCGAGGATGACAAAATTATTTCTAACGAAGCATTCACGTGTTCTTATTCTATGAACCTAAACGTCCCATTTTGCGATGAAAATCATACATTATGTCTATAACACAAGTGGTAGTAATAGTAGTAGTGTAGCTAGTTTATCATTCAATAAAGTGAATAAAATTAAATTTTGGAAATGCTTTGATACTTTATTCTAGCATTGCGTGAGGGCACGGCAATGGTTTAGTATGGGGGAGTGATGAGACTGCTTTTATACATAGTCTCATCTTCCAAATAGGGCTTAAAATGCATGAAATATCATCAAAATACCCAAATATATGCTTGTGTTTGTTGCTTGTATATTTTAGGTACGGATATTGAGATAATGACAAAAGATCACAAGAATCATGCAAAAACGAACACGGGAAACGAAGCCGCACAATGAACCAAGCCCTAGTGAAGACTTTCCCAAGATCAACCCTTGAAGATTTGAAGAATTAAGGAGAAGGGTCCTCCAATTATGAAGAATTGACACTTTATACCCTTGTATCCTCATAATTACAAGTTTGGTCCCTAAAGTTTGTCAAAATTACCAAAAGGACCCTTAACTTTGAAGAATTGACAAGTTTAGCCCCTCAACAAAGCTAAATTGTCAACCAATATCATCCACAAAGTCAAATATATCATGAAGCCCTTCAAAGTACAAGAAATGACAAGTTTGGTCCTTTGAAAAATCCAAAATTACAAAAAGGACCCTCAACTTTCAACAATTGGCAAAAATGGTCCCTCATTTATCAAGACTTGGCAAATTCAGTCCTCCAAAATGACAATTATACAAGTCTAGACCATTATCATTGAAGAAAATACCAAACCAGCCCTTGAAGAATTCAAATATGGCAAGAAATACCCCTGAATTCATGTTACAAAAGTTATTGGGCCAAAAATGCAAAAAGTCCAAAGTTGACAAGGCTAATATGGACGCTGATGGAATTTTCAAGTGAAATGACAAGAAGAAAAGAAGTGAGGGGTTAAACCTGGGCGACACAATAGATACCTTAACCAGTGAGGGGGTGACACGTGCCCCACTCACTCAAATCTACCAATCCCCTTCCTCCCTGCTTCCACCTCACCATCCACTCACATTTATTCATTAAACTAATCCTAACAGATTAGTTTAAACTGGCGCTAAACACCCAATTTAAAAACCAAACGGATTAAAACCTTGTTCTTGGTGTTCTTCACACAATTTGGGGATTTTTGACTGAACAAGAATTAAGCCTTAATTGTTTCCAGATTTATGATTAATCATCCCCTAAACACAACCCAACCTTAAACATGGACACCTCATCACCCCATTTGTCTCTTTGTGTCTCCCCTGCTCCACACCCATGCATACTGCCAAAAAGATGGCAGCAATCCAACGTATGAGAAACATGCTTACTTTCTAAGCTTCATCTACACCCTTGGATGCTATTTCAACAGCTCACACCTCAACTACAGTCCAAATTCAGTCACATGATTCAAAATGAAGACAAAGACCTCAAGGGCATTTTTGGAAGATCAAGCACTAGGGTTTTAAGTTTTTAGCTGTTCCTTAGTCATTTGTATGCCTATATAAAGGCCTTAGGGTGCTTCATTAGACGTTTGCTTTTGGTTTTTCCTTTGTTCAAACACTTGTAAATCCTTTTTCAGTTTAATGAATTTGAGTTAAGTGATTTGAAGAAAGACCAAGTGCCACCTTTATTCTGTTGTTTATGTTCTTAGTTTACTGCTTTTGAAGTTTAAAACCTGTTTTCAAAAGAGGAGTGTGCACAAGTTTGCATATTTTCCTCATTTTCTTGATATTTTGCTAAGTCTTGTTCCAATCTTGGAATTCTTGGGCTATAGGGCTGATCATAGCATCCTAACTGAGTTGGTTAAGGTGTGGTGAGGCTTATAACTTGGGGATAATCAAGTGTGGGGTAACAAGTTTGCATCAATCAAGATTTTTCCAAGTTTCTGATTTTTCATGTTATTGTGCTTAACCCTTGTTGAATCTTAGCAGGCTTTTGTGGAAGCTTGTGCTTGTTCTTGCTAGCACATAAGCTCAAAATTCGTGGGTGTGGATGTACATCCATGAGGTTTGCTTACTTAATCTCCAAATCTGCATAAAGTGTGATTTTTGGTGATATTTGTATGAAACTGTTGTTCTTGTGAATTTTGTGGCTTGTTCTTGCTTGAATCTGTTATTTAGACTTGTTAGAGTGTTAATTGATGCTTGGTTGGCCTGAAATCTTGTTTTGCTTTTGAAAATCTTGATTTGAAAAAGTTAAAGGGGTGTTTGGGTCTACTGATTTATGCTTGTAATCTGATTTTGTGTTAAGGGAAAGTGTTGTTTATGCTTTGTATCTGATATACCTTTGTTTGAGAGTGTTTTGCTGCAAGTTATTGGGTTTGAACACTTGAATTGATCAATCTGCTATTAAGACCTTGTTTCTGCTTGTTTAGACCTAGGATTTTGGGAACACTTAGTGTGTATGCATGCTTAGGGATAAAAGTGGTTAAAACAAAGTTACCTTAACCTGTTTGAAAGATTTGAGGTGTTGAAATTGGCTTGTGTGTCAAATACATCAGCAAAAGTATAAACCTGCATGTGTAGTGTTCATCAGTAACTTTGATAGCTTGGATCTTGCTTAATTCTTTGAACCAGTGCATGAAACTTGTTTAGACTTGCTTATTGGAGTTTATTATAGCTTGTGTGTGCATTTGGTTGAATTTGGTTGGCTGATTTGTGCTAAAATTGCTCTTGAATGCTAAACTGCTCATTGTTCATGTCTGTGCTATATCTGGTGATAAATTGATTAAACTGTATCAATTGGCTGTTTGTGATTGTGTTATTTTGCTTGTTATTGACTCCTTTTGATCCAAAGATCAATTGGGTGCCTTTGTGGAAACTGAATCCAAGAAAAAGTCACTAAAGACAACAAGTCAAAATAGTCAAGCAGTGGGAAAAGTTCCCACTGCTCAACATCCAAAACTAGCCCCTGCTAGTGCAATTTTATCAACAGCTTATCAATAAGCTATTCTAGCTTATTCTGACTTGCAACAACTTATTTTTTGTAATAGATCTTCATTATTTGACCCATTTAAGTGAACTGGAGCTTATCAGACTTTGACTTTGACTTTTCACTAGAAAACCAACTTGTTTGACTTTTAAGATAAGTGCTTATTTGATTTTCCAGCTTATTGAGTGTGCTTATTTGAAAGTTCTTTGGTTTTTAAGCTTAGTTTTGTCAAAAGAAACATTTTGCAACTTGAATCAGCTTCTGAGGTGGTCTAGATCATAAAAACGACTATTTTGTCGTTTTGTGAATAAGTTGTTGACTTGTTTCTGGCTTATTGAGTGGTCTTATTTGAAATTTCTTTTTACAGAAGTCTTTGTTAGGTCAAAAGAAGGTTGTGTGTTAAATTTTAGCTTATGGCATCAGCTTATAGCTTAATGGGCCAAAAAGCCCATTAAGAATAAGCTGCTTATTATAAGTTAGCTTATTTCACATTTTCAGCTTTTGGGCCTTTGGAAAAAGTTGTTTAAAATCAAATTTTGAGTCAACCTGTGCTTTTTGAGCTTATTTTGAGCACTTTTTCTTATTGGGCCTTAATTAAGCCCAATAAGGGACTGTTTAGGGTTTGGCCCATTTTCTAGGCCCAATAGGGGTATTTAGGTAATTTCACTTTCATTTCTGAGTTATTTAGGTTAAATTAAGCTAGTTTGCAAGTTTTTAGAATTTTTTATAATTTTTGGATTTTTAATATTATTTTAATATTATTTTATTATTAAAAATTAAAAGTCTGATTTTTTAGGTTTTTATATTTTTCCTAGGTTCTAAATACTTAATTAGGATTTTTGCAACTTTCCAAATATTTTTTAGGTCTTTTAATTATTTGTTATAATTAATTTAAGATTTAATTGATTTTAGGAGTTTTTAATTGTTTAAAAATAGTTTTAATTGGTTTTAAAATTTTGAAAAATAGTTTTTAGCTTAATTAGAGTATTTTTGAGGTTTACAAACTTGAAAATCTTGTTTAGGGCTTTTTAATAATTAATTTTGATTTTTAGGGCTTTAATTAGCATTAAAAAGTCATTATCTAATTAATTAAAAGGTTTTTGCAAGTTTTGATTTTTTGTAAACTCTTAGATTATTATTAAGGATTTTTGGTGATTTTTAGGAATTTTTAGGGTTAAATTTTAATTTTGGTGGTTTTTACGACTTTACGTATACGCCTTTTTAGACTTAGTTTAATCCGTCTTCATAACCGTCACTCTTTTCTAATCCCTTTTCTATTTTTCTTTTCTCAAATATAATCACAAATTAATCCAAGTCATTACACACATAACACACTAGCCTCCTTGAGAACGAACTTAATTGGGTCATTCACACACGGTTTTCCTAAATCGTCGTGCTCACTTGCCCTTTTTATTGCACTCTTTTCCTAAAAGGGTAGCAAAACTTCAACATCACATATGCAATCACCTTCCCATGTTGCATGAGTACACAACCAAGTCCTTTACTAGAAGCATCGCTATAAATATGAAATCCACCTATGCCAGATGGGAGAGTAAGAATAGGTGCAAAAACTAATCGTTGCTTAAATTCTTTAAAACTCTTATCCTGCTTATCATTCCAAACGAATTTTTCTCCCTTACGCATCAGCTTGGTCAAAGGCAAGGCTAATAATAACTGGTTTTGGCCGAGTATGGAAATTTGTTCGTCTCGATTCAATTCGAATTGACAAAGGTTGAAAGTGTGACTCAGTCGTTTTTGGTAAAAAAGAAAAAGATTGGTCGTTGTTGTAAAATAAAATTGCAAAACTTTAAAGTAAAAGGCAAGGTAAATAAATCTTTAAATGATTAAAAAGTAAATGACGAGAAATTAAAACAAATAACTAATAATAAAGGAGCGAAACAAATAATAAAACGTAAATTAAAGCAAAACAATTAATAAAAATAAAACTAAACGAAGAAATTAACTTTCGACTGAAAAATAAATTTTACCTAATGGAAAAGGAGAAAATAAAATTAAAAGGGTACTTTAAAACTAAACGAGACAAAAGCTAAAGCGGGTACTAAATAAAAGATAAAACTTAAACTTTACGAAAAAATATTAATACTAAAAATTGATGAAAAATTCAACTAAAAATACGTAACTTTCAGAATTAAAATCGGAACAACTTTCAGATAAAACTAAACAATTACGGAACAATACTAATTATTAAACAAGCAGGCAAGCAACTAGCTCAAGTAGGCAAGCTAGCTGCTTCATTTTTGGCGCGAAAAAAAAATAACCAGGCAAGCTGGTCACTTTTTCGGAATTTAAACTTGGAAATGAAATTCTTTGGAATACTTCAATTTTCGGAATGTTTCTTTTTCAGAACTTTTTTTTCGGAATGTTGTAATTTCAGAGATTCTTCGGAATAATATTCTTTCACAACTTTTTTCGGAATAATTTTTGTTTCAGAACATTTTTTCGGAATAATTGATTTTCAGAACATTTTTCGGAATTTTGTGTTTTTTCGGAAAAAGAAGGATTTTCAGATAAATGACATATCTTCGGAATAAACTACATTATCAGAAAAACTAAAATCTTCGGAAAAATTATAATTTCGGAAAAAGGGAGTTTTTCAGAGAAATGCTAATCTTCGGAATACCAAATATTTTCAGAGAAATGACATATATTCGGAAAAGCAATAATTTCGGAAAAAATGACAAATTCAGAGAAATCTTCGGAATTTAAAACCCTAATCCGAAAATCCTAAAGATCAGAAAAAAAAGTTACAGTAATAACTAAAAGTCAGAAAATAAGCCACGAATAAGCTAAAATTAAATAAGCAATCTACCAAAACTTAATCTAAAACACTTTTAAGAAAAACTAATTCAATCACAAATCAAAAACTTCAAAAACACTAATAAAACTAAAAATTAAAAATCAACTTTTAATAAAATAAACTAATAAAAACACTTAACTAAAATCAAATCAAACACACAATAAGCTATAAAATCAATAAGCTAACACAATTAAAAACATAAAAACATAACAATTAATCAAATAAGCATGACAATAAGATAATAAGCATAAAGATTAAGCAAAACAAGAAAGGTAGAATGAGAGATTAATATAAAAACTTGATTAAAATTAAAGATTCAACAACAATTAAAAGTAAAAATTAAAGGACTTACAAATTTAAGGTGCAAGACAGGAAATGTAAATTGAAAAGTAAATAAAAGACATGAAAAATAAAGGTGGAAATACTAAGTTGTCAATTTAGCTAACACATCCTAATGACACATTAGGAGGGTATTTATAGGAGGATTAGTATGTCTTGATGCTTTCTTCCTTTTCTCGTCTTTTCGTCTTTATAAATTCTTCGACTTTTTCGACTTTGTCTCGGGATTATTTGAACTCGTCTTATAATTTCTTCATTTATTAGACTTGAGTTCTTCGACTTCATTAAAATTCCGTCTTTAGACTTTTTCTTCGATAAATCTTCAGAATAGGCCTTGGACTTCCGTTCTTTTTGCACTCTTGATCTTTTGACTTCGTCTTTTGTCTTTTTCTTCGATAAAAGTCCATGAAAGCCCATGTTTTCTTCCCTTTTCACATTTTGGTCCTAAATCACAACAAAAACACAAACTACGCATAATTCCGACATTTACGACATAAAATACACGTTTTGGCTTGATTATTATTATAATTAAGTGGTGAAAGGATAAGTGTTTTCACACTTATTAAATCCCCTACACTTGACCATTGCAATGCCCTCATGCAATGCATTAGTTACAAAGCAAAATTTATATTTTTCATCATAATCAGTCCACCTTGGCCTTTATTAAACACAAGACATTAAAGAGATAGATCAAAGACTTACCTTAGGTTTTTGGAATGTCATGAATGATTATCACCCTCAAGTTTCACGTTCCCCATACCAAGCTTAAAAACGAGATCATTGTTATTATAAGGTAGCAAACTAACACAAACTCATGTGGCCCAATTATTCACTTAGACTCCCTAATTCCTAGGTTTATCTCTTATATTTTATTGTTGTCTTGAATGATCACAAGGATGCATTGTTGACTTATTTCGATAGTTTATTAGGCCGAAAATAAAGTGGGACAATTTAATCAATAGTTAGCTAAAGGACAAAATCTTTTAAAACTGCTTCTCGGGACCTCATAAAGTTCATATCTTGGCATAAATCGCTTCACGATTTGAGACCTTTCTCGGACCGATATTTGGCATTGACTTCATTCTTCAAATCTTGAGAGACGTTCATGAAATAATGGTCTTCTCTTCATAATAGGAATTTCTTCACTTGAACTTTTTGAGAGATTCTTCATATTTGGACCACGACTTCTTCATTTTTCTCCAATCTTTATTTGGGATTTTGATATACAACGATCCGCCTCCTTTTAGGACTTGGATCTATTTATCCTCATACCTTGTTAGGGCCTTTTTGGATAGACTTCTCCATGATCTTTAGGGGAGTATTTTTTTTTCGTCGTGTGTCTCAATCCTTCATATTGATTTTTGACAAATTATTCTTCACATCACTTGGGAATTTTAGCAACAAAATGTAGCCCTCATGTCTTGTTAGGACCTTTTCGGACTCGCCAATCTTCGCATCCCGCTTCAATAAGTTATGCCTTGGCTATGAACTCTAATTAATACCGAGCAACTTTTGAATGATCTTGTGCTAGAAGGTAAGTAACTTTTCAAATCGTACGACCTTATTTATTGCAGTTATATTTATTAACAAGCGATGGGAGAAAAAGCTCATAATCAACTCACATAAATTCATGAAAGAATACCAAACTTATAATTGACTCTATCATCTCTCGTTCTCCACAATTTAAAATCTCAAGGAATGAGACTCGTGGATGCTTAGCCAATTAAATCAAAGTTTTGGGTTTTCAAGTCGTCTATAGGATCTTGCAACTTCTTAGACTTTTTCTAGTTTAGAATTAGTATTTTAAAGTTCCTTGATAAACGACTTTCTAGGATAAGTTATAGGATTCTTGCGAAAAGTTCTTGTTCTTAACCCGTAGAAGTTAAGACTTTCGCGTTTTAAAGTTCCCTATATAAAAGCCTAGCAAAACTTGACTTAAACACGTTAAGGATACTAGTTAGAGTAAACTTGGATAAGTAAACTCGGGTTGAGTCAAAAGATTCACAACGTTGAAAAATTAAAACCACTTTATTAAAATTTATTCTAACAAAGAAAGAAAATAACTATACAAAGGTAAAAACAACTAGGCCAAAATAGATCAAAAATTTTGAAAGAATCAAAAAATCAATTTTCTGGTTAAAATGAGGACAAATACAAGGAAAAGCCCACTTAACTTCGATAGAAGTCCCCCTACACTTAATATAAACATTGTCCTTAATGTTTAAGCATGTGGGAGTTAACTCCCCTACACTTAGGACATTGTGCACGTTGTTTCAATCTTGCTACGGAAGAGACAACTAAAGTGATTCCTATTTTAATATTGAAGAATATAAAATAGAGAATCAAAAGAGTTTAGGATAGAACCGGAAGACGGGAACACAAAATCACGGATCGTCAAAAGTCATCAAGAATGGATCTTTGAAAGCTCGAATTCCTGCACATGATAAGAAAGAAAATAACAAATACATACTAGGGTCTCCCCCTACACTTATTATAAAAATAAAGAAAAAGGATAGATACTGCGGGTTGCCTCCTGAGAAGCGCTTGTTTTTGTTAACCGAGTCGTGAGCCTGACTCGACCTTGATTATCATGGTAAGAAGCTTGAAGAACATCCACCGGGATCAAATACATGGTTTTCATCCATCAAGTAGCACAAGCTTAAGGCGAAAAAGGCAAGCCAAAGAAGAGTAGGCAAGGTTCCCTTAAGCAGTTGTTGAGCCCGGTGGTAGCAACTGTAATGAAGTGCAAGCATATCTCTATTGTGTCCAAAAATCTTTCCTTTTATTTCATCAGATGGATACTGAGATGGCTTAAAAATTGCAATACCGAGATCGAACACCTTTTCCTTTAGGGGAAAATAACACTCAGGCTCAGTAGACCTTGAAGAAGATCCGCTCATAAATTGCACAATCTCATCCTCATAAGGTGGATAAAGAGGTGTCAAGACATAGGTGCTACGGATATCGGTGTCTTCCGGCTTCTTCTCCTTTGAAACGGGTTTCTTCATATCCGAAGGAGGATAAAGAGCATCATCAAAGTCCAAAGGAGGAGAATCATTCTCATTGGGGAAGTAAGTATTAAGGAAAGTGGCAAAGTCTTCCTCAAATGAGTAGTCATCCAAAGTAGGATCAAGCATTGTTGGTGGAGGATCTTCATCAAAAGTAGGAGCAAGGTCATCATGTGAAGAATCACTCGAAAGAGTATCGACATCATCAAAGTCATCATAAGTTGGCATGTCTTTATACTCAGAAGAAAAATCATCAGAATCATCCATGTCAGAACTAGAATCATCATCATAGTCATCATAGGTTGGTGGAGACTCATAAATTGGTGGAGGATCTAAATTGGAGAGAGAATCATCTACATCATCTTGGAAAAGTGGATTATCATAGCAAGAATCGAAAAGAGGATTGTTGTAGACGACAAAATCATCAAGCACGTTAATCATATTCGCTGATTCTCTTACATTGGATTTGTTTGTGATCTTCCCCATTTTAAACACTTGTGTATCATTCCCGACCCTTAGAATAAGTTCACCTTCAGCAACATCAATTAAAGCTTCTCCGGTTCTCAAAAATGGCCGTCCAAGTATTAACGGAATACGAGGGTCCATTTCATAATCAACAACAACAAAGTCGACCGGAAAAGTGAAGGTACCAACTTTAATAAATACATCTTCAGCAACACCAACGGGGTAAGCGAGAGTGTGATTTGCTATCTCAAGAGTCATCTTCGTTGGTGTAAGATCGAGTAATGATAGTGTTTTCACAATGCCACCTTCTTGTTACGCTGCATAAGACAGTTAGCAACAAACCATATACACGGATGAAATGGCCTTAAACATTTCATTCTAATTCGGTAGCATTTTACCTCCGGTCGGTGAAGACCGTTGGACGATATTAAATATCGTACTTGTGGCAGGTAGTTTCAATAAAGAACCTCCTTGACAAGATTTCGCGGGTAAACCCGTTCTCTTTACTCGACCGTCCAAAGCTGACTGCGAACGTAAAGAGTGAATCATTTGGATAATATTATCCGCATGATTTGAAGCCGTCAATTCATGTTCCTGGAACAAGTGAAGTTTAATTAAGAACCGCACCATCGTTGCTTTCCAGTTGTCACGAGCTTGATTCGTATAGAATCTTGCAAGTTACCTACCAAGTGTTGTTTGATGTTAACACTAGAAGGATTTCCATTCATCACTGTAAATACTTAATAGTATTACTTTGAATGTTCTGGCAAGATCACTAAGATATTGCGTAGAGGCCTCGAACGTGTTTAAATTCATTTAAGAGTTTAAACCACTGTTGCTTTCAAGTTATCACAAGTTTGATTCATAAAGAATCGCACAAGCACCTACCATGAGCTTTTTGACGTTCGCTCAAGAAGGATTTCCATCTTCATTGTAAATACTTTCGTATTACTCGGATGTTCAAGCAAGATCATGAAGATTTTGCGTAGGACTCTTAAGATCTTTCTTACTTTTCACAATGTGTGAAGAAGCAAGGAAATATGAAAGTGTGTGCTAATGAGATATTTGATGATCTCAAATGGCTCTAGACTCGATCGTGCATTTTGGATTTTTAGTGATCGGAGGCTGGAGAGGAGTGCCACCATTTCAATACCAATTTATTCGGAGTGAATAAATCAATAGATAACGTGTTGTCTCCGTGTGATTAAAAAAAATATCTTTTAAGAGATATCTGAGTTAGCTGGGATGGGTTGTGCCTTGCATCACTGGGTCCATGATGTCTGTCTTCAATATCAAGAATCATTAAACAATGATCTTACTAGCATATGTATTGACCCGGTTTCTGCCTAAGTTGTAAGGAGGGCTTCTTTCTTTACACCCTTTATCTTTACAATTCTTTTTAATTCTTCAACCCCTTCAATGCTTACCAATACGTCAACACTAGCACCTTGTTGTAATTGTTCCAGTGCTAACTTAAGTACTTGGTCGGCATTCAGCTACGTTCACAATCTTTCTCCATCTTTCCTAAGGACTACTATTTCTAGCTATGGAATGTCCTTGGGAAGATTCGTCCGGTTCTAGATGAATCATTGGACTTTAACCTATCCTACCATCCTTATGTCACCACAATCTTCACCGTCGTGAATAAAGATGTTTTGGGTAAGTGTATGTCACTATGAAATCCGTTTTGAAGTGCAAATCCATTTTGCTCCCCCTAACATATGCCACGATATCCGAAAACATTTCGCACATGTCGGGAAGAGCTAGCACGTTAAGTCAAATCATTTGTGATTAATCATTTCCCATATTAAATCACATTTTCTCCCCCATATTAAAAATATTAACCCAATCGATGTTTTTAATATCAATTGATTTAATAGCATTTTAAGAAAATTTGGGAAGAAAAATGCAAAGCCAATTATCTTTATGAAATACACAAGCTCCCCCTCAAATTAATGAGGGTGTACTTGAAACGTAAATTAAATACCTTTTAAACACAAGTGTAAGGTATTTATCACGTGCAAAGATCATATATGATAATGTAATCACAAGATTAGCGATTTATGAGGTTGGACCTGAATGATGGAGAACATCATATGAAAGAAGCACATGGTTCTTGTTCACGAATGTTGGTCGCCTCATCACGTCTGAAGTTATCTCTTGACTCTATTTGATTGATATCGTTGTCTTGACACCAAATGTGAACTTGGCACTTTCGGCGTCAAAGATTCTGAATGCTGGACAATTTCTCCCCCTTAATGGTTGACCCGTGTTCTATTGAAAGAGCTGTAGTCACCGTTTGAGTAGTCGCATCGTCGAGTATGTAGATATCAATTGTAAATTGCTACGGTTGGTGGGGATGATAACTTCATAAAAACAAGATTTCTCTTGTTTTAACAAATAAATGCACTGACACGTACATATATCCGTGTTAGATTGTGTTATAAAGTAAACACAATCCCTTACATGGTTGTAAAGTAAACCATGCCTGAGAAAATTAATTCCCGTTGTTGAGTCAAAGCTTTCTGGTGAAATGCTTGACTTGAATATGAAAAACGGGTTACTATCTGAAATAATAGCAAACCATTTTGAGCATGTTTTAAAACATTTGAACTTCTGCTCGAACTTTATTTACAACCCCGTGTCATTATTGAATGACATTTCTAGTATCGTAAATATTATCGATTCCAGAAGACATGCTCTTTTTATCAAAACATTTTTTGAACACACAATTTTGAAAGATTTAGAAAACCTTTTTGAGAAATTCTCGAAAAATTGTGTTCGAAGTTTTGAAAACCAATTACTTGATCTTAAGATGTTGAATATCTTATAAAACGAGCTCAAGTCCGAGAAGTTGTAAACTTCCCGTTGTTAAGGATAAGTTTATCATCGGTGATAAACTTTCCTTTTAACTGAGGAACGAGTCCTAAGTTGACATTTACTTAGAAGTCATGTTCATGAGCTTGAAAACTTTGAATGTTTTAACGGAAAGCTCATGACCGAGAAAGATGAATTTCTTGTTATGAGGAAAAGTTCTCTTATTTAAAAGATACACTTTCCTTTCTGAGCTTAAAACTTGGAATGTTTTAATACAAGCTCATGACCGAGAAAATTTAATTTCCCGTTACGAGGATAAGCTATCTTTAAAGATAAGCTTTCCTAAAATTAAAGTCCGAGTTACAGTCTGATATTTAACTATAAGTCATTATGCATGAGCTTAAAAACTTCGAATGTTTTTATTATTAGCTCATGCCCGAGAAAAATTAATTTCTCGTTGTGAGGATAAGTTTATCATCGGCGATAAACTTTCCTTTATTTGAAGAACGGGTCATCATCTGATATTTAATGAAGAGCCTTATACACGAGCGTAAAACCTTTGAATGGTTATAGGATAAGCTCGTGTCCAAGAAAACTTAATTTCTCGTTAAGAGGGTAAGTTATCGTTGCGTAGATAAACTTCCCTGTCTCTGAAGTCCGGGTTATCGTCTGTCATATAACGAGGAGCCATTTACACGAGCTTAAAACCTTTGAATAGTTTAAATGAAAGCTCGTGTCCGAGAAAATTTAATTTCTCGTTTTTGAGGGTAAGTTATCGTTGCGTAGATAAACTTCCCTTGCTCTAAAGATCGGGTGACAGACTGTGATTTGAATGTGAGTCATAGTGCATGAGGTTAAAAACTTGGAATGTTTTTTATATTAGCTCATGCCCGAGAAAAATGAATTTCTCGTTGTTAGGATAAGTTTACCATAGGCGATACACTTTCCTTTCTTTGAAGATCGAGTTATAGTCTGTGATGTGACTATAAGTCCTTTGTGCATGAGCTTAAAAACTTGGAATGTTTTTTATATAAGCTCATGCCCGAGAAAAATGAATTTCTCGTTGTTAGGATAAGATTATCATCGGCGATAAACTTTCCTTTCTTTGAAGCACGGGGCACAGACTGTGATTTGAATGTGAGCCTTGTACAGTTAAGCTTAACCATGAATCCCCTGAGACACTTGTTTCTCTGATATCTGCTTCCTCAGCAACCAAACTCTGAGAGTATCCTTTGTTGAACGGTATACAACGATTGGACCGCTTCGTTCTTTTGGAACATCAACTTTGGGACCTGCATTCTCATTAGGAATTTGCATGCTTTGACATGGGTTAGCGATATCAATTATAGAAGCATGTGGGGCTTCATAGTTGGCTTTACTTGTGTCAGAGGCGACCTGAGTAGATGATTCACTTATCTTAGCTGGCAAACGTTTCCTTTTATAGAAAACCTTAAGTTTAGGCTTAAGTGAAGTATCATCTTTATCAATTTCCTCCCTAGTAGTCTTAGTAGAATCGGAGACTATCCTAGTTAAAGGGCACTCGTTTCCTACAAGAGTGAAAGCTCTACCAGTGGGGCGCCAAACTTTACCAAAGGGTTTGATTTTAACTATCCACTGGGACTTAATTCTAGCACGGGAGTTCACCTCATCAAGTAATTTCTTGACACAAGAGTCATGATTTACCGTAAAGACACATTTTCTACATGCTTTATAAGTAGCATATTTAATGTCCGAGTAATTCCTAGATGATTGATCGATGCTCCTAGGAGATGACATGCTACGGTTAGCAGTGTTGGGTAATCTAGAAGGCATCTGACTAGGTTTGACATTGCTATCTCTTACATGTGTCTTTTTCTTAGCTTCCCTAAGACCAGATTTATGGCAAACGTCATTTGAACTAGTTCTAGACGTGGTCTTGGCATTTTTAGGGAAACTAGGGGCAATCATCTGATTAGATCTTGCTAATGCTGTTTTGATCACATTGGGCCTAGTTGCTGGAGTGACTGGTCTAGGAAAGTGAACCAAATCAACTTGGGAGGCAAACCGCGGTCTCGAGGATTGTGGTCGCTCGGATCTAAATGCAGTAGGTTGTCTGACAGTCGGTTGTCTGACGAACTGATTTGTAGGCGGTTTCCCCAAGATTGATGGTTTTTCAAGCTTAGTGTCCACACTAGGTCCTCTAGTTTTCCTTAACTCGTTTTTCAACGCAGCTATAGCAAAAACCTTTTCCTGTACTTGGGCCTTTAAAGTCTCATTCTCTTTGAGCAAGTTATCTTGGGATGCCAACTTAGATTCAAGCAGTTGAATTTGTTTCAAAAGATTATCCTTTTCAGCTTTAGAATCTAAAACTTTTTGATCCAATTTTCTTTCAAGAACAACATTTTATTTTTCAAGTTTTTCAAAATATGTTTCAAATTTGTTCATTTTCTTTGAAAATTCAACTTTGGCATCCTCAAGATCTTTTGATTGTTGAGCTACAATCGTTTCGAGCTCTCTAATCTTGGAATCAGAAGCAGTCAATGAAGCAGTTATAATACAATTATCATGATATACTATAGCATTCTGAACAATCTCTCCCCCATGATGACTTACATCGGATGAATCAGAAGTGGTATTGCTATCACTCGTTTCCATCCCATGTTTGTCATAATTAGGTTCAGAATTCTCAATATGTGGCATATCATCAACATATACATCATAAACAACATTACATTGTACCATGTTTGCAGGCGCTTCGTCATAAATGGGTAAGGTGTCAGCAAAAGAGATCTCGTGAACATTCCCTGACGTGCCACTGGTATCATGTTGTCCTCCTGATTCCGTGCTCTTGGCATCGATAGGCTCCAAGTTTTCAACCGTATGACCAGTTTCCTCTTGCATCGAAGAGTCTTGCATTCCATTATCATACCCTTGCTGAAGTCGAGATCTTTCATAAATCGAAGACGAGACCGATGACATGAGTTTCAAAATTGTATCACGGAAAACTCGAAGCTCGGTATGTGTATCTCGAAGAAATGATTGGCAAATCACTGAACTTTCAGGCCTGATGATATTGAATTCGAGGAAAGGCGTGAGTTGTGTCACAAGAGTCTTATATGCAAGTGCCGATGCAGAGTGATTGAAGTTGTCATTGTTGAGTTGCTCGGCGAGTTGGGTCAAAGTGGTGAATATTGAGTCGATGAATATATGACGATCTTGTCCAAAGATGGTCACAAATTCGCTCCCTCCTTGAATCCTCGAAAGAGTGACAAGATGAGACTGAAGCATTTGAAATGAAGTGATGCCACTTTTCCTAACTTTGTTTTGCATTGAATGCGATTCTCCCTTTTGACATGTCGAATCGAACGAATCCATTGAATATCGATTAAAAATGACGTGGATATTGTTTTTTTGGGATTTTATAATACGTGAAGAAACTTAGAAACAGAAAGTCATGGAATATGACAAAACCAACGAAACGATCCGTAAATAAATCTGAAAAATCCTCGATGGATGATAAAATTTGTCTTCACGAACAAGTACCCGATCAACAATCCGTCGGCAAATTAAACCTTGTCACTTTATCACGTCACTTTTGTCACGTAGTCACGTCACTTTGTCCCGACTATAACGTAATGTCACAAAATTTTTCCAAAATAAAAATTTTAATAAAAATAAAAATATCAATTGATTATCAAAATAAAAGTTAATAAGAATAAAAATTCTTCAAAATAAAAAGGAATAACTAAAATTAACTAAACAAAAAAAAGAAACTTTCTAAAATTAACAAATGAAAACAATAAAATTAAAGTAAGAAAATCTGATAAGTTTGAAAAAAAAATCTAACCACCACCTAAAACGTGGCAACACCTCGACCCCAACGTGTAAACACCTACTCCTTGTAATCTCCGTCTCTCAATATATATATATATATATTCAAAAAGTCAAAAGCCTGACTTTATATCTCTCTCTTTCTAAACATGGAAAACTCCGTCCCCCAATCTTTGTCTCTCCACCCTCTCAACAGCCATTTTCTTTAATCCGCCTCTTCTCTCCCAACAAATAAATCTCCTTCTTCCTTTTTCTTCCCTCAACCACAAAATGATTCTCAAACACAAATCTACACAACACCAAATCCTTATCCCCACTCAATCACAGATCCCTTCGTCTCTTTGATTTTCTCAGGAATGATCAAGAAAAATGTCTTCAAGATCTTAAATTATAAGGTATCGGGTAAGGTTATTGATCGTCTAAGCATAGTCTTTCTATCATCTGTCGAGTCTTTCTTGTGATGTTTTTCTTCGATTTAATCGAAACAAGATAAGATAATAACAGAGATTGTTATTGATCTTTTCTTCTTCTTCGAAAAGTAATCTTGGATTTACCCAACAACAGATCAATGATGATTAGTTTTTCGAGAGTCTTGATCTTAAAAATGATCTAGGCATGCATGTTGAATCACAAAAAAATGAATCTGAGATCTTGTAATTTTCTGTTTGAAAATCGAGTCTTGTTGATGTTTTAAGGTGGAGGTGAGAGGCGAATTGTTAGTTTTAGTCTTTCGAGTCTTGGGATTTGAGTTCAAGAGGTGTGGGTGAGAAAACGAGGGTGTGAGGGTGTCGAGTCTAGAGTTGTTTTGACAGTTGTGAGAGTTTGAGGTTGTTTGTTTGTTTGGACGAGAGGCGTTTTCGTTTGAAAATGGGTGAGTTTGTTTGGAATGTTTTTAGTTTGAACGAGAGTTTAAAAAAATGAGTGTTGTTGTTGACGAGGGTGTGTGTCGAGTGGAGGGTTAATAGAGGGTCAATGGTTTGATTTTGTGTGGTGTCTAGGGTCTTGATTCGAGAGAGAGTTGGTGTTAGATTCTTGCAATGAGAATGTTGTCGAGAGTTTTGAGGGAGGGTCGAGGGTCTGTTGTAAGTGATGAGTCGAGTACGGTTTTCGAGTTGTGTGTTGTTGAATGAGGTCGAGTCCAAGTCGAGACCAAGTGAGAGTCTGGTTGTGTTGTTGGGTCGAGAGTTAGAGTCCTGTTTCCCGTTATGTTTGAATCTTTTTTGAGTTTCTTTCTCCGGCATAAATTGGTCTATCCGGAATAATCATCTATCCGGAATAAACAGGTCTATCCGGAATAAACTGGTCTATCCGGAATAAACTGGTCTATCCGGAATAAACTGGTCTATCCGGAATAAACTGGTCTATCCGGAATAAACTGGTCTATCCGGAATAAACTGGTCTATCCGGAATAAACTGGTCTATCCGGAATAAACTGGTCTATCCGGAATAAATCGGTCTATCCGGAATATACTGTTCACTCGGAATATACTTTGATTCTGAAAAAACTGGTCATGCGGAAAAAACCGTTCGTTCTGAAAAAAGAACTGTACGTACGTTCTGAAACAGCTTATCCAGTTGATAGATATGTTGGGACTCACACCAAGATAAAGAAAAAAAGACTGAGATTGGACAAATTGGATAGAAACAAGAAAACTGATAATAATAAAATAAAAAATAAAAAAATATAAAAAATTTAAAAGATGATGATTGGAAACTGAAGATTGAGAAGACGAATATTGGATAACAAAATTTTTATGGAAAACTGATTGACCAAAACCGATTTTAAGAAAACCGGATAAAATAAAACTAATAATTGATAAAAATATAAAAGAAAAATTGATAAAATTGATTATAAAAGAAAAATTGATAGAAAAAACTTTATAAAAAAATTGTTAAAAAATTGATAAGAAACTTTATAATAAAATTGATAAGATTTATAAAAAAATTGATAAAAAGTTTATAAAATGATGATAAGATTGATAAAATTGATAAGAAACTTTATCAAATTGATAGACAAAAAGATGATAAAAGATGAGAAAAAATTAGAAAAGAAAAGATTTTTACCACCAAATCAAAAGATAAAAATATGCAAAACCTAAGATTTAACCATGGCTCTTGATACCAATTGAAGAATATGGATAATCTTATGAATCAATAAGGTGGGTTGAAGGTAGAGAGAGACAGTAGTGAGAGAAAGATAGAGAGAGAAAGTAAATTTATTAAATGAAAGATGAGAAAATGAAATGAGCCCCCACTCCTAACATGCTAGGAGGGGGTATATATATAGCCCACCTTACATGTGGGCTATATGGACTATATTGTTTACAAACTGGATCACGAGCCTATTACTTGAATATATTATTGGAGTGACCGATCCTTTCTAAATACGTAAAAACGTATTTCCAACACCAAGTCTTCTCTATCACAACTTGCAAACAAAGATATAAGAGTGGTAAAAGTGTGAACCTCTTTTCCATACCTGCCAATCTTCCAAAACCCACATTCATCCTCTTCATAGCTTATAATAGGGTTTCTGGAATCAAGTGGTAACACTTGTACCATATCTGAAGCTAATGGTGAGAGCTTGAGGCTCTTTCTTATAACAGCTTCACTTGGATGTAATAGATCCATATCTTTGGGAAACTCAAGAGGGACTCCCTTTTTTTCACAGGTCTGGGAACAAACATTGCCTTCTTAAGCTCCATTTCCTCTGCAAGTTCTTCTTTTCTTTCATCAGAAAGAAGTCTTAGAGTGTTTTCTTTCTGCACTCTAACCCAAATGGGATAAGCTCTACACTCCAACTCTTCAAATGTTAAACCAATCAATTTCTTATGAGTCCATCCTGTTCCATGACATCTGAGTAGCATGTAGTACAACTCCCTTATATCCCTTTTCAAATTTGAGAGAACATTGCTTGCTTTGTGTTTCAGAATGACCTTGCAATCCTTTTGTACTCTAAGAAGAATCTCCAAACCTTATATCTAATCTAAAATGGTCAAATGTGGATTCTCCATACACCTATCTTCCCAAGCATGGTACATCTGAACAACTTCTGGCATATCAAAATCAACCTGTAATTTCAACTCATTCAACTTCTCTTTTGCCAACTCATCACCATACTCAAGTCTTTCTGGTTGTTCTATGATCATTACACTTAAGTCTGAACTGGCTTCATCACTTCCTTCTTGCTCTTCTGAAGTGACAACAAAAGGTGATTCACCCACCTTCTTTCTTTCTTGTTCCATAATTTGTGCAGCCAACCTTCTATCAAACTCAATTTATGCTGCATTCTTTGGAACAACTTCTTCTACCATAATACCCTTACCCTTATCTAATGGATCAAATGTTGGTAAGGTAGATGGTAATACCTGTGAAGAAACCTCTTTGATGATGGATGATGACTGGAATACATCAACCTCATTTGCAGGTCTGTCAACGCCCAATTTTGCTTTGTCAGCGCCCAAGATACTCATGTCAGCGTTCAAATTCTACTTGTCAACGCTCAGATTACCTGTCTCAGCGCCTCTTGCAATTTCCTCCAACATGGCTGTCTGTTTCTTCAAACTTGTTAGGGCCTCAGCAACACCCAAAGATTCACCATCATGAGAGCCCTTATCACTCACATTTATCTGTTCATCCTCCCCTTTAGAAGATTCCTCCATCCCTCTCCTTGTGCTAGCATTTTCCAAAACAACAATCCTCTCCCTCAATTGCTTGAGTTCAAGGCCTTGTGTACTGACAATATGTACCAAGTATGCATTTTGCTTTTTCAAGCTTATGCAGACAGCCGTTAATTCCATTAGGGTCATTGGTTCCAATCTGCCCTCTTCTAAAATGGGTATTTGACCTCCCAAGTTAGATTCATTGGGCATGGATGAGGTCTTAATTATGGTAGGACTGTCTTGGCCAACTTCTAAGCCAGAACCAATAGTCCCAGCCTCATCCATAGCACCAACCACACTTGTGGTGGTGGTTCTCTCTGCTACATGGCTAGGACCACTAGAGGAGAACACTCAAGTTGTCCGTTGGCGTTTTTGCAACCTATATTGTGTTGGGGATGAAGATGATGTGGATTGGGTGGATGTGGGTTGGTTAAGGGGTGTTTGGGTCTATAAAGGATTGGTGTCAACGTTTGAAATAGGCACATCAACGCCAACATTTAATGTGTCAACGTCGAAGGGTTCTTGGTCAATTTGCATATGTTGTGGTGAAGGTAAAGGTTCAGGTATTGGGTCAATTTGGGGTTGGGGGTCTGGTTGGGGTTGAGCTGCTTCAATGACAGCAATCATAGATGGGGTTAGGGGTGGGTCACGATGTGGGGGTGAGTTCATCTTAATAAAAATTGCTTTCTTTTGCACAGGGATCTCATAAAAATCATCATGATACCTTGTGCAGTAATTTTGCACCTCAAAAACCATTTGTAAAAATCTGAGATAATCTAAAGTCATTTTGTTCCCTTTATTTTTATACATGCCCTCAAAAATCATTTTGGAATAATTAAATTTTTGCCTAGTAGCAATGCACACAATAGCACTAGCAATAGATCTATTGATCTCATTGTGTGCAGTACACTTGGGACTCAAACATTGTAAGAGGACATGTATTAGGTACTTCCAGGCTGGGGGAAACTCCTGTATATGATATTTATTTAAAGTTCCCTCATTAGGGAAAGGATAACCCAAAGACCTTAGTCCTTGTTCTATTTCATGAATGGGGAGGGTGGTTATACCATCAGCATCATCAAGATGCAAAGCTTGGCGAACCAAAGCTTCAGTAACCACCCATGTTCTCCCATGAACAATAGATGATAATGTAGTCACTCTATTAATTGTTGAGGAACTGACAATGTTCCAAAACTAGTTAAAATGTGTGACAGGAATGAGTGGAGCATGAGAAAGAACATACCTAATTGGGGATGCAATCAGATACGCCACCATTTGTGTGTATTGGGGAAACCGAGTATCATCAGCTTCAAGATATGCTACCATGTTGTGTTGACTCCTGAACCCCAATTCCAAATCAGTTGGTTTAAATTTTGGTGCCATTGTTGAAAGCTGTTTGAATGATTGATAAAGATGAAGTTATAGGAGAAAGTTGTGTTAGACAAGAATGATAGGTACCCTGTTTAAAATAGGAGCCAAATATATAGGAGAGTAAGTATGCATGTGATTGGTCAAAAATTAGGCAACTATTTTCAAAATACAATCATGAAAATATTGAAAAAGAATAAGTTTATCTCATGCATTAAATGAGAGTTATCTGCTCCCAAAATTACGGCCCAAAAATATGTCAAAAAGTAACAACTGGGTAGGTCCCATTGAGTGTCAACGGTAAAAAATAACCCATCAACGCCCAACGGCTGTATTCTTGTCAACGTTTGCCAAAGCCATGTCAGCGTCTAAATTGGTCACAACAACGCTTGGAAAAATACTTGTCAGCGTCCAAAAATAAAAATATTTAAAAATGAAAAATGACCTTAACAAAGTAATTTATCCTAGAGAAGATAACCAAAAAGTTGATAATTATTTTAGGGCGGCAAGCACTGTCCAGTTATGCACACTTGCTTATGCAAGATAGACATAACAGTCCTCTAGTGTCCCTTGCTAACCAAAACTCTTAACAACTAAGTTACCTTATAAAACTCTTTGTTACTCCCAGGTAAAACCCATGATAAAATCAATCCCAAGTCTCCCAACAGACCACAACCAATTCTAGGCCAAAAATGTGTTGGCAGCATGCATAGTATATCAACTTTGCATGCTACAGTGCCTCATGATTTAGTAAAACTAACTTATACTCACCTGTGGACACAATCTAGAATTGTGATAAGAGCATCATAAGGATACCCAAAAGTCCTAAAGGTTCCTAAAACCTCCCCTTAAACTGTGATACAAATGTTGCCAAAATATGCATGAACATTAAAAAATTTATGTCAAGATAGGAATAGAAAATTCCAACCATCATCCATAAATAAAAACATGCTCAAAGAAGTCTCCAATGATCCATAAGCAACTCTGTATCCAATAGTATAATGCTAACACCTCCTGCACATTTAGATTGAAAACCACAAAACTAACATTGTTGCTGACAACGCCCCGATAACACTTGTCAGCGTTAAAGAAACATTTGTCAGCGTTAGACAAATATATTGCTGACAACGTCACAATAACACTTATCAGCGTTAAAGTAACCTTTGTCAGTGTTAGAAAAATATAGTGGAAAATCTAAATCCTCAAAAAGACCAATAACAATGCATTATCCTGTACATACTTTTACAAAAAGACTCCAAAACACATATTATGTGAGATTGATCATTCCAATACTTGTTACCAAGTATTGAAACCTTCCAGCATCAAAAGGTTTAGTTAGTAAATCTGACACATTTTCTTCTGTGTCAACCCTATTTGGTTGTATTAAACCCTTTTCAAAACAATCTCTTATAATATGGTGTCTAATTTCTATATGTTTAGTTTTAGAATGATGTACATGATTCTTAATAATGCATAAGGTGCTATTATTGTCAACAAATATCTTGGTATGCATGAAATTATACCCATAGTCCAACAGCTGGTTCTGAATCCATAAAACTTGTCCACAACAAGCAGTTGCAACCACATACTCTACTTCTGTTGTAGAATTAGCCACCACTGTTTGTTTCTTGCATTGCCAAGATATCAACCTGCTCCCAAGAAACTGACATCCACCAGTTGTGGATTTTCTATCAAACTTATCACCTCCATAGTCACTGTCTGAATATGCAATAAGCTCAAAAGGTGAATCTTTTGGATACCACAAGCCAAGACTGGGATAACATCTTAGGTACCTAAAGATTCTCTTGACAGCATAAAGGTGACTTTCTTTGGGAGTCACTTGATGGCGTGCACAAGCACATACAACAAACATGATGTCAGGTCTGGAGGCTGTGAGATACATCAATGAACCAATCATTGATCTATAATGCCTGACATCAACATCTTTCCTATCTCCAATCTTTCCCCAAGGGTGTTCTCTATCCATAGGAGTAGTAGCCCTCTTTTCATGTGGAGAAAAGCCAAACTTCTTCAAGATATCTGCCACATATTTATCCTGGAAGATGAAGATACCATCTTCTTTCTGCTGAACTTGTAACCCTAGAAAGAAGTTCATCTCCCCCATTGCACTCATCTTGAATTTATCTGTCATGAGTTTGGAGAAATCTTCACTCATCTTTGTATTGGTAGATCCAAAGATGATATCATCAACATAGACCTGAACAAGTAGAACATCCTTACCATTCTTCTTTGTAAACAATGTCTGATCTATGGTGCCCCTTTTGAATCCATTGTCCACCAAATAAGTAGACAAAGTACCATACCATGCTCTTGGGGCTTGATGAAGTCCATACATAGCCTTCTTGACTCTATACACCTTGTCTGGATTCTCTGGATCCTCAAAACCAGGAGGCTGCTTCACATATACCTCCTCAACAATTGTTCCATAGAGGAAGGCACTCTTGACATCCATCTGATAGACAGTGAAGCCCATGCATGATGCATAGGCTAGATAGATCCTTATAGCTTCAATCCTTGCAAGTGGTGCAAAGACCTCCTCATAGTCTATCCCCTCCTCTTGTGTATATCCCTAAGCCACTAATCTTGCCTTGTTTCTGACCACAATACCTCTTTCATCTCTCTTTTTTCTTAGAACCCATCTTGTCCCAATAGGTCTGACATACCTGGGACAATCAACCAGCTCCCAAACATCCTGAATTGCAAATTGGTGAAGCTCATCCTGCATTGCTTCCACCTAACTTGGTTCTTTGAGAGCATCAAAGATCTTCTTGGGTTCCTGTTGTGACAGAAAACAGGCAAACAAACATGCTTGCACAAGAGGGGTATCAACCTTCTTGTGAATATTGGCAATAAATCCACCAAGACCTTGATGAGATCTTCTAGTCTGAATAGGAGTCATAATATCACCAATGATTTGAGAAGTAGGGTGATTTCTTCATAGTAGAAGTGAGAACTCCTCCTTCAAAAAGTCTGGTGTCTTCAATCTCATTATCCATGTTGCCAATATCTTCTTCTTCAGACTCTCTTTCATCAATATGAGGATGAACCTCTTCATATAAATTGGAAGGTTCACCCTGTTCAAATGTAGAAGAGAAAAGATGCGCAAAAGTGTTGTCAACGCCTGAACCTTGATTGTCAGCGTTTGGGTTGTCAACGCCTGAATTGGTGTTGTCAACGTTTGAGCCATCAACGTCTGAATTGGTGTTGTCAACGTTAGATTTGCCTTTGTCAGCGCCTGAAGGACCATGCATGTTGTTATCTGGTGGTACTTGGGGACCACCATTATTCTTTCCAGCAGCAGCAGCAGCAGCAAAAGCATCTGTCCATATGGGAATTATGACATACTCTAGTATAGGAGATGACTTTTCCGCTTGTGATCCAACCTCTTCATTAACCTGTGTACCTGAAACATTAACAACTTGTTCTTCCACAACATTTGAAGTTACCTTCACAATGTCTGGATTAGTGACAGGCATATAATTTAAAGTCCTAGATAGAGGTTCCAAGTCAAACAACCAATTTGGACCACTTTCAGGATCACTAGGTTTACTCTCTAAAAACCTAACATGTACTCTCTCAAGAATACGTTTTTCCTTCTTAAGGTAAACCCTATACCCCTTGCTCTGCACTGAATACCCCATGAAATAGCCTTCATCACCTTTTGCAATAAATTTACCTAGGGCATCACTAGTATCAAGTACAACTACATGACAACCAAAAGGTCTAAGAAAACCAATATTAGGTTTCCTTCCCCAAAGTAATTCATAAGGTGTTTTGTTTTGTATCTTGTTGACCAATGCTCTATTTTGAACATAGCAAGCTGTATTAACAGCCTCAACCCAAAAAGCTATGGGGAAATGAGCATCAGCCAACATTGTCCTGGCTGCTTCAATTAGGGTTCTATTTTTCCTCTCAGCAACCCTATTTTGCTGTAGGGTTCTGGCAACACTAAACTGCCTAGTAATCCCTTTCTTGGCACATAAATCATCTAACAGTTTATTCCTAAACTCACCACCATTATCACTCCTAAGCATTTTAACCTCATTACCTGTTTCCTTTTCAAACTGGATAATAAAGTCAATTAAAGTGTCAGCTGTATCACTCTTCATAGCTAAAAAGAAAGTCCAAGTAAACCTAGAAAAGTCATCTGTGATGACAAAGCAGTATGATTTACCATTCAAACTCTCTATATTGGTTGGACCAAATAGGTCCATATGAAGCAAGTGAAGAGGTCTAGTACTAGAGTGCACCTGTTTAGACTTGAATGAGACCTTGTGCTGCTTGCCTTTAAGACATGCAACACAAGAGTGGTCATTGTAGAAAGCCTTTTCAGGCAAGCCATCAACCAAGCCAAGTCTCACTAATGTAGAGATTTTGCTAGGTTGAAAAGTTCGTTTCTCGGTATCTTCTCGAATTGATTCCCGGTTAATTGTGCGAGATTAGTTGTTCTTGGTGGAACAAAAAGGGAATGGTCGTTGTCTAAAACTAATGAAAAAATAAGACGAAACAATTAAAATAAAGCTAAGTAAAAATGGCGGGAAAAATAAGTTAAAAAATAAAATTGGACAAAAATGACATAATTTCGCAATTAATAAAAAAATTAATTAATTTCGCAATTAATAAAAAAATTAATTAATTTCGCAATAATTGCAAAATCATGCACAATGTCGCAATGCACAATGTCGCAATGCACAATGTCGCAATGCACAATGTCGCAATGCACAATGTCGCAATGCACAATGTCGCAATAACTGCAAAATCGAATCAGATTTTGCAATATTGAAAAAACAATGATTTCGCAACTTTGTAGAGGATTCAATTTCGCAATTATGGAAGAATTGCGAAATTGAACCAGGACACAATTTCGCAATTATGGACAATTGCAAAATCGAATCACCTCAGTTTCGCAACTTTATGAAAAGTTCCAAAATCGAATCAGACAAAAGTACAATTTCGCAACTTATGAAAAGTTCAATTTCGCAACTTTATGAAAAGTTCCAAAATCGAATTAGACAAAAGTACAATTTCGCAACTTATGAAAAGTTCAATTTCGCAACTTTATGAAAAGTTCCAAAATCGAATCAGACGTTCCTAAAAAATAGGAACCAGATGTATGACGAAAATAAGCAACTTTTTAGCACTTTTTCAAGGACAATAAGCTAAGAACAACTCTAATAAGCTATCAATAAGCTAGAGAGAAGGTTAAAACTCATAAAAACATCAAAAGAAACACACGAAAATTAAAAGATTTGAACTTCATGTAAAAACTTGATGAAAAAGATTATGAAAACAATAACGTGATTAACAAGAAAGATTAAAAAGATTAAATTTAAAACAAGATTAAGCGTAAAAGTAAAGATTCAATTAAAAAACAAGAAAGGAAGATGAAAGATTAAAGTTCTAGTGAGAGAAACTGTCACTTTCTCTCTCTAAAACTAAACTACTCCTACTCCTAAAACTAAAACTAACCAACCCTCCTAAATGAGTTTAGGAGGGTATTTATAGGAAAAATGGGGAGGTGCATGTGTTGCCTCCTCTTTCTTTCTTTCTTCACGTCTTCTCGTTTTTTTTAAGTTCTTCGACTTTATCGACTTTGTCTCGGGATTAATTAAACTCGTCTTATAATTTCTTTATTTATTAGACTCGAGTTCTTTGGCTTTATTAAACTTCCGTCTTTAGACTTGTTCTTCGATAAATCTTCAGAATAGGCCTTGGACTTCCGTTCTTTTTGCACTCTTGATCTCTTGACTTCGTCTTTTGTCATTTTCTTCGATAAAAGCCCGTGAATGCCCGTGTTTTCTCCACTTTTCACCTTTTCGTCCTAAATCACAACAAAAACACAAACCACGCATAATTCTGACATTTACGACATAAAATACACGTTTTGGCTCGGTTATTATTGTAATTAAGTGGTAAAAAGATTGGTGTTTTCACACCTATCAAATCCCCTACACTTGACCATTGCAATGTCCTCATGCAATGCATTAGTTACAAAGCACGATTACATTTTTCATCATAATCAATCCACGTTGGCCTTTATTAAAGAGATAGAAAACTATAAACATTCAAAGTAAAGAAATCAAAAACATACCTTAGGGTTTTGGAAATGTCATGAATGATCATCATCCTCAAGTTTTCTCTTTCTCCAAACCAAGCTTAAAAACGAGATCATTGTTATTATAAGTTAGCAAACAACCACGAACTCATGCGGGCCAATTATTCACTTAGACTCCCTTATTCCTAGGTGTATCTCTTATATTTTATTGTTGTCTTGAATGATCACGAGGATGCATTGTTTGACTTATTTCGATAGTTATTTAGGCTGAAAATAAAGTGAACGATTTAATCAATAGTTAGCTAAAGGACAAAATCTTTTAAAACTGCTTCTCGGGACCTCATAAAGTTCATATCTTTGCATAACTCGCTTCGCGATTTGAGACCTTTCTCGGACCGATATTTGGCAGCGACTTCATACTTCAAACCTTGAGAGACGTTCATGAAATTATGGTCTTCTCTTCATAATAGGAATTTCTTCACTTGAAGTTTTGAGAGATTCATACTTGGACCACGACTTCTTCATTTTTCTCCAATCTTTATTTTGGACTTTGATATACAACGACCCGCCTCCTTTTTATGACTTGGATCTATTTATCCTCATACCTTGCTAGGGTCTTTTCGGATACACTTCTCCATGACTTTTGGGGAGTTTTTTTTTGCTTTTCGTCGTGTGTCTTGATCCTTCATATTGATTTTCGATAAATGATTCTTCACATCACTTGGGATCTTTAGCAACAAAATATAGCCCTCATGCCTTGTTAGGACCTTTTTGGACTCGCCAATCTTCGCATCCCGCTTCAATAAGTTATGCCTTGGCTATGAACTCTAATCCATACCGAGCAACTTTTAAACGATCTTGGGCTAGAAGCTAAGTAACTTTTCAAATCGTACAACCTTATTTATTGCAGATAAATTTATTAGCAAGCGATGGGAGAATAGGCTTATAATTAACTCACATAAATTCACGAAAGAATACCAAACTTATAATTGACTCTATCATCTCTCGTTCTCCACAATTTAAAATCTCAAGGAATGAGACTCGTGGATGCTTAGCCTATTAAATCAGAGTTTTGGGTTTTCGAGTCGTCTATAGGATCTTGCAAACTCTTAGACTTTTTCAAGTTTAGAAATCGCATTTTAAAGTTCCCTTGATAAACGACTCTCTAGGATCAATTATAGGAACTTGCGAAAAGTTCTTGTTCTTAACTCGTGAGAGTTAAGACTTTCGCGTTTTATAGCTCCCTATATAAAAGCCTAGCAAAACTTGACTTAAACACGTTAAGGATACTAGCTAGAGTAAACTTAGATAAGTAAACTCGGGTTGAGTCAAAAGATTCACAACGTTTGAAAATTAAAACCACTTTATTAAAGATTTAATCTAGCAAAGAAAGAAAATAACTATACAAAGGTAAAAATAACTATATAACTAGGCCAAAATAGATCAAAAATTTTGAAAAATGTCGAAAAATCAAATTTTCCGGTTAAAATGAGGACAAATACAAGGAAAAGGCCACTTAACTTAGATAGAAGTCCCCCCTACACTTAATATAAACATTATCCTCAATGTTTAAGCATGTGGGAGTAAACTCCCCTACACTTAGGACATTGTGCACTTTGTTTAAATCTCGCTAAGAAAGGGACAACTAAAGAGATTCCTATTTTAATATTGAGAAATATAAAATAGTGAATCGAAAAGAGTTTAGGATAGAACCGAGAAGAACGGAACACGGAATCACGGTTCGTCAAAAGTCATCAAGAGTGTGTCTTTGAAGCTCTAATCCCTGCACATGATAAGAAAGAAAGCAAGAAACACCACGGGGCTCCCCCTACACTTATGGTGAAAATAGATAGATAATTGGGTTGCCTCCCAAAAAGTGCTTGTTTATATTAACCGAGTCACAAGCCTGACTCGTCCCCGAATTAAATGGTCCATGGGGAAGCCTCGAATGTGATACCAGGATCAAAGACCTTGTCCTCGTTCCCGGTTGACATCAACAAAGGGGAGGCGGGGGGATAAGTCTTGAATGGGAGAAAAGTCCATTCAACATACGAGAAGTATGTGAATTCAAGATCCACGGGAGGTGGGTTGGGTAAAGTAAGCACATTGTCCTCCCCCAAAGACAATAGATGCTGAGCAAGCGGCAAAGCCGTATTGTTATCAATCATAGCATAATCAATGTCACCTCCCGGGTTAAAGCACTCATCCTCCGTGATAGTGGCTAAAGGGGAGGATGAAAGGTGCTCGGGAGGGGGACTTGGGACAATATCTTCCTGCAGCAAATTATCAAAAATAATGTCCCCCTCCATGTCATCGTCATCATTACCTGGTGGTATGGAGTGAATGTCGATTTCTTCCGGCAATGGGTCATTATCTTCAACGTGAGGAATAGATGGAGGCAAAGACTCGGAAAGAGGAGGAGAAGTCAACGCTTCGATTTGAGCAATAAGAAGGTGCACTTTCCGTAATCTATCACGAAGAAGCACGTCTTCCACCTCATCCACAAGATCATGTTCATCGGTGAACTTCTCGTAAACCGGAGAGAATAAATCGTCATCACCCGCATCTCCCGGTGGAGATTGAGAAATTTCAAAAGTGAAATTCTCATAGCTTGGAGAAAAATCGTCATCATTTGGATCGACCTCTTCCGTAAGAGTAACGTCGTCTTCAAGCTCCATAGCAGCCGGTATGTCACAAACCTCATCATCAAACACTTTATCAAGACCAACATCACTAAGCTCATTCAACGAATCACAATCCTTAGACACGTTTGGGATATCGAGAGGAGGGATGACAATAGCACTAGGACATTGAGCAGTAAGATCATTCCAAGAAATAGTAGGCTCATCGTCATCATCATCATAATCGTATGGATACACCGGGGGAGGAGTATATGTCTTGATATTCGATATTTGCCCCTGTCGTTGATCCTCTTGACATTTCTCGATGATCTTGTTGTAAGCTTCTTGAATTTGTTGACTTTGCTTAACAAGAGTGTCCCATTGTTCGTGGAGGCTCAAATGTTCGAAGGAGGGTTGATGATCGATGGGGTGTTGTGGGGGTTTAAAATGTTGAAAACCTGAATTATAGCATGGTTGTGGCTCATAGTAGTTCATCGGTTGAGAAGAATAAGAAACCGGGTTTGGTTCATAATAACCCATTGGTGAAGAAAACTGAGGACACGGATTTTGTTCATAATAATTCATTGGTTGACAATAATAGGTATCGTGAGGACCCCCACAGTTGTTGCAAAATGGGTAAGGAGAAAGATCGGGTGCGTCTTGTGGATAGCTATTATCATTGTCATAATTGTACCCCGGTTCTTGCCCGTGACCATACGGGTATTGAACCGGGCACGAAACATGCCAATGAGAATCGCTTCCACAATAGATGCACGAGGGAACAGGAGGTGGGTTCAAAAATGACAAATTAGTCGAGTTGCACAAAGGACAAAATCCGAATTGTGTGTTGTCGATATCGTTTCCGCACCGCTCACATGTACACCATTGACAAGAGTCGTTCCCGTACAATCGTCTCCCGCACCCAACGCAATAGACATAAGAATCCATTAAGAAAAATAGATGAGCAAGAAGAATATTTTTGGTGCAAAAACTTTGAAAAAGAAATGCTTTTAAATATTTTTAAATGTTTTTGAAAGTTTTAGACACGAAAAATAACGTTCACAAGTGAACGGATCCCAAAAGCCAACGCGTCTCTCACAAAAAACCGTAAATCCTCACGAAAAGAGCCGGTAGCGGCGTCATTTTAATGTAGAGATTTTGCTAGGTTGAAAAGTTCGTTTCTCGGTATCTTCTCAAATTGATTCCCGGTTAATTGTGCGAGATTAGTTGTTCTTGGTGGAACAAAAAGGGAATGGCCGTTGTCTAAAACTAATAAAAAATAAGACGAAATAATTAAAATAAAGCTAAGTAAAAATGGCCGGAAAAATAAGTTTAAAAATAAAATTGGACAAAAATGACATAATTTCGCAATTAATAAAAAATGAATTAATTTCGCAATAATTGCAAAATCATGCACAATGTCGCAATGCACAATGTCGCAATGCACAATGTCGCAATGCACAATGTCGCAATAAACCATTGCGGAATTACATCCAAATAGGAATTGCGGAATCATTCGATACTGAATATTGCGGAATTGTTCAATAAACCATTGCGGAATCTTGAGCAACATTGCAAAATTGTATTGTCGTCTTCTATTGCGGAATCGAATTGTTTCTAGGTATTGCGAAATCTTTACCACATTTCGCAATTCTAAGCTATTGCGAAATCTTTACCACATTTCGCAATTGAAGAATTATTGCGAAATCTTTGCCTATTGCGGATTTACGTATTTATTCCGGAATTATACATTAATTGCGAATTTGAATCCTTTAATTGCGGAATCATTTCTTAATTGCGAATTCTTGTTTCTTTGCATTGCGGAATTGTGGTAATTGGGTATTGCGGAATTGAAACTTACTTCCGATTGCGGAATTGTGTCTCTTGAGGATTGCGGAATTAAATCATGAGAAATTATTGAATCTTTTCAAGATTTAAGAAAAACATGATTTTGAATGTGTAATTTTGCCTTGGAGATTTTTTTTGGTTTCTCGAGAACACCTATTTAGAGGATTTAATCATTTTTCTTCAATGCTCAAGGAATTTAATCGCAACAATACCTTTCTTTCATTGATCGATCGAAAAGTAATCTGTATCTTCATATATCATCGATTTTCAATGGAATTGTGTAATTCAACATCTCAAGAGGGAGAATTGCATCGAATGCAAGACAAAGCTAGAGAAAATGGTATAACTTTGTTTCGACTATTCCAGTCTCACCTAGTGACCATTTCGTGGTTTCAAGGAGGAAACGAATTTTTGACACTCTTCGGTCAAGACCGTTATATATTCATCGATTCAATATTCCTCAACTTGAACCAACTAGCTGAGGAACTTCATAAAGAAGACTTTAATCACTCTACATCAGCATCTTCATATCAAGCTCTAGTGACATAACTTACGCACTTCATCAAATTCAACATTCTTAAGTCTGACAATTCAGGGATATGTCAGTCATTTCTTCAGTGCACACAAACGGAGGTTAAAGAGTTCCGTAGTACATTGTTGAAATTAATGACATCAGTATCGTCTTCGATTTATGAAAGATCCCGACTTCAGCAAGCGTATGAGAATGGAGTGCAAGAATCTACGATGCAGATGCAAGAAGAGAATGATCATACGATTGACAACTTGGAGCCTAAAGATTGCAAGAGCAAGGATTCGGGAGGAAAGCATGATACAAGCAGCATGTCAGGGATTGATGACACTATACCCGTATATGATGAAGAGTCTACAAATACGGTACAAAGGAATGTGGTATATGATGTCTATGCCAATGAACTACCGCATATTGCGCATTCCGAACCTAATTATGACAAACATGGGATGGAAAAGGGTGATAGTTTTACCACTTCAGATTCATCCGATGTGAGTCAAAATGGGGGAGAAATTGTTCAGAATGCTATAGTACATCATGATAAATGCCTTATGACTGCTTCTCTAACCGATTCTGTTTCCAAGATTAAAGAGCTTGAAACGATTTTAACTCAGCAATCTAAAGCTCTTGAGAATGCCAAAATTGAATTTTCAAAGAAAACGGATAAATTTGAAAAGTTTTTTGAAAAACTTGAAAATTCAAACGTTATTCTAGAAAGAAAATTAAATCAAAAAATTCAAGATTCTAATGATGAAAAAGATAATTTTTTGAAACAAATTACTTTGCTAGAATCTAAGTTGGCATCCCAAGATAAATTGCTTAAAGATAATGAGAATTTAAAGGCCCAGGTTCAGGAAAAGGTTTTTGCTATAGCTGCTTTGAAAAACGAATTAAGGAAAACTAAAGGAACTAGTGTGGACACTAAGCTTGGAAAACCATCAATCTTGGGGAAACCGCCTCAAACTCAGTCTGTTAGACAACCGACTGCATTTAGATCCGAGCGACCAAAATCCTCGAGACCGCGGTTTGCCTCCCAAGTTGATATGGTTCATCTTTCTAGACCAGTCACTCCACCATCTAGGACCAATGTGACTAAAACAGCTTTTGCAAGACCTAATCACATGATTGCCTCTAGTCTCCCTAGACATAGTCCAAAGAACACGTCTCGAACTAGTTTAAATGACGTTCATCACAATTTTGGTCAAAGGGAAGCTATTCAAAAGACACAAGTAAGAGATAGGATTCTCAAACCTAGTCAGATGCCTTCTAGATTACTCAACACTACTAACCATAGCATGTCATATCATAGGAGCATCAATCAATCATCTAGGAATTCTAAATCTTACTCGGACATTAAATATGCTACTTGTAAAACATGTAGGAAATGTGTCTTTAAAGCCAATCATGATTCTTGTGTCAAGAAATTACTTAATGAGGTGAACTCCCGTGCTAGACTTAAATCTCAGTGGGTAGCTAAAATCAAACCCATTGGTAAAATGTGGCGCCCTACTGGTAGAACTTTCACTCTTGTAGAAAACGAGTGCCCTTTAACTAGGATAGTCTCTGATTCTACTAAGACTACTAGGGAGGAAATTGAAAAGGAGGATACATCACTTAAGCCTGAACTTAAGGTTTTCTATAAAAGGAAACGTTTACCAGCTAAGACAAGTGAATCATCTCCTACGGTCACCTCTAGCACAAGAAAAGAAAACTGTGAACCCCCACTTGCTTCTAAGATAGATATCGCTAACCCATATCAAAGCATGCAAATTCCAAATGAGAATGCAGGTACCAAAGAGGATGTTCCAAAAGAACGAAGCGGTCCAATCATTGTATACCATTCAATTAAGGACACTCTCAAAGTTTGGTTGCTGAAAAAGCTGATATCTAAGAAACAAGTGTCTCAGGGGATTTGCAGTTAAGCTTGCAGTGTACAAAGGACTTACAGTTACATCACAAACTGTAACTCGTTCATCAAAGAAAGGAAAGTTTATCGCCGATGGTAAACTTATCCTAACAACGAGAAATTAATTTTTCTCGGGCATGAGCTTATATATACAAACATTCCAAGTTTTTAAGCTCATGCATAATGGCTCCTCGTTAAATGACAGACGATGACCCGGACTTCAGAGACAGGGAAGTTTATCTACTCAACGATAACTTACCCTCTTAACAAGAAATTAAGTTTTCTTGGACACGAGCTTATCCTAAAACCATTCAAAGGTTTTAAGCTCGTGTATATGACTTACAGTTAAATATCAGACTGTAACTCGGACGTTAATTTTAGGAAAGCTTATCTTTCATGATAACTTATCCTCGTAACAGGAAATTAATTTCTCTCGGTCATGAGCTTGTAGTAAAACATTCCAGGTTTTAAGCTCATCAAGGAAAGTGTATCTTTTAAATAAGAGAAATTTTCTTCTCAACGAGAAATTCATCTTTGTCGGTCATGAGCTTTACGTTAAAACATTCAAAGTTTTCAAGCTCATGAAAACAACTTCTAAGTAAATGTCAGCTTAGGACTCGTTCTTCGGTTAAAAGGAAAGTTTATCGCCGATGATAAACTTATCCTTAACAACGGGAAGTTTACAACTTCTTGGACTTGAGCTCGTCTTATAAGATATTCAACATCTTAAGCTCAAGTAATTGGTTTTCAAAACATTGAACACAATTTTTCGAGAATTTCTCAAAAAGTTTTTTCTAAATCTTTCAAAATTGTGTGTTTAAAAATTATTTTGATAAAAAGAGCATGTCTTCTGGAATCGATAATATTTATGATACTAGAAATGTCATTCAATAATGACACGGGGTTGTAAATAAAGTTCGAGCAGAAGTTCAAACGTTTTAAAACATGCTCAACATGGCTTGTAGTTATTTCAGACTGCAACCCGATTTTTCACATTAAATTCAAGTATTTCTTATGAAAGCTTTGGCTCACAACGGGAATTAATTTTCTCGGGCAAGGTTTACTTTAAAACCTTGTAAGGGATCAAGTTTACTTTATAACTTGGTCTAACACAAATCTATGTACGTTTCAGTGCATTTATTTGTCAAAACAAGAGAAGTCTTGTTTTTATGAAGCTATCATCTCTACAACCATGCTATCTACAATTGGTATCTACATACTCGACGATGCGACTACTCAACCGACGACTACAGCTTTTTCGATAGAACACGGGTCAACAATTGAGGGGGAGCAATTGTCAAGCATTCAGAATCTTCGATACCGAACGTGCCAAGTTCACAAGTTGGTGTCAAGACAACAATACCAATCGTACACGTGGTGTCAAGAGATGACTTCAGACGTGACGAGGCGACCAACATATGCTAACAAGAACCATTTGATCTTATCATATGATGTTCTCATCTATCAGGTCCAACCTTGTCAATTCTTTTCTAATATGGTGAATATATGATCATGCTACAAATCTATATCCTATCTCATACATTTGGTATCATAAAGATAAAACGGACTTGCATTTTTCTTCCCAAAACCTTTGTTAAAACTTCATTAAATCCATTGATATTAAAAACATCGATTGGGTTAATATTTTTAATATGGGGGAGAAAATGTGATTTAATATGGGAAATTATCAAAAAATGGTTTGACTTAACGTGATGGCTCATCCCGACATATGCGAAATGTTTTCGAATATCGTGGCATATGTTAAAGGGGAGCAAAACGGATTTTCATATCAAAATGGATTTTCATGGTGACATTTACTTACCCAAAACCCATTTATTTCACGACGATGAAGATTGTGGTGACATAAGGACGGTAGAATAGGTTAAGTCCTATGATTCTTCCAGAACCGGAGGAATCTTCCCAAGGACATTCCATAGCTAGAAATAGTAGTCCTTAGGAAAGTTGGAGAAAGATTGTGAACGTAGCTGAATGCCGATCAAGTACTTAAGTTAGCACTGGAACAATCACAACAAGGTGCTAGTGATGACGTATTGGTAAGCATTGAAGGGTTGAAGAATGAAAAAGAATTGTAAAGATAAAGGGTGTAAAGAAAGAAGCCCTCCTTACAACTTTAGGCAGAAACCGGGTCAACACATATGCTATTGAGATCATTTTAATAATTCTCGATATTGAAGACAGACATCATGGACCCAGTGATGCAATGCACAACCCATCCCAGCTAACTCAGATATCTCTCAAAAGGTATTTGTTTTAATCACACGGAGACAACACATTATCTATTGATTTATTCACTCCGAATAAATTGGTATTGAAAAGGTGGCACTCCTCTACAGCCTCCGATCACTAAAATCCAAAATGCACGATCGAGTCTAGAGCCATTTGAGATCATCAAATATCTCATTAGGACACACTTTCATATTTCCTTGCTTCTTCACACACTGTGAAAAGTAAGAAAGATTTTAAGAGTCCTACGCAAAATTTTCATGATCTTGCCTTAACATCCGAGTAATACGAAAGTATTTACAATGAAGATGGAAATCCTTCTTGAGTGAATATCAAAAAGCTCATGGTAGGTGACTTGTGCGATTCTTTATGAATCAAACTTGTGATAACTGGAAAGCAACAGCTGTTTAATTCTTAACTGAATTTAAACACGTTCCAGGCCTCTACGCAATATCTCAGTGATCTTGCCAGAACACTCAGAGTGATACCTTTGTGTTCACAGTGATGAGTGGAAATCCTTCTAGTGTTAACCTCAAACAGCACTTGGTAGGTAACTTGCAAGATTCTATACGAATCAAGCTCGTGACAACTGGAAAGCAACGATGGTGCGGTTCTTAATTGAATTTCACTTGTTCAAGGAACATGAATTGACGACTTCAAATCATGCGGATATTATTATCCAAATGATTCACTCTTTATGTTCGCAGTCATCTTTGGACGGTCGAATAAAGAGAACGGGTTTACCCGCGAAATCCTTTCAGGAAGTTACTTAATTGAAACTATCCGTCACGGGTACGATATTTTATATCGTCCAACGGTCTTTACCGACCGGAGGTAAAATGCTACCGAATTAGAATGAAATGTTCAAAGCCATTTCGTTCGTGTCTACTTATGTTGCGGCATTTGAAGACTGTGGCGTTGCAGAATCCGAGAAGAAGTCGTCCCCGCATGTTTATACTTTATGCACTTAATACCTCATCTAATTCAAGAAAGCCTAAAAGTTAAGTCTTCCGCTGTATCGAACTCTGAAGCTTTCAAGAATTACGAAGGTATAAGTATGTGGGACATGATGTCACGAGGAGGTGAATATCACAAGTGATAAATGCACAAGGTCAAGGCAAGAGAACATGCTCAAGACTAAAGTCAAAGGTCTCATCAGCATATTCACAAGAACAAGATCGAAGACTCAAGCATAGTATGCTAGGTTTAAGATTTTGTAAAATGGTGTGACCTCCCTTTGGGGGAGATTGTTGGAAACACATTTTTCCAAAGAAAGTCTCGGTCACATCATTATTAGCATAGATTACGAGCTATAGACTATTTAGGACATTGTAACTTGGAGTGACCTCCCTTAGGGGGAGATTGTTGGAAATACGTTTTACGTATTAAGAAGGATCGGTCACTCCAATGATATTGGGCTCGTGATCCAATATAGTCCATATAGCCCACAGGTAGGATGGGCTATATAAACCCCCTCCTAGCATGTTAGGAGGGGTTGGTCATTCAATTTTCACACATTCAATCTAATATTTCATTTTCTCTCCAACCTAAATGAAATGTCACTTTCTCTCCAATCTAAGATGAAAGATTAAAGTTCTAGTGAGAGAAACTGTCACTTTCTCTCTCTAAAACTAAACTACTCCTACTCCTAAAACTAAAACTAACCAACCCTCCTAAATGAGTTTAGGAGGGTATTTATAGGAAAAATGGGGAGGTGCATGTGTTGCCTCCTCTTTCTTTCTTTCTTCACGTCTTCTCGTTTTTTTAAGTTCTTCGACTTTATCGACTTTGTCTCGGGATTAATTAAACTCGTCTTATAATTTCTTTATTTATTAGACTCGAGTTCTTCGGCTTTATTAAACTTCCGTCTTTAGACTTGTTCTTCGATAAATCTTCATAATAGGCCTTGGACTTCCGTTCTTTTTGCACTCTTGATCTCTTGACTTCGTCTTTTGTCATTTTCTTCGATAAAAGCCCGTGAATGCCCGTGTTTTCTCCACTTTTCACCTTTTCGTCCTAAATCACAACAAAAACACAAACCACGCATAATTCCGACATTTACGACATAAAATACACGTTCTGGCTCGGTTATTATTGTAATCAAGTGGTAAAAAGATGGGTGTTTTCACACCTATCACTCACAAGCCTGTTTATATTCTTAAAGTTTATGTGCCCTAGTCTCTTGTGCCATAGATTACTTTCATCTACTGAAGCTTTAGTATATAAGCATGACATATTGTTATTCATTCTAATCCCATTCAGATTCACATTATATATGTCTTTATGTCTAGGTGTTCTATAATCAATATATTTCTCATCAGGGATCTTATAATCCTTGCTTAACACCAAACATTCAGTATCAGTAAACTGAACTTTATTTTTGTTATCACAAACTTGTGATACACTAAAAAGATTGTAATCAAGTTCCTTTACCAGAAATACGTTTTCAAAATGCAAGTTCTTGGTGAGAAGTGTTCCTTTGCCTGTGATAGTTCCATATCCACCTCCAAAGTAAACCTTATCACCATCCTTAATGGGAGTGAAGTTAGTCAGATAATCTTCCTTCCCTGTCATGTGCCTTGAGCATCCACTGTCCCAATATCCATAATCATTGACCTGTTTTTGAATGCCCTGCACATAAAGAAAACAAGTTAGTTTTGTTTGGGAAACCAAGCCTTAGTAGACTTGGATTCATCTGGTTGTTCAACAAGAACAGACTTAGTTCTCATAACAACCCCTTGTTCATCCCTCTTTGGATGAAATACCCAGTTAACCCCAATAGGTTTTGTAATGACCTTTGAAATGTAATTAAATCTTTTACAGGTCATTGAAATCCCATTATCATTAGGGTGTTGATCTTTCTTAGGTCTCCATGTCAAACTTGAAGAAGCTTTAGACCCCTTACCATGTGGTTGCAAATATTTAGGTCTAGTCACGTTTCTGTCAGCGTTGGATTTGGTCTTGTCAATGCTGCAATCACCCTTGTCAGCGTTGAACCTAGGGTTTGCTACAGAAACCCATTGCCTATTAGACCAAGTATTTGTCTTTTGAAATGGTCTTTGTCCATGAGTGTTAGACCCTCTAGTGAAGAATGGGGCAGGTCTAACAACTTGTGGACTTTGCTGCACACAAGAGTTGGGTCTGACAACGTTTGACTTTCTAACAGCGTTGACCTTGGAAGCGTTGACACACTTATAAGCTAAATGTGAAAATCTACCACAAGTGTAACAGGCATTTTTAGACACAACCCTAGGTCTAGAAGAGAAGAAGCTTGTTCCATCATTACTAACTTAGCTTTTAGGTGACCTAGTATTCCTATACATTTCTGCATACTTGACACTAGGTTTTCTAATAGTGTTTGAGCCAAGGTCAACAGCCTTACCAGTGATTGGGTTTGTTACCTTAATAGGGGTTGACTCATTAGGGATTTCACATAACAAGCCTCCCTTAACAAATAAGGTAGGGTTGGCTTTCTTCCATTCATTCAAGTCAGTCATCTTCTGTTGATACTCTTCAACTGGGGTAATGACTCTTGGTGGAGGAATGAATTCCTCCTCTTGGAGTTCTGGTAAACCAGTCCAAGGTAGGTCCTTTTGTTGGACACCATAGAAGTCACCAGCTGGTGGTGGAACCACAGAGTAGTCTTTCATCCCAATCCCAGTCATGTCCTTAGGATCCCTTTGTTTATTAACACATTCTCCTAGGGTTTGTGTGGCCTTATCAAATCTCTGAATTTTAAGGCCAACATTATCCTTATTCTTAATGGCCTCATCTAACTTAGCCTGTAACTCACCATTAACCCTTTCCATGATGCTCCTAATATCATTGCTAGCATTTAACTCATGTTTTAAGATATTTATTTTATCTTTTAAGTCAAATTCCATTTTCTTGTATTCAGAAACTGTCTTCCCAGTTTGAGTGAGAGCTAGTTGGTAATTAGACAGTTTGCATCTTTCAGTACTCACATCATCTAATAATCTTAACACCTCTTTGTTAAGTTTCTCAGTATTTAACCTACAACCCTTACTACAAAAAGCATCATCGTATACCTCATTATCTGATGAAGAAGAGGAGTGTGCCATGAGAGCATATTGAACATGCTCTTCTTCTTTAATCTCAGCAACCAAAGCTTTATCCTCTTCCCCATCTTTAGCCAAATAACTCCAATCCCATCCCATGCCATCAATTTCTTGAACTACAACCATGGCCTTAGGATCCTGAGCCTTAACCATTTGGCTTGAGGGTTTGCCAGCATCAGATCTTCTAGGAGATCTACATTCCCTCATGAAGTGCCCCATACGATGACAATTGTAGCATTCAACCTTGGATTTATCAAATCCAGCAGTGTCCTTTGCATTGAAGGTCATCTTCTTCTTAAACCTTCTATTCTACCTATTTGCTCTTATACTAGCAAGAGCCATGTTCCACTTAATATCCATATCTTCCAAGTGTTCATCACTTATCTGCTCAAGGTCCTCATATGTAATCACTGAACCATTGGGCAAAGAAGCAATATAAGCACATACAGTATCTAGATCCAAACCAGCAGGTTTAAATCTTGGTAAGTCACTTTTGTATGTGTCAGCGTCTGAATAGGAGGCGTTGACAGGACATGTTCCAGCGTTAACACATGATGATCCAGTAACTGGATGCATGTAAGAGTCCTTCTGATTAAATTGACCTTCACTATGTGAGAAGAAGGCCATATTACTATTGGTAGACTTGCTTCCATGCTCCAAAAGAGTTTCATTCTCCAACAACCTCAGTTTGTTGTAGATATCATCAAAAGTAGAATTTTTGTGAGTGTTTTTGGCAAGTATAGATCTTGCCTCAATCTTCCACGCCTCACCAAGACTTTTAAGAAAAGTGGCATTAATGTCAACATCACCAAGTTGTGTCCCCATGAAGGACAATTTGCTTGTTATGTCAAGCAATCTGCTTCTCACACTGCTAAGCTTCTCATTAGGTTGAGCCTTGAAGACAGCATAATCATGCATGAGTTGCTTCTTCTTCTCTTCCTTAGTATCATCATTACCACCATATGCAACTTCAAGAGCTGCCCAAAGGTCCTTGGCAGATTCATAACCTCTGTATTTATGCTGGTTCTCTTGTCCCAAAGAGAGTTTCAGAATATTTAGGGTTTTCATATCAACCCTTTTCTTTGCTATGTCTTCAGCAAACACAGCTCTACCATCATCAGGTTTTTCTTTCTTATCTGCTTCTGAACATCCAGCAACAGCTGCTCTTGCAGCAATGGCATTAGCAATCTTCTGAGCTTTATTGAATGTGTTTCCATATTCAATAATCTCCCATAGTGTGTAGTCATAGATCCCTAGATATTGCTCAAAGTTGAATTTCCACAATTCAAAGTTGGTTGCATCAAGCATGGGAATCTTGATGTTTGGTAAAGGTGAGGAGGAGGAGGTTACTTCTGGATTTGACATGATGTTTTTAGGGTTTTTGTGAAAATTAGGGTTTTGGTGATTTTAGGGTTCTTGTGTTCTTTAAGATCAAAAGTTCCTCAACCTGGCTCTAATACCACTTGTTGATCCCAAACTTAGATCGATTTAGCTTTATGTATACGAGATTAGATCAAGTAATACACTTAGAGAAACCTTTGTATATGTATATGTGTAACACCCCTAAATTTACACAATTCAATACAGCGGAAGACTCGTTGGTGTTACGGGATAGCACATTACTCACATCATAGACAACGCTTAAAAATCGTGTCATTTAATAATAAAGCATTTCCATTCATAAATATCAAATTTACATAGGTCCCAAGTCATTGTATTTCATACAGGTTTTACAAAGCATTTGAATGGAAATTATTATTTAAGTGCGGGCCATAAATTCTTGTCGTCTTCCCGAGAATTACCTTCAAGTACCTGAGATAAAACATGTTAAAAGAAAAGGTCAGCGATAACGCCGAGTGAATTCATAGAGTTTAATGAAATCCATCAATATAACATCGGCATAAAATTATTACCGAAAATCATTTTGTACAAATCTTTGTAATAGGCCATCAAAAAAGCCAAAGTCATTTTATACAAATCATTATCAAAAATCAAAATATAGGCATTTGCCTTCAAAATCATTATACGAGCCAATGTCGTAAAAACATCATACAATACGTCTTATGACGTTGTATAAAGTTAAATAAAAACCGTAATATGAATATGTTATGAAAACCAAAACATGAACATAATATCAGTAGTAAGACCCCATATTGCTAGTCAGGCAATATATCGTAATTTAGTGCGTATAGCAGTATTTCGTTATTTTGGATTATTATAAGCCGCATGACATTGTTACCTTACTAAACCAAACAACGGGTAGCTAGCCCGAAACTCAATTTGCCCATTTAAATTAGTGTGTCGTCACAATAATCACGCTTGTGTAAATCTTCTCATACATAAATTCGCTTACCAATCAATGTGGCACGACGGGGATCAACCGTCAAGGCGCGAACTGGGGTGATCGTCCCCAAATAGTACTACTATATGCATAAGCGTCTACCAAATCCCGGTAGTTCAGAATTCATGCTAATGGGACTTTTAGTGACATAACCTAACTTTGATAATCCATTTCATTTCATCTATCGGGTCATTTAATCATTCATCGGCACATACAATCATTCGGGTCCAAATCAATAAACAGACAATCGGGACAACTTGTGTCCTATTTCATAATAACTAACATGTTATCTCCCTCGCGGGTTTATAAAACATTTCATAAAAACATTTAAAAGAGTGCGAGGCTATGAACTCACGTTGATTGGGAAATGCGGTTATCGGCGATTCAGATGTACGGTACGTGCTTCAATCACGGAAACCTAGACAAATAATACTCCTCTTAGACTCTTGTCCAATGACTTTATAAAAATAACAATTATGTATACATATGATGATTTTATATATATGATGATCAAGTGGGTTTATATATTCTCATTTACTCATTTCAGTGTTAAGTGTGTTGGTAACATTTTTATACTAGTTTTACTAGTTTTACTTATTTACATTTTGAAGCCCAATGGGCCTATTACAAGCCCAATACTATTCATTAGCCCAATTATACTTTTATTATCAGTACTATACTTTATATGTTGGGCCCAAATGGGTTAAACCCAATAAATAAGTTTGTAAGTGTTTTATCAAATTAGTCGGGTTTATTGTCCATTAAGGCTACTTTGGCCCGTTAATGTCTATATGTTGTAAACTCGGGTTTAACGGTTTTTACTTGTTATATATGTTTATATATCAGTATGTGAGTTTATAAAAGTTTACATTAGACGGGTCCAATCGTCTATGTTTTATTTAACAAAAACGTTAATCTTTCGGTTTTAGCCGAAAAGACGTAAAACTTAGTATATAGTTTTTATAACTTATAAAACTTACCAAACTACCATTTTTATATAATGTCTATTTATTTATCCTTATGCATTTTTATATAAATGAGATATATAAGTTAGTGGGTTTTAATTCACATTTTATACTATATTTATTTGAGTGCTCATATAATAATATTAAACTTTAATTTCACAAAATCAGTCCTAAAAATCTAGTTTACTAAAATGATCATATCTAGAGTTCTACATGGAGATAGAACCCCAAATTTTTATCACAGAAACTACATGATATGTGCTTAATTCTATTCAAGTATAGCTACTGATGAATCAACCTCTAAATATTTTAATAAATTCGTCCAAAACAGTGTAGGCAGATTTGCACTCTAAACTTGTTTTGATCATATCTCACTCATTTTTATGATTCCATTGCATGACCAACTCTCACATGTGTATAAGACTCATAGCTTACTGTATATTAATTTATCCAAGCCATTTTATCAGTTTATCATAAGAGTATTCACTTTTTTATACAGACTCCTAATTTAGCCATGATTTAACCATTTTTACATGTGGTTTTTCCATCTTTTTACCCATGTTTATCAAATCTATCAACACCAAATCCTCACATAATATTTTTAATCATCATTCATCATCATATACATATACATAAATAAGGAAATTACAAGATTACATAATTAAAATAACAAGAGGATAGGAAGAACAATCTTTATACCACCAAGATTGTGTAGGTATTCATCAAGGCTTGGATTTTGATGGAAGAACTTCTGATAGATCAACACCAATCTTCATGGCCACCAATAATTGTAAACTTCATGTAGAAATCAGCCCTTGAACATCACCAAATCTTCTCCTTGGATGTTAAAATCACCACCAATCTATAGAGCTTCAAAAGGGCTTCATCATATGTGTGAATAACACATGATTTCATGGTTAAAATTGATCAAATGATGGTGTTTTTGATGAGAGTGGGACGTAAATAAGAGAGGGTGAGAGGATTTTTGAGTGGTTTGCATGTATGTGTGTGAGAAATGGTTTTGGTGCTAGTGGTTTTGTTGGTGTATAGTTAGCTTGCAAAGTTAAGCAAGACATGTGTCTTGCTTACTTTGTAAGCTTACACCTAAGGGTGTAAGTAGCTAGTTTTAAACCGTCCCATGTGTGGGAGTGGGGCAAAAGTGGTTTTGTCTCATCCCCAATTATTTACGGGTACTCCTCGATTCTAGTTTCCTCGATTTGCGTGCCCTCGGGTCGTTTTACGAAAAACGTTTTTATAAATTATGAATCAACGACACAAAACGAATCTAATAAAAATTGTCTCATCAAAAACGGAGTTCAAAAACGTAAATACGTAATCCTAAGGTTTCCGGTTTAGTCGTAAAGGACGTTAAATTAAAGTCGTAAGTCCTAATCTCTTCTCGTAAATTTGTGAGTTTATGAACCAACACAAATTTAAAACTCCAAAATAATATTCACGGATAAATTTATTTCCTGAAATGTCGGACTGTCACCAAAGACGGTGTATGTAAACGTAAGCATGTAACGTAGAATCCTCCGGTTTAGACGTAGTCGATGCTACTTCAAGACGTAAATCCAAATTTCTTCCCAAAAATAAGTGAATTCATAATATAACATCAAAATAATGTTTTTAAATAACACTTGAGAATAAAATATCAACCATAAATTGACGGATTGTCACAACATTTACCCCTAAATAGGATCTTTGTCCTCAAAGATCATCTTATCTTACTACTCGCTTCTTATAGAGTTAAAGCCATGTGGGTATTTCCTCCACATTTGGTCTTTTCTCACAAGTGTAATCCATTACAATACGCGAGTTTCATCAAACATAACTACGGGAATAAGATCAGGCTTATTGTTGACTTACTTTCTCTATCCATGATTTTCACGGGTTTTTGATGAATGCAACTTTTCGCCGATCTAAACTTCATTAAGGAATAGTTAGACTTTCACTTGATAGACATTTTATCAAGTTCGATTTATGAAACATAATTCACGCAGCCCTTGAAGTCATAGGGTAGATCCAGCTTATATGCCTTTCAAACCAACTTTTATATCATCTCAATGGTCCCATACAACGGGGACTTACTTCCCATGATCTTTCAGATCATTAATTCATTTTTCCAAGGTTAAATTTTTTGGCATAACTTCGCTACCCATTCTGCACTTCAGGATCTACATTTCATATTCACATAACCCCCTGCTCACTACCAGCAGTCATTAATCAAATCCTAATTTCAACAATCATTTCAGGTCTCGCGGGTCGAGTATTTTGTAAGGTTAGGTTCGCCATCATAGGAAACCTTAAACCTAAAAGACATGTCCAACTCACAATGGGTGTATGTTGGATGTCTTCATCCCAACTCCTACTTACAGATGCTTTTATATAGATCCTCACAAGATTCGATCTTGATCCTAATACGATAATTATCTAGGATAACCTCTCCAAAGGAAAACGATTTTACAGTTTATTACCAAAGGTCAATCATTCAAACATAAAACAACACTTATAGTATTTTGTATCTTTACTTTACCTCGTCCCTTCGATTGGGGTGGTACACAGTACTCTCATTAGGATTCGTTCTCAATGACTTCTGAGCAAATCTCTAGAAATTCGATGCGACGCGAGGATCTTGATAGAGATGATTGATACGGCACACTATGTTTACACAACTCCTTTAAATACAAAGAGTCAATTTCTTGATCAAGAATTTATCATTAACGAGAATGATATTAGCAGATTTGGTCAGTCTGTCGACGATGACCCAAATCAAATCAAATTCAGATGATGACCTTTGCAATAGTTAGACATTTACTAATGTATGAGGCGATATCTGCCTTCATAATTTGCCATCAGTACAACTTCCTCAGATAAAGATACATTTAATCAGAAATGACATGAATAGAATACTTAGTCTTACGAGATTCCAACATAACTACATCTCAAAATCCTCCATATTTAGGCAACCACAAGTGGCCTTTTATACATTTAACGCAATCGACTTCTCAATTCTAATGGTTCATATTAACCACGAACCCCTTTTTACAAACATCGTTTATTTTTATATTGTTTGGCAATTTATTTTGCACTATCATTATTAAGGAGCACAATCCTAATTGATTCTTTATCCTTTCTATATTATGTGTCAGTATCTACATTCATCTTCCCTGATGAAATAATTATCATGACCGTATTTATTCAAAATTTCTTTCTTCATATTTTCTAAATTTTAGTTTCGTCTCAACTATCATGTTTATCAATTTTGCTCAATCTGACGTTTAAAGCGTCGATACATATTACAAGTAACTAAATAATAAATATTCAATTTTTATGAAACGTAAACGTAAAAATTTTAAATTTCTTAGTTCGACCAATTATATAAAAATGTTCAAAATAAATTTGAATTTAATTAACAAGATTTTTGTTGATTTATCGAAAATAATTAAAATAATTAGTAAGATCCGTAAATGTTCGAAAAATCTTTGTTTATACTTAGGTCAAAATTTTCTTAGTTGAAAAGCAAAAATTGTCGTTTCAAATTACAAGTAATAAGTTATATAGTTTCCTCAATTCTTCTTAGGTTGTCTAGAAGTATACTGATAGTCGTAGAAATACTTCTTTTAGGAAAAAGAGCGTAAATAGGGTAAGCACGACGATTTAGGAAAACCGTGTGTAAATGACCCAATGAAGTGAGTTCGTTCTCGAGGAGGCTAGTGTGTTGTGTAATGAATTATTGATGATTAATGTTTTTGATTATTAACAAGAAGAAAAGAGAAGAGAAAATGACGAAGACGAAAAAAATAAAAATTAACAAAAACTACTACTAGAAAGTTAAGACGTAGAAACGTAAAAAAACACAAAAATTAAAATTTTAACCTAAAAATTCCTAAAAATTACTAAAAATCCACAATATTATTCTAAGAGTTTACACAAAATCAAAACTTGCTAAAACCTTTTAATTACTTAAATAATGACTTTTTAATGCTAATTAAAGCCCTAAAAATCACAATTAATTATTAAAAAGCCCTAAACAAGATTTTATAGTTTGTAAACCTCAAAAATGACCTAATTAAACTAAAAACTATTTTTAAAATTTTTAAAACCAAATTAAACTATTTTTAAACACTTAAAAACTATTAAAATCTATTAAATCTTAAATTAATTCTAAAAACTAAATGAAAAGCCTAAAAAATATTTGGAAAGTTACAAAGTTCCTAATTTAATGTCTATAATCTAGGAAAAATGAAAAAAGTAGAAAAAACAACTTTCTATTTTTTCTAATAAAATAATATTAAAATAATCCAAAAAATAAAAAGTTTTTAAAATAATTCTAAAAATTACCAAAAATCCTAAATATAAACTAGAACAATAATGTGATCAAAAGTTCCTGAAACCTTTTATTTAATTTTATATTAATTTTTAAATTTGTTAGAAAACCCTAAAATCAAATAAAATCAAAAATAAAACTTTTTGATAACTTTTTTGAATGTAAACCTCAATTAACTTAATTAAAACCTAAAAACTATTTTTCTGTATTTTTAAAATGCTTTTTACTATTTTTAATTTACTTTCTAAAATTAAAACTAGAAATAATCCTAATAAATAAATAAAGAAAGGGAAAAATAAACTTTTTAAACAGAAAAATCTAAAATGACAATAAAGTCCTAGGAAAAATAAGCTATCACAAATAAGCTACTTAAATAAGCTGAAAAGGACCAAATAAGCTACGGCTTATTTAAATAAGCACAGTCCAAAAAGTGGTTAAGTAAATTATGAAGTGATCCTTGTGCATAGAAAAGCACTTGGATCACTGGTTAACACGTACACTCCCCCAACGAGGGGTCCCGTGTTCGAGTCCAGGCCAAGGCGCTTTTTGTCTCTTTTTTTTTACTTTTTAAACTTTTTAAACCCAAACCTGTTAATCCTTTCTATGCTTAAAACACAATTCCAAATTCACTTATTACAAGATTAAGCCTAGATTAGAACAAAACGTGACCAGTTGCTACTTTTGAGGAACACAAAGCAGTTTTGTTATCTTCACTTGTGCTAATGACCAAGAGGACTTGGACTGTGATGATTTTGGTGGTGTTTTTGTTGGATACAAGGGCATCCCTATACTCTTTGGAGTATAGGGAGTCACATAAAACACAAAAAACACAAACACTTAGCACAAGATTACACAGATTGCACAAAAAAAATCAAATGAAGGTTGCTGAGATGCTAATGCTAGGTCTGGGGGTGTTTCTAATGCAAAATGCACTCAAGTGATTTTCTAACCTCACAAATTTGCACACACATGCACCAATTAACATACAAACAATAGCAACCCCTACTCAACCCTATTGTTTATCAGATTACCAAATATGATGCACAAATCTCACAAAAATCAGTCACACATGGCAGTTTCTGAATTTACACCATGTTTTCGATTTTTTAGCACACAAATTGCTTCTAAACTTACCAAAATGAAACACCAATGCTACAACCACCTACTACTAACCTAGTGAATGTTCCTAAACAGATTCAAGCCAAGTTTGATTTAATTAGACCCTACTAAAATCCTGATCCGAACACCCCTTTATAATTGATATTGAAGATTTTTCAAACAAAATGCTTTCAAATCACACTCAAACTGATCTAGAACATTTATAACATGCTTAAACACTTAACATGAGCAAAATTCATTACTTAAACAAACACTTAACACATTTTTCAAGCAAATCATGTGAAACTGAAATTCTAAAAAACTAAAAAGGAAGAACAAGGGCTACCTTGTTGAGCCTACATCCAGGCTCAACCAAGGCTGCTATGCCTTTTCCAATAGGCTCGGGCCTATGCAGTAATCTTGATCAACAACAAACCACCCTGCTAAGAAAATTAAAAAAAACGGGCAATAGATACTATGTTCTGTTTTACTCAAAACCTTTTAAAACACTTTCCACAAACCTTGAAATCTACTGACACGTTTTAAAAACAACTTATAAATCACAAATCATAGAATGTTATTCCACTTTCACTTCATAACAACCTATGATTTCTGAAATTTATAAAATTCTTTTCAAAACCTTTTTGAAACTTTTTGAAAATCCAAACACACAAAGTGTGTACAATAATATTGGAACTCACTATAGCTATCAACACATACCAACTTTTCAAAAAACTAAAAGGAATTACAGTTTAATTTAAAAATACCAACTTTATTTCTTAAAAAAGGAATTACAAGAGTTGAAAAGCTAAACTGGAACAAGAGAAAATAGGGGCACAACACACCCCTATTTATACTACACTACTGAAGTTTCTAGATTACATGAATAAAAAAATATAAAAGCAAAACCCTAGTTGCTGAATTTCCTTGAATGCCCTTTGGTCTTGGTCAATTTGGAGCCCATGTTATGATGTTGAGTAAACAGCTGTCTTGAAATGATCTTGGGGAGGAAGAAAAGCGATTGGAGCCGTTGGATTACTGTTTGATTCCAACTTTGCTATTCTTGGTGCAGCAGGGGAAGGATGGGGACCCACTTGTGGTCACGGGGTGAACATTGTGAGTGGTGGGTTTTGATTTGGACACCCTTAATCACCATTCTGGATGTTTTGGGGTAAAACCCCTTTGATTTGGGGTAATTGGGATTTTAGGGTTTATGGGATTAACTGGGTTAGGGAGAGTGTTTAGATTAGGTTTAAAATTTAAACATATGTTTCCCACGTTTTCTTTATTTAAACAGGATTTAAAAAGTTGTTAATAAGGTGGGTTGAGTGGAATGGGGACGTGGAGGGTAGGAGAAATTTGATTGGCTGTTGGGGATGATGTGGAGTAATGATAGGCTGGGGGAACTTGTGATGTCTTGGAAGATTTGACCCTTGCATTCCTTCTTTCTTGTCTCTTTGAATTAAACAGCTCAAAACAAGACTTCCTTTGTAAATAACTTTCTCATCTTGTCAAATTTGGCACCAAAGTATATCAAAACTTTTATCAAGGACTTTCTTGTACTTTCTTGGATTCTTCAAGGACTGGTCTTGTACAATCTTCAAACAATAAGGACCATTCTTGTACATTTGAAATTTGGAGGGTCAATTGTGACAAGTTCTTCAAAGATGAGGGACCATAGTTGCCAATTCTTCAAACTTCAAGGGTCTTTTTGCAAAATTCCAACTTGGGCCCGGTTCATTGTGCGGCTTCGTTTCCCGTGTTCGTTTTTGAATGATTCTTGTGATCTTTTGCCATTTCCTCAATATCCGTACCTAAAAATACACAAGTAACAAACACGAGCATATATTTGGCATATTTTATGATATTTTATGCATTTTAAGCCCGATTTGGACAATGAGACCATGTATAAAAGCAGTCTCATCACTACCCCATACTAAACCATTGCCGTGCCCTCACGCAATGCTAGAATAAAGTATAGTAGCATCTCCAAAATTCATTTTATTCACTTTATTGAAATGATAAACTAGCTATAATACTACTATTACTACTACTTGTGTTTTAGACATAATGTATGATTTTCATCGCAAAATGGGACGTTTAGGTTCATAGAATAAGAACACGTGAATGCTTCGTTAGAAATAATTTCATCGTCCTCGATTTTCACCTTAATTCCATGGCAAGCGTGCAACGAGATCATTGTCATTATAAGTTAGTAATGCTAACACTACTCATATGCCCTAATCACGTACTTATTCTCCCATTATTCCTAAGTTGTATCTCTTATATTTTATTATGTCTTAATGATCACGAGGATACATTGTTGACTTATGCGATAATAGAGATTTAGGTCTAAAAATAGAGTCCTAACGGTGTAACTAAGACCATCAAATCAATAACCCCTCCTAATAGACAACGATGTTAAAAAAATTAAGTTGACAAGAAGAATCGATAAACACGGTTTTATAACGGTTTTGAACATGAGACTTCTTACCAAGACTTTTATACGCCCCCTAACGGAAGGGCCTTATTATCTTTGGTTTACCTCCATCTTTTATTCAACTTCGCCATGAAGCTTTTATTATGACTTCGGTCTTGCCTTGCCTTTTATTATCCGCCATCATCGGTGGTTTTATTAGCCAAAGACGTATATCCTCACGCTAAAGTGAATTTTGGATCTTTAAAGCTTCGAAGATTAAGGCTTGATTCACTTTCAATTTTGCATAGATTTTAGGCCTTGTGGGGCTTCAAATTGTTTGCTAGATTTAGGTGAGCACTTGAAATCTTATTATTGGGTGAAGCTTTCGATTATTGGGGTGCCAATACTTCAAAACCGTGACGCTGGCGATACCTTAATGTCTCCCCAATTTAATTACACGGAAGCTACTAGAAAAGACTAGAAACCCAACAATCCTAACTAAACCGCTAAGTCAATATTTATTAAGCAAAAAATATTTACATGCGAAGGTAGAATAAGCAAACAACGAGAACACATGAGTTTTTGAAAGAATACGAGTACTCTACGTTTAGCATAGTAACTTATAATTAACTCTATCATTTCTCGTCCTCATTTAAGAGACTTAGCCTAATGTGAGTTAAGGAATCAAAGCTAAGTGTTCAACACGCACGGTCGAGTCAAAAATTACTCTTATTCTCGCCATCGGAAAACCTACATTCGTGTCTTCAAACACTTATAAAACATGAGAAAAATTTAAAATTTGGCCATTTTTAGCCTTATTTTGCAACAAAACGATAAACAAAATGATAAACTTTGGAAAGCGTGAAGGTTTGGCAAGGCAAGTATCTATTCACCCCCCATACTAAAGTTAAACATTGTCCTCAATGTTTCGAGTCTAGGGGTGCAAACACCCCCATACTAGAGACGTAGTCGAATGCCTAATCTAGCATGGAAAGGGTGTAACCATTAAGTAATAGCCGTTTATGAAATGTGCTAAAAACCTAAGGTTAGAACATAAAAGGATATATCATTTAGATATTGGGAAAGGCCTCCAAAGCAAACGATCGAGTGCTCCCATAAAACGAAACACGAGAGGCTCCAATCGTGAAGATCATGATCTAAAAACCACAATTCACAAACAACCACGGAACAAAGGTTGGAAGGGCACAAATCCCCTCACATTAAACTAATTAGAAAACAATAATATGTACATGGATAAGCATGGGTCTCCCCCACGAGGCACCTTGTTTTTGATAACCGAGTCAAAAGCTCGACTCGAATCCCCATGAATGTGATCATTTAGGGATAATCATGGTGTGGTCAATTTTTGGTGGGGCTTACATGATAAACAAGGCCCAAAAGTACGTGGAGTACTTTAAAAACCCGATAAACGTATACCGGGGTCAAAGATAGCGTCCTCGTTTTTGGATGAAAGACGAAACAACGCCACTCCAACACAAACCCCTATGGGGTAGAAGAAAATAGGAGAGAAGAAATAGAAGGGTGGGACAATGGGTAAGTCATGAAAACATTGAGCTACTCGAGGTAGACTCGCACCAATCAAATGAAAAGATTTTCCATTTATTGCATCGGTGGAAGACCGAGATTTCCCTATATAAGCAATTCCAGGATCAAATATCTCGTCCTCGGTGGAGAAAGGGGAGGGAACATAAGGGGATTCCCCCACACTAAGTCCACACAAAGCGTCGTCAAAAGGAGAAGACGAGCTTGTAGTACTCAAATCACGTGGTGATGACGGAGTTAGAGTTGTAAGAAAATCTTTTAAATTTAATTCAAAATCTTTTCCTTTTGCATCTTTTACACTCTCCTTGTGAAAACCCGATTTAATTATGTCAAAAATATTTGGTGTATCTAAAGCAATGTTAGTCACACTAAAAATTCTCACATTTTGAAATCTTTTTGGTTTGGGTGGTGGCAAGTTTTCAAATCTTTTGTCAACAAAGAAAACCTCCCCATCGGGATCAACGTATTCATCATCCGAAGAATCACTCGAGATTGGAATCATAGGCTTAACACTCTTAACCTCCACCGGCGGAGGGGACGGAACTTCATTTTTCTCAACAACTCCTAAAACTCTATTGGAAATCTTTTTGCAAATGCTTTTGATGGGATTGACATTGTACAAAGATGTGATAGAATACACATGAGAAAGAGTGGAGTTTTGTGTTGCATTAATGACGAGTTCTTCCTCATTGAAACGAAGAGTGATTTTTCTTGCATGCACATCGATAAGTGCTCTCGAGGTATCCAAAAAAGATCGACCTAAAATTAACGGAACTTTAGGATCGATAGGAATGTCAACAACAATAAAGTCTACAGGATAGTAGAACTTTCCAACTTTCACAAAGACGTCCTCAGCAACTCCACAAGCTAGAATCATAGAATGATCGGCCATTTCGATTGACATTCTTGAAGGAGTGAGATTTGGAAGATTGAGCGATTTAAAAATCTCAAGAGGCATCAAATTAATACTAGCACCAAGATCGGCCAAGGCGTAGCATTCTTCCATGTCTTGGATAGCACATGGGATTAAAAACATTCCAGGATCACCGACTTTTTGAGGTATGCGGCTTAGAAAAACCGAAGAACAACTAGACGATTTTTGCAATTTTTCTTTGTTATTCAACATACTTTTGAAGTTTGCGGCAAATCGAGGCATCATGACTAAGGCGTCAGCAAAACTTATATTGAAATGCAAGTCACGAAACATTTTCATAAAGAGTTCAAATTGATAATTATTTCGTTCTTGTGCCTTTTCCTTGTCTCGTCTTGAAGGGTAGGGTAAAGGTGGTGTGGGTTGGGGCAAATTAGGCATAGGCATCGGCCTTGGAATCTCGGGTTCCATGATTGGTGTTGGTTCAACCATAGGTGTGGTTTGAGCGGTACTTCGTGGGCTTGTAATTTTCTCCTTTTCAACCACAACCTCGAGTTCTTTCTCTTTTTCCTTCTCCATAGAAGTACTTGGACGAGAAATGGGTTCTTTGAAAGTTTTACCACTACGAGTAGTAATAACCTTCAATTCTCCTTTCGGGTTCACGATGGTATCACTAGGAAGACCACCCGAAGAAGAAGGCTTACACATGATAGCTTCAAACATTTTAGCCATACGGTCTTCAAACTTAGATTGCCTAGCATCCGATTTTAACAACTCTTGCTTAATCTCATGTTGTCCTTGCTCCATTTTTTGTTGATTTTGTTGGAGACGTGTGACATTTCCTTCCATTTTATTAGCATGAGGTTTAAGTTCATTAGCAAGTTCGTTTTTAAGCTCGTTTTTCAACTCGGATCTTAAGCTAACCATTTCACGTTGCATATTGTCAAACTTAGCATCATTAGCCTTAGCATAATTCAAAAACTCTCCTTGAAGATTTTTGGTGTGATCGTTTTGAAAACCTTGGGCATTGTTTTGAAAATCATGGTTTTGGTTTTGGTTAGAAATTTGCCCATTTCCACTTTGGTAATTACCCTTGTTATAATTCCTTTGATTTCCTTGGTAATTTCCACCTTGGTTGTTGTTGCGATAATTATTAGCATTTTGATTTGGTGGAGCTTGATTTGAACGAGAACCTTGACCGATTTGGTTGTAAGTTCCCGTGGCTACAAAAGCATTCGAAGTGTTACCATCCGCAGTAATGCACTCGGAAAGATCATGAGCTCCACCACACGACAAACAACTCTTAGAAACCGCTTTAACCTAAGCGGAACTGGAAGCTTCTTGAGCTTTCCAATGGGACATGAGAGTCGAAAACCTATCGAAAAACCGATTTTCTTCATTTGCCTCATCATGTAAAGCATTGATACTACGAGACGATGATGAGCCCATTTTGGCAACACTCGGTGTGTGACGAGGGCTATAAACCTTAGACCTATTCTCAATTATGACCAAAGCTTCTTCAACCGTTTTACACAAAAAATTACCACCCGCGGCGGCATTTAAATAGTCTCTTTCATGATCGTTAAGTCCATTGTAAAACGTGTCGATTTGGTGCAAGTCGGAAAAACCGTGATGAGGACATTCATGTAACATCTCCTTAAACCTATTCCAAGCCGTAGAAAAACTTTCATTTGATTCTTGTGAAAATTTAGAAATCTCATTTTTCAAATGCGTAGTCTTAGAGGGCGGAAAAAATTGGTTCACAAACTTTGAAACGAGATCCTTCCACGTCAATATAGAATTGGGTGGCTCTTTCTCTAACCAAATTTTAGCGGGCCCCGCTAAGGAATACGGAAAAAGCATCATCTTAATCGAGTCATTCGAGACATCCTTAAATTTGCACGTGGCGGTAAGACGATTAAATTGGCGGATATGGTTGTGGGGATTGTCCTTCTCATCACCACGGAATTTGTTGTTTTGGATCATCGACAACAAACCCGTTTTCACCTCAAAATTCTCCGCAAGGATTGCGGGAATCACAATAGCTTCTCCATAACCCTCGGTGGGTGCTTGAAGTAACTCCATCATAGTTCGATTCGCCATGGTTGGTGCTTCTCGTACAATGGGTTCGTCAATAGGAGACTCCTCACTAGAATGAGTTGGAGTGGGAGTTTTGTTCTTGCGTTTACGTGCACGTTTTGCTTGATTACGAGTTAGCATAAACGTCACGTACAACGTGGAGACGAGCAAAGAAGATTCTTTTTGGTATTTTGTATTTTTTAAATTTTTTTTGTGGTTTTTGATGGTATTAACTTTTTTTTGGAAATTGGTGAATGTATTAAGTAGACAAAAAGTCCACAAATCTCCTCCTTAATCAAATCTCTCGATTAAAGAAGCCTCAAGGAATGAAAAAGATCACGTGGAGTGAACGCCTTCGATGACTTTAGAACGATGGTGGAACACCAAATCGTTCAAGAGGGTTTAATCAAATAGAAACCAAGAAAATATATATAATATGTAATAATACTTTGGGCGGCAAAACCCTCGACTCACTCTCAAAATCAAATACGTACAAGCAAGCGGAGGAAACGAGGCGGCGCGAAGCACTTAAGAGCCTTTTTCCTTTAGGTCGTGAAATACAACCGCCTTATACCCACCTTATAGTTTGTATTATCAAAATCAAGCTTCACGAAAGTATTTATCTATTTTTGCCTTTTTTCTTTGGTTTGAGATTCGAATACAATGATCGAGTGATGAAATCCCGAATCAAGGTTGTGATTGCTCACGTATTTGGAGTACTTGTGTATTTATTGTTCTACGTATACAATATATTAATAATATTCACACAAAAACCGAAAAACGATAATACGTATTAGTAGAGTGCTACTAATACAAATACTATTATGGCTAATATAAAAAACACAATGGTTGAATCAAAACACAACACGCCTCCCCGGCAGCGGCGCCAAAATGATAGTCGTAGAAATACTTCTTTTAGGAAAAAGAGCGTAAATAGAGTAAGCACGACGATTTAGGAAAACCGTGTGTAAATGACCCAATGAAGTGAGTTCGTTCTCGAGGAGGCTAGTGTGTTGTGTAATGAATGATTGATGATTAATGTTTTTGATTATTAACAAGAAGAAAAGAGAAGAGAAAATGCCGAAGACGAAAAAAATAAAAATTAACAAAAACTAGTACTAGAAAGTTAAGACGTAGAAACGTAAAAAAACACAAAAACTAAAATTTTAACCTAAAAATTCCTAAAAATTACTAAAAATCCACAATATTATTCTAAGAGTTTACAAAAAATCAAAACTTGCTAAAACCTTTTAATTAATTAAATAATGACTTTTTAATGCTAATTAATGCCCTAAAAATCACAATTAATTATTAAAAAGCCCTAAACAAGATTTTATAGTTTGTAAACCTCAAAAATGACCTAATTAAACTAAAAACTATTTTTAAAATTTTTAAAACCAAATTAAACTATTTTTAAACACTTAAAAACTATTAAAATCTATTAAATCTTAAATTAATTCTAAAAATTAAATGAAAAGCCTAAAAAATATTTGGAAAGTTACAAAGTTCCTAATTTAATGTCTATAATCTAGGAAAAATGAAAAAGGTAGAAAAAAACAACTTTCTATTTTTTCTAATAAAATAATATTAAAATAATCCAAAAAATAAAAAGTTTTTAAAATAATTCTAAAAAATTACCAAAAATCCTAAATATTGTAACAAGAACAAAAATGTGATCAAAAGTTTCTGAAACCTTTTATTTAATTTTATATTAATTTTTAAAGTTGTTAGAAAACCCTAAAATCAAATAAAATCAAAAATAAAACTTTTTGATAACTTTTTTGAATGTAAACCTCAATTAACTTAATTAAAACCTAAAACTATTTTTCTGTATTTTTAGAATGCTTTTTACTATTTTTAATTTACTTTCTAAAATTAAAACTAGAAATAATCCTAATAAATAAATAAAGAAAGGGAAAAATAAACTTTTTAAACAAAAAAATCTAAAATGACAATAAAGTCCTAGGAAAAATAAGCTATCACAAATAAGCTACTTAAATAAGCTGAAAAGGACCAAATAAGATACGGCTTATTTAAATAAGCACAGTCCAAAAAGTGGTTAAGTAAATTATGAAGTGATCCTTGTGCATAGAAAAGCACTTGGATCACTGGTTAACACGTACACTCCCCCAACGAGGGGTCCCGTGTTCGAGTCCAGGCCAAGGGGCTTTTTGTCTCTTTTTTTTACTTTTTAAACTTTTTAAACCCAAACCTGTTAATCCTTTCTATGCTTAAAACACAATTCCAAATTCACTTATTACAAGATTAAGCCTAGATTAGAACAAAACGTGACCAGTTGCTACTTTTGAGGAACACAAAGCAGTTTTGTTATCTTCACTTGTGCTAATGACCAAGAGGACTTGGACTGTGATGATTTTGGTGGTGTTTTTGTTGGATACAAGGGCACCCCTATACTCTTTGGAGTATAGGGAGTCACATAAAACACAAAAAACACAAACACTTAGCACAAGATTACACAAATTGCACAAAAAAATCAAATGAAGGTTGCTGAGATGCTAATGCTAGGTCTGGGGGTGTTTCTGATGCAAAATGCACTCAAGTGATTTTCCAACCTCACAAATTTGCACACACATGCACCAATTAGCATACAAACAATAGCAACCCCTACTCAACCCTATTGTTTATCAGATTACCAAATATGATGCACAAATCTCACAAAAATCAGTCACACATGGCAGTTTTTGAATTTACACCATGTTTTCGATTTTTTAGCACACAAATTGCTTCTAAACTTACCAAAATGAAACACCAATGCTACAACCACCTACTACTAACCTAGTGAATGTTCCTAAACAGATTCAAGCCAAGTTTGATTTAATTAGACCCTACTAAAATCCTGATCCAAACACCCCTTTATAACTGATATTGAAGATTTTTCAAACAAAATGCTTTCAAATCACACTCAAACTGATCTAGAACACTTATAACATGCTTAAACACTTAACATGAGCAAAATTCATTACTTAAACAAACACTTAACACATTTTTCAAGCAAATAATGTGAAACTGAAATTCTATAAAACTAAAAAGGAAGAACAAGGGCTACCTTGTTGAGCCTACATCCAGGCTCAACCAAGGCTGCTATGCCTTTTCCAATAGGCTCGGGCCTATGCAGTAATCTTGATCAACAACAAACCACCCTGCTAAGAAAATAAAAAAAAACGGGCAATAGATACTATGTTCAGTTTTACTCAAAACCTTTTAAAACACTTTCCACAAACCTTGAAATCTACTGACACGTTTTAAAAACAACTTATAAATCACAAATCATAGAATGTTATTCCACTTTCACTTCATAACAACCTATGATTTCTGAAATTTATATAATTCTTTTCAAAACCTTTTTGAAACTTTTTGAAAATCCAAACACACAAAGTGTGTACAATAATATTGGAACTCAGTATAGCTATCAACACATACCAACTTTTCAAAAAACTAAAAGGAATTACAGTTTAATTTAAAAATACCAACTTTATTTCTTAAAAAAGGAATTACAAGAGTTGAAAAGCTAAACTGGAACAAGAGAAAATAGGGGCACAACACACCCCTATTTATACTACACTACTGAAGTTTCTAGATTACATGAATAAAAAAATATAAAAGCAAAACCCTAGTTGCTGAATTTCCTTGAATGCCCTTTGGTCTTGGTCAATTTGGAGCCCATGTGATGATGTTGAGTAAACAGCTGTCTTCAAATGATCTTGGGGAGGAAGAAAAGCGATTAGAGCCGTTGGATTACTGTTTGATTCCAACTTTGCTATTCTTGGTGCAGCAGGGGAAGGATGGGGACCCACTTATGGTCACGGGGTGAACATTGTGAGTGGTGGGTTTTGATTAGGACACCCTTAATCACCATTCTGGATGTTTTGGGGTAAAACCCCTTTGATTTAGGGTAATTGGGATTTTAGGGTTTATGGGATTAACTGGGTTAGGGAGAGTGTTTAGATTAGGTTTAAAATTTAAACATATGTTTCCCACGTTTTCTTTATTTAAACAGGATTTAAAAAGTTGTTAATAAGGTGGGTTGAGTGGAATGGGGACGTGGAGGGTAGGAGAAATTTGATTGGCTGTTGGGGATAATGTGGAGTAATGATAGGCTGGGGGAACTTGTGATGTCTTGGCAGATTTGACCCTTGCATTCCTTCTTTCTTGTCTCTTTGAATTAAACAGCTCAAAACAAGACTCCCTTTGTAAATAACTTTCTCATCTTGTCAAATTTGGCACCAAAGTATATCAAAACTTTTATCAAGGACTTTCTTGTACTTTCTTGGGTTCTTCAAGGACTGGTCTTGTACAATCTTCAAACAATAAGGACCATTCTTGTACATTTGACATTTGGAGGGTCAATTGTGACAAGTTCTTCAAAGATGAGGGACCATAGTTGCCAATTCTTCAAACTTCAAGGGTCTTTTTGCAAAATTCCAACTTGGGCCCGGTTCATTGTGCGGCTTCGTTTCCCGTGTTCGTTTTTGAATGATTCTTGTGATCTTTTGCCATTTCCTCAATATCCGTACCTAAAAATACACAAGTAACAAACACGAGCATATATTTGGCATATTTTATGATATTTTATGCATTTTAAGCCCGATTTGGACGATGAGACCATGTATAAAAGCAGTCTCATCATATACACAAACATTTACCCCTAAACATGAGTTTAGTTAAATGATTTGTGTATAAGGAGATAAACCCTTAAAAATTTCTTTGATAAAATATCTGTCAAAACATATTTCTATTTCTTTTTGGTAAAATCCAAAGTCTTAAAAGGGCTGTTAATTTTTGAAGAGTCAATATAGATTACATTATCTTATTAATCACACGATCAAATAATGTAAAGGATTAAGCCGTTAATCACATGTTAATTATTCGAGGTACAAGTTTTCATTACTCGGCCGATTCAGGGCAGTCTGTAAATAATTATTAACTCATTCTTATTCTTATAATCAAACAAATGGTCCTTAATGATCACAAGCATGAATTTATCAAATTACAGCCTACACACGTGATTCACCCAATTTATATGCTATATGTGCATTGGTCAATCCAAACGACATAACATGAAACTCATAATGTTCATTACAAGTTCTGGATGTAGTGATTGGGATAGATAATCTTTTTCGCGGATGCGAAATTGATGATAACCATGCCGTGGATCAAATCTTTAGAACATACGCTAGAACCTTGTAAATGATCGAACAAATCTATCATTGATAACTCGGATTTTACTCAGGTTAAAAAGTTCTTTGTCGTGTGTCTCTTCGAATTGAAAAACTTGTGTTTATTGTGTGACTCAGTCTTATTTTGGTGGAACAAAAGTGTGTCGTTGTAGTTTTTAAATAAAGGTGAAAAACAATTGAAGTAAAGGTGCTCTTAAAGTAAATCTAAGTCTAATTAAAACAATGGTGCAAGTATTTAAAAACGTGACTGAAATTAAAGGGCACTTAAGTAAATGACGCAAACTTAAATCTATCTAAGGAAATCTTAAAACGCAACTAAAACTTAAACTAAGGCAAGGCTAAAATAAAGCAAAGACAAATAATTTTAAAGTGCAATTAAATAAAAGGCGGGAAAAATAAAGATTGAAAATAAAAGACTGAAATTTAAAAAGAAAGACTGAAGAAAAAAACTTACAGAACCCTTGATTCGGAAGTTCAAAACTTCCGAATGAACTAGCTTGATTCGGAAGTTCCCAAACCCCAAAAGCCTTGATTCGGAACTTTTGAAGTTCCGAATGAAGCTACCTTGAGTCGGAAACTTGGAGTTGATCCGGAAGTTCGTTCAGAAGAATTGAGTCGGAAGTTCGTCCGGAAGTATTGATCCGGAACTTTTAAAGTTCCGAATGAATTGCTTGATCCGGAACTTTTTAAGTTCCGAATGAAGGTCTTGACTCGGAAGTTTTTGAGTTCCGAATAAACAATGCTTGACCCGGAACTTTTGTTGATCCGGAAGTTCTGCTTGATCCGGAAGTTTTCGTCCGGAAGTTTGAGACTTCCGAATGAGCACAAACTGAGTCGGAACTTTTGAAGTTCCGAATGAAAGCCACTGGTTCGGAAATTTTGAAGTTCCGAATGAACAACTCCTTCTCAATTTGGCTCGGAACTTTTCCTGGGAATACAGAAACACAGAAACAAACTTCCCGAAGAACAAGGGATAACAGTAACAGCAGATATAACACAATTTAATCAAAATCAAAACAACGATTAAGCTAAACTAATAATAGAACAACAGTTAAACATAAACAAACAATTTAGATCAACAAAACAAACAAATTTAACCACAATAATCAAAAACCCACTTGATCAAAATAAAAGCATGAACATAAACACAAACATAAACATAAAAATCAAAGATTTAGAAAGGTAGATGAGAGATTAACACGATAAAGTAAAGATTGACAAAGATTAAATGGAAACTTACTTGAAATTAAAGGAATTTAAGGTGCAAGACAAGGTATTTAAATTGGACAAGTATTTAAATGTGCATAAAATTAAATGACAAGGTAATTAAAAGTGGAAGACTAATTGTCACACTTAGCCAACAAGAAAGAAAATTAACTACTAATGACTATTTATAGGGGAGGATTAAGGAAGCTTCCTCCCCTCCTTCATTTCTTCTTAATTGCGTCATTAGGTCCCTCCTTCTTTTTATCTTCATTAATTGCATCATTAGTCCTTCTTTCTTTTAATCTTCATTAAACATGGACTTTAAGGACTTTTGGCTTCGGGATTTCTTTGAACTCGTCTTTAAATTCTTCTATAAAATAGACTTGAATTCTTCGGCTTTTGATAAACTTCCGTCTTTTGACTTTTTCTTCGATAAATCTTCAGAATTGGTCGTGGACTTCCGTTCCTTTTGCACTCTTGACTTCTTGACTTCGTCTTTCATCTTTTTCTTCAATAAAAGTCCGTAAATGCCCGTGAATTCCCGTGTTTTCTCCACTTTTCACCTTTTCGTCCTAAATCACAACAAAAACACAAACCACGCATAATTCCGACATAAAAGACATAAAATACACGTTTTGGTCCGGTTATTATTGTAATTAAGTGGTAGAAAAGATGTGTGTTTACACACATATCAAATCTCCTACACTTGACCATTGCAATGTCCTCATGCAATGCATTAGTTACAAAGCACGTTTACACTTTTCATTATAATCAATCCATAGTGGCCTTTATTAAAGAAATAGAAAATTAAAAATATACAAAACAAAGAAATCAAAAGCATACCTTGGATTTTGGAAATGTCATGAATAATCATCATCCTCAAGTTTTCACTCTCTCTAAACCAAGCTTAAAAACGAGATCATTGTTATTATAAGTTAGTAAACTAACACGAACTCATGTGGGCCAATTACTCACTTAGACTCCCTTATTCCTAGGTGTATCTCTTATATTTTATTATTGTCTTGAATGATCACGAGGATGCATTTTTGACTTATTTCGATAGTTATTAAGTCTGAAAATAAAGTGAACGATTTAATCAATAGTTAGGTAGAGGACAAAATCTTTTAAAACTGCTTCTCGGGACCTCATAAAGTTCATATCTTGGCATAACTCGTTTCCCGATTTGAGACCTTTCTTGGACCGATATTTGGCAGCGAGTTCATACTTCAAACCTTGAGAGACGTTCATGAAATAATGGTCTTCTCTTCATAATGGAATTTCTTCACTTGAAGTTTTGAGAGATTCATACTTGGACCACGACTTCTTCATTTTTCTTCAATCTTTATTTTGGATTTTGATATACAACGATCCGCCTCCTTTTATGACTTGGATCTATTTATCCTCATACCTTGTTAGGGTCTTTTCGGATACACTTCTCCATGACTTTTGGGGAGTTTTTGCTTTTCGTCGTGTGTCTCGATCCTTCATATTGATTTTCGATAAATGATTCTTCACATCACTTTGGATCTTTAGCAACAAAATATAGCCCTCATGCCTTGTTAGGGCCTTTTCGGACTCGCCAATCTTCGCATCCCGCTTCAATAAGTTATGCCTTGGCTATGAACTCTAATCCATACCGAGCAACTTTTAAACGATATTGGGCTAGAAGCTAAGTAACTTTTCAAATCGTACAACCTTATTTATTAGCAGATAAATTTATTAGCAAGCGATGGGAGAATAGGCTTATAATTAACTCACATAAATTCACGAAAGAATACCGAACTTATAATTGGCTCTATCATCTCTCGTTCTCCACAGTTTAAAATCTCAAGGAATGAGACTAGTGGATGCTTAGCCTATTAAATCAAAGTTTTGGGTTTTCGAGTCGCTTATAGGATCTTGCAAATTCTTAGGCTTTTTCAAGTTTAGAAATCGCATTTTAAAGTTCCCTTGATAAACGACTCTCTAGGATTAATTATAGGAACTTGCGAAAAGTTCTTGTTCTTAACCCGTGAGAGTTAAGACTTTCGCGTTTTATAGCTCCCTATATAATAGCCTAGCAAAACTTGACTTAAACACGTTAAGGGTACTAGCTAGAGCAACCTTAGATAAGTAAACTCGGATTGAGTCAAAAGATTCACAACGTTTAAAAATTAAAACCACTTATTAAACATTTATTCTAGCAAAGGAAGAAAATAACTATACAAAGATAAAAACTAATAGGCCAAAATAGATCAAAAATTTTGAAAAATGTCGAAAAATTTGATTTTCCGGTTAAAGTGAGGACAAATACAAGGAAAAGACAACTTAACTTTGATAGAAGTCCCCCCTACACTTAAGATAAACATTGTCCTCAATGTTTAAGCATGTGGGAGTAAACTCCCCTACACTTAGGACATTGTGTACGTTGTTTAAATCTCGCTAAGGGAGACAACTAAAGAGATTCCTATTTTAATATTGAGAAAATATAAAATAATGAATCGAAAGGAGTTTAGGATAGAACCAGGATAAAGTAGAACACGGAATCACGGGTCGTCAAGAATCATCAAGAGTGGACCATTGAAGCTCGAATCCCTGATTAAGAAGTGAGGAGAGGAAAGCAAACCAAAGGGTCCCCCCTACACTTATGATAAAGAAAGCGAAAAGATAGATGCATGGGTTGCCTCCCAAGAAGCGCTTGATTTTTGTTAACCGAGTCGTGAGCCTGACTCGACCTTGATCATCAACGGAAGTAGCATGAAACTTATCCACCAGGATCAAAGACATAGTTTTCGTCCATCAATAAGCAAAAGCTTAAGGCGAACAAGGCAAGCCAAAGAAGAGTAGGCAAGGTTCCCTTAAGCAGCGATGGAGTACGGTGGAAGCAATGTTGAAGTGGTGCAAGCATGTCTTCAAAATTTCCAAAGATTTTTCCTTTTATTTCATCAGGTGGATACTGAGATGGCTTAAAGACTTCAATACCGGGGTCGAACACCTTTTCCTTTAGGGGAAAATAGCACTCAGGCTCAGCCGAGTGTGAAGAAGATCCGCAAAGAAGCAAAACCTCGTCCTCAGAAGGGGGACAAAGAGGTGTCAATTCATATGTGCAACGGATATTGGTGTCGACCGGTTTCTTCTCCTTTGAAAGAATATGCTTCAAATCCAAAGTAGGATCAAGACGATAATCTTCAAAGTCATAAGGAGGAGCATCACTCTCATGAGGGAAGTAAGTGTTGAGAAATTAATAGAAATCTTCCTCAAATGAGTAATCGTCCAAAGTAGGATCGAGTGATGGCGGAGGATCTACATCATGTGAAGAATCGCTCGAAAGAGTATCAGCCTCATCAAAATCATCGAAAGTGGGCAGCTCGGATACTCAGAAGTACAATCATCAAAATCATCCGAATCTGAGCTAGAATCATCATCATCATAAGCATCAAAGACCGGTGGAGAATCATAAATGGGAGAAGCGTCCAAAGTGGAGCGAGAATCATCCACATTATCATTAAAAAGTGGATTATCAATGCAAGAGTCGAATAGAGGATTGTCGTAGACGACAAAGTCATCATGCACATTAATCATATTCACTGATTCTTGTCCATAATATTTGCCTGTAAGCTTCCCCATTTTGAAAATTTGTGAGGCATTCCCGACTCTTAAGATTAACTCACCTTCGGCAACATCCACTAAAGCACGTCAGGATCTCAAGAATGGCCGACCAAGTATTAAAGGAATACGAGGGTCCATTTCATAATCAACTACAACAAAATCGACCGGGAAAGTAAATGCGCCAACTTTAATGAACACGTCTTCGGCAATACCAACAGGGTAAGAGAGAGTGCGATTTGCAAGTTCAAGAGTCATCTTTGTTGGAGTGAGGTCGGGTAATGATAGAGTTTTCCAAACACTCAGTGGCATTAAATTAATACTAGCCCTGAGATCAGCAAGGGCAGTAAATTCTTCAGTTTTGTTGAACACGCAAGGCAACACAAAACGACCGGGATCTCCAAGCTTTTCCGGAAGTTCTTTAAGAATAACTGCAGAGCAGTTTTCATTTAAGCGTGTGTTGGCGAGTTCAATCAGCTTCTCCTTCTTGTTAAGCAATTCCTTAAATGCTTTAACAAATTTGGGCATATGGACAAGTGCTTCAAGAAAACTAATGCTGAAGCCCATTTGAGAAATCATATTGATATATTTTGTCACTTGAGAGTCCTCCTTTGTTAGATCATTGGTCTTGCCTATGCGAGAAGGGTATGTGATTCTGGGTTTATAGGTGGAAGGTGAAGGTGTAGTCGGTAAAGGTTGAGATGTTGAAGGGTCCTTCTGAGAGACATCGTCATTACGAGGCGGAGACGGTAATGGTGTACTAACACTAGGTGTAGGAGGAGTAGGGAGACATGGTGGTGGAGGAGGTGTAGATGATGGGGGTGGGATTGGTGGTCCTACGATGGTAACTCCACTACGAGTAGTAATAGCACTCACATTGGCTCGCGGATTGGTGACGGTGTTCGAAGGTAGAGAACTTGAAGTAGAAGGTTGAGTGGCGGGCAAGAAACTAGCCAACAGATTCTTTAATTCAGTCGTTTGAGTGCTGAAGGAGGATTGAATATTATCACGAACCTCGGTTCTAATGTCATTACCTTGCTTCATGATATCTCCTTTCAAATTGATTATTTGGCTTTGTAGATTCTTGATTTGCTCACCTTGGGTTCTCATTGTGGCTTCAACATCGGGATTAATGGGTGGGGTTTGTTGGGTGGGTGGTTGATAAGGGTTAGAAGCTATTGGTGGGATTTGGTTGCTTCTATTGTAGTTGTTGGCGGGGTTTTGGTTTTGAGGAGAAAAACCGGGTCAAAGGTAATTGTTGGATCGGTAACTCAGCAGATTTCTATCCCCTTGTTGTCTAGCTTGGTAATTTTCCGGTGAATAATTACCGTAAGCTGCATACATATTTTCCGGATTTCCTTGTGTAGAAGGACAATCGGTGTATGAGTGAGGACCGCCACATGTTTCACAAGGATTAGCAACCGCTTTAACTTGTTGTTGTTGTTGGTTTGAAGCGAGAAGCGTAATACTTTTGCTCATTTCGGTCATCATGCGGGTGAGTTCGGTCATCTCAGGGTTTGCTGAGGTAGAAGAGACATTGACTCTCGGGTTGTTCCTAGAAGAAGCAGAGGAATCCCAGTTCTTATGGTGAGTAGTCATGTTCTCAATTAACTCTCTACACTCCTCGGGTCTCATTTTCATGAATGTGCCACCGGCGGCTGCATTAATCGTATCACGATCTCGAAAAGTCAATCCGTTGTAGAAAGTATCAATTAAGGTCACAGGGAGCATGTTGTGGTTTGGACATCTATCGATCAAGACATTATATCTCTCCCAAGCATCAAAAAGTGATTCATCAGGGTCTTGCATGAAACCGCTGATCTGATTGCGAAGGCTCGTGACCATGGATGGTGGAAAGTAGCGCGACAAAAAGCGTTGAGTCATGTCATCCAAAGTGTGAATAGAATTCTTCGGGAGACGATCAAACCATTTCTCGGCATGATGTAATAAGGTGTGTGGAAAGAGTTGTAGGCGAAGTTCATCCATTGTAGCACCGGCCAACTTCATGCTTTGGGTGATTGTAATGAACTTGTCGAGGTGTTTGTTGGCATCATCATCAGGCAATCCACGGAATAGGTTTGTTTGTACTTGCTGAATCATGTGGTGCTTCAACGAAAACTCAGGAGCGTTGATTTGCATCGGCGCAATCGGTCCTCCTCGTCCAAACATTGTTGGTTGACAAAGTTCCTCCATGGTCCGAAGATCGGGTTGTGGAAGAACATTGTTGTTATTATTAGGGTGCGGTGGATTATTGTTGTTTACACCTGACATAGCTAAATCTTCTTGAGGCTCGGGCTCTTGATAATTAGAAGATCTAGTACGCATGCACCTACAAAGACAAAAGAAAAAGAAACCAAACACAAAAACAATATATATACACAATAAAGATAAAATCTTTTTTGATTTTTGAAATTTTTAATTTTTATGGATTTTTATCAATTTTTAATTTTTTTATGGTTTTTTGAATTTTTTATGCAAGAAAAATAACGCTCACAAGTGAACGGATCCCAAAAAGCAACGCGTCTCTCACAGAAAACCGTTAATCTTTACGAAAAGAGCTGGCAGCGGCGCCATTTGATAACTCGGATTTTACTCAGGTTAAAAAGTTCTTTGTCGTGTGTCTTTTCGAATTGAAAAACTTGTGTTTAATGTGTGACTCAGTCTTATTTTGGTGGAACAAAAGTGTGTCGTTGTTGTTTTTAAATAAAGGTGCAAAACAATTGAATTAAAGGTGCTCTTAAAGTAAATCTAAATCTAATTAAAACAATGGTGCAAGTATTTAAAAACGTGACTGAAATTAAAGGGCACTTAAGTAAATGACGTAAACTTAAATCTATCTAAGGCAATCTTAAAACGCAACTAAAACTTAAACTAAGGCAAGGCTAAAATAAAGCTAAGACAAATAATTTTAAAGTGCAATTAAATAAAAGGCGGGAAAAATAAAGATTGAAAATAAAAGACTGAAATTTAAAAAGAAAGACTGAAGAAAAAAACTTACAGAACCCTTGATTCGGAAGTTCAAAACTTCCGAATGAACTAGCTTGATTCGGAAGTTCCAAACCCCAAAAGCCTTGATTCGGAACTTTTGAAGTTCCGAATGAAGCTACCTTGAGTCGGAAACTTGGAGTTGATCCGGAAGTTCGTTCGGAAGAATTGAGTCGGAAGTTCGTCCGGAAGTATTGATCCGAAACTTTTAAAGTTCCGAATGAATTGCTTGATCCGGAACTTTTTAAGTTCCGAATGAAGGTCTTGACTCGGAAGTTTTTGAGTTCCGAATAAACAATGCTTGACCCGGAACTTTTGTTGATCCGGAAGTTCTGCTTGATCTGGGAGTTTTCGTCCGGAAGTTTGAGACTTCCGAATGAGCACAAACTGAGTCGGAACTTTTGAAGTTCCCAATGAAAGCCACTGGTTCGGAACTTTTGAAGTTCCGAATGAACAACTCCTTCTCACCTTGGCTCGGAACTTTTCCTGGGAATACAGAAACACAGAAACAAACTTCCCGAAGAACAAGGGATAACAGTAACAGAAGATATAACACAATTTAATCAAAATCAAAACAACGATTAAGCTAAACTAATAATAGAACAACAGTTAAACATAAACAAACAATTTAGATCAACAAAACAAACAAATTTAACCACAATAATCAAAAACCCACTTGATCAAAATAAAAGCATGAACATAAACACAAACATAAACATAAAAATCAAAGATTTAGAAAGGTAGATGAGAGATTAACAAGATAAAGTAAAGATTGACAAAGATTAAATGGAAACTTACTTGAAATTAAAGGAATTTAAGGTGCAAGACAAGGTATTTAAATTGGACAAGTATTTAAATGTGCATAAAATTAAATGACAAGGTAATTAAAAGTGGAAGACTAATTGTCACACTTAGCCAACAAGAAAGAAAATTAACAACTAATGACTATTTATAGGGGAGGATTAAGGAAGCTTCCTCCCCTCCTTCATTTCTTCTTAATTGCGCCATTAGGTCCCTCCTTCTTTTAATCTTTATTAATTGCATCATTAGTCCTTCTTTCTTTTAATCTTCATTAAACTTGGACTTTAAGGACTTTTGGCTTCGGGATTTCTTTGAACTCGTCTTTAAATTCTTCAATAAAATAGACTTGAATTCTTCGGCTTTTGATAAACTTCCGTCTTTTGACTTTTTCTTCGATAAATCTTCAGAATTGGTCGTGGACTTCCGTTCCTTTTGCACTCTTGACTTCTTGGCTTCGTCTTTCATCTTTTTCTTCAATAAAAGTCCGTAAATGCCCGTGAATTCCCGTGTTTTCTCCACTTTTCACCTTTTCGTCCTAAATCACAACAAAAACACAAACCACGCATAATTCCGACATAAAAGACATAAAATACACGTTTTGGTCCGGTTATTATTGTAATTAAGTGGTAGAAAAGATGTGTGTTTATACACATATCAATCATCTTGGGTAGTGGATATAGATTTTTAATTGTCAATTTACCTAGTTCACGGTGATCAATAAATAAAAGGAATGATAACACCATAGCTCTTCATGATGACGAGCTTGGTAGAATAAAAGCTTTCTCCGACAACTCTCTCAGTTGTACGGTAATTCTTTTAACTCAGATGATGCTGACGTACAGTACACATGCCATAGGTGCAGCATCGGGAATATAATCAATACCAATTTCAACTTTCCTTAATGGCAAAAGTCTAGGTAATTCACCAACAAATACCTCCTAAAGTTTCAGATAACGGAAACATCTTTTAATAAATTTTCTTTAAGTTCTTTCTAGATTATAATATCTATGACTAGTTCGTAACCATTCATGGTATAATTTCAAGTCTAAATGCAGGATATGGTCACCCATCAAGAAATATTTAGATCACTTTTGATAATCAACATCTTATCATTTAGGGGGAATTCTACTCGACTTCCCATCAATTAAGACAATGTCGGCATGTCATAATCAATCAATCCATCTTACTGGCACTATCAACTTTTCAGTTTTATTGCCGTCGATAAGATGTGAACTTATCAAAAGACTAATAATAACTCATAATCCTTCACAATTCAAGGATATCTAGATACATAACTAACCTTAAAAGAGTAAGGTCAACGCATAATCTACACAAGAGAATTTCAAATCAGATATAGACGAAAACATTTAACGAATATGAATATATCCCATGTTTCCATAATTTGAGTACACATTCGAAAGATCCTCGGATCGTTACCCAGGTCATTCAAATGAAACCAAATCAAAAGAAATGATAGGAACATCGATACATCCAGTCGGGTATCAACACTCGGTAATCAGATACTTTTCCTAAGAATCTCACCACAGGAGAATTAGAAAAGAAGGAAATGTCAATTGTCAAATAAGACACATTCCACAGATGAGTAAATTCGACTAAGAAGAATAGATGCTACATGCACATATGTAGGTGTCCCTAACACTATGTCCCTATTTTTCACCTCTTGCAGATCTCACAAAATTTAATATTTCACAATCTTTAAAGAAAATGTAGTGTTTATTAGTCACTTTTATGGTGACTACTAATCAGCCTTGCATGGTCCATTCCAAATAGTATGTAGGCGCGCAACTATATACAATTTCAAGATTAACGATGCAATACTCAGTTCGTCAAAATTTTATCATCATGTTTATAATAAAAACATTTTCATGCTTAATTCTTAAATAAGAATCAAAAATAAATTTACAAATGTTTTCTTTGTTATGAAAACAATTAAGTTTTCCAAGGTATTTCATAATCAACTTTATTTCAATAATGATTATTTATAAGTCTTACTTTAAATAATCCATATAGTGATGAAAATTTAATTTTCTCAAAGGATACTGTTTTATCTTATAAAACAATGAGTGATCTGCAAAAGAGTGATGAAGAGTTGTTCACCAAGAACTAACTACAATATAATAGGAAATGAGCTTAGCCAAATAATCATGAGGTTCATGACCTCGATGGCACTCAAAAAGAATAATCCACAACGTAACTCAAATTGAGATGAGTACCTGTTCAATGGTTGCATCACTAATGCGAACATTAGGATGAAGCAAGAAAAGATTGATAACATCGATACATGTAGAATTTAGCAATCAAAAGTAGTCTTTTCATTAATCACAAACAAGTCTAAATTGTACCGTAACACATTACGTGTCACTATGTCATACAATTCCAAGAACTCATCCTACAAACTGATGTCTCAGTTAAGTTAGGGATTATTTTTAAAAGATACCACAATGAATACTAATCTACAAGAGTCATTAGGTGTTCCACATGTCTCGAAAGATCCATCGGTCCCAATTTAGAAGGAGATTTCTTCAATTTATTTATTGGACACTGGGCATCCTCGTCATTTGACAATGGCCTAGGAACAACCCTTAACACGAACAAACAATCAATTAAAACCTTATAATTCAATCACAGAACTTAACGACTTCCTCTTAACAGTCTCATATTCCATATAGGTTAAATTTTTACTTCATTCAAGTTTCAACCAATTTTATACTCAATTCGATATCCTACCTCATTTTCCAATACTTCAGCTTTATTTTTAAACCTTAAAAGGGCAATAAAGCTCAATATGATCAACACTTAATTTCCAATCCTATAGCTCTTACAACAACAATTATCAAATGAGTCACTAGTATGAAATGACTTGATCATTCAATTAGACTTCTCGGAAAGGTACTTGTAGCATGAGGCTTTTGGGTAATGGTTCCAGTGACAGCCTTAAGTGCAACATTCACCCCTTTCGATTTCAAATTTAAGAATTGGGTGACAACGAATCAGATGACACCTTTCCAGGTGGTAACGTTTTGTCAAACTCCACTCTATAAGGAAATATCGTCATGACATCGATATCAGATTTAATCTCGCCAATTCTTCTTTAATATCATAATCAACTACTATCAACATTTCTACGAATATCAACCATTTTGTTGGGATCATAAATATCCACAACTTGGTTTAGATCTGGAATAGCTAGATTTCCTACGGGAATAGCTTCGATTAATTTACTAGGGGATTTAGGGTTCCTTGTGACAATCTACGTCGTATAAATACCTCGTATAAATATAGAAATAATCATCAAACAATCATGTAATCAAATTAAATTATATGTATATATATAATCCAAGTTATATATATTAAAATAACACTTCTCAGCCTGGCCTTGTCGGTAACTCGGGAATTCTACGGCACCGTTATAGTCAAAAGATTTTTAGACTTCTTTAGAAAAATGTTTATAGTTAATAGATTTTGAAATGTTTTATTCAAAACCTTGGTTTTAAAAATTTTTCGTTCTCTATAGACGAGAGCTCTGGTACCAAGCTGTAACACCCCCAAATTTACACAATTCAATACAGCGGAAGACTCGTTTGTGTTACGGGATAACACATTACTCACATCATAGACAACACTTAAAAATCGCGTCGTTTAATAATAAAGCATTTCCATTCATAAATATCAAATTTACATAGGTCCCAAGTCATTGTATTTCATACAGTTTTTACAAAGCATTTGAATGAAAATTATTATTTAAGTGCGGGCCATAAATTCTTGTCGTCTTCCCGAGAATTACCTTCAAGTACCTGAGATAAAACATGTTAAAAGAAAAGGTTAGCGATAACGCCGAGTGAATTCATAGAGTTTAATGAAATCCATCAATATAACATCGGCATAAAATTATTACCGAAAATCATTTTGTACAAATCTTTGTAATAGGCCATAAAATAGCCAAAGTCATTTTATACAAATCCTTATCAAAAATCATAATATAGGCATTTGCCTTCAAAATCATTATACGAGCCAATGTCGTAAAAACATCATACAATACGTCTTATGACGTTGTATAAAGTTAAATAAAAACCGTAATATGAATATGTTATGAAAACCAAAACACGAATATAATATCAATAGTAAGACCCCGTATTGCTAGTCAGGCAATATATCGTAATTTAGTGCGTATAGCAGTATTTCGTTATTTTGGATTATTATAAGCCGCATGACATTGTTACCTTACTAAACCAAACAATGGGTAGCTAGCCCGAAACTCAATTTGCCCATTTAAATTAGTGTGTCGTCACAATAATCACGCTTGTGTAAATCTTCTCATACATAAATTCGCTTACCAATCAATGTGGCACGACGGGGATCAACCGTCAAGGCGCGAACTGGGGTGATCGTCCCCGAATAGTACTATTATATGCATAAGCGTCTACCAAATCCCGGTAGTTCACAATTCATGCTAATGGGACTTTTAGTGACATAACCTAACTTTAATAATCCATTTCATTTCATCTATCGGGTCATTTAATCATTCATCGAGTCATACAATCATTTGGGTCCAAATCAATAAACAGACAATCGGGACAACTTGTGTCCTATTTCATAAAAACTAACATGTTATCTCCCTCGCGGGTAAAAACATTTAAAAGAGTGCGAGGCTATGAACTCACGTTGATTGGGAAAGGCGGTTATCGGCGATTCGGATGTACGGTACGTGCTTCAATCACGGAAACCTAGACAAATAATACTCGTCTTAGACTCTTGTCCAATGACTTTATAAAAATAACAATTATGTATACATATGATGATTTTATATATATGATGATCAAGTGGGTTTATATATTCTCATTTACTCATTTTAGTGTTAAGTGTGTTGGTAACATTTTTATACTAATTTTACTAGTTTTACTTATTTACATTTTGAAGCCCAATGATCCTATTACAAGCCCAATACTATTCATTAGCCCAATTATACTTTTATTATCAGTATTATACTTTATATGTTGGGCCCAAATGGGTTAAGCCCAATAAATAAGTTTGTAAGTGTTTTACCAAATTAGTCGGGTTTATTGTCCATTAAGGCTACTTTGGCCCGTTAATGTCTATATGTTGTAAAGCTTGGGTTTAACGGTTTTTACTTGTTATATATGTTTATATCAGTATGTGAGTTTATAAAAGTTTACATTAGACGGGTCCAATCGTCTAAGTTTTATTTAACAAAAACGTTAATCTTTCGGTTTTAGCCGAAAAGACGTAAAACTTAGTATATAGTTTTTATAACTTATAAAGCTTACCAAACTACCATTTTTATATAATGTCCATTTATTTATCCTTATGCATTTTTATATAAATGAAATATATAAGTTAGTGGGTTTTAATTCACATTTTATACTATATTTATTTGAGTGCTTATATAATAATATTAAACTTTAATTTCACAAAATCAGTCTTAAAAATCTAGTTTACTAAAATGATCATATCTAGAGTTCTACATGGAGATAGAACCCAAAATTTTTATCACAGAAACTACATGATATGTGCTTAATTTTATTCCTGTATAGCTACTGATGAATCAACCTTTAAATATTTTAATAATGTCGTCCAAAACAGTGTAGGCAGATTTGCACTCTAAACTTGTTTTGATCATATCTCATTCATTTTTATGATTCCATTGCATGGCCAACTCTCACATGTGTATAAGACTCATAGCTTACTGTATATTAATTTATCCAAGCCATTTTATCAGTTTATCATAAGAGTATTCACTTTTTTATACAGCCTCCTAATTTAGCCATGATTTAACCATTTTTACATGTGGTTTTTCCATCTTTTTACCCATGTTTATCAAATCTATCAACACCAAATCCCCACATAATATTTTTAATCATCATTCATCATCATATACATATACATAAATAAGGAAATTACAAGATTACATAATAAAAATAACAAGAGGATAGGAAGAACAATCTTTATACCACCAAGATTGTGTAGGTATTCATCAAGGCTTGGATTTTGATGGAAGAACTTCTGATAGATCAACACCAATCTTCATGGCCACCAATACTTGTAAACTTCATGTAGAAATCAGCCCTTGAACATCACCAAATCTTCTCCTTGGATGTTAAAATCACCACCAATCTATAGAGCTTCAAAAGGGCTTCATCATATGTGTGAGTAACACATGATTTCATGGTTAAAATTGATCAAATGATGGTGTTTTTGGTGAGAGTGGGACGTAAATAAGAGAGGGTGAGAGGATTTTTGAGTGGTTTGCATGTATGTGTGTGAGAAATGGTTTTGGTGCTAGTGGTTTTGTTGGTGTATAGTTAGCTTGCAAAGTTAAGCAAGACATGTGTCTTGCTTACTTTGTAAGCTTACACCTAAGGGTGTAAGTAGCTAGTTTTAAACCGTCCCATGTGTGGGGGTGGGGCAAAAGTGGTTTTGTCTCATCCCCAATTATTTACGGATACTCCTCGATTCTAGTTTCCTCAATTTGCGTGCCCTCGGGTCGTTTTACGAAAAAAGTTTTTATAAATTATGAATCAACGACACAAAACGAATCTAATAAAAATTGTCTCATCAAAAACGGATTTCAAAAACGTAAATACGTAATCCTAAGGTTTCTGGTTTAGTCGTAAAGGACGTTAAATCAAAGTCGTAAGTCCTAATCTCTTCTCGTAAATTTATGAGTTTATGAACCAACACAAATTTAAAACTCCAAAATAATATTCACGGATAAATTTATTTCCTGAAATGTCGGACTGTCACCAAAGACGGTGTATGTAAACGTAAGCACGTAACGTAGAATCCTCCGGTTTAGACGTAGTCGATTCTACTTCAAGACGTAAATCCAAATTTCTTCCCAAAAATAAGTGAGTTCATAATATAACATCAAAATAATGTTTTTAAATAACACTTGAGAATAAAATATCAACCATTAATTGACGGATTGTCACAATATGACAATCTAAGTGTTATGCGGAATTAACACTTAAACAAGAACACACAAGATGTAAACAAACTTTCACTTTCATTAATGATATCAAACTTGCTTACAATGAAAGTGTTTAACGTATGAAAACTTATATTGAACAATAACCTAAAGGTCTTCTTTTATAGACATAAGAAGCTTTGTACAATAATCTACGTATCAACTATTCTAGGTAAAGATAAATATAGAAAATACATTGTTGTTCCTATCTTTACTAGAAGTAATCTAGAACATAATAAACGTGTAGATCATATCCTTCCATCAGTGCTTGTATTCAATGTATCAACGCTTGACTTTGTCTTGTCAACGCTTGATCTGTCAGCGTTTGTTTCTTCTTATCAACGCTTATTTTACTCTTGTCAGCGCTCAAGTAGACTGGCTATATTTTATTCCCAACATCAATAAGCTAACACAATCAAAAACATAAAAACATAACAATTAATCAAATAAGCATGACAATAAGATAATAAGCATAAAGATTAAGCAAAACAAGAAAGGTAGAATGAGAGATTAATATAAAAACTTGATTAAAATTAAAGATCAACAACAATTAAAAGTAAAAATTAAAGAACTTACAAATTTAAGGTGTAAGACAAGGAATGTAAATTGACAAGTAAATAAATGACATGAAAAATAAAGGTGGAAAGACTAAGTTGTCAATTTAGCTAACACCTCCTAATGACATATTAGGAGGGTATTTATAGGAGGATTAGTATGTCTTGATGCTTTCTTCATTTTCTCGTATTTTTGTCTTTATAAATTCTTCGACTTTTTCGACTTTGTCTCGAGATTATTTGAACTCGTCTTATAATTTCTTCATTTATTAGACTTGAGTTCTTCGACTTCATTAAACTTCCGTCTTTAGACTTTTTCTTCGATAAATCTTCAGAATAGGCCTTGGACTTCCGTTCTTTTTGCACTCTTGATCTTTTGACTTCGTCTTTTGTCTTTTTCTTCGATAAAAGTCCGTGAAAGCCCATGTTTTCTTCCCTTTTCACATTTTGGTCCTAAATCACAACAAAAACACAAACCACGCATAATTCCGACATTTACGACATAAAATACACGTTTTGGCTTGGTTATTATTATAATTAAGTGGTAAAAGGATAAGTGTTTTCACACTTATTAGCTAACCGTGAGAAGTTCTCCACAAATCTGCGATAATATCCAGCTAAACCCAGAAAACTACAAACTTCAGTTGCAGACGTCGGTCTTGGCCATTTAGTGATAGCTTTAACCTTCGCAAGATCCATGGTGATCCCTTCTGCGAAGACAATGTGGCCTAGAAATGCCACCTTGTTTAGCCAGAATTCACACTTGGAAAATTTGGCATACAATTGCTTCTGGCGAAGAATCTGTAGCACAGTACGAAGATGTTCATCAGGTTCTTCCTTGGATTTCTAGAAGATGAGAATGTCATCAATGAACACGATGACAAATTTGTCTAGAAACTCATGGAAGATGCGGTTCATTAAGTCCATGAATACCACTGGAGCATTAGTGAGTCTGAAAGGCATGACTACGAACTCATAGTGACCATATCTTGTGCGAAAAGCAGTCTTAATAGTATCCAATTCCTTCACTCGTAGCTGATGATAACCGGATCGTAGGTCGATCTTGGAAAAGTGCTTGGCACCTTGCAGTTGGTCGAAAAGATCATAGATACGCGGCAATGGATAACGGTTCCTGATCGTGATCTTGTTGAGCTCACTATAGTTGATGCAAAAACGCATGTTGCCGTCCTTCTTGTTTACGAAGAGTACGGGTGCACCCCATGGTGATACACTCGGACGGATGAAACCTCGCTCTAGTAAATCCTGCAGCTGGTCTTTTAACTCCTTGAGCTCTATAGGAGCCATGCGATAAGGAGCCTTGGAGATCGGTTGAGCTCCTGGGAAGAGCTCAATGCCAAACTCTACTTCGCGGATAGGTGGTATACCCGGAAGTTCTTCTAGAAATACATCGGGGAATTTAGAAACAACAGGTTGATCTTGGATCGACGGAGCTTCGATAGTAATATCCTGAATCGTAGCTACGAAGCCTTCACAACTATGAGCTAGTAAAGCACGAGCTTGTATTGGAGAAAATGATTTGTATAGACTTTCCTAGTGATATGAGCAAAAAACTCATATCAATTAATCAACAAATCACCCTAAAACACAAGGAAAATACCTAACTTTTGTGCTATAAAGCGGAATTATGTGGTATGTTTTGTGTTTGTGCATAAATAGGTAAGAAGAATACATTTTCAAGCAAAAAAGAAGAAAATCAAGCTTATTTGGATGAAAAAGAAAAAGAAGGATCAAAGATGACAAGACTTTGAAGATAAGGGACCTATCTTGACAACACTTCAAAGTTAAAGGACTAAAAGTGTAAATATGTCAAAGTCAAGATAAAAGTCAAACATGGTCAACTCTTCAGTCAACCAAGTCAAAGGGATCAATTGTGTTCAAGAATGAAGCTTGAAGGACCATTTATGCCAAAGAAATGAAGATTATAGCTTAAAATACAAATCTGCCAAAGTAAGGGGTTGAAACTGCCAAAAATACTTCAAGTTTTGGATCAAGCCGTGTGAAGAGGCTCTTAGCCAATTAGATTGCAAGGAAAGATGGATTTGGATTGCCAAACAAGAGCCAGCTGGCCACTAGTAGCCTTGGCATTTAATGTCCGTATCCCAACAGTCTAGCGCACTCAACCCTTCTCAACCAATCAAACAACGCCATGCAATATTTCAAATAATCCAATTTGGATAACGACCCGTGTGATCATTTATTGCCCAATTAGAAAGTGCCACGTGGCCTTCTTCTTTAACGCAACCCAGATGCGAATTGGAGCTACACTTGATTTCAGAAAGAGTTATCTACATGAAAAGTGATTGGTTTTGAGAGAGGAATACAATGGACACAATCAATTAAGCTCAAGATCAATGTATCAAAAATCCCCAAATTGTGAAGAACAAGAGGATGAACACTTAGCAGTTTTGTGACACGTGGCAACAAACTAGTGATGGGAACACGTCATCAACTCCAAGACTTCCTCACAATTTGCCTATAAATAGGATGATAATCTCTCATTTGTACAAGTAGTTAATGTGTGTAAATTTCACACACATCTTCCATTTTCTCTCAATCTTAGCTTTTAGTTAGTTAGCTCAACCAACTCAAGAGTCTGACAAGCTCTTGAGTTAGTTAGCTTAGTTATAACCACTTTACCTACTTTGTAACAAACTTTCTCCTCCAATCAAATAAAATTCACAATTCACCTTCTTCGTTACTGTTCATACCTTGAATCCTGTTATCCTTGTGTTAGTATTAGCTTGTTATGATCATAAATGATCATGATTAGCTAAGTTTGAAGATTTGAAGCTGTTTAGACCTTGTTCTATTCATCCAATACTAGTTGAGTTGATTTTGAAGCTTTCCTGTTCAACAATGGTGGTTATGATGATTGTATATGTTGATTGGTAGATGTTGATGCTAAGGTGGTGGTTTAGCATTGATTAGAAAGCTTAGCGCTTCTCTACTCCTTCAATGGAGGCCTAAGCTAAAAGATTTCAAGTTCTGCATTTTTGTTCCTCTGAATTGTTGACTGCCTGCTAAATTCCTAGCTTAATCTTGTTTGACTGCATGATAAAATGTGTTTAGCTTATATTTGAATTGATATTGGTGATTGAGTAGCTTTATTGTAGTTTAATCCTTGTCCATTAGCTTAATCTTTGTTACTGTTATCAGCTTTTCAGTCTTATTAGCTTAACTAGTCAATTTGAGTTTTAGCTTATTAAACTGTTTGTTACTAGTTTATTTACACTTCACTTTGCTCATCAAACTTAGTCTTATATGTCATTTCAATCAGCTTAACCAATTGCCTTATATCATTTCACATAAGTTTGTTAGAGTTCAGTTAAGTGGTGTTTGGGATTAAGTTCCAATTTGTGTTCAAGTATTAGAAAATGTTTAAATTTTGTTCATTTACAGTCATTAAGCCATTACAAATCAAGTTTAGTAGTTTTCAAGTCATTTTATAAGTCAAAAAGGCAATTGGCACAAAAATAGTTTGGGTCAGTCTTTGTTAAAGAATTTTCAGAAAAGTTGTTGATTTCAATCACTTAGCATTACCTTGTTCCTTGATGAAATGGATTCAAACCAGTTCTCAGCTCTCAATTAACATCTGAACTTTTAGTTTTTCCAAGGAAGTTACATAGTAACTTGTTTTGAGGAAGAAATAAGCATTTGAATAAGCATATTAGCAATGTCAAGTTTCTGTAATCTTTTGCTCATCTGATTTCTCATACAAGCAATTCTACTTCAGAAACTTCCTAATATTCTTTCATATTTCCATTTGGAAAGTGTTCCTGAGTAGATTCTGAAATTTTTAGCTTTTTGAAAAATCTGGTCAACGAAAGTCAAATAAGCTTGATTTTAGCTTATTTCAATTTTCTGAATTCATTACTGGACCAATTTTGATTTCAAAAGACATTCCAAGCTTCTCATGGCTTGATTAACAAGTTTTGACAAGAAAATCTGATTGTGCACGTTTGGCTTATCAGATAGCTTAATATTGGCTTATTAGGATTTGCTTATTGGAGTTTCACTTGGTTTCAGCCTTATTCCTTTGACAAGCCTAGGTAGAATCAGATTTTAAGTCTTTTGCAAGTTGTTAGAACTTATTTGGTCAATTAGATAGCTTATACGAGCTTATTTCTCTTCTTAGCCCGTTTTTGATAAAAACTTTCCATTTAATTGCACTCTAGTCCTTTGGTTTTGTAACTGTTTTCATTGTTAGCTAATTGTGAACTTAATTAGGGTTTGCATCTTATTAGTCCCTTAATTTTAAGAACTTTACAATTTTAGTTAGTCAGTTTTGAAATTAGTTACATTTTAGTTAATTGTTAGTTACTTTTGCATAATTAGTCCTTGTAGTTAACTGATTTACATTTCAAGCACATTAATTTCTAGAATTTACATTTTCAACCCTTTACTTTCATAGATTTACATTTTTGTCTTTACTTGAATAACAAATTTGGTATTTGACAAATTGTTTTACGGTTACGTAGTTAATATTTTCCATTTTTACTTGATTGTTCAATTAGACATAGCAAAGCCAAATAACCATACCAACCAAAAACGATTATAAACCCGATCTTGTTAGGACTTTCAATTGGTTAAGAACTGAGAAAACGAATTTCAATTATACACAATTTCAAATGGCGCCGCTACCGGTTCTTTGACTTTACGCGAGACTATCGATTGACGATTTTCATTGGCTTTTGGGATCCGTTCACCTAGTGAACGTTATTTTTACGTATCATAAATCAAAAACAATAAAAAAATCAAAAAAATAAAAATGCATAAAAACTAAAAGAAATAACAAAAACAATTCTTTTCCTAAAGAATTGACCAAACAAATTAAAAAATCCAAAAAGCAATCTTTTTCCTAAGAGATTGCACCCAAAAATATATATTATTGGATTTTCTCGGTTTTTATGTACATATAGTATTTTCTCTTAAAAACTCATAAATACAAAAATATTTTCCATATATTATTATAAGTAAATACGTATACGTATAAGAACAACCAACACACATATTCTCCATAAGTATTGCCGAGGCAATACACCGTGTTGAGGGGCGTTCCGGTCCTTGACACGCGTATCGATCAAACAAAATAAAGCAAGTATAGATAAATACTTCCAATAAGCAACAATTCGAAGAATACAAACAATTAAGTGAATAGAAAGGCGATGTGCTATAAAATTCCATCTAAGGGAAAATAGGTACTTAAGTGCTTCGCGCCACCTAACCCCCCGTTCACTTGTGAGTATTCTATAAAGGAAGGCTTCATTGGGGGTCTTGCACCCAAGTAGTACATACGTATATTATTATTTTCTTGTGGATATTTCATATTGAAACTCGAAGGGGATAATCCTTTTCCCTTCAAAGTCACACGAGAGCTTCTCTCTCATTCCTCGTATTGAGTTGCATGCTCACTCGCGGGCGTGCACAAATACCGATTGGTGTACAACCCCTTCCTCCGAAAAGGAAGAAAAATAGAAAGAGTAGGAACACCATCGTCCATCAAGCCGATCACGAGAATCGTGCTTTGATTCATCCACAACAAGAAGCCATGTCCGGAGTTGATACTCGTTCTTTGATGGAGCAATTGCAATCCAATGTGCACGGATATGCCGATGCTATGAAGATACCTAATATTCCCGCAAACACGTTTGAGCTAAAAACATCCATGATTAATTTGGTTTCAAACACACCTTTTTATGGGAACAAGAATGATAATCCTCATGATCACCTTAAGAGATTTCTTGCTCTTTGTAACACCATTAAGTACAATGGAATTCCCTATGATGCCATTAAGTTGATATTGGTACAATTTTCACTAGAGGGTCCGGCTAAGCATTGGTTAGATACACAACCACCCGAGAGTATTACCACATGGGATGGTTTCACTACTAAATTTTTGAACAAGTTCTTTCCCCCATCTAAGACCACGGCTTTGAGGAACTTAATTATAGGCTTTCAACAAAAACCTAGTCAAACATTTAGTGATGCTTGGGAGGAGTATAGAGAGTTATTGAGGAGATGCCCTAACCATGGATTGGATGAAGTTCACCAAATCAATACTTTATACAATGGCCTTAAACCTCATCACCAAGACTCACTCAATGCTTCCGCGGAAGGGAATATTCTTCTTAAATCCATTCAAGAGGCTTGGGATATTATTGAGACCAAAGCAATGGTGCAAATCAACACACAACTTGATGAAAGAGTACATGTCATTCAAGAAGGAGGTTCTAAACCATTGGAGACTCAACTCATTTCATGCATTCAAGCATTGACTCAAGCTCAAAAGGAAAATCAAACAATCATGCAAAACACTCAAAAGATGCAAGAAACAATGTTGAATGACTTTATGAAGCTTTCTATGGGCAATCATTCCACAAATGATGTGCATGCCATTACTCTTTCATGTGAGACTTGTGGAGGTCCTCATTCCTATCAACAATGTGACAAGGTGCAAAGTTATCAAGGGGAATGTTATGCTTACCAAGAGGAACATCGTGAACATTTCAAACCCAACATCAATCAAAATAACCTTTCTTATAAGTCTCAAAATTATCTTGCACCACCGGGATTCCCACCCCAACCTCCCACCCAACTTCAACAAAATACTCCTCAAGTGTTACAAAGGAACCAAGGTCCAAGGCCACAATATCAAGGGAATAAATTTAGACCACCAAATACTTTTCACAATCAAGGAAATACCTTTCAAGGCAACAATCAAGGGTTTTACAATCAACCTCCACCTTTCCAACCCCAAGGTTTTCAAGGGAATGTGCCACATGATTATAACATAATTGAGCTTCTTCACAAAATGAATCAAGAGAATGAAAGGAGGTTCCAAGCTAATGAGAAAAGAATGAAAGAAATGCATGAGGAAACAAACAAGAAGTTTATGATGCTTTTATATCAAAGACAACAAGGGGCTTTACCATCTAACACACAAACAAACCCAAGGGCAAATGTTAATGCTATTACAACAAGAAGTGGAAAGTCAACAAAGGATCCTTCACCACCCAAACCTACTTTGGTAGAGCCTACTATGATTTCTTCTTGTGATAAGCCTTCTACATCTAGTTCACCATCCTTAAGTTCTCCCATTTCTTCCACTTTCACACCTACTCATGAAGCTACCAACAAGTAAAATCCTTCATCAAGCACTCAACCACAACCAAAACCAAGTCTCCCTTGTCCATCAAGATTGAGGAAGGAAAAGCTTAAGAACAAGGATGATATCCAAGTTTCAAACTTTTTGAGGATGTTCAAGCAACTTAACATTAATATCTCCTTTGCGGAAGCTTTAGCCAATATGCCTAAGTTTGCTAAGATGATCAAGGACTTACTTTCTAATAAGGAGAGATTGGTGGATTTGCCTAATGCTTCCTTGAATGAAAATTGCTCCGCGGTTTTGCTTAAGAAGTTGCCTTAAGCTTGGAGATCCTAGGAGGTTTTTGATTCCTTGCAATTTCCCGGGGGTGGAAAAATGCATGGCTTTAACGGATTTAGGAGCAAGCATAAATCTTATGCCATTATCGGTTTGGAAGAAACTTTCACTTCCCGAGCTCACTCCTACTAAGATGACTCTTGAGTTGGCCAACCGTACTATAGCTTATCCGGTGGGAATTGCGGAGGATGTTTTTGTTGGGTTGATAGATTTACCTTTCCTGCGGATTTTGTGGTGGTTGATTATGATATGGATCCGAGAGTGCCTTTAATTGTTGGTAGGCCATTTTTTAGAACGGGTCGAACTCTAATAGATGTGGCGGAAGGTGAACTTACAATGAGAGTAGGAGATGAGAGAGTTATGTTTAACATGGGAAAGTTGTCAAAGAAGTCTAATGAGCCCGAAGCGGTAAAACATATTGATGTTGTGGATGAGGAGGAAACTCATAATGATATTCTTGATGACGTTTGTGATAAATACTTTTATGAAGCTTGCTCAAGTGGAGATTATGATTTACCTCATGTTGAGACTATTGCTTCCATTACTTCATCTTTTGATTTTCATGAACCTCAAGAGCTAAATTTTCGGGAAACTTCATATGACAATCCACTTTTTCACAATGATGAAGATATTCATGAGGACTTTAGTGATGAAGAATATCTTCTTTGTGCTTCACCAACATATGATGACTATAGTGATGATGAGATTTCTATTTGTGACTCCCCATTTGTTGATAATCATACTTCTTTTGGTATTGAGGAATCACCAATCTTGGATAGCCCAATCTATGATGTTTATGATGATGAGGAGGATTCTATCATGGATGAGAGTGATGAGTTTTTAGCGGAGGATATATCTTTTGAGTACACTCTTGGTTATCTTGATGAGGAGAGGGACATATTATATCTAGAATTTCTATTGCATGAAGATCCTTTACCTACTTCCTTGTCCACTTCAACCCTTCCATGTGACAAAGGAAATCAAGCCATGATGGTTCCTTCTAAGAGCTTATTGTTATCCATTACTCCACACCTTTTCTCTCACCATGTGACCTACAAGGGAGAATCTTCTAAGGAAACCAACACTTGTTGTTTTCCCATCATGGAACGGATTTTTGATCCTGGAATAGAGCTTGCTAAACCATCTCAGTATCCGCCTTATGCAACAAAAGTAAAACATGGTAATTATGTATTTGATACTGGGGGATATTTATGGAGTTTTTGTAGAATATTGATAATCAATGAATCTATGAAGGGGTTTGTTGATTTCTAGAGAGAGAAAGTTAGAGAGAGAAAGTGAGAGAAACTATGTGAATTTTATTAATATGGAAAACAAGAAATGACAACAACCAACCCCTTTCCTTAGTGGAAAGGGGTATTTATAGTCCAAGCTTAACATTGGGCTTGGGCCGGTCCATGACAAGCCCATGGACCGGTTCTTACTTAAGTTAATAAGCAAATAATAACTAATTACTAACTACGAGCTATTACAACATAAATCATATTGTGGAGCGACCGATACTTCTAATATACGTTAAAACGTATTTCTAACAATCTCCCCCTAAGGGAGGTCACTCCACGTTACAAAGTTCTAAACCTAGCATACTATACTAAGTCTTCGTTCTTTAGCTCGTAGTCCTTTCTTCTTTTCTTTCTTTTGTTGTGAATATGTTGGTTTGATCTTTTTGGCTTTGACTTGAGAGCATTGTTCTTTGGCCTTTCACGTGCGATCTTTGCCTTTCTTGTGAACTTTGCCTCCTCGTGACTTCATGTTCCACACACTTACGTCTTTTTGTTGGATTCTTGAAAGCTTCAGAGTTTGATACAGCGGAAAACTTCATCTTGTACTTTCTTGAATTTTTGTTGCAAAAGACATAAGCATGTGGGAACGACTTTTACAGGTACACCGCAACACCACCGTCTTCACTGGTACACAGCAACGCCACCGTCTTCAACAGGTACTCAGCCACGACACGAATAAAATGGCTTTGAACATTTTATTCTAATTCGGTAGCATTTTACCTCCGGTCGGTGAAGACCGTTGGACGATATTAGATATCGTACCCGTGACGGATAGTTTCAATTAAGTAACTTCCTGACAGGATTTCGCGGGTAAACCCGTTCTCTTTATTCGACCGTCCAAAGCTGACTGCGAACATAAAGAGTGAATCACTTGGATAAATTATCCTTGTGATTAAAAGCCGTCAATTCATGAAACCTGGAACAAGTGAATTTCAATTAAGATTTTCACCATCGTTGCTTTCCAGTTGTCACGAGCTCAATTCATAAAGAACCTTGCACGTTACCTACCAAGTGCTGTTTGATGTTGACACTAGAAGGATTTCCACTCGTCACTGTGGTCAATAAAGAGTCACTCTGAGTGTTCTGGCAAGATCATATGATAATGCGAAGAGGCCTGGAACGAGTTTAAGTTCAATTAAGAATTAAACCACTGTTACCTTCCAGTTTTTCACAAGATTGGTTCTAAAAGAACCGCACGTGTAACCTACCATGAGCTTGTTTGATGTTGGCTCAAGCAGGATTTCCATCTTCATTGTAATACTTACGTATTACTCGGATGTTCTGGCAATATTACAGGAATATTGCGTAGGGCTCATGAAAATCTCTTACTTTTCACAGTGTGTGAGAAAGCAAGGAATAAATGGAAAGTGTCCTAATGAGACTTTTGATGATCTCTTGGCTCTAGACTCGATTGTGCGTTTTGATTTAGTGAGCGATGGCTGGAGAGGAGTGCCACCTTTTCAATACCAGTTTATTCGGAGTGAATAAACCAATAGATAACGTGTTGATCTCCGTGTGATTAAAACAAATACCTTTTGAGAGATATTTGAGTTAGCTGGGGAAGGGTTGTGCATTGCATCACTGGGTCCATGATGTCTTTCTTCAATACCGAGAATCATTAACAAAAATGACCTCAATAGCATATGTATTGACCCGGTTTCTGCCTAAAGTTGTAAGGAGGGCTTCTTTCTTTACACCCTTTATCTTTACATTTCTTTTTCATTCTTCAACCCCTTCAATGCTTACCAATACGTCATCACTAGCACCTTGTTGTGATTGTTCCAGTGCTAGCTTAAGTACTTGGTCGGCATTCAGCTACGTTCACATTCTTTCTCCATCTTTCCTAGGACTTCTAATTCTATCTAGGAAATTGTCCTTGGGAAGATTCCATCGGTTCTGATGAATCATTGGACTAAACCTATTCCTACCACCCTTTTGTCACCACATCCGTCGTGAATTAAGCGTGTTTTGGGAAGGAATTGCCACCATGAAAAATCATTGAAAATCACCTAAAGTACTTGTGATATTGAAATCAAAAGTTTTGTACCTTAGGTGTTTTGTTCATCAAAAACGCTCCCCCTTAACACGTGCTTTACACATATTAAGTTGGATAATCTTTAAGTCTTTTTCATCTTTTAGCCAAGTATCACTTACGTCTCCTTAATCCTATTTTCTCCCCTTATCCAAAATGTTAACCATTAATATTTGGGATATTGAATGGATTAACCGGTCTTTGGGTAAAAATGAAATCGATGTTTTGGCCATAGAACAAGTTATTGCTCCCCCTTAAGTTAATAAGGGATAGTTGTAGTGCTTTGGTATGACATATTTTGAAAGATTTAGAATCTCGTGAGAAATTCTTGAAAAATTATCATACCTTAACACTACAGCAAGCCATACAAGCACATTATTCACAAATATACATATTCACAATTGAAAACCAATATAAAGTGACCTGAAATGTACAACCCATTAGATGGATCGTTGCAGTAGCTTGTGGTGCACTAAATACGGTCTTCCACCCACGAATCTTTCCAAGCTCCTCATCAATCTACGTTCACGGAGCTTTTGATCGATCTTTTTGATCACATACTTTGCCATCTGGCGGTAACCCGGATGCCAATCCTTCGTCATTTCTGGCAAAGTCCCACCCGAGTTCAGATGCTCCAACTTTCCTCTGACTTGTAGAAGAGTTCCATCACTATACTTGTGAAGCTCACCCACCCTCATAAACTTCATCAAACCTCGACTGTTCAAGTAGAAAATGCCGGAATTCGGGACAGAAATGCCAGTATAGGGACATCTTTCTACATGTTGAGGTAGCACTTGATTCACAGGACGGGTTAAGTTGAGCTTCCTCTGATAGCTTTCGACTCCCAACTGAAGATCTTCAACTCGTGACTTGATGACAACGCTTCGTGTGAACATACGAAGTGCTGTATTCAAAGCAATCAGGTCTTCACGAGGAATGTGTGTGAGTTGATCTCGGGTCATTAGAAGCAGCATATCTTCGATATCCTCAAGGCGAATGATGGAAAAATCTCCTTGCTGGATTTTGTATTCCCTGTCATCCTCCCTTTTCAAGCGAATCTCCGTCACATGATAGTAGCCGTTCTTGGCTTCAGTTTTCATTCCTAAGATGCTGGAGATACGGATGTCGGATCTAACATTGCTTCCAGAATTGACCAAGCAGCAACCCCTGTACGCCCTTCGGACTCGTTCGTCCCAATGAGATGCACCTATGACAGCATACATATCATAATTACGATTCATTTTTGGGACCCAGAGTCGATTTACCTTTTCCTCGATGAAGGGTATTGTCCCCCAGTTGGCAGCTTTCAGCAAAGTCAGGGATGTTGCATACTTTGATGACCCCTTCATAAGATACTCAAGATCATTGGTGACGAAGAAGTCAAGAGTAATCTGATTATCTTGAGCAGGATCCATTGGAGGTGGAGCTCTTTCTGATTCATGAAGTCCTGGCCGTTGAACGATTTTCAAAGCCTTCAGGATCTCATCGGCATAGTACTCGAGCTCCATTCGGGGTAATCGGGTTTTGGCACGCAGTCTTTTATCTTTCAGTGCTTTCTTCACCAAGGATGGAGTAACCGAAGTCTTATACTCATGAGCAAGAAATGCACATAAGTCAATCGGACTTCGGATACGGAAATACAGCACATCTTTGTCAGCATCTGTGATCGGATCATATTGTGCTGCTGCCGTGATCCAAGCTTGTGGTGGTGCAGACTCGTCTATCTCCAACGTGTCTTCCCAGGCACGAATGCTTGGTTCAGGAACCGTAGATTGTTGTGCTTGTTGTAGAGGAGTGGAAGTGCGAACATCTACTGGTTCAGTTTCAGGCATTTCGGCAGTGTCGTGAACTGGGGAGTGTTGTGCAGCTTCGGGTTCCGTCACTGATTCTGCGATCACAGGAGCAACAACAACAAAACTAATGGGGTTAGTGGTAATAGGTAAAGATACAGCGATAGAGATACCGGGAGCCGAAGACGCTGTAGTGGCATTCACATCATGGCGCCACTTAGTACGTCTTGATTCCGAGGATGTCGATTTGTCCTTTTGTGCTGCATCTTTTGTGGACTTGGTTCCAGTCTTAGCAGCAGTTTTCTTGGAGCTGGTAACCTTGTCTCCCTCTTTCGGCTGTTCACCCCCATCATCATCCTGATTGTCATCCCCGTTACTATCCCTAACACTCTCCTGATTCTCATCACCACCATCGTCGCCATCATCATCATCATCCTCGTCATCATCCTCATCATCCTCATCATCATCACCACCTTCGTCATCGTCTTTATCCTTTTCACCTTCTTCTTCTTCTTCTTCCTCTTCTTCACCCGTACCCTCTTCTTCACTTTCTTCCCTTTCTTCCTCAGGTAAGATGTGATATGGTACCACACTTCCAAACGTCTTGAATAATCTATCATCCTCCATGATAGCATCATTCAGGGATTTATATAGAGCCCGTTGAATCCTCGACTTATCATACGACCCAAGTTCCACCATACGAGCCTTAAGGATCTTCTTCAATTCAAAATCCGTCAGGTCATAAGCAATCTTGTAGGCGGCTTCTGAAGGGTTGGATGATTTGACCATCAAGTTGTCAGCAGCAAGTGTCTTCAACTCATCGTGAAGTTTAGGCATTAGGGATTCAACGGATTCTTGCACTCTTTCTTTCACAGATGCTTCAAGTGCTTCTTTTTGTTCCTTATATTTATCCCTCATCGCTTGAAGTCTGGTAATACGTGCAGCATGCTTATCAGCCTCAGCCTGCTTAACCCGAGCAAGTTCTTCTGCATGTGCTTTTCTAGTCAACTCCATATCTGAAGCGAACCTAGCAATCATCTCCTCTTGGGCTTGCCTAGATTCTTCTTCCCTCTGAGCTCGTCTTTGCAACTCTTGGCGAAGTTCATCCATTTCGCGTTTGTTAGTATCAAACATCTCGGCCATCACTAATGCAGCCATTGCAGATGTTGCAGAGCTGCTTTGGGTTGACCGGAGGGGCTCGGTTGTTACTGCTGTACTAGGGATGGGGATTATGGGTGGTGGAAGAAATGGTGTTGAAGCCGGTCGGGTTGATAAAGGTTGTATGGGTGGAGGTTGAGTTGTTAAGGGTTGAGTTGACACCATGATCGTAGGAGCAACAGGTTCCTTTTCCACACTTGCTGAAATAGGGATTGATGGCTCCTTCGAAGTGGAATAGTGTTCAGGTGACCCAAACTCATCAACATCATCCGGTTCCTCGTACTCATCCTCGATATCTACCCTCGCACCTGAACCACTACCGCCTGTATCTTTCCTACTCCTTTTAATAGCAATCTTCATCATTTGTTGCTCGGATTTATCAAGAGTAGGATCAACAATATCTTCTTCATCACGTAGACGCATCAAATCCTTACCCTTTCCCTTCTTACCCTCTGTCTTCTTCTTCTTGGGTTCGGGTTCAGGTAACGCAGCTGGTTGTTTGCGTTTACCTTTACTCTTAACCGTTGTGGATGAGTCTTCTCCAGTTTGAAGGTTTGCTTTCAGCCTCTGGATTTCTAATTGTAGTAGCTTGTAATCTGCAGAACCTTTGATTTTATCAGATAGAAGGTAATCAGGAACAGGACCCGGAATCACACCAATAGATGGTCCTTCATGCCTCAGATCTACAGTATCATCAGCTTCTTCAGTGTGATAGCGACCTCCTGCACGCCTATCAATAGTAGCATCAAGCTTCATAAAATAATTTATGATAAGCTTAATAAACCGAGGATAAGGAAAGAAGTTTGTCTTCAGCTTCTTGTTGTAGAAGAGTTGAAAGGTGAATTCTTCCCATATCAACAAAGCAAAATCTGAATTCGCAGCTTTGTACATGCCATAGAAGAGGTTCATTATCGGACTGCGCAAAGCATCATGGCCACTCGTTTTTGGTGTAAGGCATTTACTGAGAATACCCATCAAAGCTCTCCAGGGTTGTCCTACCTTAGCAGTAGTAAACTCAGACGCAACTCGTATTTCCGGACATCCAAGTGCGTCAAATAACTCCGCGAGTTCATCTTTAGTAGGATCCCTTGAGAAAGACATGCCCTTGGGTGTATCCCGTATACCAAGAATCTTACGGAAATCTGAAACGGTGAGTGTCTGCTGCTTGTTGTCGATGGTGAAGGTTATCTTGTTCGAAGTGATTTCCTTGGTTGCCCAAAATTCAAACATATACTCATAAGGCACCGAGGCTGTACTCCTAAGGGCGTTCTTGAAATGAGAGTTATCGAGAATGGCTATGGCGACCTTAAAACCATGGTGAGTGGATTTAGAGACTTGCTTCAGCCGGTAGTTGTTGGGTATAAACTTAAGGGTTCGAGCTTTAGCAATATCGGCTTCTCTAGATTCTTGGATAGCTTGTACTGTTGGATTAGTCATTTTATCTGCTTAAGATAAGACATGAAAGGTTGATGCACAAAAACAGATAGATATATAGCATTCTTACTTCTAAGCATAACACATTTCATAAGATAAAACAACAAGTACATAGATAGCATGCAAACAAGAATAATTAAACTCTTCATCCGGAACTTTTCCTCATTCGGAACATCTTCATCCGGAACATTTCCTCATTCGGAACTTCTCCTCATTCGGAACTTCTTCATCCGGAAGTTCTTCATTCGGAACTTCCTTCATCCGGAAGTTCCTTCATTCGGAACTTCCTTCATTCGGAAGTTCCTTCATTCGGAACTTCCTTCATTCGGAAGTTCCTTCATTCGGAACTTCCTTCATCCGGAAGTTCTTCATTCGGAACTTCCTTCATCCGGAAGTTCTTCATTCGGAACTTCCTTCATTCGGAAGTTCTTCATTCGGAACTTCCTTCATTCGGAAGTTCTTCATTCGGAACTTCCTTCATTCGGAAGTTTTTTCAGAAGAAATCCTTCATTCGGAAGTTCTAAGCCATGTTCATCCGGAACTTTTACAAACGAATCTCAGATGTTTATTCTAGCGCGTTTGTGAGTTTCTAAGGCAAACTAAGGCATTTTAAACATCATTTAACCTATTCCGAGCAAATCCCACCATAAAACCTTAATCAATTTAGCCTAATTTAATCAAAAACCCTAAGTGGATTAGACTGAGTAATTGAGCATGTTTAACAGATTTATATGATAAGAAATGAGGATTAGAAGTTAACATATTTGATGTATATACCTTAATTATACGAATGAATAGGAAGAAATGATCAGACGAAGGTTTTGAATGCGTGTTTGTGTGTGAAACAATGGCGGCAAGTTAAGATAAACAGTGGAAGTGAATAGTGAGGGGCGGGGTGGTTTATGTTTTGACTTAGGTCAAGAATTTGCCAAGTTTCAACAAGTGACACTTTTAGTCCCTTAGTTATCTATTCATTTCCTTTTTGTTTCCAACTTTTTCATTTCACTTAACCCTTGTTTAACTTATACACCACTTAGCAAACTCAATCTATTAGCATATCTCCAAAATCTAAAAGCAATGCCTATCACTTAGAACGAACACAAGTCATATTCTAAAGCAAAACCACTCAAATACCGTGTAGCCCTTAATTTTCACAATCACTTTTGAAAATCAATTTTAATGACAAAGATGATTTTACTATTTTCTCCCCCTTAAACGATGACCCGTTTTCTATTTAAAGAGCTGTAGTCATTGTTTAAAGAGTCAAATAGTGATGAAAGCATTTCCAACTTATCTCTTGAAAAATTTTGATTCGTGGTTATAATAAGATTTCTCTTATTTTGACAAATTAATGCACTGAGACGTACACCAATTCGTGTTAGACCAAGTTGTAAAGTAAACTTGATCCCTTTGCATGATTTGGCTTGTAAATCACGCCCGAGAAAATTAATTCCCGTTCTGAGCCAACGTTTTCCAAGGAAATACGTGACTTTAATATGAAAACCGGGTTGCAGTCTGAAATAACTACAAACCATAATGGGCATGTTTTAAAAAATGTACAACTTTTATACGGACTCTATTTATGGCACCGTGTCAATATTAATCGACATTTCTAAGGCCGTAAATATTACCGTACTAAAAGACATGCCCGTTTTAAACGAAAAAATATTTTTGGTTTTTCTTGATTTGATACTTTTTATGGTTTTTCTAGGTTTTATATTTTTTATGGTTTTTCTTGGTTTTATATTTTTGTATTTTCTTTTTGTGGTTTATATATTTATGATAATATACATGATCACAACCAAAGGATACTCTGAATAGTTTACCGCGACTATTCAGCTGATTCTTCTGCCAACTCTTTGAGAGTCGCTGGAGTGAATGATTTCATGCCAAGCTTGTCGATCAAAAACTCGATTCGTCCTCGATCTAAGGCTTTGGTGAACATATCCGCCAGCTGGTACTCAGTAGTGACAAAATACAGCTCGATCACTCCGTTCTCCACCTGCTCCTTGATGAAATGGTAGCGAATGTCTATGTGCTTGGCCCGGGAGTGTTGAACATAGTTGCAGCAAAGGGCAATGGCGCTCTTGTTGTCACAATACATCGGGATTTTGTTAAATCCAAGACCGTAGTCAGTTAATTGTGATCTCATCCAAAGGACTTGAGCACAACAACCGGACATGGCAATGTATTCAGCCTCCGTGCTTGATATTGCAGCGCTTTTCTGCCTTTTTGAAGACCAACTGATCAATCTATCTCCTAGGAGTTGCACAGATCCAGAAGTGCTACGCCTCGTATCTTGACATCCAGCATGATCGGCATCTGCGTATGATATTAAAGCAATCGAGGAATCTTTCGGATACCATAGACCACGATGAAGTGTTCCTTTTAGATACCGAAAGATCCTTTTCACAACATGTAGGTGCTTTTCGGTAGGCCGAGCCTGATACCGGGCACACATGCATACAGCAAATTGCAAATCAGGCCTGCTAGCAGTCAGATAGAGAAGGGTGCCAATCATTCCACGGTAAAGTTTCGGATCGACAATAATCCCATCCCTATCTTCATCTAACTTGGATTTCTCCACCATTGGAGTGTCTACGGGGTCACAATTCTCAAAGTTATATTTCTTAAGAGATTCTAGAGCATATTTGGATTGATTAATAAAGATGCCTCTGGGATTCTGAGAAATCTGTAATCCTAAGAAAAATGAAATTTTTCCCATCATCGACATCTGAAAGCGTGTGGACATTATCTTCTCAAATTGTTTAGACAATTCTATGTTAGTGGCAGCAAAAATTATATCATCAACATAAATTTGTACCAGAAGCATGTCGTTGCCTTCCTTGAGAGTGAATAGAGTGGGGTCCACTTTGCCTTTGGAGAAGCCTTCCGACATGAGATATGTTGACAGGAGATCATACCACGCGCGTGGAGCTTGTTTCAACCCATAGAGAGCCTTCTTAAGCTTGTACACATGGTTAGGAGACTCCGTACTCACGAACCCATCCGGTTGACTAACATAAACCTCTTCCCTTAGTTCGCCGTTCAAAAATGCCGTCTTCACATCCATTTGATAGACGATCATGTTCATATGAGCAGCAAACGCAAGGAATAGTCTAATCGCCTCCAATCTAGCCACAGGAGCAAAAGATTCCTCAAAGTCTATACCCAAGGCTTGTTTATATCCTCTAGCGACCAATCTTGCTTTATTCTTCAATACCGCACCCATCTCATCAAGTTTAACCTTATAAACCCATAACAAAGTAAGGATGTTAACTTTGTCAGGGCGAGGAACCAATTCCCATACTTCTAGTCGTTTGAATTCATTGAGTTCCTCCTGCATAGCTTCAATCCAAGATGATTGGGTCATAGCCTGCTGCCAATTTTTGGGTTCAACTTCAGAGAGAAATGCATCAAAGTAACAATAAAGTGCACTCTATTGTAATTGATGGCGAGTAGAGACTGGTCGATCTAGATCTCCAATAACATTCCTAATTGGGTGATCTTTTGTCCATTTAGTGCTATGGTTTTCAATCCTAGGTGGTCTGGAGTGAACAATAGAAGGAGCTTCTTCTGAGGTAGACGCGGCTGAAGGGTTTTCAGGGATCGCTACACCAAAGAAAGGAAGCTCTTGCAAGTAAGCATATTCCAGGTCATGATCAGTAGTATCCTCTTCTACATCATTAGGCACAAGTAGGGGTGATGATTTAGGTGTAGTTTGAGAATCACTGGGTGAAGGTGCATCCGGTTCAATGTGAATCGTAGATGCATTAGATAAAGGTTCATTAACTTGAGCAACCACTTCAGGTATTGGAGCAATTACTACAGGTGCTGGAACTTCATCAGTCGGGGGATCGAAGAATTCATCAAACAACGGTTGAAACAGTTTATCCCACTCGGGCCTTGATGGTGGTAAAAATGATGTAGAAGTAGGATTGTTGGGAACTAATCCGGAACTTATAGCACCGGGTCCCATCTCATGAAGCGCGGGTTCAGAGCTGTGTTGCTCAGAAGCCATCGCTGTCAGCTCGTCGAAATCTGCGTCCATAGTTTCTACAATCTTGCCAAGACGACGGTTATAGATTCGGTATGCTCTTTTGGACGGTGAGTAACCAATGAAAATACCTATGTCGGCTTTTGGTTGAAGCTTACCCAAGTTCTCACTATTGATGTTTGGATAACACAAAGCACCAAACACATGGAAAAATGAAACATCGGGTTTGCGGTCATGTAGAAGCTCATAAGGTGTTTTTCCATGGCGTTTCCGAATGATAGAACGGTTTTGGGTGAAACATGCAGTAGAAATAGCCTCTGCCCACAAGAACAATGGAGCGTTCGCATAAATAAGCATGGTCCTAGCAGCTTCCATAAGTGTACGATTCCGTCTTTCAACGACACCGTTTTGTTGTGGAGTGCGTGCAGCGGATGTTTCATGTGATATACCAACTCCTTCATAATAATCACGAAGAGTCTGGTTGACGAACTCTGTACCATTGTCTGTACGAATACGGCGGACAGTGGTATTCAAACGTACCTGGATGAACTTCAGAAAAGTAATGATAGCCTTCGGTGCTTCATCCTTTGTACGTAGAAATCTAACCCATGTAAACCTTGAGAAATCATCCACAATTACCAGAATGAATTTCTTACCGCTCACACTTTCAGTTCTCATCGGCCCACAAAGATCCATATGCAAAAGATGAAGTTTTTCTTGATTAGTGTCTTCAGCTTTGGGTTTGTAAGATTTCTTGGTGCTTTTCCCCCTTGAACACGCGGAACATAAATGATCCTTGTGAAATTTAAGCTTGGGAAGACCACGAACTAACTCGTTTTTAGCCAGATGATTAATAGCATCAAAATTAAGATGAGATAATCTGCGATGCCATAACCATGACTTGGTCTTAGAAGCTTTAGAGAGAAGACATACTGGAGAAGCGGCCATCATGTCTTGTAAGGACAAAGTGTAAAGATTTGCACCACGAGATCCCTTCAACAAATCTTTTCCTTCCAAGTTGCGGATGAAACAAGTGTGTTGTCGAAAAGCAACCTCAAGGTTGGAATCACAAAACTGTCCTACTGAGAATAAGTTATGACCAAGACCTTCAACATAGTATACCCTAGAAATCGTCACGTTTCCAATCTGATATTCACCATATCCCATAATCTTTGCTATATGATCATTCCCAAATTTAACCGTACCAAGAAACTTGCTGACGAAATTTCGGAGCATCGAGCGATTTCCGGTCATATGTTTTGAACAACCGGAGTCCAAATACCACAGGATGATTTGGACCACCTGAAAATATCACCACACAAAGACAATGTAGAGGTATCGGAATCTGAGTGTTCCTTGTTATTAGCAGGTACAGATTCAATAATCTTAGATTTGCTAACTCTAGGTTTCTTAGATTTCCTAGCCTTCCTTTTCTTCTTAATTGGTGGTGTAGATTCTAATTGGCTCAAATCCTGAGGTATTTCTTCACTGATAGGCACTATAGTGGGGGCTGACCTAATTAAAGGGCGCTGTTTCCATACTTGAGTGCGAGTGTTCCTAGCTAAAGGACGCTCAGACCTAACCTCAATGGATGCATTCCTAGTTAAAGGGCACATTTTACCATCTAGTGTAAAGGTCCTACCAGTGGGACGCCATTGCCAGCCAACTTGGGCACGAGTTCTACCCGTTGGCTTCCATTCAAGACCATTCTTAATAGCATTCATTTCATTAACGTGATCAATCAGACACAAATCATGACGCTGGGAAAACATACATTCATTACTATTCCAACAATTTAAATCAGAATTCACGAATGGTTTAGGCTGCTGCACAGGCGCAGAGCTTTTAGTCTTAACATGGTTCGTTTTATTTAAAACTGAACTAGCATTCCTATTGTGGACTTCTACTTTCTTCTTTGTGGCACTACTAGTGGAGGGCTTGATCTTAGCTTTCTTGAGTGGCGATCCTTTAGCCTTAGTAGTCTCTTTTAATCCTGTAGAAGGCAAATTGGGAACATTAGCAGTAGATTTTAAAGGTGTCTTACTTGATTGTGCCAATGACGGTTTTGCTCCTGGAGTCTTATTAAATGGAGTGACAGCAATGGGCCTATTGTTAAGTAGTGCAGAACCTGGTGTACCTATGTATTGCAAATAAGCCAAGCAATATTGAACTCGCTTAACATATTCATGAGCCGAATAATAGTCGCTACTTAAGGGATCTAAGGCATAAAGATCGTCTAAAATATCCCTAAGAAGATCGACATGCTTAATGGCATTCCTCATATAATCATCATAGGTAAGCTGGTTTCTCTTATGAAGCGGATTCTTATAAAGCACTACTGATTTGGTTGTTGGAGCACTAGTGGACGGTGCAGAGTCGGTAGCTAAGTTATCAACAACTGCTTGTCGGGTAAGAAGAAGTGTCTCCTTTAACTCAGCCAAAACCATATTTTTGTCTATGAGCAGGATGTTCAAGTCAGAGATTTCTTCGCACTTTTGGTTCAGTTGTTCAACATAATATTGTTGCTGTGCCGCATTAAAAGCGAAGCGTTCTTCTAGTGAACCATAAAGAGCGGATAGTCCCTGCCTTGTCCGATCCATCTCCCCTAGAACAGTGGATAGTCTAATTTCTAAGACCTGGTTTTTAGACTCTACAGCCTCTAGTTCCATTCTTAATGTTTCCTTTGATGATATCTCTCTCTTCAATCTCATGATTTCTTCCTCTAATGTCTTAACAATTGCAATCATCTTGTCACTATTCTCAACACCGTTTTCACAAACATTTGATATCAAAAGATTTTCATTTTGATTTTGTTGTTTTAATTCTAAAGATATACAGTGTTGTTCTAGTTGATTAAAGCGTTGTGAAAGTAAATTATAAGAATCTTGTAGCTTTAAAAACTCAGCGTTAGATTCGTGACAAGAATGATTTTCTACCTCATTTACATTTTCAGCAACATTTACAGAAAGATTACAAACATCATCACAAATATCCTCACAAATATTCACAGCATCACAATTAATCACAGCAGATGTAAGCTCATGCGAATAATTAACATTTACAATAGTAAGCACATCACACGAGATTACTTCGGACAAGAATCGGTCATATTCGGTTGAAATCTTTTCCTTTTCAATTAGTTGCAGTTCGTAAGCGGTGTCCATTTCATAAAACACTTTTTGAACTTCCCCAATTTCAAACTGAAGATTTTCCTTAAGAGATGCAAAACTTCCTTTTAGACTTTCGACAAACGGATTGATCTTAGTTTTAAACACCTCGTTCATGTGTTCGAAAGCCCATTCTCCGGCGTTTAAGCCATTTGAAGTCGTACATTCCAAAATGACCTTGTCAAAGTTAGTAAAGTAACGGTTAATCTCTTGCAAGTTTAACCATACAGTGCTAACAGGTGGAAGATTCTTTGGAATTTCCTTAGGACCTTCCATGTTGACAAGTGTAGGAAATGTACTAGGGCTTTCTTCCTCGATCATGTAGGTTGGTGCTGTAATGAGATCCTTATCCATATGGAAGCGAACTCTAAAATCAGTTTTAGCAAGCTCCTTATTCATTTTAAAATAATCACAATCGGGATATTTTGCTGAATTGTATGACCGATCCTCATCAACTAGAACCTTACTTGTTCGATCATTGGGAAAAACAATCGGGTCTAAAGCCAATCCTAATTGAGTTGCATTATAAAGTCTAGGACTATGTCTTAAAGCTTGTTTTGCATATCGTGGATTAGGGGGAAGGCCTTTTAGACGTGATAAGTTAAACTCTTTAAACGAAGCATCAAATAAGTGAACTAGTTGTGAAGCAGCGTATTGTCTTAACAGCAAGTAGTCTAGACTTCTAATCTTATTAGTAGCATTAATCTCCATTTCAGTCTTCTTAGATTCGAGTAATTCAAAATCAGTTTGAAGTTTTTGAAAATTAGTGACCACTAACTCCTTTTCTTTAAGTTCACTAGACAGATTTGCTCTTAAGTTTTCGATTTCTTGCAAGTGACCCATTTGTTTGTTTCTAAAGTGATCATATTCGAGATTTGTGAGAATACTAGACGAAGGCACTAATTCCAAAGTTTGTACTTTCTCATTGCTTAAGGCAAGCTCATCAGACAAATTCTTATTCTTAGCTAAGGTTTCTAAGAGAGCAGCATTCATTTGGCTAAGTAATGTAGCAGGAACCATGACCAAATCTTGTTGAGCAGGAGTAGGCGTATGCGAAATGGATCCCGGTTGTGATTCACTCAAAATATGGGGACTCACATTGATATTGCTATCATTGTTTGTCTCTTCATTTGAAAGACTCACCACCGAAGATTCATTTGAATCAGCACTCTCTTGCCCAACTTGATGTGGTTGAATACTAGCATCAGTGGCATTATCGGTGTTATTAATAAGTACCTCAGATCTCTTATCTGGCCCTAAGCTGGAGAAAGTTGCCATGAAAGCAGCCTTTGCAGTTTGAAAGTCATCACAGTCGGAATCATACGCATCAAGATCATCGGCTTGGTAAGCTGCATTTTGCGTAGTGACAACATCTTGTTCAGCAATCCCTGGGTCAGCAAGAAATGCAAGCTCCTCTTCATCAAGTTCCCTTCCTTGCGCCTGAGCATTTACCAGATAGATCTTTTCTGCAAACCACTGTCCATCCCTTCTCCTCTTGGGTTTCTTACAATCCCTGGACATATGACCCTCTTCCTTGCAATTGTAGCATGTGATCATTCTCAACTTGCCTGTATTAGCCCGTGGAGGATTGTTGACCATTGGAGCAGGAGCAGGATTGACGGTGCGAACATTGGTTGAAGTGGAAGTTCTCCCCTGATATGGTTGAATTGGCTGAACCATTACCCTGCCATTCTCAATTGTAGCTTGTTGGCGAGAATTGGATGAATTCCTCAACTGATTGTTGGTAGGAGCTGATCCTCTGAATCCTCGTTTGCTTAAAGTTCTTGTGAGATAAGCAGACATAGTAGTTAGCACTTCAACTGGGTCAGCTCCTTGTTGGAATACAGGAACGGGGACTTCATCATCATCACAATATAGTGCTTGATCTGGATGAGCTGCATAATCAGTAGAAGGAATATTCATTTGATCAGGGTAGCTTGTTGGATATGCTGCATTCTCTTGATAAGAAGAATATGATGGCTGAGCATAAGGTGCAACATTTGCTGGATGAAGTTGTGAAGCATACTGTGGTGAAGGTGCATTGAACCGATATTGTTGCTGATGTGAGGTGGGTGGTTGTGGTAGAATCGAGTATTGGGGAAAGGCTGGTGTCATGTAAGGTGATTGATGATAAGCTTGATGTCCCAAGATATAAGGTGTGTTGTTGTGAGACAAGCTTGGTTGATTCGCCATCAAAGCTAAGGAATCTGGATACATACCGCGAGGAGAACGGTGCATAATCACATGCTTCTCATGCTGCTGAAGGAAGGCATATATTTGATCCAAATTGCACTTATGCAGATCCCTGGTTAACTTGACATCGGTAATGTACTCACCCCATTCAGCTTGAGGTAGAGTATTCAAGAATTTGGTGTTAACCTGGAATGGTGCGATCACAAGATTGTATACATTCAGATCATTCATGAGTGTGGTGAATCTGAAGTAATAATCGTGAAGCGTTTCCCCTGGGTTGTAGGTGAATCTATCAAACAAATCATACAGCTGACACTCCCTTTCTTGTTTGGTGAGAGACGTGCCTTGTAGCAACACCTTAAGACGTTCCCATAGATCCTTTGCCACCGTATACTGACTCACCATCCTATAGATGTCATGGGGAAGAGCTTGGAGAATTGTTTGAAGAGCTTTTTCATCTGCATCTGCAACAAGTTGTTGAGCTGGAGTGAGTTCTTCAAATTCTCGTGGTCTAGTCACGTTGTCAACCGTAATGGTACCATAGTCGAGTGGACCATTCAAAATCGATTTGACCATAAGCCTTCCGTATGTCGGTTTCCCCTTTAGATATTGCATCATTCGACCTTGCCATGCCTCAAACACCTCTTTAATAAGCATCGGTGGACGGCTATCAGTTCCCGTTATGATTGATATATCCGTAAGAGATGTCATCTGAGGCATTACTAAATTTGGATTCATTTTGTTTTCTTCAAAGAAACAGAGATTATCGGTTGATCGAGCAGTGAAGTAAAGCTTGTGAATTGTGTTGTGTTTTTGTTGTAAGAAACCAAGATTAAATCCTCTAAAAAATCGTCGAAAAAAAAACAAGCAAAATAACCCTTGATTCGGAACTTTTTGTTGATTCGGAAGTTTGATTTGGAAGATTACCTTGATTCGGAACTTTTTGTTGATTCGGAAGATTACCTTGATTCGGAACTTTTTGGCTTGATCCGGAACTTTTTGACTCGGAAGTTCTTGGTTCGGAACTCTTGAGCTTGATCCGGAACTTCTTGGTTCGGAAGTTCTTGGTTCGGAACTTTCTTGATCCGGAACTTCTTGACTCGGAAGTTCTTGGTTCGGAAGTTTCTTGATCCGGAACTTCTTGACTCGGAAGTTCTTGGTTCGGAAGTTTCTTGATCCGGAACTTCTTGGTTCGGAAGTTTCTTGATTCGGAACTTCTTGACTCGGAACTCCTTGATCCGGAACTCCTTGATCCGGAACTTCTTGACTCGGAACTCCTTGATCCGGAACTTCTTGATCCGGAACTCCTTGATCCGGAAGTTTTGCTGAATGAACAGAAACTACCTCCGATGAACAGTCGAACAGTAAAACTTAAGATTAAGCCCAGATTTTGACCAAATAACCCAAAAAGTTTTGTGCTTTTGACTAAAATAAGTAACAACTAATACTTATCCACTAATCCCAATCACAAAAACACCAAAAAACACCAAGAATCAAGATGATTTTTCTTAAAGAACACTAATACAATCAAAAACTAAAAAACCACACAAATCACCACCTTAAATCACCCCATAGCTCTTGATACCAAATGTAGAATATTGATAATCAATGAATCTATGAAGGGGTTTGTTGATTTCTAGAGAGAGAAAGTTAGAGAGAGAAAGTGAGAGAAACTATGTGAATTTTATTAATATGGAAAACAAGAAATGACAACAACCAACCCCTTTCCTTAGTGGAAAGGGGTATTTATAGTCCAAGCTTAACATTGGGCTTGGGCCGGTCCATGACAAGCCCATGGACCGGTTCTTACTTAAGTTAATAAGCAAATAATAACTAATTACTAACTACGAGCTATTACAACATAAATCATATTGTGGAGCGACCGATACTTCTAATATACGTTAAAACGTATTTCTAACAGTTTTGATAAATGAAAACTTGTTTTACCTCATCATGGAGATTTTTTTTTAAAAAGGGGCAACATTTTTCTTCTCCATGATAGGTATTAGGAACTTTTAAGTGTGGGAAGAGTCGAGCTAGAGACTCCTTAAATCAAGCTTGAATAACTAGGTTAGGAGTTGCTAGATCTAGAGTGTTGTAGGTTAGAAATAAGGATAGCAATTTGTTGAGAAGTGTTGGAGTAGACCTTCTTTTGTCTTCATGATGTTTGTAGGGTTGCTCACTCATTTCATGCCTTGGAGCTTATGGAGGAGGCCCTTATATCCGGTTCACTTTGTTACTATTGTGATCTTTCATAGACACCTTGTGATTTAAAAAATGAATTCACTATAGTTGATCTTTCCTTAACTTGGGTTAAGCAAAGTCTATTCATTGTTATAAGTGTAGGGGAAGTTTCTATACTTCCACGCTCTTAAACATTGAGGACAATGTTTAGCTTAAGTGTAGGGGGGTCTTCTATCGAAGTGACCTTACCTAGAACTTGTCATTGACCTTCATGATAACATGGAAAATTAATTTTTCAAACATTTTTCAAATTTTTGATCTACTTTGGCCACCAAAAATATGCATTCATAATTTTTGCATCAATCATTTTTCATTTGCATATCACATTTGCATCGTATATATTTTTCTTTTACTTTTCATCAAAAATATATAAAAAGAGAAAAAAATATAATAAGAACATGGTTTAACAAATTTAGAATTCTTTGACATATTAGGCCCGCCATTGATATTTTTACTCAATCCGAGTTTGCTTATCTTAGCATTCTCTAGTTAGTATCCTTAACCATGTAGTCCTTCATTGGTCTATTAGGCTAAGCATCCACCAATCTCATTATTTGAGATTTTAAATTTGTGGAGAATGGGAAATGATAGAGTTGAAGCAAGTATAAAAGGGCTAGATAAACTTCATGATAATTACTTGTGGCTAAACCTTTCTCTTCTTTATCTCTATTTTCTTCGCATGTATATATGTTAATAAATAATCAAGAATGGTTTTAATTGGTTTGTAGTCTCTTATGCATTTTTGACTAATCATTCACGGTTGGTATAAGTACGTCTTAAGATTCTAAGTTAGAACATTTTATGTGTACTAGACTTATGTCATGCTTAATACTTAGCGGGTGTTTTTTCCTTTTATTCTTTTCAACTTTCTTTGTGAGGAATAAAGAAAAATAAGAGCGACTTCCAAAAAAATGAGTGGCTAGAAAAAAAAGAAAAAAAAAGAAAAGAGAAAAAACTAATAATACAAGACTCCTAAGAGGGGAAGTGAAGTGTTAATTATAGTAACTATTAGATTCCAATATTACCTTGACGGGTTGCGGGGATTTAATAGTTGCTCCAATCCAATATTACCTTGACGGGTTGCGGGGTTGAAGATCCAAAGTCTCAAAAAGATGGGGGATGTAAATTATTGCGTGAGTTTTATTTTTCTTTCCTTAGCGAGTGTGTAACTACTTATTAATGCATGACATGAGGATTTTACACATAAGGCGAATGACTTATTACTCTTGAAATGGACTTATATTAATTGTGAGCGGTTTTTCAAGTAATGGATGAGAGGACTACTTAGGATTAAAACCGTGCTTCCTTATTTTTGGATTTTACATTTCTTATACTTCACGCTTTAAATAATGACAAATTTTCCCAAAAGCAATTTGCTCACATAATAACCGGTTCCACATTTAATTTTCATGAATAAGTTGATGCACTTTTTACTTGTGAATGCAATGATCCCATTTTTAAGCTTGGTATGGGGAAAGTGAAACTTGAGGGTGATAAGTGTCCATGGTACCAAAGCCCTAATCCAAGTCATTGATTTCTTTATGAGTTATTTCCATCAAAACCATTTCAAGAAAATCCAAAAAGATATAAATAGAATTGTTTCTTTTGCATTGCATTGTTCAAAATCAAAATCATGCATCATATAGTGTAGAATAGTATAGATGCATTCCATATTGGTCAAGGTGGATTAATTATGAGGAGAATGTAAATTTGTGCTTTAAAATATAGCATTGCATGAGGTCATGGCAATGTTCAAGTGTAGGGGATTTGATATGAGCAAAAACTCATATCAATTAATCAACAAATCACCCTAAAACACAAGGAAAATACCTAACTTTTGTGCTATAAAGCGGAATTATGTGGTATGTTTTGTGTTTGTGTATAAACAGGTAAGAAGGATACATTTTCAAGCAAACAAGAAGAAAATCAAGCTTATTTGGATGAAAAAGACAAAGAAGAATCAAAGATGACAAGACTTTGAAGATAAGGGACCTATCTTGACAACACTTCAAAGTTGAAGGACTAAAAGTGTAAATATGTCAAAGTCAAGATAAAAGTCAAACATGGTCAACTCTTCAGTTAACCAAGTCAAAGGGATCAATTGTGTTCAAGAATGAAGCTTGAAGGACCATTTATGCCAAAGAAATGAAGATTATAGCTTAAAATACAAATCTGCCAAAGTAAGGGGTTGAAACTGCCAAAAATACTTCAAGTTTTGGATCAAGCCGTGTGAAGGGTCTCTTAGCCAATCAGATTGCAAGGAAAGATGGATTTGGATTGCCAAACAAGAGCCAGCTGGCCACTAGCAGCCTTGGCATTTAATGTCCGTATCCCAACAGTGTAGCGCACTCAACCCTTCTCAACCAATCAAACAACGCCATGCAATATTTCAAATTATCCAATTTGGATAAGGATCCGTGTGATCATTTCTTGCCCAATTAGAAAGTGCCACGTGGCCTTCTTCTTCAACGCAACCCAGATGCGAATTGGAGCTACACTTGATTTCAGAAAGAGTTATCTACATGAAAAGTGATCGGTTTTGAGAGAGGAATACAATGAACACAATCAATTAAGCTCAAGATCAATGTATCAAAAATCCCCAAATTGTGAAGAACAAGAGGATGAACACTTAGCATTTTTGTGACACGTGGCAACAAACTAGTGATGGGAACACGTCATCAACTCCAAGACTTGCTCACAATTTACCTATAAATAGGATGATAATCTCTCATTTGTACAAGTAGTTAATGTGTGTAATGTTCACACACATCTTCCATTTTCTCTCAATCTTAGCTTTTAGTTAGTTAGCTCAACCAACTCAAGAGTCTGACAAGCTCTTGAGTTAGTTAGCTTAGTTATAACCACTTTACCTACTTTGTAACAGACTTTCACCTTCAATCAAATAATATTCACAATTCACCTTCTTCATTACTGTTCATACCTCGAATTCTGTTATCCTTGTGTTACTATTAGCTTGTTATGATCATAAAGGATCATGATTAGCTAAGTTTAAAGATTTGAAGCTGTTTAGACCTTGTTTTGTTCATCCAGTACTAGTTGAGTTGATTTTGAAGCTTTCCTGTTCAAAATTGGTGGTTATGATGATTGTAGATGTTGATTGGTAGATGTTGATGCTAAGGTGGTGGTTTAGCATTGATTAGAAAGCTCAGCGCTTCTCTACTCCTTCAATGGAGGCCTAAGCTAAAAGGTTTCAAGTTCTGCATTTTTGTTCCTCTGAATTGTTGATTGACTGCTAAATTTTTTTTATTTTTTTTTGAACGGCAATTTTTTACAACTCACACTATCTCACAAATTCTATCTCACATATCTCCACTAAGACTTGAACAATAAAGCTACTCAATCACCAATATCAGTTCAAATACTAGCTAAACACATTTTAACATGCAGTCAAACAAGATTAAGCCTGCTAAATTCCTAGCTTAATCTTGTTTGACTGCATGATAAAATGTGTTTAGCTAGTATTTGAACTGATATTGGTGATTGAGTAGCTTTATTGTAGTTTAATCCTTGTCCATTAGCTTAATCTTTGTTACTGTTATCAGCTTTTCAGTCTTATTAGCTTAACTAGTCAATTTGAGTTTTAGCTTATTAAACTGTTTGCTACTAGTTTCTTTACACTTCACTTTGCTCATCAAACTTAGTCTAATATGTCATTTCAATGAGCTTAACCAATTGCCTTATATCATTTCACATAAGTTTGTTAGAGTTCAGTTAAGTGGTGTTTGGGATTAAGTTCCAATTTGTGTTCAATTATTAGAAATTGTTTAAATTTTGTTCATTTACAGTCATTAAGCCATTACAAATCAAGTTTAGTAGTTTTCAAGTCATTTTATAAGTCAAAAAGGCAATTGGCACAAAAATAGTTTGGGTCAGTCTTTGTTAAAGAATTTTTAGAAAAGTTGTTGATTTCAATCACTTAGTATTACCTTGTTCCTTGATGAAATGGATTCAAACCAGTTCTCAGCTCTCAATTAACATCTGAGCTTTTAGTTTTTCCAAGGAAATTACACAGTAACTTGTTTTGAGGAAGAAATAAGCATTTGAATAAGCACATTAGCAATGTCAAGTTTTTGTAATCTTTTGCTCATCTGATTTCTCATACAAGCAATTCTACTTCAGAAACTTCCTAATTTTCTTTCATATTTCCATTTGGAAAGCGTTCCTGAGTAGATTCTAAAATTTTCAGCTTTTTGAAAAATCTGGTCAACGAAAGTCAAATAAGCTTGATTTTAGTTTATTTCAATTTTCTGAATTCATTACTGGACCAATTTTGATTTCAAAAGATATTCCAAGCTTCTCATGGCTTGATTAACAAGTTTTGACAAGAAAATCTGATTGTGCACGTCTGGCTTATCAAATAGCTTAATATTGGCTTATTAGGATTTGCTTATTGGAGTTTCACTTGGTTTCAGCCTTATTCCTTTTACACGCCTAGGTAGAATCAGATTTTAAGTCTTTTGCAAGTTGTTAGAACTTATTTGGTCAATTAGATAGCTTATACGAGCTTATTTTTCTTCTTAGCCTATTTTTGATAAATAACTTTCCATTTAATTGCAATCTAGTCCTTTGGTTTTGTAACTGTTTTCATTGTTAGCTAATTGTGCACTTAATTTGGGTTTGCATCTTATTAGTCCCTTAATTTTCAGAACTTTACAATTTCAGTTAGTCAGTTTTGAAAATAGTTACATTTTAGTTAATTGTTAGTTACTTTTTCATAATTAGTCCTTGTAGTTAACTGATTTACATTTCAAGCACATTAATTTCTAGAATTTACATTTTCAGCCCTTTACTTTCATAGATTTACATTTTTGTCTTTACTTGAATAACAAATTTGGTATTTGAAAAATTGTTTTACGGTTACGTAGTTAATATTTTCCATTTTTACTTGATTGTTCAATTAGACATAGCAAAGCCAAATAACCCTACAAACCAAAAATGATTATAAACCCGATCTTGTTAGGACTTTCAATTGGTTAAGAACTGATAAAACGAACTTCAATTATACACAATTTCACCTAGTATGAAACCATTGTGAATGTAATCTGGTGCTTGGACATCGCTGAAGATAACTCGATAGGTATGATAGTCGATAGTGGCATGGTGTTTAGCTCACCAGTCCATGCCTAAGATTAAATCATAATCACACATGTCTAGAGGAAGTGCGTCAACTGGGCGAATTTTATCATCGAATTCTAAAGGAAGGTCTCTATACACATGGGCAATGCGCACAGAGTCACTCATAGGCGTAGATATGTTTAATATTTTCTCTAGTGGTGTAGGTGTCTTATTAACATGGGAAGCATAAGAAGTGGATATAACTGAGTGAGTAGCACCCGTATTAAATAAAACGCAGGCAACATGTTCGTACATAAATAGGATGCTAGTAATGGTACCTGACGACTTATTTGCCTGATCCCTGGTGGTAGTGTAAACGCGACCTGAAGCTGGTGGTTTAGGAAGAGTAGTACTAGACGTACCAACAGTCTCTCCTTTCTTGCAGTCCTTTATCTGATGTCCTGGCTGCCCACACTTAAAGTAAACGCCGGTAGCACGACGGAATGGTCCAGGATGTCTACGGATACAAGTAGTGCAGATAGGATGGGTATAACCTCCAGGAGGTACCCTCTCTACCTGAGAGCCTGTTTTAGAATATATGTGTGAGACATGATTATTAGTGCATAAACATGACTACATTGAAAGTTTAAGTTATAGTACCAGATGAAGACGAGTTATTAAGCTGTTGACCCTTAGCATTCTGGTCATGCCCACTCGCAGAGTACTTGTTATGATGCTGAGATATTAGCATTTATGACATACATCAGCTTAACATAGAAGAGTTTAAAATTTAGGGACCTGTTGTTGTTGGAGTAACTGGCATTGTTACGGTAATTGTCATTACCGTTACGCCTGTCTAATCCATATTGTTCATTAGTTTGACCGTTCCCCTTGTTGTTCGTCTGCTGAGTGGCCGGTTGGGACTAGTCTCTACCCTTCTGCCTGAAGATACAAATGAATAGGGAAAGATATAAAAATGGAAGTACTGATTTGAATGAGATGGTAACGCTTGATGAATGAAATTTATACCTCTTCTCTGGACGAGCTGGCTCCTCATAGTCGTCTCTCTCATAGAGAATCTCCAACCTACGTGTTGCATCTGCTACTTGTGACACAATGGTCTGCAAAGCTGCTCGGACAGCTGCAACTAGTTCTTGATCATTTCGTGTGTTGACCATCTGACAGTTTCAAAGAGGAAATAAAATGATTAATCTGATTAGAAACATAGGATAAACGTAAGAGATGCATGAAGAGTTTATGAAGGCATAGCCAATGAAAACAGTCATTGGCAAAAGTGGACGCCTACGGGTCGGTGCACAAAACAAAATTTGCAGAAAAGCACATGCGACTAAATATGGCCAGTCCTGTACCAACCATTACTTAGTCAAAACTTAATAGAAACAATGATGCATGAAATGAAATTTACTGACAGTTTAGGAAGATCCTAGTGACTACCCACTAATCACAGATCAATTTTAAGAGCCTACAGGCCGAAACCAGGCTCTGATACCATAATTGTAACACCCCACTTAGATAAGTGGACAGTTACTTAGTAATTATGGCGTGTCATCAAAGCATGCAAGGTAAATGTCTAAAACATTAATGACCATAAGGGAAACCGGAAACAAACATCAGTCCCAAACATAAGCTCCACACACAACGCATAAGTAAAGAAATGTAGAGTAAGGACTAAACAATGTCCAACAAAGCAAAAGTATGTAAATGCATTAAAAGAAGTGAAGACAAGGGAGCCTCCATCCAAATGCACGTACTATTGATAATCCTAGCTTTGCCCTTTAGTACCTTCCGTATGGGGACATGGAAAGAAAATACGGCTGTGCAGTACGCTTAGTGTGCAGATATATGACAATGATATGAAAAGTTGTACACATAAGTGAAACATAACAAATGAAAGTACAGCGGAATAAGGGTAAGTCCTGGAAAACCTGGTGTTGTTTATAAACTGGTTTATATTCTAAAAAGACTTATGTTTATTTTTATACTGAAAACTGTATTTTAAATGCCCAGAGCGCATATAGGTCATGAAGTATCAACGTGCATGAATACATAGACGGGCGAACTCATCATGCAATCAGAGGGGTTGCCTCTAATTATAATAGTCTGGGTGGAGGGATCGGCTCCATGTAACGGATGTAAGGTACACACCACAGTTACCATGTAATCCGCTAACTTGTTCTAGGATACACCCATTCGCCCCACATGATAATAATATAATAGGCCAAATAACTGAAAGGGATTCCGCAAGTAATCACTCTCACCGCGGAAGAGTCATAACACCGGTGCCTCCAGTGTTATGGTAATGGTACCTCCATAACTTGGTGGAACTGGCATGCATGTATATAGCCCAGGCAATCTAAAATATTAATCATATTAATTACTGATAAGTTTAATGTAACTAATAGGGAAAACAGATGGCTACAAACGGGGAATCCTAAATATAGGAAGAGAGTGTCCTTACTAAAGGACGAAATATTCGTACCTTATGTCCAGTAATGAGGATGAAAACGAAAGTGGAAGATCACTCCAACTTCACAATAGCTACATAATAAAAGGGACATGAATGAGTTGTCTGTTTAACTTATACTTACTGGTTATTAGTTTACTTGACGTGTTCTTAACTTGTTTTACTTGTTCTTATCTTGTTTTACTATTTCATGTTTAATCATGTGTTTCTTAGTGTTTCATGTGTTATTGATTAGTGTATTTCATGTTTTATGTGTTATAATACTTGTTATAACATAATAAGTAACTTTTTAAAATAACTATACAGTAACTTTCCAAAAATAACAGGTTTCCATATATAGTAACTTTCCAAAAATAGCAGGTTTCCATAAATATTAAGTTTCCAAAAATATAAAGTTTCCATATTTAGTATGTTTACATATTTAGCCTGTTTCTATAAATAGTAATAAGCTTATTAAATAGGTAAATGATATAAGCTATAGTTTTTATAAGCATATTATAAGCCATGATTATTATATAGTAAAGTTTATTAATATTTAATACTTAGTCTTACATATAATTAATAATTAATAATATAATACATGATATCATAAGTAATTATTAATTAATAATATTACATGATTATAATAGTTATACTTTACCTTAAATGACTTATTGTATAATTAAATTAAATCATTTTATTAATTTAATTAAACCTTGGTTAAAATGAAATTAATTTCTTAAGCTAAGTTCTTAAATAACCTAATAAATGTACATGTACTTATAACATGAATAATTATTTCTAATAATTATTATAACACAAAGTTTATTTAAATGACCATGTTTAATTATAACATAAGTCTTGTTTACTATTAATTAATTAAATTAACCATGTATTATTTCATGAAATTAATTAATAAAAATAGTATAAAATAATATAGCAAAAGTTTAGCCAAACACACCCCTTGGTGTGTTTGGTTCTACCCGAGCCCCAACAAGACCCACCGAGACCATGGAGGTCTCGGTTTACCTCGAAAAACACAACAACACACAACTGCCGTGCGGCTATGGTTGCTGTCTTGACCACCACCAGCCACCGGCTGCCATGCCGGTGCCAATGTTGGCCCAAAACTACCCCCGGCTTGCGCCGGGGTTCCCCCTAACATGTACTATATTCCCACCGAGAATCTGTAGACTCTCGGTTGCCACTGGTTGAAGCCAACAACCATTGTTTGGGGGTGTTGGTGTTGCGGTTGCCAACACAAAACCACCACCGAACCCTTATGGGGTGCGACTGGTTGGAACAAAACACCATTGAGACCTTTTGAGTTCTCGATGTGCGTGCCACAACAAACCAAACCAAAAACAAACTCGATCACATGATTAATCTTCTAAATTACTTGTTTTAAATGATTGTTTTTAAAGATCTTGAATATAAGAAAATAATTAAAAAGAGTAAGGATTAAAGATACCGAATGCGTGATGAATAAGGATTAAGAACCACGAACACAATACCGTAAACAATTAAGATCATACAAGAAAAATCCTCCTGGTGTGTGCGCGTGGGTGCCGCGGCCAAACGGAAAAGAAAAAAAGATTTAGGGTTTTAGCTTATTTCTTGAAAAGTGTTATATGAATTCCCTGGAGATGTATTTGTTTACAATTAGAATAGCTAATGGGCCGACCCAAGGCCCCCTTTTTTCTTTTCTTTTGCCGACAACCACAAACACCCCTTCCATAAGTTAGTTTTGTTTTTCGTGCTTAACTATTTACCATGTATGTTCGTGTTTTAAATGTCGTGTTTTATTCTCGTTACGTTTTTAAGTATTATACGTAAATACTTATCATGTATTAATAATAATATAATACTTGTCGTAATTAATTAATATACATAATAATTGTATTAAATATTCATGATTCGTGTCGTATATTAACTAATCGTAAAGTTTTACTTTATACGTATTTTCATGCATTTAATGTTCTAAGTTATTTTAAAGAGGCTTTTACATAATTTATTCATAGACTCGATGTTCCTCAACTTGAACCAACTAGCAGAGCAACTCCACAAAGAAGACTTTAATTACTCTACATTGGCACTTGCATATAAAGCTCTCGTGACACAATTTACGCCCTTCTTTCAATTCAGTATCGTTAAGTTTGAAAATGCAGTGATCTGCGAATCATTTCTTCGACACACTGTAGGCCTACGTAATCCTTGGATTATCTAAACTTGGAATGATCTAAAGAGAGAGAGAGATAGATGAAGAACTAGAGAGAGAAAGTAGAGAGAGGTTGGAGGGAATAAGAGAATATTAGAACCAACCCCTCCTAACATGCTAAGAGGGGGTATATATATCCCACCCTACATGTGGGCTTTATGGGTTATATGTTTACATACTAGATCACGAGCCCATACTAGATGTATCTCATTGGAGTGACCGATCCATCCTAAATACGTAAAAACGTATTTCCAACAATCTCCCCCTAAGGGAGGTCGCTCCAAGAGACAAAGTCCTAAATAGTCTATAGCTCGTGATATATGCTAACAATAATGTGACTGAGACTTTCTTTGGAATTTCGTATTTCTAACAATCTCCCCCTAAAGGGAGGTCACACCATTTTACAAAATCTTATACCTAGCATACTATGCTTGAGTCTTCGATCTTGTTCTTGTGAATATGCTGATGAGATCTTTGACTTTAGTCTTGAGAATGTTTCCTTGCCTTGACCTTGTGCATTCATCACTTGTGATATTCTCCTCCTCGTGACTTCATGTTCCACATACTCACACCTTTATAAATTCTTGTGTAACACCCCCAAATATACACAATTCAATACAGCGGAAGACTCGTTGGTGTTACAGGATAGCACATTACTCACATCATAGACAACGTATAAAAATCGCGTCGTTTAATAATAAAGCATTTCCATTCATGAATATCAAGTTTACATGGGTCCCAAGTCATAGTCATTTCATACAATTTTACAAAAGATTTGAATGGAAATTGTTATTTAAGTGCGGGCCATGAATTCTTGTTGTCTTCCCGAGAATTACCTTCAAGTACCTGAGATAAAACACGTTAAAAGAAAAGGTCAGCGATAACGCCGAGTGAATTCATAGAGTTTAATGAAATCCATCAATATAACATCGGTATAAAATTATTACCGAAAATCATTTTGTACAAATCATTGTAATAGGCCATAAAATAGCCAAAGTTATTTTATACAAATCCTTATCAAAATCATAATATAGGCTTTCGCCTTAAACATCATTATACGAACCATTGTCGTTAAAAACATCATACAATACGTTTTATAACGTTGTATAAAGCTAAATAAAAAAAATCGTTATATGAATATGGTTATGTAAAACCAAAACACGAACATAAAATCAATAATAAGACCCCGTATTGCTAGTCAGGCAATATATCATAATTCGGTGCTTATAGCAGTATTTCGTTAATTGGATTATTATAAGCCGCATGACATTGTTACTTACTACAACAAACAACGGGTAGCTAGCCCGAAACTCAATTTGCCCATCTAAATTAGCGTGTCGTCACAATAATCACGCTTGTGTAAATCTTCTCATACATAAATTCGCTTACCAATCAATGTGGCACGACGGGGATCAACCGTCAAGGCGCGAACTGGGGTGATCGTCCCCAAATAGTACTATTATATGCATAAGCGTCTACCAAATCCCAGTAGTTCACAATTCATGCTAATGGGACTTTTAGTGACATAACCTAACTTTAATAATCCATTTCATTTCATCTATCGGGTCATATAATCATACATCGGGTCATACAATCATTCGGGTCCAAATCAATAAACAAATAATCGGGACAAATGGTGTCCTATTTTAGTAAAACTTACATGTTATGTCCCTCGCGGGTTTATAAAATATTTCATAAAAACATTTAAAAGACTGTGAGGCTATGAACTCACGTTGATGTGGGAAAGCGGGTTATCGGCAATTCGGATGTACGGTACGTGCTTCAATCACGGAAACCTAGACAAATAATACTCGTCTTAGACTTTTGTCCAATGACTTTATAAAAATAACAAATATACATATCATGATTTTATATATATGATGATCAAGTGGGTTTACATATTCTCATTTACTCATTTTAGTGTTTATGTATTGGTAACTTTTTACTAGTTTACTAGTTTTACCTATTTACGTGTTTTAGGTCCAATAAGCCTATTATAAGTTCATTAACTTGTATTAAACCATTTCATACTTGTATTATCAGTATTTATACTTTACATGTTGGGCCCAAATGGGTTAAGCCCAATAAATAAGTTTATAAGTGTTTTACCAAATTAGTCGGGTTTATTGTCCATTAAGGCTACTTTGGCCCGTTAATGTCTATATGTTGTAAAGTTCGGGTTTTATCGGTTTTTACATGTTATATAAGTTCATATATCAGTATGTGACTTTTAAAAAGTTTACATTAGACGGGTCCGACCGTCTAAGTTTTAATTGACGAAAAACGTTAATTTTACGGTATTAGCCGAAAAGACGTAAAACTTAGTATATAGTTTTATAACTTGGAAAAACATTTATATTTATACTTTATATAACATAATCCATTTTAATATCAACATTTATATAAATCTTTTATTATAATCATTATCAACTAGTGGAGTTTGTATTTATATATATTTTATATAAATGTTTGAGTGCTTATATTATATATTATTTATACAAAATCAGTCCTAAAAATCTAGTTTACTAAAATGGTCATATCTAGAGTTCTACATGGAGATAGAATCCCAAATTTTTATCACAGAAACTACATGATATGTGCTTCATTTTATTCCTTTACTGATGAATCAACTTCTAAGTATTTTATAAAATTCGTCCAAAACAGTGTACTCAGATTTACACTCTAAACTTGTTTTGATCATATCTCACTCATTTTTATGATTCCATTGCATGGACAACTCTCACATGTGTACAAGTCTCAATACTCACTGTATATCAATTCATATATACCATTTTATCAGTTCATTATATGGTTATTTACTGTTTTTATACAGCCTACTAGATTAAGCAAGATTAACCACTTTTACATATAGTTTTTCATCTTTTTACCCATGTTTATCAACACCAAATCCCCACATAATATTTTTATCATCATATATTCATCATATACATATACAATAAGAAAGAAAATACATGATTACATAATCAAAACAACAAGAGGATGGGAAGAACAATCTTTATACCACCAAGATGATGTAGGTTATGATCAAGGCTTGAATTTTGATGGCAAAACTTGTGATAAACCAATATCATCTTCAAGTCCACCAATCTTCAAGAACTCCTTGTGGAAAATCATCCCTAAGACTCCATAGAGACTCCTCTTTGGATGTTATAATCACCACCAATCAATAGGGCTTCAAAAGGGCTTCATCATGTGTGTAAATAACACAAGATTCATGGTTAAAATTGATCAAAATTGGGTGTTTTTGAGTGATATGAGACGGCAAGGGTTGAGAGGAGAGATGACATAGTTGTGAGATTTGCACGAGTTGAATAAATGAAACTAGGTGTTTAGTTTTAGTGGTTTTAGTTGTATAATGGTTTTGAGGTAAATCTAGGACATGTGTCCTTGATTTAATATCAAGTTGACACACATGAAGTGTGTTGGATTATGTTGGACGCCACACATAGTGGGGTGGGCAAGTGTAAAACTTGTCCCATCCCACTAGTTTACGGGTACTCCTCGATTCTAGTTTCCTCAATTTGCGTGCCCTCGGGTCGTTTTACGAAAAACGTTTTATAAATTATGAATCAACGGCACAAAACGAATCTAATAAAAATTGTCTCATAAAAAACGGAGTTCGAAAACGTAAATACGTAATCCTAAGGTTTCCGGTTTACTCGTAAAGGACGTTAAATTATAATCGTAAGTCCTAATCTCTTCTCGTAAATTTGTGAGTTTATGAACCAACACAAATTTAAAATTCCAAAATAATATTCATGGATAAATTTATTTCCTGAAATATCAGACTGTCACCAAAGACGGTGTATGTAAACGTGAGCACGTAACGTAGAATCCTCCGGTTTAGATGTAGTCGATGCTACTTCAAGACGTAAATCCAAATTTCTTCCCAGAAATGGGTGAGTTCATAATATAACATTAAAATAATGTTTTTAAATAATATTTGAGAATAAAATATCAACCATAAATTGACTGATTGTCACAGCATTTACCCCTAAACAGGATCTTTGTCCTCAAAGATCATCTTACTACTCGCTTCTTATAGAGTTAAAGCCATGTGGGTATTTCCTCCACATTCGGTCTTTTCTCACAAGTGTAATTCATTACAATACGCGAGTTTCATCAAACATAACTACGGGAATAAGATCAGGCTTAATGTCGACTTACTTTCTCTATCCATGATGTTCATGGGTTTTTTGATGAATGCAACTTTTCGCCGATCTAAACTTCATTAAGGAATAGTCAGATTTTCACTTGATAGACATTTTATCAAGTTCGATATACGAAACATAATTCACGCAGCTCTTGAAGTCCTATGGTAGATCCAGCTTATATGCCTTTCAAATCAATCTTTTACATCATCTCAATGGTCCCATACAACGGGGACTTATATCCCATGATCTTTTCAGATCATCAATTCATTTTTCCATGGTTAAAATTTTTGGCATAACTTCGCTACCCATCTGGCACTTCAAGATCCACATTTCATATTCACATAACCTCCTACCCACTATCGGCAGTCAATAATCAGATCCTAATTTCAACAATCATTTCAGGTCTCGCGAGTCGAGTATTTTGTAAGGTTAGGTTCGCCATCATAGGAAACCTTAAACCTAAAAGACATGTCCAACTCACAATGGGTGGATGTCGGGTGTCTTCATCCCAACTCCTGCTTATAGATGCTCTAATATATATCCTCACAAGATTCGTTCTCGATCCTACACAATGATTATTAATGATAATCTTTCCAAAGGAAAACGATTATACGGTTCATTACTAAAGGTCAATCATTGAATCATAAAACAACACTTCTAGTATTGTGTATCGTTTCTTTACCTCATCCCTTCGATTGGGGTGGGAAACAGTACTCTCATCAAGGTTCGTTCCCAATGACTTCTGAGCAAATCTCTAGAAATTCGATGCGAAGCGAGGATCTTGATAGAGATGATCGATACAGGCACACCATGTTTACACAACTCCTTTAAATACAAAGGAGTCAATTTCTTCATCAAGAATCTATCATTAACAGGAATGATATTAGTAGATTTAGTCAGTCTGTCGACGATGACCCAAATCGTATCAAATTCAGATGATGACCTTTGTAATAGTTAGACGTTTACTAATGTATGAGGCAATGTGTGCCTTCATAATTTGGCATCAGTACAACTTTTTCTGATAAAGATACATTAAATCAGAAATGACAGGAATAGAATACTTATACTTACAAGATTCCAACATAACTATATCTCAAAATCCTCATATTTAGGCAACCACAAGTGGCCTTTTATACATTTAACGCCATCGGCTCCTCAATTCTAATGGTTCATATTAGCCGCGAACCCCTTTTTATTATCTATATTATCCTTTTTACATAATGCGTCAATATTTATATTCATCTTTCCTGATGAAATAATTATCATGTCCACAATTTACTCTAGAAATTCTTTCTTCATATTTTCTAAGTTTTAGTCTCGTCTCAACTATTATTTTTATCAGTTTTGCTCAATCCGACGTTTAAAGCGTCGATGATTATTACAAGTAATTAAATATTGAATATTTAATTTTTATGAAACGTAAACGTAAAATTTTTAAATTTCTTCAATCGACCAATTATATAAAAATGTTCAAAATAAATTTGAATTTAATTAACAAAATTTTTGTTGACTTATCGAAAATAATTAGTAAGATCCGTAAATGTTCGAAAAACCTTAGTTTATTCTTTGGTAAAAATTTTCTTAGTTTAAAAGCAAACATTGTCGTTTTAAATCTTGTTTTAAACGGTTTCCTCAATCCCTCTTAGGTTGTCTTGAGGTATACACAAACATTTACCCCTAAACAGGAGTTTAGTTAAATGTTCTGGGTATAAGGGAATAATCCCTTAAAAATCCTTTGTGAAAACATTTGTCAAAACACATTTGCACTTTCTTTTTGGTAAAACCCAAAGTCTTAAAAGGGCTCTTAATTTTTGAAGAGTCAATCTAGATTCCATTATTTATTAATCACATGGTCAAATAATGTAAAGGATTTAGTCTTTAATCACATGTTAAATATTTAAGGTAAAGGTTTTTATTGTTCGGTCAATTCAGGGCAATCTATAAATAATTTCTAACTCCTTCTTATACTTATAAACAAACAAATGGTCCTTAATGATCACAAGCATGAATTTATCAAATTACAGCCTACACACGTGATTCACCAAATTTATGAATGCTACATGTGTATTAGTCAATCCAAACGACATCACGTGAAACTCGTAATGTTCATTACAAGTTCTGGATATAGTGATTGGAATAGATAATCTTTTTTTTGCGGACGCGAAATTGATGATAACCATGCCGTGGATCAAATCTTTAAAACATACACTAGAACCTTGTATATGATCGAACAAATCTATCATCTTGGGTAGTGGATATAGATTTTTAATCGTCAATTTACTTAGTTCACGGTAATCAATAAATATAAGGAATGATAACACCATAGCTCTTCATAATGACGAGCTTGGTAGAATAAAAGCTTTCTCCGACAACTCTCTCAGTTGTACGGTAATTCTTTTAATTCAGATGGTGCTGACGTAGGGTGCACACGCCACAGGTACAACACCGGGAATATAATCAATACCAAATTCAACTTGCCTTAATGGCGAAAGTCTAGGTAATTCACCAGAAAATACCTCCTAAAGTTTCAAATAGCAGGAACATCTTTTAATAAATTTTCTTTAAGTTCTTTCTAGATTATAATATCTATGACTAATTCACAACCATCTACGGTATAGTTTCAAGTCTAAATGCAGGATATCGTCATCCATCAAGAATTATTTAGATCACTTTTGATAATCAACATCTTATCATTTAGGGGAATTCTACTCGAGTTCCCATCGACTAAGACAATGTCGTCATGTCTTAATCAATCAATCCATTCTAATGGCACTAGCAACTTTTCAGTTTTATTGCCGTCGATAAGATGTGAACTCCTCAACAGACTAATAATAACTCATAATCCTTCACAATTCAAGGATATATGGAGACACAACTACCATTAAAAGAGTAAGGTCAACACACAATCTATGCGAGAGAATTTCAAATCAGATACAGACGAAAACATTTAACGAATATGAATATATCCCATGTTTTCATAATTTGAGTACGCATCCGAAAGCTCCTCGGATCGTTACCCAGGTCATTCAAATGAAATCAAATCAAAAGAAATGATAGGAACGTCGATACATCCAGTCGGGTATCAACACTCGGTAATCAGATACTTTTCCTAAGAATCTCACTACGGGAGAATTGGACAAGAAGGAATTGTCAATTGTCAAATAAGACAATTTCCACAAATGAGTAAATTCAACTCAGAAGAATAAATGGTACGGGCAGATATGTAGATATCTCTAACAATATGTCCCTATTTTTCACTTCTTGCAGATCTCATAAAATTTAATCTTTCACAATCTTTAAAGAAAATGTAGTGTTTATTAATCAGTTTTATGATGACTACTAATCATCCTTGCATGGTCCATTCCCAATTGTATGTAGGCGCGCAACTATATACAATTTCAAGATTAACGATGCAATACTCAGTTCGTCAAAATTTTATCATCATGTTTATAATAAAAACATTTTCATGCTTAATTCTCAAAGAAGAATCAAAAATAAATTTACAAAGATTTTCTTTGTTATGGAAACAATTAAGTTTTCCAAGGTGTTTCATAAACAACTTAATTTCGATAACGATTATTTATAAATCTCACTTTAAATAATTCATATGGTGATGAAAATTCAATTTTTCTCAAGGGATACTATTGTATCTTATAAAAACAATGAGTGATCTACAAAAGAGTAATGAAAAGTTGTTCACTAAGAACTAACAACAATATGCAAGGAAATGAATTTAGCCAATTAATCATGAGGTTCATGACATTGCTGGCACTCGAAAAGAATAATCCACGACGTAACTCAATTCGAGATGAGTACTTGTTCAATGGTTGCATCACTAATGCGAACATTAGGATGAAGCAATAAAGGATAGATAACATCGATACATGTAGAATTTAGCAATCAAAGGTAGTCTTTTCATTAATCACAAACAAGTAAAATGGTACCGTAACACATTACGTGTCACTATGTCATACAATTCCAATAACTCATCCTACCAACTGATGTCTCAGTTAAGTTAGGGATTTTTAAAAGATACCACAATGAATACTAATCTACAAGAGTCATTAGGTGTTCCACATGTCCCGAAAGATCCATCGGTCCCAATTTAGAAGAAGATTTCTTCAATTTATTTCTTGGACACTGGGCATCCTCATTAGTGGACAATGGCCTAGGAACAACCCTTAACACGAATCAACAATCATTTAAAACCTTATAATTCAATCACAGAACTTAACGACTTCCTCTTAACAATCTCATATTCCATACGGGTTAAATTTGACTTTATTCAAGTTTCAACCAACTTATGCTTAATTCGATATCTTACCTCATTCTCCAATACTTTCAACCTTATTCTTAGACCTTAATAGCACAATAAAAGCTCGATATGAACAAAACTTAATTTCCAATCCTATAGCTCTTACAACAATAGTTATCAAATGAGTCACTAGTATGAAATGACTCACACATTCAATTAGACTTCTCGGAAAGGTACTAGTGGCATGAGGCTTTTGGGTAATGGTTCCAATGACAGCCTCAAGTGCAACATTCACCCTTTTGATTTTAATTTAAGAATTGGGTGACAACGAATCAGATGACAACTTTCTAGGTGGTAACGTTTTGTCAAACTACACTCTATAAGGAACGATCATTATGACATCGATATCAGATTTAGTCTCGGCAATTCTTCTTTAATATCACAATCAACTAATATCAACATTTCTACGAATATTAACCATTTTGTTGGGATCATAAATATCCGCAACTTGGTTTAGATCTAGGATAGCTAGAATTCCTACGAGAATAGCTTCGATTAATTTACTAGGGGATTTAGGGTTCCTTGTGATAATCTACGTCGTATAAATACCTCGTATAAATATCAAAATAATTATCAAACAATCATGTAATAAAATTACATCATATATATATATATATATATATATATATATATATATATATATATATATATATATATATATATATATATATATATATATATATATATATATATATATATATATATATATATATATATATATATATATATATATATATATAATCCAAGTTATATATATATTAAAATAACACTTCTCAGTCTGGCCTTGTCGGTAACTCGGGAATTCTTCGGCACCGTTATAGTCAAAAGATTTTTAGACATTTTGTGAAAAATGTTTATAGTTAAAAGATTTTGAAATGTTTTATTCAAAACCTTGGTTTTAAAAATCTTTCGTTCTCTATAACGAGAGCTCTGGTACCAAACTGTAACACCCCCAAATATACACAATTCAATAGAGCGGAAGACTCATTGGTGTTACGGGATAGCACATTACTCACATCATAGACAACGCTTAAAAATCGCGTCGTTTAATAATAAAGCATTTACATTCATGAATATCAAGTTTACATGGGTCCCAAGTCATAGTCATTTCATACAATTTTACAAAAGATTTGAATGGAAATTGTTATTTAAGTGCGGGCCATGAATTCTTGTTGTCTTCCCGAGAATTACCTTCAAGTACCTGAGATAAAACATGTTAAAAGAAAAGGTCAGCGATAACGCCGAGTGAATTCATAGAGTTTAATGAAATCCATCTATATAACATCGATATAAAATTATTACCGAAAATCATTTTGTACAAATCATTGTAATAGGCCATAAAATAGCCAAAGTTATTTTATACAAATCCTTATCAAAATCATAATATAGGCTTTCGCCTTAAAAATCATTATACGAACCATTGTCGTTAAAAACATCATACAATACGTTTTATAACGTTTTATAAAGCTAAATAAACAAAGTCGTTATATGAATATGGTTATGTAAAACCAAAACACGAACATAAAATCAATAATAAGACCCTGTATTGCTAGTCAGGCAATATATCATAATTCGGTGCTTATAGCAGTATTTCGTTAATTGGATTATTATAAGCCGCATGACATTGTTACCTTACTACAATAAACAACGGGTAGCTAGCCCGAAACTCAATTTGCCCATCTAAATTAGCGTGTCGTCACAATAATCACGCTTGTGTAAATCTTCTCATACATAAATTCGCTTACCAATCAATGTGGCACGACGGGGATCAACCGTCAAGGCGCGAACTGGGGTGATCGTCCCTAAATAGTACTATTATATGCATAAGCGTCTACCAAATCCCGGTAGTTCACAATTCATGCTAATGGGACTTTTAGTGACATAACCTAACTTTAATAATCCATTTCATTTCATCTATCGGGTCATATAATCATACATCGGGTCATACAATCATTCGGGTCCAAATCAATAAACAAACAATCGGGACAAATGGTGTCCTATTTTAGTAAAACTAACATGTTATCTCCCTCGCGGGTTTATAAAATATTTCATAAAAACATTTAAAAGAGTGCGAGGCTATGAACTCACGTTGATGTGGGAAACCGGGTTATTGGCAATTCGGATGTACGGTACGTGCTTCAATCACGGAAACCTAGACAAATAATACTCGTCTTAGACTTTTGTCCAATGACTTTATAAAAATAACAAATATACATATGATGATTTTATATATAGGATAATCAAGTGGGTTTACATATTCTCATTTACTGATTTTAGTGTTTATGTATTGGTAACTTTTTACTAGTTTACTAGTTTTACCTATTTACGTGTTTTAGGTCCAATAAGCCAATTATAAGTTCATTAACTTGTATTGATCCATTTCATACTTGTATTATCAGTATTTATACTTTACATGTTGGGCCCAAATGGGTTAAGCCCAATAAATAAGTTTATAAGTGTTTTACCAAATTAGTCGGGTTTATTGTCCATTAAGGCTACTTTGGCCCGTTAATGTCTATATGTTGTAAAGTTCGGGTTTTATCGGTTTTTAATTGTTATATAAGTTCATATATCAGTATGTGACTTTTAAAAATTTTACATTAGACGGGTCCGACTGTCTAAGTTTTAATCGACGAAAAACGTTAATTTTACGGTATTAGCCGAAAAGACGTAAAACTTAGTATATAGTTTTATAACTTGGAAAAACATTTATATTTATACTTTATATAACATAATCCATTTTAATATCAACATTTATATAAATCTTTTATTATAATCATTATCAACTAGTGGAGTTTGTATTTATATATATTTTATATAAATTTTTGAGTGCTTATATTATATATTATTTATACAAAATCAGTCCTAAAAATCTAGTTTACTAAAATGGTCATATCTAGAGTTATACATGGAGATAGAACCCCAAATGTTTATCACAGAAACTACATGATATGTGCTTCATTTTATTCCTTTATAGCTACTGGTGAATCAACCTCTAAGTATTTTATAAAATTCGTCCAAAACAATGTACTCAGATTTGCACTCTAAACTTGTTTTGATCATATCTCACTCATTTTTATGATTCCATTGCATGGCCAACTCTCACATGTGTACAAGTCTCAATACTCACTGTATACCAATTCATATATACCATTTTATCAGTTCATCATATGGTTATTTACTGTTTTTATAAAGCCTACTAAATTAAGCAAGATTAACCACTTTTACATATAGTTTTTCATCTTTTTACCCATGTTTATCAACACCAAATCCCCACATAATATTTTTATCATCATATATTCATCATATATATATACAATAAGAAAGAAAATACATGATTACATAATCAAAATAACAAGAGGATGGGAAGAACAATCTTTATACCACCAAGATGATGTAGCTTATGATCAAGGCTTGGATTTTGATGGCAAAACTTGTGATAAACCAATATCATCTTCAAGTCCACCAATCTTCAAGAACTCCTTGTGTAAAATCAGCCCTAATACTCCATAGAAACTCCTCTTTGGATGTTATAATCACCACCAATCAATAGGGCTTCAAAAGGGCTTCATCATGTGTGTAAATAACACAAGATTCATGGTTAAAATTGATCAAAATTGGGTGTTTTTTAGTGATATGGGACGACAAGGGTTGAGAGAGAGATGAGAGAGTTGTGAGATTTGCATTAGTTGAATAAATGAAACTAGGTGTTTAGTTTTAGTGGTTTTAGTTGTATAATGGTTTTGAGGTAAATCTAGGACATGTGTCCTTGATTTAATATCAAGTTGACACACATGAAGTGTGTTGGATTATGTTGGACGCCACACATAGTGGGGTGGGCAAGTGTAAAACTTGTCCCATCCCACTAATTTACGGGTACTCCTCGATTCTAGTTTCCTTGATTTGCGTGCCCTCGGGTCGTTTTACGAAAAACATTTTTATAAATTATGAATCAACGGCACAAAACAAATCTAATAAAAATTGTCTCATCAAAAACGGAGTTCGAAAACGTAAATACGTAATCCTAAGGTTTCCGGTTTAGTCGTAAAGGACGTTAAATTATAATCGTAAGTCCTAATCTCTTCTCGTAAATTTGTGAGTTTATGAACCAACACAAATTTAAAATTCCAAAATAATATTCACGGATAAATTTATTTCCTGAAATATCGGACTGTCACCAAAGACGGTGTATGTAAACGTGAGCACGTAACGTAGAATCCTCCGGTTTAGACGTAGTCGATGCTACTTCAAGACGTAAATCCAAATTTCTTCCCATAAATGGGCGAGTTCATTATATAACATTAAAATAATGTTTTTAAATAATATTTGAGAATAAAATATCAAGCATAAATTGACGGATTGTCACATCTTGAAAGCTTCAGAGTTTGATACAACAGAAGACTTGATTTTTAGGCTTTCTTGAATTTGTTGAAATATTAAGTGCAGAAAGTATAAGCATGCGTGGATGACTTCTTCTCGGATACCGCAATGCCACCGTCTTGTTACGCTGCATAAGACAATTAACAACAAAACAAAGACACGGATGAAATGGCTTTGAACATTTCAACCTAATTAGGTAGCATCTTACCTCCTGTTGGTAAAGACCGTTGGACGATATTAAGTATCGTACTTGTGACATGTAGTTTCAATTAAGAACCTCCTTTACAAGATTTCGTGGGTAAACCCGGTCTCTTTATTCGACCATCCAAAGCTGACTGCGAACATAAAGAGTGAATCATTAGGATAATATTACCCGCATGATTTAAATCCGTCATTCATGTTCCTAGAACAAGTGAAATTCAATTAAGAACCGCACCATCATTGCTTTCCAGTTGTAACGAGCTTGATTCATATAGAATCTTGCTAATTACCTACCAAGTGCTATTTGATGTTAACACTAGAAGGATTTCAATTCGTCACTGTAAATACTAACATGTATTACTCTGAATGTTCTGGCAAGATCACTAAGATATTGCGTAGAGGCCTGGGACATGTTTAAATTCAGTTAAGAATTAAACCACTGTTGCTTTCTAGTTATCACAAGTTTGATTCATAAAGAATCGCACAAGTCACCTACCATAAGCTTTTTGATATTCACTCAAGAAGGATTTCCATCTTCATTGTAAATACTTTCGTATTACTTAGATGTTCAGGCAAGATCATGAAGATTTTGCGTAGGACTCTTAAGATCTTTCTTACTTTTCACAGTTTTGAAGAAGCAAGTAAATATGGAAATGTGTCCTAATGAGATTATTGATGATCTCAAATGGCTCTAGACTCGATCGTGCATTTTGGATTTTTAGTGATCGGAGGCTGGATAGGAGTGCCACCATTTCAATATCAATATATTCGGAGTGAATAAATCGATAGATAATGTGTTGTCTCCGTGTGATTAAAACAAATACCTTTTGAGAGATATCTGAGTTAGATGGGATGGGTTGTGCATTGCATCACTGGTCCATGATGTCTGTCTTCAATATCGAGCATCATTAAAAATGATCTCAATAGCATATGTATTAACTTGGTTTCTGCCTAAGTTGTAAGGAGGGATTCTTTCTTTTCACCCTTTATCTTTACAATTCTTTTTCATTCTTCAACCCCTTCAATGCTTACCAATACGTCATAACTAGCACCTTGTTGTGATTGTTCTAGTTCTAACTTAAGTACTTGGTCGGCATTCAACTACATTCACAATCTTTCCTAAGAACTACTATTTCTATCTATGGAATGTCCTTGGGAAGATTCCTCCGGTTTTGATAGAATCATTGGACTTAACCTATCATACCATCCTTTTGTCACCATAATCTTCACCGTCGTGAAATAGATGGGGTATGGGTAAGTATACGTCACCATGAAATCCATTTTGAACTATAAATCCATTTTGCTCCCCCTTAACATATGCCGCGATATTCGAAAACATTTCGCATAAGTTGGGATGATCTAGCACATTAAGTCAAACCATTATTGATCTCAATATTAAATCACATTTTCTCCCTCGTATTAAAAATATTAACCCAATCGATGTTTTTAATATCAATTGATTTAATGAAATTTTAAGAAGATCTGGGAAGAAAAATGCAAATCCAATTATCTCCATGATTATCACAAGCTCCCCCTCAAATTAATAAGGGTGTACTTGAAACATAAATTAAATACCGTTTAACCACAAGTGTAAGGTAATTATCACGTGCGAAGATCATATATGATAATGTATTCACAAGATTGATTATTTACGAGGTTGGACCTGAATGATCAGAACATCATATGATAGAATCACATGGTTCTTGTTCACGAATGTTGGTCTCCCCCCTCACGTCTTAAATTATCTCCTCCTTTTTGAAAAGCGATAATCTTTTATGAAACCACATGTACAATTGATATCGTTGTCTTGACACCAATTTGTGAACTTGGCACTTTCGGCATCGAAGATTCTGAACGCTTGACAATTTCCCCCCTCAATTGTTGACCCGTGTTCTATCAAAAGAACTGTAGTCGCCGTTTGAGTAGTCGCATCGTCGAGTATGTAGATATCAATTGTAAATTATAGCGGGTTGTGGAGATGATAACTTCATAAAAACAAGATTTCTCTTGTTTTAACAAATAAATGCACTGATGCGTACATATATTCGTGTTAGATTGTGTTATTACGCAAACACAATCTCTTACATGGTTATAAAAATAAACCATGCCCGAGAAAATTAATTTCCATTGTTGAGTCAAAGCTTTCCAGTGAAATGCTTGACTTGAATATGAAAGGCGGGTTACTATTTGAAATAATAGCAAGCCATATGGAGCATGTTTTAAATCTTTTAAAATTCTGCTCGAACTTTATTTACAACCCCGTGTCATTATTAAATGACATTTCTAGGATCGTAAATATTATCGATTTCAGAAGACATGCCTTTTTTAAAAAACTAATTACTTGAGCTTAAGAGTTTGAATATCTTACGAAACGAGCTCAAGTCCGAGAAGTTGTAAACTTCCCGTTGTTAAGGATAAGTTACCATCGGCGATAAACTTTCCTTTTAACTGAAGAACGAGTTCTAAGCTGACATTTCCTTAGAAGTCATTTTCACGAGCTTGAAAGCTTTTGAATGTTTTAACATAAAGCTCATTACTGAGAAAGAGGAATTTCTTGTTATGAGGAAAAGTTCTCTTATTTAAGAGATACACTTTCCTTTCTGAGCTTAAAACTTGGAATGTTTTAATACAAGCTCATGGCCGAGAAAAATTAATTTCTCGTTACGAGGATAAGTTATCATGAAAGACAAACTTTCCTAATATTTAAATCCGATTTACAGTCTAAAATTTAACCGTAAGTCATAGTGCATGATCTTAAAAACTTCGAATGTTTTTTAATATAAGCTCATGCCCGAGAAAAAATAATTTCTCGTTGTTAGGATAAGTGCAATTAAATGTACACTTTTTTTACTTTGAAGAGCGGGTCACAGACTGTGATTTGACTATGATCCATATATACGAGCTTAAAACTTTGAATAGTTTTAATGTAAGCTCGTGTCTGAGAAAATTTAATTTCTCGTTTTGAGGGTAAGTTATCGTTGCATAGATAAAATTCCCTTTATTTGAAGTCCGGGTCATCGTCTGTCATTTAACAATGAACCATTTTTCTGTAAACTTAACCGCAAATCCCCTGAGACACTTGTTTCTTAGATATCAGCTTCTTCAGCAACCAAACTCTAAGGGTGTCCTTAGTTGAACGGTATACTACGATTGGACCGCTGTGTTCTTGTTGAACGTTAACTTTGGTACCTGCATTCTCATTAGAAGTTTGTATGCTTTTATAGGGGTTAGCGATATCTATTTCAGAACCATGTGGGGGGTTCACAGTTGGATTTGCTTGTGCTAGAGGCGAACTGAGGAGATGGATAACTAGGCTTAAGTGATTGATCATCCTTTTGAGTTTCCTCCCTAGTAGTCTTAGTAGGATTGAAGACTATCCTAGTTAAAGGGCACTCGTTTCCTACAAGATTAAAAGTTCTACCAGTGGGGCCCTACACTTTACCAATGGGTTTGATTCTAGCTACCCATTGGGATTTAACTCTAGCCTGGGAGTTTACCTCATTAAGGAATTTCCTGACAAAGAGTCATGTTTTGCCTTAAAGACACATTTCCTACATGTTTCACAGGTAGCATGTTTCAAGTCCGAATAAGATCTAGAGTTCCTAGGTGATTGATTGATGCTCCTATGATATGACATGCTACGGTTAGCAGTGTTGGGTAATATATGAGGCATCTAACTAGGTTTGAATTTTCTATCTCTTACTTGTGTCTTTTGATTAGCTTCCCTTAGACCAAATTTGTTGTGAACGTCATTTGAACTAGTTTGAGACGTGTTCTTTGGACTATGTATAGGGAGACTAGATGCAATCATGTGATTTAGGTCTTGCAAAATCTGTTTTAGTCACATTGGGCCTAGTTGGTGGAGTGACTGGTCTAGAAAGATGAACCATATCCACTTGGGAGGCAAATCGCGGTCTCGAGGATTTTGGTCCCTCGGATCTAAATGCAGTCGGTTGTCTAACAGACTGACTTTGAGGCGGTTTCCCCAAGACTGATGGTTTTTCAAGCTTAGTGTCCACACTAGTTCCTTTAGTTTTCCTCAACTAGTTTTTTAGAGCAGCTATTGCAAAAACCTTTTCTTGAATTTGAGCCTTTAAAATCTCATTCTCTTTCAACAATTTATCTTGGGATGCGACCTTAGATTCTAGCAACTTAATTTTTTTCAAAAGATTATCCTTTTCAGCTTTAGAATCTAAAACTTTTTGATCCAATTTTCGTTCAAGAACAACATTTGACTTTTCAAGTTTTTCAAAATATATTTCGAATTGGTCCGTTTTCTTAGAAATTTCTAGTTTGGCATCCTCAAGATCTTTTGATTGTGGAGCTACGATCGTTTTGAGCTCTTCAATCTTAGAAGAAGCAGTTATTGAAGCAGTCATAAGACAATTATCATGATTGTTAGCATTTTGAACACTTTCTCCTCCATTATGATGCACATCGGATGAATCAAAAATGGTAGCGCTATCACTCTTTTCCATCCCATGTTTGTCATAATTAGGTTCAAAATGCGCAATATGCGGCATTTCATCAGCATGTACATCATACACATCATTACATTGTACCATGTGCGTAGGCTATTCGTCATAAACGGGTATGATATCATTATAAGAGATGTCTATTACATTCCCTGACGTGTTGCTGATATCATTTTTTGTTATTGATTCCATGCCCTTGCAATCTTTAGGCTCTAAATTGTCAACCGTATGACAATTTTCATCTTACATCTGCATCGTAGATTCTTTCACTCCACTATCATATGCTTGCTGAAGTCGAGATCTTTCATAAATCGAAGACGATACCGATATCATGAATTTCAACAGTGTACCACAGAACTCTTGAACCTCCGTATGTGTGTATTGAAGAAATGACTGACATATCCCTAAATTTTCAGACTTAACGATGTTGAATAGGAAGAAGTGTGTAAGTTGTGTTACGAGAGCTTTATATGCAGATTCTAATGCAGAGTGATTAAAGTCTTCTTTGTGAAGTTGCTCAGCTAGTTGGTTCAAGTTGAGGAATATTGAGCCGATGAATATATAACGATCTTGACCGAAGAGTGTCACAAATTCGCTTCCTCCTTGAAGCCATGAAAGGGTAACTAGATGAGACTGAAGTAATCGAAATATAGTTATACCACTTTTTCTAGCTTTGTCTTGCATTAGATGCAAGTCTTCCTCTTGAGATGTCGAATTCAATGGTTCCATTAAAGTTCGATGAAAACTGAAGGTAAGGATTACTTGTCGATCGAGCAATGAAGAAAGTAATTTTGTTTGTTGTTGTAAATACGGAGTTTTACTAATCGTGGAGAAACCGAGAAATAAATTCGCGGGATTTTACAAACCATCGATTAAACCTAAATATTCCAAAGGTCGTGAGTTGAAGACGAGAAAAGTTGTTGAAATCCCCTAAAAATGTGTTCTTGAGAAACCAAAAATTCAAGATCGAAAAATTCACGAGTTAAAAATTTTCAAATTCACGTTTTTTGAAAATCTCGAAATATTTGCAAACATTTCGCAATGTATAAAATCAAGGATTTCGCAATACCCAAAAGTTGAAGTCTTCGCAATAACTGAAATGGACTAGATTTCGCAATACCAAAAGTGGAAGTCTTCGCAATAACTGAAGCTTCAGCTCTTCGCAATAATGGAAAAATGTCAATCTTTGCGATAATGGAAAACTCAACTTATCGCAATAATGGAAAACTCAACTCTTCGCAATAATGGAAAATTTTTAATCTTCGCAATAATGGAAAATTCAGTCTTCGCAATAATCTCAATTCCAGTCTTCACAATAATCTCAATTGAATCTTCGCAATAATGAATAAATCAATCTTCGTAATACCAGAAAAGCTAATCTTCGCAACAAAGGAAAATGAACTTTTCGCAATATTGAAAATCCAACACTTCGCAATAAAAAAAAATGAATCTTCGTAATATGCAAAACCCTTGTTTATTGCGAAAATTGTAACTTCGGAATAACCAAAACCCTTAAATATTGCGATGGAATTTTAAGGCTCATATTTTGTAATAAGGACACTATTTCGAGATTTTTTGAAGAAATATGAGATTTTCTGCTTAGAAATCCGTGATTTTAACCAATCCAAAGCACCCAAATTCCTACCACAACTATGTAGGAGATATGAGGATCACTTGGAACAATAAAAACACGGAAAAATTATTTTGGATCTTGGATATTTTGCTCAAAAACTCACGAAAATCAAGGAAACAAACACAAGAACAAACCAGTCATCCTATGGCTCTGATACCAATTGTAGGCCTACGTAATTCTTGGATTATTTAAACCTTAGAATGATCTAAAGAGAGAGAGATAGATTAAGAACTAGAGAAAGAAAGTAGAGAGAGGTTGGAGAGAATAAGAGAATATTAGATTAGAAAAGTGTAAAGTGTAAGAACCAACCCCTCCTAACATGCTAGGAAGGGGTATATATAGCCCGCCCTACATGTGGGATTTATGGGTTATATGTTTACATACTAGATCACGAGCCCATACTAGATGTATCTCGTTGGAGTGACCGATCCTTCCTAAATACGTAAAAATGTATTTCTAACAGACGCACATACCGAGGTTCAAAATTTCCCTAGTACACAGCTGAAACTCATGACAAGAGGAGAATGGTCATACGGTTGACAATTTGGTGACTAACGATTGCAAGAGCATGGAATTAGGAGGAAAGCATGATACCAGCAGCACATCAGGGAATGTTACAAACATCTCTTATGATGACACCATACCCGTATATGAAGAAGAGCCTACAAATACGGTACAACAGAATGTTGTATCTAATGAATGTATCAATGATATACATCATGTTGAGCATTCCGAACTTAATTATGACAAACATGGGATGGAAAAGGGTGATAGTTATACCACTTATGATTCATCCGATGTGAGTCATAATGGGGGAGAGATTGTTCAGAATGCTAAATGCTTTATGACTGCTTCGTTAACCGATTCTGATTCCAAGATCAAAGAGCTTGAAAAGATTTTAGCTCAGCAATCTAAAGATCTTGAGGATGGCAAAATTGAATTTTCGAAGAAAACGGATAAATTTAAAGAGTATTTTAAAAAACTTTAAAATTCAAACGTTGTTCTTGAACGAAAATTAAATAAAAAAAATTCAAGATTCTAAAGCCGAAAAAGATAAATTTGTGAAACAAATTACTTTGCTAGAATCTAAGTTTGCATCCCAAGACATTTTACTTAAAGAGAATGAGACTTTAAAGGCTCAAGTTCAGGAAAAGGTTTTTGCTATAGCTGCGTTGATAAACGAATTAAGGAAAATTAGGGGAACTAATATGGATACTAAGCTTGAAAACTATCAATCTTGGGGAAACCGCCAAAAAATCAGTCTGTTAGATAACCAACTGCATTTTGATCTGAGCGACTAAAATCCTCAAGACCGCGGTTTGCCTCCCAAGTTGATATGGTTCATGTTTCTAAACTAGTCACTCCACTAACTAGGCCTAATGTGACTAAATAAGCTTTTGCAAGACCTAATCACATGATTTCATCTAACCTCCCTACACATAATTTAAAGAACACGTCTCAAACTAGTTCAAATGACGTTCAACATATTTTTGGTCTAAGGGAAGCTAAGCAAATGACACAAGTAAGAGATAGGAATTCTAAACCTAGTCAGAGGTCTTCTAGATTACCCAACACTGCTAACCGTAGCATGTCATATCCTAGGAGCTTCAATCAATCATCCAGGAATTCTAGATCTTACCCGAACTTTAAACATGCTACTTGTAAAACATGTAGAAAGCGTGTCTTTAAGGAAAATCATGACTCTTGTGTCAAGAAATTCCTTAATGAGGTGAACTCCCGTGCTAAAGTTAAATCCCAATGATTAGCTAGAATCGAACCCATTGGTTAAGTTTGACGCCCCACTGGTAGAACTTTCACTCTTGTAGGAAACGAGTGCCCTTTAACTAGGATAGTCACCACTCCTACTAAGACTACTAGGGAGGAAATTGAAAAAGACGATACATCACTTAAGCCTGAGATTAAGTTAGTCTATAAAAGGAAACCTTTGACAGCTAAGAAAAGTGAACCATCTATTCATGTCACCTCTCGCACAAGTAAAGCCAACTATGAACCCCCACATGGTTCTAAAATAGATATTTCTAACCCATATAAAAGCATAAAAACTTCTAATGAGAATGCAGGTACCGAAGTAAACGTTCAACAAGAACAAAGCGGTCCAATCGTTGTATACCGTTCAACTAGGGACACTCTCAGAGTTTGGTTGCTGAAGAAGCTGATATCTAAAAGAAACAAGTGTCTCAGGGGTTTTGCGGTTAAGCTTACATACATGACTCGCAATCATATTATAGAATGTGACCCGTACTTTAAAGAAAGGGAAGTTTATCTATTCAACGATAACTTACCCTCAAAACGAGAAATTAAATTTTCTCGGACACGAGCTTACATTAAAACTACTCAACGGTTTTAAGCTCTGTAAATGGCTCATAATCTAATCACAGTCTGTGACCCGAACTTCAAAGAAAGGAAAGTTTATCTCGTCAACGATAACTTACCCTTAGAACGAGAAATTAAATTTTCTCGGACACGATCTGAAATTAAAACTATTCAAAAGTTTTAAGCTCGTTTACATGGTTCGTCATTAAATGACAGACGATGACCCGAACTTCAAATAAAGGAAAGTTTATCGCCGATGAAAACTTACCCTCACAACTAGAAATAAATTTTTCTCGGGCATGAGCTTATATTAAAAAAATTCGAAGTTTTTAAGCTCATGCAAAATGACTTACAGTTAAATTTCAAACTGTAACTCGGACTTTAATTTTAGGAAAGCTTATCTTTATTGATAGCTTATCATCGTAACGAGAAATTGATTTTTCTCGGTCATGAGCTTGTAATAAAACATTCCAAGTTTTAAGCTCAGAAAGGAAAGTGTATCTTTTAAGTAAGAGAAGTTTTCCTCATAACGGGAAATTAATTTTTCTCGGTCATGAGCTTCCGTCAAGACATTCAAAAGATTTCAAGCTCATGAAAACTAGTTCTAAGTAAATATCAGCTTAGGACTCATTTTTCAGTTAAAAGGAAAGTCTATCGCCGATGATAACTTATCTTCACAACGGGAAGCTTACAACTTCTCGGACTTGAGCTCTTTTAGTAAGATATGCAAAATCTTAAGCTCAAGTAAGTGGCTTTCAACATGTTGAACTCAATTTTATCAAGAATTTATCAAAATTATTTTGTCTAAATTTTTCAAAATTGTGTGTTCAAAAATGTTTTGATAAAAAGAGCATGTCTTCTGGAATCGATAATATTTACGATCCTAGAAATGTCGTTCAATAATGACATGGAGTTTTAAATAAAGTTAGAGCACAAGTTTAAATGTTTTAAAACATGCTCATTATGTTTTGTAGTTATTTCAGACTGCAACACGCTTTTCATGTTCACGTCAAGCATTTCACCGGAAAGCTTTGACTCAACAACGGGAATTAATTTTCTCGGGCATGTTTTACTTTATAACCATGTAAGGGATTATGTTTACGTAATAACACAATCTAACACGAATATATGTACGCATCAGTGCATTTACTTGTTAAAACGTGAGAATCTTGTTTTTTTACAAAGTTATCATCTCTTAAATCAAAGTTCTTTACGATTTGGTATCTACAAACTCGACGATGCGACTACTCAAATGACGACTACAACTCTTTAGATAGAACACAGGTCAACAATTAAGGGGGAGCAATTTTCTAGCTACTAATCGTCCATATGGTGTTAAGAGATAACTTCAGACGTGACGAGGGAGACCAACATTCTCCAACAGGAACTACGTGATCTTATCGCATGATGTGCTCATCATTCAGGTCCAACCTCGTAAATTGTCAATCTTGTGAATACATTATCAAATATGATCTTTGCACATGATAAGTAACTTACACTTGTGTTTAAAAGGTATTTAATTTACGTATCAAGTACGCCCTCATTAATTTTAGGGGGAGCTTGTGAAAATCATGAAGATAATCGGATTTACATCTTTCTTCCCAAATTTACTTAAAACATCATTAAACCAATTGATATTAAAACATCGATTGGATTAATATTTTAATATGGGAGAGAAAATTTGATTTAATATTGAGATCAATTAATTCAATGGTTTGACTTAATGTGCTGGCGCATCCCAACATAGCGAACTATTTTCGAATATCGTGGCATATGTTAAGGGGGAGCAAAATGGATTTGGATATCAAAATGGATTTCATGGTGACAATACTTACCCACGACCCATTTATTTTACGACGGTGATGATTGTGGTGACATAAGGATGGTAGGACAGGTTAAGACCAATGATTCTTCCAAAAACCGGAGGGATCTTCCCAAGGACATTCCATAGCTAGAAATAGTAATCCTTATGAAAGGTGGAGAAAGTTTGTGAAAGTAGCTGAATGCCGACCAAGTACTTAAGTTAGCACTGGAACAATCACAACAACGTACTATTTATGACGTATTGGTAAGCATTAAAGGAGTTGTAGAATTAATAAGAATTGTAAAGATAAAGGTGTAAAGAAAGAATCCCTCATTACAACTTAGGCAGAAACCGGGTCAACTCATTAGCTATTGAGATCATTTTAATGATTCTCGATATTGAAGTTAAGACATCATGGACCCAGTGATGCAATGCACAGCCCATCCCAGCTAACTCAGATATCTCTTGAAAGGTATTTGTTTTAATAAAACGGAGATCAACATGTTATCTATCAATTTATTCACTCCGAATAATTTGGTATTGAAATGGTGGCACTCCTCCCCAGCCTCCGATCACTAAAATCCAAAATGCACGATCGAGTCTAGAGCCATTTGAGATCATCAAATATCTCATTAAGACACATTTGCATATGTACTTGCTTCTTCACACACTGTGAAAAGTAAGAAAGATCTTAAGAGTCCTACGCAAAATCTTCATGATCTTACCTGAACATCTGAGTAATACGAAAGTATTTACAATAAAGATGTAAATCCTTCTTGAGCGAACATCAAAAAGCTCATGGTAGGAGACTTGTGCGATTCTTTATGAATCAAACTTGTGGTAACTGGAAAGCAAGTGGTTTAATTCTTAATTGAATTTAAACACGTTCCAGGCCTCTACGTAATATCTTAGTGATCTTGCCAGAACACTCAGAGTGACACTCTTAAGTGTTTACAGTGATGAGTGGAAACCCTTCTAGTGTTAACATCAAACAACACTTGGTAGGTAACTTGCAAGATTCTATACGAATCAAGCTCGTGACAACTGCAAAGCAATAGTGGTGCGATTCTTAAATGAATCAAACTTGTTCCAGGAGTCGGAATTTACGGCTTCAATCATGCGGATAATATTATCCAAATGATTCACTCTTTATGTTTTCAGTTAGCTTTGGACGTCGAACAAAGAGAACGGTTTTACCCTCAAAATCTTGTAAAGTAGGTTCTTAATTGAAACTACATGTCACAAGTACGATATTTAATATCGTCAAACAGTCTTCATCGACCGGAGGTAAAATGCTATCTAATTAGGTTGAAATGTTCAAAGCCATTCATCTGTGTATATGTTTTGTAGCTAACTGTCTTATGAAGCGTAACAAGACGGTGGCATTGTGGTGTCTGAAAAGAAGTCGTCCTCGCTTGCCTATACTTTCTGACTTAATACTTCAACAAATTCAAGAAAGTCTAAAAGTCAAGTCTTCCGTTGTATCAAACTCTGAAGCTTTCAAGAATTTATAAGGTATAAGTATGTGGAACATGAAGTCACGAGGAGGAGAATATCACAAGTGATGAATGCACAAGGTCAAGGAAAGGAAACATGCTCAAGACTAAAGTCAAAGATCACATCAGCATATTCACAAGAACAATGTCAAAGACTCAAGCATAGTATGCTAGGTTTAAGATTTTGTAAAAAGTTGTGACCTCCTTTAAGGGGAGATTGTTGGGAATACAAAATTCCTAAGAAAGTGTCGGTCACATCATAGTTAGCATAGCTAGCTAAAGTTCACGAGCTATAGAATATTTAGGACTTTGTCACTTGGAGCGACCTTCCTTAGGGGGAGATTGTTGGAAATACGTTTTTACGTATTTAGGAAGGATCAATCACTCCAACGAGATACATCTAGTATGGCTCGTGATCTAGTAAGTTAACATATTACCCACAAAGCCCACATGTAGGGTGGGCTATATATACCCCTTTCTAGCATGTTACGAGGGGTTGATTCACACATTTACATACACATCAATCTAATATTCTCTTATTCTCTCTAACCTCTCTCTAATTTCTCTATCTAGATCTTCATCTATCTCTCTCTCTCTCTCTTTATATCATTCCAAGGTTTAGATAATCCAAGGATTACGTAGATCTATAATCTCTATTGAAAAGGTATATTCGGAAGATAATATAGCCGGCATTCTAACGAAACCACTAAAACGCGAGCACTTTAATCTCTTAAGACTACTCTTAGGCTTAATGGAAATTTCTTGCTAAAATAACTAGTATTCTATCATCAGACATGCAGGACCCCGTCAGAACCATTCCCCTTTGGGTCTGTGGAAGGGTCTGTGGGTCTAAGACTTTGAAAAACTGCATAACAGTTGTCCTTGGAAGATTCTATGGGTCTAAGACTTTGAAAAACTGGATAACAGTTAAACCAACTCACAAAACACAAACACATAACTGTTATCTCTGAGACACACGACCAAGAACACCACAAATTACCAACTCTTCACATATCTATCAAATCTATGGCAAAATCAACCAAGGTTTTCGTACTAATCAATCATTATAATTATCTCTATCTAATTTCGTTTCTTATATTTCCATATTTCCTTAAATCTGAGTCTAGGGCTTTATTTCAATTGCACAATATTGAATTTCGGGATTCACTTAGGATAGTTGATAAACCCATACACAAATCACTAGGAATTTCTAGGAATCCCCAAGGAAATTTTCCAAAAATTTTTCACTAGTTAGGTAATGCAAAATCTGTTTTCGTACATTTCAAATGACAAATAAACTATAACGAGTTTTAATCATGGCATAAATGTCTCATGAACACTAAAGGAATTGCATAATCCATATGTGCTTTTGGGTACGTTTATTTGAAGCTAAAGTAAAAATAAGGAGCGTTTGGGTTATCTCAAAACTATGCATTCTTTATACTTTAAAAAAACTGATTTTTGGGTTGAGATTACCACAACGCCATACATTTTGCATATAGTCACACACTAGGCACGAGATTGCTTAAAATTCAAAAGATTTGAACTAACTTGATAAAATGTTTGCCTTAGGACAAAAATGCCTCTCGCATGGACCTATGATGACAAAGATACGGCTAGTTACATTCCTAAATATCATAAGTCTAAGCACTTTACTTCAACCCAAAGAGAACAATGTAGGAAATTAGAAAATCGTACCTTTCACGAAGGAAGGAAAGTCCACCACTCCTTTATGGATAATACTAATATCCGTGAAGTATTCTCTAGGATCAATTTTGATTTCCTCCTAGATATTGATCTGTCTAGAGTTTGTTCTAGAGTTTTACATGACCGTCAATGTTACCTTTGACGAAGACCATACTCTTCTAGTTAACTTCGAGACGAATGGAAATAGGTATTCATACTCTTTAGACCATTTTGCAAACATTCTCAAAATCCCTTGCAATGGAGCATGTTTTTATTCCAACCTCCACTCTCTCACAACGCTTGACAACACCAACATACCTAGAGAAGCTCAGATTAGGTATAACACCTTTCTTGATAACAAAGATCGTGTCCGAGGAACTATTTTTAACCCTAGGGTTGAAGATACTATACTCTCAAACACAAGGGTAGTAATTCACAAAGACCCATATGGAATGGAGGGCAAAGAACTCAAAGACAAGTATGAAAAATGGGAAAGAATATTGCGGTGCAATGTTATGAGTTTGGTAGGCAATAGAAATCACATAAACGCATGTGAAAGTTACGTGCTTTATTGTTTGGAAACCGGAAAACTTTTCAACTTAGCCTACTAAATAGCTAATCGAATGGCCCATATAAGAAGCCTTGTCACATCGGTTCTCCCGTATGGCATGTTGCTCACCCAGATATACAAACACATAGCACCCATACCACAAAGTCCAAATGGGCGCATAGGAGTTTACCATCTAGTTGACCGGGTCATGACCGAAATTAGTGAATTAATAGTTTCTCGACCCTTAGTAACTCAAGCTATAGGAAAGGGTAAAAGACCACAACATCCATCTAGTTCGTCATCCTCGGCTAGTGAGAACGATGTTCTTCCAAGCTCTAGGTTGCCTCCTCTAGAATACCTTAGTTGTCTACCCTAAATTCCCAATGCTTCCCCAAAATTTAAGCAAACCAAAGGGATGTTCAAGTGCCTTGGACGTTTTCTCACCAAAATGGACAAAAAGAAGCACAAGTAGAAGACGGTAGAATGAATGGGTACACATGGACCTCGGTTCATGAACAAAAACATTGGTGTTGTGTAACTTATCAAAACATTTGTATTTCCTTTTTAGGACTAACTGTTAACATTGGATTATGTTTAGGTGTATTTGATAAGCATGGTTATGAGACACTATATGAGCGTGTTTGTAAAAAAACACAAAAAGGTACATTCTCTCACTCTTGGAAGTCAAACACAGTCAAATACTCATGAAACATTGTTCTTCATCAATTTCAGTCATAAAAACACCAACTCATAAGACTAGATTGTCTCATTCTTCACAAATCAAAATTTCTGGTCATAGACAGTGTCGAAACCCGTCGGACCCTTTCCAAGGGTCCGACAGCGTCCGGGTGCCTTCCCTCAAAAATTTAAATTTCCTTTTTTGCCGTTATTAGTCGGACCCCGTCAGACCCTTCCCCAATGGTTCCGACCAGGTCTGTGGGTCTGCAGGTTTGAATAATAAAACATCTTCATTACACTTAATTGATACAAGAGATTTTACTTGTTTTGAAAGTTCGATTCTCGGAATCCTCTCGAATTGATCGCGGTTTAAAGTGGAAAGATTTGTTCTTGGTGTCCAAAAATGGGTTTGGTTTTCTAATCTACTAAACAGGGAAATGAATAAAGTGATAAAGATATAAACTTAAAACAATCAACAATTAAAAAGCAACACTAGAATTAAAACTGGAAAATGCCCTGACAATACCCTATTCGGAATAAGTTGTTATACTGAATAAGTGACCTATGCGGAATAAATGCCCAACTCGGAATAAATAGCTCAATGTAGAAAAGAAGTCCTATTCGGAAAAATGGTCTATGCGGAATAAATCAACCCTATGCGGAATGTTTTCTATGCGGAATAAAAAGTGCAATTCGGAATGTCCAAAACATTCCGAATAAGGGAAAAATAAAATGGCAATTCGGAATATGTCAATATTCCGAATAAGGAATGAAAGGAAAATGCTATTTGGAATAATGGGTCTATTCGGAATATGTAAAATATTCCGAATAAGGAATGAAACAAACAAGCTATGCGGAATATTGGAAATATTCCGAGTAAGGGAAAAAAACCAAGAGATGATTCGGAATAAGTAAAATATTCCGAATAGGGGACGAGTCCAACTGCCTATTCGGAATAATTCAGGCGAAGAACAGTAACAGCAGAAGCAAAACGTTTTTCAATCAAATCGACCCAAATACTCAAAAAGGTTTTACCAAATTAACCCATAATCATTCAAATATCATATCCAACAAATCCCAACAATAAAAACACAAAATCAACAACTTTTTAAGATCAAAATTGAATCAAATAAAAACTTAAGAACTTGCAATAAAAAGATGATGAAGAACAAGTTGAATGAAAGATTGGAATTGAAAGATTAATGTAAAAGTTAACAATAGTAATGATCAAACACTTACAAGATTGAAGGAAAAATGAAAAATCACCAAACACCCTAATGGTGTTGGTGATGAAACGAACCAAAGAGAACTGGGAAAGAAAAATAAAGCTAACTCCCTAATTGTGTGAAGGAAAAATCCTTTTATAGTCCTAGTGGTTGGTTGGTGAGTGGGCTATCTCCCTTTCTTCTTGTCTTCTCGTCTTTTCAGAAAAGTTGACGTTTTCGATTCTGATCCGGGATTTGTCGACGATTAAATTCAACTCGTCTTTTAATTTCTTCGTTTAATAGACTTGAGTTTCTTCGACATATGTAAATCTTCCATCTTTGGTCCCTTTCTTCGATAAATCTTCAAATAGGCCCATTGACTTCAAATCTTTTGCATCTCTTGGACAATAGGCTTCATCTTTAGTCTTTTTCTTTGATAAAACCCGTGCAATCCCATGTTTTCTTTAATATTCATCCGGTTAGCTCTGAAAACACAATAAATACAAAAACCACGCATAATTCCAAACAAATGATATTAAATACGTGTTTTGGTCTTGTTTTAGCCAGATTTAAGTGGTAAAAGGATGGGTGTTTACACACCTATCAAATCCCCTACACTTAACCATTGCCATGCCCTCATGCAATGCTTAGTGATAAAGCAATTTTACACTTTTCTCATAATTAATCAACCTTGGCCTTATTTAAATACTACAAAACAAAAATTAAAGTACTAAGAGGAATTAAAACTTTAAAGAAAACAAACAGATAGAAAACCATTTTCACTTGAAAATAGCTATATGGAAATAACTTGCCAAGAGATCAAGGACTTACATTAGGGCTTTGGTGCTGCGATGATTTATCACCCTCAAGTTTCACTTTCCCCAAACAAAGCTTGAAAACGAGATCATTGTTATTATAAGTTAGCAAATCAAACACTTACACACATGGCTTAAATATATGCTTAAACTCCCTTATTCCTAGGTGTATCTCTTATATTTTATTTTTGTCTTAGAATGATCATGAAGATGCATTTTTGGACTTATTTCGATAGTTTAATTAGGCTAAAAGCAAAGTAGGACGATTTGATCAATAGTTAGCTGAAGGACAAAATCTCTTAAAACTGCTTCTCGGGATATCAAAAAGTTCATATCTTGGCATAACTTGGTTCACGATTTGAGACCTTTCTCGGGCCGATATTTGGCATGTACTTCATACTTCATATCTTGAGAGACGTGCTTGATATAATGGTCTTCTCATCGTTAATAGAGTTTCTTCACTTGGAGACTTTTGAGGGGTACTCCAACTTTGTTGACCACGACTTCATGATTATTTCTTCAATCTCTATTTGGGATTTTTGAGATACAACGATCTGCCTCCTTTTCGGACTTGGATCTATTTATCCTCATACCTTGTTAGGGTCTTTTCGGATAGACTTCTCCATGATCTTTATGGGAGTTGATTGCTTTTCGTCGTGAGTCTTGATCCTTCATATTGACTTTGGGAATAATGCTTTTCACATCACTTCGGATCTTTAGCAATAAAATTGAATCCTCATGCCTTGTTAGGGCCTTTTCGGACTCGCCAATCTTCGCGCCCCGCTTCATAAGTTATGCCTTGGCTATGAACTCTTATCATTACCGAGCAACTTTTAAACGATCTTGGGCTAGAAGCTAAGTAACTTTTCAAATCGTACGACCTTACTTATTGCAGATAAATTATTAGCAAGTGATGGGAGAATAGGCAAATAATTACACCAAGTGAGCTTGTGCAAGAATACCGACTTATAATTGACTCTATCATTTCTCGTCCTCCACAATTCAAAATCTCAAGTAATGAGACTCGTGGACACTTAGCCTAATAAACCAATTAAGGTCTACATGGTTAAGGATACTAGCTAGAATAAACTTGGATAAGTTTATTCGGGTTGAGTCAAAATAAACGCAACGGGCCTAATATGTCAAAGACTTCTAAATTAGCTACACCACTTTATTAATATTTTTGACTTTATTGCGGGATATATACATATGAAAGCAACGATAAAAATTTAAACATTATGAATAAATGGCCAAAGTTAATAAAAAATTTGAAAAATGTTGAAAAATATGATTTTCCGGTTAAATGAAGGCATTTTTATGGAAAAGTCCACTTAAAACTTCGATAGAAGTCCCCCCTATACTTAAGATAAACATTGTCCTCAATGTTTAAGCATGTGGGAAAAGTCTCCCCTACACTTATGACATTGTGCACGTTGGTTAACTCAAGTTAAGGAAGAGACGACTAAAGTGATCAATTTCAAATGTGAGTATGAAGAAAATTGAATCACGATAGTTGAGAGATAGAACCGGATTTCGGATAACACGGGAGCACGGTTCGTCAAAGATTCCAAGAGTGCACTTATCCCTGTAATCACATCACCACACAAATACAAAGAACCTATAGAGGCCCCCCTACACTTAGGAGGTTAAACATAAAAGGATAGATACTCGGGCTGCCTCCCGAGGAGCGCTTGTTTTTGATAACCGAGTCACGAGCCTGACTCGACCCAAAATTAGTTCATGGGGAACGTGGTGAGGGATGGAATCACCTCCTGAGAGGTGTCCTCACCAAAGTACAACTTTACTCGTTGGCCATTCACCTTAAAATTAGGTCCATTAGGTTGAGCGAGCTCGAGAGTACCATATGGAAAAATTTGGGCAATCGTAAATGTGCCGGACCAACGAGATTTGAGCTTTCCCAAAAAGATTTTCAACCGAGAGTTAAAGAGTAAAACTTTGTCTCCAACATGGAACTCTCGGTTCTTAATCTTAGAGTCGTGAATGAGCTTAGTCCTTTCCTTATAGATTAAAGAATTTTCTTAAGCCTCATTACGGAGTTCATTCAGCTCATTGAGTTGGATCTTGCGTAGGTCACCGGCTTTGTTGATATCAAAATTGGCCCACTTCAAGGCCCAGTAAGCCTTGTGCTCCAACTCAATGGGGAGGTGGCACGCTTTCCCGTACAAGAGACGATATGGTGTACAACCAATCGGAGTCTTGTATGCAGTACGAAAAGTCCACAGAGCATCATCAAGTTTATCAGCCCATGCGGCACGATGCTCTCCCACGGTTCTTTCCAGAATTCGCTTAAGTCCTCGGTTGGATATTTCAGCCTGGCCATTAGTTTGTGGGTGGTAGGCTGTGGAAAGACGATGATTTACACCATACTTAGCCATGACTCTTGCGAATTGGTCATTGCAAAAATGAGTCCCACGATCACTAATAATGGCACGAGGCACACCGAATCTAGCAAAGAGAGCTTTCAAAAAGTTACAAACCACCCTTGCGTCATTAGTGGGTAAAGCTTTGGCTTCAACCCACTTTGAAACATAGTCAACGGCAATAAGGATGTATTTGTTTCCTTTAGAAGAAGGGAATGGCCCCATAAAGTCGATACCCCAAACATCAAAGATTTCACACTCTTGAATGAAATTCTGAGGCATTTCGTCTTTATGTGTGATCGTGCCTTGTTTTTGGCAAACATCACATCTTTTAACCATATCGTGAGCGTCACGATATATAGAGGGCCAATAAAATCCCGAATCAAACACTTTTTTGGCGGTGTAGTTGGGACCAAAGTGACCACCGGTGGGTCCTTTGTGGCAAGCCTCAAGGATTTCCAAAGCTGCCGGTCCATCAACACATCGGCGTATAATCAGGTCGGCACATTGTTTGAATAGGTAAGGGTCGTCCCAAAAGTAAGTCTTAATGTCGGTGAAGAACTTTTTCTTTTGTTGAGACGTCAACCCTTCCTTGATAATTCCACCCGCCAAGTAGTTTGCAAAGTCCGCAAACCACGGGGTTTCATTAGAATTCGAATTTATAGACATTAAGGTCTCCAAGGGAAAAGAATCATTGATTTCTTTGTTCGGATGATCCCCTTGGTAATGATCCTCAAGTCTGCTGAGAAGATCCGCGGCTAGGTTTTCTGCTCCTTTTTTATCGCGAATTTCGATTTTAAATTCTTGGAGTAGAAAAACGCAGCGAAGAAGTCTTGGTTTGGAATCTTGCTTTGTCAACAAGTACTTCAACGCGGAATGATCGGTGTAAACGATTATGGTGGAAAGAACAAGATAGGGGCGGAATTTTTCAAAGGCATAGACAACAGCTAAAAGCTCTTTTTCTGTTGTCGTATAATGCAATTGTGCCCCTGTCATTGTCTTGCTAGCGTAGTGGATTGGTTGGAAGTGTTTATTCACTCTTTGTCCCAGAACCGCTCCAATAGAAAAATCACTAGCATCGCACATCAACTCAAAGGGAAGCTCCCAATTAGGGGTAACCAAGACGGGTGCCTTAGTTAGCTTATCCTTAAGCGAGTTGAAGGCTTCAAGGCACTCTTTGGAAAAGAGAAAAGGAGTATCTTTTTCCAAGAGGTGGGTCATCGAGCGAGCGATTTGAGAAAAATCTTTGATGAATCGACGGTAGAAGCCCGCATGACCCAGAAAACTTCTCACACCCTTCACGGTTGAAGGTGGAGGCAACTTGGCGATAACATCGACTTTAGCACGGTCTACTTCAAGACCGGCTTTGGAAATCTTGTGTCCCAACACGATGCCTTCTTTTACCATAAAATGGCATTTTTCCCAATTTAGAACAAGGCGAGTGTCTTCGCACCGCTTAAGCATACGTTCCAAATTGGCAAGGAAAGAAGAGAAGGAATCCCCAAAGACCGAGAAATCATCCATGAAGACTTCCATGGTTTGTTCAACCATGTCATGGAAGATATCTAACATGCACCTTTGGAAAGTCCCGGGGGCATTGCATAAGCCAAAAGGCATTCTTTTGTAAGCAAAAGTGCCATAGGGACAAGTGAATGTTGTCTTCTCTAGATCTTGGGGATCGATGGGTATTTGAAAATAACCCGAGAAACCATCAAGAAAGCAGTAATATTCATTACCCGCTAAACGTTCAAGCATTTGGTCCATAAAAGGTAGAGGGAAATGATCCTTTCTCGTGCCATCATTGAGTTTGCGGTAGTCTATACAAACTCTCCACCCAGTAACGAGACGAGTGGAAATCAACTCGTTGTGTTCATTGGGAACAACGGTTATTCCGCCCTTCTTGGGCACACAATGGATTGGACTAACCCATGGTGAATCCGAAATAGGGTAAATCATACCCGCATCAAGAAGTTTGATAACCTCTGTTTTGATGACTTCATGGATTTTTGGATTCACCCTTCGTTGGCTTTGAATTGTGGGCTTAAAGTCGTCCTCCATGAGAATTTTGTGTGTGCAGAAGTGAGGATCAATACCACGAATATCAGATATTTTCCAAGCAATAGCCTTCTTATGATCTTTCAAAACGGTGATAAGTCGGGCTTTTTCGTCTTCCTTTAGTTCCTTAGCAATGATGACTGGCGACTTCTTCTCTTCTTCAAGGAATACATACTCAAGATGGGGCGGCAACTCCTTAAGTTCCAAATCCGGAGGATTTTCGACGGGAGGCGTATTCAAAGTCGGAGTATCGATAGCAATGACCGTGGGAGATGGAGGCGAAGGATTGTCTTCGGTGAGAAGATTGTCAAATAAATTCATGTCTTCATCCCCATCGGTGGGAGAATCATTAGTAGCTAAATTCACATCTCCCATGGTATCTTCAAGATTGTTCCAAAATAAATCACTATCTCCAAATAGAGACAACGATGAATCAATAGAGGACACGGTCTCAACATTGGGAAGAGAGGTAGGAATACTTTTGCAAGCATCATTAAAGTGTTCTTCACAAGCCTCATCAAGAACATCAATACAATTAACACTCTCGTATGAATAAGGCTATTTAGACAACTTTCCCATGTTGAAGACTACTTTATCGTCACCCACTCTCATGATAAGCTCACCGGCTTCAACATCAATGAGAGTGCGACCGGTCCTCAAGAATGGACGACCAACAATCAGTAGTACACGGGAGTCCATCTCGTAGTCGACGACAACAAAATCAGCAGGGAAGGTGAATTTGTCGACTCCTACAATGACGTCTTCGGCTATCCCCACTGGATAAGCAACCGTACGGTTAGCTAACTCCAAAGTCATTTTGGTGGGGACTAGCTCTGGGAGAGATAATTGCTTCCAAACGCTTAGAGGCATAAGATTAATACTGTCACCTAGATCGGCTAGGGCCATGCAATTCTCTACTCCCGGGAAATTGCAAGGAATTAAGAAACGACCCAGATCACCAAGTTTGGTTGGCAATTTCCTTAAGAGCACTGCAGAGCAATTCTCATTAAGTTGGGTGTTGGCAATATCGAAGAGCTTTTCCTTGTCGCTCAGAAGATCTTTAAACATTTTCGCATATTTAGGCATGTGAGCGAGAGCCTCAGCGAAGGAGATATTGAAATTCAGTTGTTTAAACATTTTAAGAAAGTTTGAAACCTGAATATCGTCCTTGCTCTTTTGCTTCTCTTTCCTCAACCTAGATGGATAAGGTATATTGGAAGAAGAGGAAGGCTTTGGTAGAATAGTTTCAATCACATCCTTGGGTGGAGGAGGGGTAGAAGAAAGAGGTGGAGGAATTGGGGAAGGAGAAGGATGAGGAATAGGAGCAGGTGACTCGTTCTCCTTAGTCACAACCACCGGTGGAGGTATAGGAAGCTCGGGTTCCTTGGTACCTTTGCCACTTCGAGTGGTGATTGCTTTAATCTCCCCTCTTGGATTCGCAACGGTGTTACTCGGAAGAGTACCCGAAGAAGAGGGTTGATTACCTTGGAAGAAACTAGCCATCATGTTCTTCAAGTCATTAGTTTGACTGTCCAGAGTGTTTCTCATGTCGGCTCTCAAATCGTTTCCTTGTTTGACCAAGTCTGCTTTCAAATTGAGCACCTCTCGCTGAAGATTTCCCACTATCACATCGTTAGTCCTCATATAAGTTTCCACTTCTTGGTGAAGAGCGGTGGGTTGGTTGGAAGGGGCATTGTATGCGGGTGGTTGATAAGCAGGTTGCTGGTAAACTTGGTTGTTACGTTGAGGTGGTTGTTGCTGCTTGTGAGGAGGGATGTATGGTGTACGAGGTTGTTGTTGTTGTTGAGGAGGGCGATTAAGGTTTTGTTGTTGGTTTGGGTTGGTAGGAGGAAAACCGGGTGGTGAAAGATAATTGTTGGAGCGGTAGCTAAGCAAATTACGGTCACCTTGAGGTTTAGCTTGATAAGCAGGTTGAGGATAGGTTCCATATGCCACATTCACATTCTCAGCAGGGTAGTCTTGGGTGGCAGTACAAGTAGTGTAAGAGTGAGGACCACCGCATATCTCACAAGGTTGGCTGACAACATTAACTTGTGCGTTTTTAGCGTTGCTGCTGTTGTTGTTGCTGACGGTGTGGGTGACAAGCGATTCAAGAAGCGTAGTGATTTTGTCCAATCGCTTGTCGCTGTCACTTGTGCTAGCACTAGCGACATTGGTCCGAACACTCTTGGTTTGCACACGAGACTAATTCTCAATGATATCCCAAGCAGCATTGGAAGTCTTAGCTAAAAGATTACCCCCCGAGGCACTGTTCAGTGAATCTTGGTCACTCATGCTTAAGCCATTGTAAAAAGTATTAATTTGATGTACTTTGGTAAAACCATGTTGTGGGCATTTTCTTAAAAGATCTTTAAAACGATCCCAAGATTCACTGAACGACTCATCGTACTTTTGTTCAAAATTTATGATTTCATTCCGCAAAGCGGTAGTACGAGAGGGTGGGAAAAAGTAATTGATGAACTTGGTTTCCAAATCCGTCCATGAGAGAATACTCTGTGGCGGTTCCTTAGCAAGCCAATGCCGGGCTTGTCCCTCTAAAGAAAAGGGAAAAAGTTGTAACCTGATAACCTCTTGTGGCACACCATTGAACTTGACCGTGTTAGTGAGTTGCAAGAATCTCTTGATATGGTCGTGTGGATCATCAATGGTACGTCCCAAGAATGGTTGAGCGGAGACCATCTGGATAAAGACTGATTTTAGCTCAAAGTTGTTGGCTGCAATTGCTGGTATAACAATTGGATCAGTGTTGCCATCTACATGAGCTTGCAGCAGTTCAATCATCGGGCGATTATCCGGAAGGGGCTCATTGTTGTTGTTATTGTTCATGTTGTTGAAAGGCGGGTTGTTGTTGTTATTATTGTTGTTCGGAGGTGGTATGTTATTGTTGTTTTGTACACCGGCCATGTCTAGGTTATCGAGAGGCTCGGGCTCTTGATAAGACGTGGAACGAGTGCGCATACACCTGCAAAAGAACGAACAAAGAAAAACAAAGCAAAAATATTTTTGGTTTTTATGTTTTTTAATTTTTTTGTATTTTTGAAAATTTTATATTTTTTAGGATTTTTTGAAAATTTTTATGAAAAAGTAACGTTCACGGGGAACGTATCCCAAAATCAAAGTTCTCACAAAAAACTTTTGATCTTAACGAGAAGAGCCGGCAGCGGCGCCATTTGATACAAGAGATTTTACTTGTTTTGAAAGTTCGATTCTTGGAATCCTCTCGAAATGATCGCGGTTTAAAGTGGAAAGATTTGTTCTTGGTGTCCAAAAATGGGTTTGGTTTTCTAATCTACTAAACAGGGAAATGAATAAAGTGATAAAGATATAAACTTAAAACAATCAACAATTAAAAAGCAACACTAGAATTAAAACTGGAAAATGCCCTGACAATACCCTATTCGGAATAAGTTGCTATACTGAATAAGTGACCTATGCGGAATAAATGCCCAACTCGGAATAAATAGCTCAATGCGGAAAAGAAGTCCTATTCGGAAAAATGGTCTATGCGGAATAAATCAACCCTATGCGGAATGTTTTCTATGCGGAATAAAAAGTGCAATTCGGAATGTCCAAAACATTCCGAATAAGGGATAAATAAAATGAAATTCGGAATATGTCAATATTCCGAATAAGGAATGAAAGGAAAATGTTATTCGGAATAATGGGTCTATTCGGAATATGTCACACCCCACCATGGCGGAATATGGGGCGCGACGTATGGATATCATCACAACAACAGCGTGTCTATAGAGAGAACTAAATGAAATTGAAATATCATAGATGGCGACACAAATGTCGTGACAATATCTCAACAATGCAGGCGTCTAGGTAAGTAGGTAACAGGCCTACCTCTTACCAAAGACATACAAATAAACAAACATCAAACATATAGGTACCACAAAGTTCACTTAATCAAAACACAAAATAAAATCTAAGAGGAAAGGGATTCCTCCGAATGCAATCCTAGCAGCCTCTATACTCTAGCCACTTCTAACATCATCTTGCACAACTACCTCACCTGAAAATGACACTAAAATCTGTCAACATAAAGTTGGTGAGAACATAGGTTTAAGTTATCTAGAACATCATAAGAAAAACCTTGACATCCGCTGTAAATAAGTTGAAGAAAAACAATTTATAGTAATGGACCATAATGTGATAATCATGCTACATGCATCCACAACAAAACTCAAGCCAAGTACCAATCACATCTACAATTCACAAAGCACATTATAACAATCAAGAAGTATCCCGTCACACGCACAAGAACACACCACACTATCCGGATCTTTCCACACCACCTGTGGAAGATGAACTATATCCCCGTCGAGATATCTTGCCTCCGAAGAGACGATGCATAATTACTCAGGACGGATCGTGCCCCACGCTCCACACACATCACAACTGGTCCCATAGACGCCCATACATCTATGTACCAAAGCCAATCACAATCCAAACAAGATTCACATAGCAGAACACGTACCAAAGCACATATGAGAACACATAAGCACGCAAGTCACACAATAACACATTTATGTCCACACATTTTATAACATAGTACTAAATCATGTTAAAGAACATTTCAAGTGTCATCTCCATCCCATACTGGAAAAAAACATTTAAAAACATAGTAAAATGGGACTATGAACTCACCTGATTGCTTCTCCAAAGTCCTTGCTCTAGCCCCAAGCTTTGATTTATGAAAACCCCAAAATTTTATGAAGAACCCTAATTTTTTATATAACTCACGAATTTCCTTTATCTCCAGGAGAAAAATAATGAATTTGGTTTAGTATATACATTATATAGGGTATGGGTGAATCCTAGTCCAACCCAAAGCCCACTTACCATAAATCTTTTCTTTTTTTCCTTTTTTTTCTCTTCTAAACCGACCTAAACATCATAAAATTCGTTTTTTTCTTTATTTTATTATTAATAAATATCTTATTAATATTACCTTAATTTTCCTTAATTTATTTCAGCTCCTAAAGCCTCCAAAACCTCAAAACCGTAAAACTAGTCAGTTTTTACGCGTTTTACCGTAAAAGTCGTAAAATATACACTTTTAAAAAAAATCTCAAATTCTTAAATAAACTTTATAACTAAGTCCTAAATGACTTAAAACCATCCCGAAAAATATTCTTTTGGATAATTACCTCACCCGAGACCTCTAAATGCTAAACCGTAAATCCTAGAAAAAAATACTACTACTATAATACTTATACGTATACGTAAACACCACAATATCACCATTTTCATTTCATAGTCACCACTTGTGAGCTCATGAACATGAAATAACCGTTCCTCGATTTACTTATGAGTACTCTATACTCATAAACGATAACCACACCAACCTCGTTCACACAAAATAAACACGTAAACACACAATTCAAGTAAGCACACATAAAATAACCTAAAAGTAAGACCAAGTGACAAACCCAAAACCACGGTTGTCACAGAATATGTAAAATATTCCGAATAAGGAATGAAACAAACAAGCTATGCGGAATATTGGAAATATTCCGAGTAAGGGAAAAAAACCAAGAGATGATTCGGAATAAGTAAAATATTCCGAATAGGGGACGAGTCCAACTGCCTATTCGGAATAATTCAGGCGAAGAACAGTAACAGCAGAAGCAAAACGTTTTTCAGTCAAATCGACCCAAATACTCAAAAAGGTTTTACCAAATTAACCCATAATCATTCAAATATCATATCCAACAAATCCCAACAATAAAAACACAAAATCAACAACTTTTTAAGATCAAAATTGAATCAAATAAAAACTTAAGAACTTGCAATAAAAAGATGATGAAGAACAAGTTGAATGAAAGATTGAATTGAAAGATTAATGTAAAAGTTAACAATAGTAATGATCAAACACTTACAAGATTGATGGAAAAATGAAAAATCACCAAACACCCTAATGGTGTTGGTGATGAAATGAACCAAAGAGAACTGGGAAAGAAAAATAAAGCTAACTCTTTAATTGTGTGAAGGAAAAATCCTTTTATAGTCCTAGTGGTTGGTTGGTGAGTGGAATATCTTCCTTTCTTCTTGTCTTCTCGTCTTTTCAGAAAAGTTGACGTTTTCAATTCTGATCCGGGATTTGTCGACGATTAAATTCAACTCGTCTTTTACATTCTTCGTTTAATAGACTTGAGTTTCTTCGACATATGTAAATCTTCCATCTTTGGTCCCTTTCTTCGATAAATCTTCAAATAGGCCCATTGACTTCAAATCTTTTGCATCTCTTGGACAATAGGCTTCATCTTTAGTCTTTTTCTTTGATAAAACCCGTGCAATCCCATGTTTTCTTTAATATTCATCCGGTTAGCTCTGAAAACACAATAAATACAAAAACCACGCATAATTCCAAACAAATGATATTAAATACGTGTTTTGGTCTTGTTTTAGCCAGAATTAAGTGGTAAAAGGATGGGTGTTTACACACCTATCATTAATTAATTTTCATTAATCCAAAAACCTTTCTTCTTCTTCTTCTCAACCTTCTAACTGATTTTCTCTTTGCATTAAATCTAGCCTCTACTTTCCTCCAATCACACATAAACCACATTTAATCTAAATCACTTCCTTTCTACTATTAAACCATGCCTCACTTGGTCACAAACTCCCCATCTTTATTATCCTCTCATTACCCATATAAAATCTACTATGACAAAAGGCTCATCATCATCTAGCAAAACTCTAAGAAAGACGGCACGCATAAGTGTCCGAACCTCTTACTTTGGTTGCCACAAATCCTCATCACCACCATCTACATCCCAAAATCCTCACGAATCACCAATCCATAGAGAAATATCTTACGATCTAGGTGACATTTTGAGAAACTCTTGATCACCATATTCTTCTCCACCTTCATCACCCGTCACCATTTCATCTCACTTTCTAACTACTTTCCAAACTTCATCACCCATTGAGAACCTAGACACACCACCATCCTCACCACCTACATCACACCAACTTGAAACCACTAGGGCCACCGCACTTAAACAAACTCTCCCTGTCCCAAACACTTCCTTCACTACCACACCTCCTATACCCTCCTTCATGGAACTCATTGTGGATTGAGGAACCATCCTTTCGTCACTTTTCCACTCAACCATCACCCACAAGTGTATTACCACCCCCCACAATTGAAGACCAACAAACCCAAGATAGACAACAAGCCTTTGATGAAATGATTAGTCGCCACATGCGAGAAACACACCAACACATAGCTATTTATGGGTCGTCCCCTGCCTCCTCGCATCATGCTAATCACTTTCATCCTTGGAATCTCCATGTTTCTACACAATGTAGCCATTTTCGTTACATACATGCTCTAGTCACGGACCTTCGCCAAGAAATACGTGCCGCCTTGCACAATATACTAGACATCATTGTTACCATTCTACATCCCGCTTCTCAGTAACGTCTCCATTTTCAACAAACCTATAAATGATATCCCATGTTTCTGTTTTCTTTCTGGTTACAGATCCAACGGACCCCGTCAGACCCATTCCTGCTTCGGTCCGGTAACCCAAAAGGGTCTGTGGGTCTGACTGGTGTCCATGTATTTTGTTTTCATTTTGCGTCTATCCTTTGTAATTCATTCACTACCAAAATGTTTCACATGTCCTTTTGACTGTATTTTACTTTTGGGAATGATGAATGAATCTTTTTACTTTAATGTGTTATAGTGTAAAAATAATATATGTGATGTATGATATGTGTCTTGGTCCTTATCAAGCAAACTAACCAATTATTTTCAGGATTACTCGATAATCATACATAAAACAACGGGAGATTTGTTACAAGACTACACTATTCTATTGTTTGTTCATCTTACATGTATCTTATAAAGATCATAATTGGACCCCATATTGGGCTCACAATTGGGCCACTTTGTGTATGTCTAATCCACATCTAATGCATGACTAACTCTTACTTACAGGATTTTCATAATCCATGGACCCCCGATTCTCCAAATTAGGGGGAGTGTAAACCGAGGGGGAGTCATGGACCACACTTTTTGATCCACATCTTTACTTACCCTTCCCTTTTTCTTTCGACAAAAAGGGGGAGACATGAAATATGCAACACGCTAATCATTTTATGATCATATTTCTAAATGTAACTTATATGTGATATAAATTCCAACTAAAAATAAGTTAATGTTTTGTCTTAAACAAAAGGGGGAGATTCTAAATGCAAATAGCGTACTAAAACGATATTTACGTTTTAATCATGCTTAACGTTTTGTTAATGACAAAACATCAAGCATATTTTATGTTAGAAACTATAAGCATCACATAAGTTTCTTCAAACTTATACAAAAATGTTTTATATACAAATGTGTATTACAAAATATCATAAATAGTATAAAACATAAAAATGATATATGTTGACTTCACTAAGTCAATATTTGACTTACAATGTCAGATTTTTTAGGTCAAACCAAGTAGATTTTAATGATTGCTTGAAGACTTGGCCAAACATTTATAAGGCAATAAAATTCAGCTCTGTCGGACCTCGACGGACCCAAAGGTAAAGGGTCCAATGGGTTCCGCGGGGTCTGGCAGTTTGCCTATAAATTGAGCCTTTGGCCAAGCCTCATACTCACCCCTTTCTATCATCTCTTCTCTCTAAAATCAGTATATAATATATCTCTCTAGTTTTTATTGTACATTCTCTTCTTGCTTGTGATTAGATCATAGTTCATCTAAAAGATCGATTACGATAAAACCTCAAGTGTAAGCCTTGATCCTTCAAAGCTTCACATTGCGTGAGAGTGTTAAGCGTTACCTACACTATCACCATTGTTGTACCCATTCATCTATCAACTTGTATAAAGTATGGTTGGTGTTATAACCACAAATTGAAAGAAGTATGTAAGGCGTTGTTGTGCCTTTAGGTCAAGACATCTTAAACTTTGATGTTGTTTAAGATTGTAAGTTTGTAAAGTGAAGGTTTCTCCGCCGGTGTAAGGAGATTCATTTGTTAGTGAAGTAGAACTCTCGAGTGGATACTCAAGGAGTGGACGTAGGGGCAAGATAAGTGATATCTTTCTAGGCCGAACCACTATAAATAATCATGCATTGTGGTTTGTTTACTTATTACAACAAGTCATTTACTTTTCCTATAAACAAGTCGTCTATATCTTTTATCAATCACGAAAAGTTTACAAAGATAATTAAAACTAATCGGAAAAAAATATTCAACCCCCTTCTAGTTTTCTACATATACGACTTGTCTAATCGACACCAGGATTTAGGTGTGTACTTGTGGTTTGACCGACGATCAATGTAAACCCGCATGCTTTTACCATGAACTGTACATTAATAATCGTACGTACAAGATTTAAACTTTCCTTAAATAACATGAACACGTATCACGAATGTTAATTACAAGAATTACGTACGTGTTATTACACGATAAGTATTAAATACGTGTTAGTACACGATAATTATTAACAATAATAATTATAATCACGAACATAAAATCATGAACATGAAATCACGAACAGATAACTATGTACTTACGTAATTATTAATACGACGAATGTCGTTACGTACAAGTAATTATAATAACAGGAATAATTAATAATTACGTAGCACGTAAGCACGAACATTTAACACTATTATTGTTATTACATGTTTTTATTTAAACAAGACAAGTATTACGTAAATTAATATTACGTATAACATGTGAAGTTATTACAAGATAATTCACGACATAAGAATACACGAACCCGAGTACGTATTTAAGCGCGTATTTTAAACAAACGTTTAAGTGTGGGCTTTGGGTTGGCTGTTAGACAAGGGAAAGAAGAGGAGAGTGGGCCAAGGCCCATGGGGTTGCGTGTAAAAACAAATAGACGGGGGGGGGGGGGGGGGGGGGGGGGGGGTCATATTTTGTTTAGACAACATACAAACCCTAAAAACACAAACAACGACTCTTTTGTTTTCTTCTGCCTCCAGCCGTCATCTTTTTCTTTTGCCAACGATCCAAGACCAAGAACCAATGATACCGAGGGTTTGATTCAAGAAAAACATGGAGTTGCATTCGTTTGATTTCGGAAACTCTAACATGAAAACAAGGTAACCCTAATCTCGTTTCTTCAAGATATTTTGGGTTAAATTGATCAAGAATCGTGGGGTTAAGAAGGGGGGGGGTGTCGTTTGTGGTGTTGTTGCGTTTGTTTGGCCACAAACCGAGACCTTATATGGTCTCGGTGATGATTTTGCACCACCATCCGCAACCCTAAAAAGGGGTGTTGGGTTGGTTTTGTTCTGGTAGTGGGGACGGTAGTCAAGTAGGGGGAAACCACTGGCTACGGCCAGTGGTGAGTTTGTACTAGCGGTGGGAACCGAGACCCTAGTGGTCTCGGTGGGAACCGAGACCCTAGTGGTCTCGGTGGGTAATTATTACAAGCAGGGGTAACCGGATACTGCCGGTGGCAGCAACAGAACTGCCAAGGGTAACTGGCGGCTAAGGGGGTGTTTGGATTTAGATGTTTGACAGAATTAAGGGTGCGTTTGGTTGGCAGTTTAAGGGAAAATAAGGGGCTGTTTGTTTCGGCCTAAAAATAAAACACGGGTTTAGCCACGGAAATCTTTTATTTTAGTCACGTTTTATTCAAGCTAAAGTATGTTCTTTTACAAGTGACATTTTACAAGTTATATTATTGCATGGAATTTAAATTAATAAAACCATGGCTATTAATTAATTTAAGTTAACATGACTTAGGTTATTATTATTTAGACAAGAATGTATGTTTAACCTAAGTATTTGATTTATTTAAATTAGACTATAGTATTAATTAATTATTCAAACATGACATATGATTAATTAATTAACATGGACTTAGGTTTATTATTATTATTTAATAATACATGATTTTTACCTAAGTACTTATTTATGTAATTTAGACTATAATATTAATTAATTATTTTAACATGGACTATAATTAATTAATAATCATGACATAGGTTATAATTGATAAATATTAATACACGTTTTAACCTAAGTATTTTCTATACTTTAATTTAATTAAATCATGTTTATATTTAATTAAATCTTATAATATATGGTTTTTAATTTACAAGTATTAATTAATAAACTATACTATTTAATCACATGACTTAGAATATTAATCAGTAAAACTTAAGCTTATCCTTTTTAGCTTAATAATCCAGCTTATTTCTATTTATGGAAACTTTCTATTTTTAGAAATTTAATTATTTTAAGCAGCTAATCTATTTATGGAAATTTTATATTTTTAGAAACTTATCTATTTTAAGCTGTAAATCTATTTTTGGAAACTTTTTATTTTAAGAAACTTGCTATTTTTAGAAAGTTACTTATTATTATACAACAAGAATAATAATACTAGAAATACAAGTAATTCTTAATCAGAATATCCAGAATACATGATAAACACAGCATAACGTTAAAATCAGTAAAACATGACATGAACATATAAAACAAGCTAAGACATGATATAAAACCAGTTACATACTCAGTAATCAGAATACTTATACACGTATATTATCTATGTAGCATTAGTGAGATCGAAGTAGGACTCTCTTCCGTTCGTTTTCTTCGTTCACTGTACACAAGGTACGGATTCTCCGTCCTTTCAGTATGGACATTCTTCCTTATTAGGGTTTCCCGTATGCAGCCAACTGTTTTCCCCAGTATATGTTTTATATGTTTTTGAATTGCTTATGTTTAATTAGAATACCTAAAGCCATATACATGCATGACCAGTTTCACCTAGTTATGGAGGTACCATAACAATAACACTAGAGGCACCAGTGTTATGACTTCACCACGGCGGAGTGATAGCTCGTGGCGTCCCTTTCAGCTTTTGGCCATATTATTATTATCAGGTGGGGTGTATGGGTGCATCCTAGTTTACATGTTTTCAGCAGATTATTCAGGTGAATGTGGTATGTGCCTTGCATCCTTCAAAAGGAGTTGATCACTCCTACCCAAACAGTATATTAAATTAGAGGCAGCCCCTCTAATTTGCATGACGAGGTCACCCCTCCAAGTATTCATGCACGTTGATATTTCATGACCTATATTGGCTAATGGTAAACATGTTAAACAGTTTTTACAAGATAAACGTAAGGCTTTTCAAACTATAAAACCAGTTTTATTAAGTTATACCTGGTTTTCCAGGACATATACATTTCCGCTGCTATATATTTTACATGCTTATATTATTCATTCCATGCTTGCATATCGGTGCACTGAGCGTTATGCCCAACCGTTACTTTCCTCTCCATGTCCCAAAACGGCAGGTACCCAAGGACAGACTCGAGCATTTGGAGGACGTGCATAGGATGGAAGCTGCCATATATTTCTTCTCCTTTTGCCCTCATATACTTGTGCTTGTTTAGTCTTTCATTCATTTCATTTACTTTATTTATGTTTTGGGCTTATGTTTGGGAACCTAGGTTTGATTCCGGTTTTCCCTATGGTCATGTATGTTTTACTACATATTACCTTCCATGCTTTGATGACACGCCATAATTACGCGTAACGGTCCACTTATCAAAGTGGGGTGTTACAATTAAGACATCAACAATAACCTATCTCGGATGTAAAGGTTTTGAAATTTTAATTGTTACTATCGAAAGGTTAGTAGAGAATTTTTCTTGATGATTAAACCCTTGAGTTAGTGTTACGAATTAAACGAGGAATATAATGCATCACCTTGAGCACTGAAGCTGAAGTAATTGGGACGCCTTTGTATGTTGAGCACTAAAGTAGAAGTTATTGGGAGTCCTTTGTATGTTGAGAAATGAACCAGAAGTTATTGGGACGCCTTTGTATGTTGAGCACTAAAGCAAAAGCTATTGAGAAGTTATTGGGTGCCTTTGTATGTTGAGGAATATGATGTATCTTCGCCATGGATGGAACTTCTTAATGATTGGAATTGATAAATTCATTATTACCTCGAGGAGTATGTTGTAGCGGATACCGCAAGTGAGAAGATTTAAGAAATCTGAGTTGTTATTATCAATGGTTTGTGCAAGGCTTTTCTCGATGGTCAATGGTAGATATCTATATTTGAAATTTATGTTCAACCTTTTCTTTTGTTGTATATATGTGGTATGTGATTTAGTCGAGTGATCCTATGTTGTGCGATCTCGAGGCGGCGTTGTCCAATGACGTCCGATCGTAGATAATGCGTACCATGTAATATCTTTTCGACCTTCTACGACGGTGCTTATTGATACTTTGACTACGCTTAGGGCAGAAGTGAGATGGTGTTTTTGTAATATCTTTTGGGTATGGATCCGTGTGTGAGCACCCTCCAATGACAAAAATAAATATTTTCTTTTTATTTTTGGATATGCATCTATGGCTATCAGGCCCGTGAACATCCTTTAACTTGCAAACTTTCTTTGACTGGACTTATCCGAAAATCCTGTCAAATATTCTTATTTGTCATGGCTTGGCTATATAGCAAGCATGAGTTAACTTGATTGAACTTATTGATTTGGCTGTTTTCGCAAGCATGTAGTGATATGATTATATGTGCTTAGTGAGGGCCTTTATGTTTAACTTAGATCGTAATGTTTTCGATAGAGTATCGTATGTGCCGAACGGTTTCCGCGTCGATGAATTCGCTTATACCACTAGAAAAGATGATTATGAAATGGGATTTTCTAATATGTGCCATCATGGCATATGTTTATATGTATTTATTAAACATGATAGTTTCTTAAATTATGTTATTTCTATATATAAGAATATTAAACTTGGCAAATAAAAACAAATTAGGAAATTATTTATATTAAGTTACATTTAAAGATGGTAATTCATGTTCATTTAATCACACTAATCATGTACCACCATGGCACATATTAGAAAAAGTCATTTTTCAAAGTTTGATTTTGCTATATTTTGATAAAAAGATCGATTTGATCTATTTAATTTGTGGATTTGTGTTTGATCGTGTTTAGGAACACACATTTAAAATATTGAAGCTTGGAAAAAGATTTTGTTTAGTGTTTGCTTGTTCAAAATCCACAGCCAAGCAAGGAGATGTTTGATTTTTGGTATTTGATCTTGATTCTACATATTGTAAGGTTCCTTTTATGTTAATATTATTCTATTGATGTTATTTTTAAATTGCATGCAAGTGGTAAGTAGTATGATGAATCCATTTTGGACATGCAATAAGGTTTGAAGGTAGGTGATGTTTAAAAGTGTTGTTAGAATGATTTTAGGAGTTTGATGATGTTGGAAATGGGATGAAATGGGGTTTGATGTTGTTTTGAGAGTATGGTTTTAGACCAGATTGTTTGAAGCAAATTTATGTATGTTTAAGTTTGATTAAGTGTTGGTATGATAGGATGTAGTTGTAGTGGTCGTCGAGAGGATCGTTTTGATATAAATTAGAGCTTCTAACTCGTAACGAGGAGGAAGATATGGTTGTTTGAATATCGTGTACCGGAAGATGCATATTGACACAATACAAAATTATGGTCAATATCGGGTAAACTCTCGTGGACTAAACGTAAAGTTTTATAAGTGATTAGTGGTCGCTCTAAATTGCTAAACCTTGTATTTTGAGTCTATTTTCATAATCAAGAGTCAGATTTCTAAAAGGATTTGTTTAGAGTAGTTTAAAGTGTTTTGAAAGTCGAGTGTGTAAACTTCCGAATTGTGAGGTTTGGAAATGTGTTAAGCAGGTGGCTCTAGAAGTAATGTTTTTGGATGAAATTAATTTTGGTTTTGTTCAGGCTATGAGTGGGTTTGTCACCAAGCTTCGTTGAATTTGGAGTTATCTAAGTAGGGGAAAACAGTAAGCACATTTGGTATGTGCATGTTGAGTGCTTTTTGGGAAAACGTGTCTTTGCGTTGTAGTTTAAAGCAAGAGGCTTTTCTATTAGCCTCTTATACTTCTACAAGTTATAGGTCTATTGTGTGGATGTCTAGATTATGAGATTGGAGGACCCGAATTGGTCATTTTGACTTGTAATGGTTTGACATCTTCTGATGGACCAATATCAAGGGTTGTAGTTTGGAAGGGTTAGTGCATGTTGTTAGGATTAGAATGGATTCACTTGGATTAGATTGTCAAGTGTATGTATATAGTATTTTGATATGTTGAGATTATTATACTAATTATATTTTGGATACTTGAGTGTGTTGCTAAGTGCGTGCCTTAATTGTTAGGTTTCGGATTTTGACATGTGTATTTGGGGCATCTTCATTCTCGGCGATCATTACTAATTTCTCGTGTAACTCCAGGTGAGTCTATAGCCTCGCTTTTATACTATCTTGAAAATGATCTTAACCCGCGAGAGGGATACATGCTATTTGAAATAAATGTAATACAAGTGATGAATGATTGTTTGGAACGTGTGTTGGCTTGATTGTATTAAGTACCTAGTTGCTAAAAGTCCCTAATTTCATGAACCGTTAATTATTGTCTTACCCTTGTGTGGTTTGGAAATAGCCGCTTATACAATTAATAGTACTATGGGTTGACAAACATGATCCTTGACGAGAGCTATTACGTTGAGTAACCTCTATGGACGGATATATTGTAGTGAAAAGAACGGTATATTTGCAACGAATACCAATTCGAGGGACATTGACTTTATTTTCTTTGGCCACACCGGTATTGTGGTTCGGGTGGTAGCTTCAGGGGTCGGTGTCATGAGCTTAATAAAATCGAATGGCTTTGTTGTGAATATGAGATGCTTGGACAATAGATTGTGTGTACGACAATGCTATTGGATGATCATGATTGGTTTTTATACTTATGTTTAACTTATGATTTGTTAAACCTATAGATTCTCTCAACTTTATGTTGACGATTTAAAGTATGTATTTCAGGTAATCGAGCTTGATGGTTGCAGAGCATGCATGGAGGGAGTTGGTGCTTAGTTGTCTAAACTTGATAATTTTTCCATCCTTTCAAATGAACAAATTGTGTCTAAATCTTTTGTGTATAATAATGTGAATGGTAACGGTTGCTTGGGACAAAACGCTACTCTGATGGTATATTTTGGATGCGAAACTTTTAGACAATGTTTGTATATTATTTTAACGTCTCTTTTGAGGCTGTTTTCTATGATTGTGTGTGATGTGCTATGAAGTAACACCCAAGCTTGATATTCTGCTGCGTTGTAAAATTGGGGTTGTTATGTATTGTGTGTTGTTTTTAGCTTATTTATCACCTCCCCACAAGCCAAACGCTTGTGGCGTTGATTCTGCCCAAGAAGAAAATAAAAAAAAATAAAAAGAAAAAAGTGTCGTAGCCTAGATTCAAATGGGTGACATGTCGAAAAGGGGTTCCTCGTCCTTACCAGTGTGTTATGCGTTTCTTCTTGTCACCCTTTCATTCCACATAGTACTTAACCTTTTTCTTTTTCCTTTTCTATAAATTAAGCCTTAGCTTATTCCATAGTTTTCAGTTTATTTTGATAAGTTAGTTTGCTCTTTTTATTTATCCCGTACCCTAGACTAGGTTTAAGACATATAATTTTTTTAGAGATTTTTCCCTTTTCATTTATTATTTTTCAATCAATTTTCTTTTCCAGTTTTTTATTAAGTCATTTAAAAATAGTTAACTTGGTTCTAAAAAAAATACTTTTTGGCTTTTATTAAATATGTTTTAGGCTTACAAATCATAAAATTCTCAATTGGACCTTTTATTGTTTATTTTAAATTTTTAGTCTTTAAATAGATTTTAAAATCAAATAATAATTAATTAAAAGGTTTTAAAAATGTTTTATTGACTTTCCATTCTTTATTAGACTTTTTAGGATTTAATTGTAGTTTTTCTGGATTTATTTTAGAAACTTTTTATTTTTCGTCCCGATTCCCGTGAAAACACGATTTCGTCGTAGTTTAACTTTTAGCTTAATCCGTCTTTAATTTTCATCCTTTCTTTTACCAAAAACGAATGTAATCCAAAAACGTTTTTAACTTGGCTCATAACTCACACCTCCTTCAAAAATGAACTCAACGATCGGTTTTTACGTTTCTTAACGTAATTACTTAATACTTATCGTTTTTCACATTTTTCCTAAAGTGTTGCATTTACTCAATATCATGGCTAATGAAGCTTGTGAGAGTATAATTCTTTTTCTGGGTTCTCCCATTCAAGTGGTACACTCATAGCTTTGAAAAGTTCATTGGAGTGATACTCATACTCGGATTTACTACCAAACGTGCTTGAAAAGAAATCTTAGGAAGCATCTAACATAATTGCTGGAGTCATGTGATCAACCTTGTACTTGTGCATTATGAACCCGGAGAAGTCGATGGGAGTGTTGATGAACTCACTGAACTCTTCATGTTCCTTGTCGGAGACTTATACCTATTCCTACGACCATTTTGTCACCATTGGTGAATGAATTCTAAGTATTGGATGAAACGAGGAGGTGGGTGGCAATTTTGTTGTCGTTTTAACTGATCGTTTTAAACCAATAGTTTGAACAAAATGAGCTAATAAATAGAATCTGTCCTGTATGACTAAAAACCAATTCATTCACGCCATATATGTAGTTTGAAAAAGTATAAAACTAATTCATACATAGAAAGCGTTATTAAGCATTTATTATTTTGTACATAGCAGATAAGTTTTTGTTGTCTAGTAGAAGCATTAACCAAAAGATCTAATTTGACCTCTATTTATATCGTAGTCGCACACCTGAGGCTGTAAGTTTGGTTCTGTTACCTTAATCGCCTTTTTGTTTCTTCGAGTCGGCAGACTGGTCTTTGAAGAATGTTCTTTTTGCTGGTTTGCCATTTTCTTATTTCACGTCAACTACTTTTTTCACCGGTTCATTTGTTATTGCTGGACTTGGTGGTGGTATTCTTGTTTTTTATGTGGGTTAGATTGCACGGCACTTTTTATTTGTTTCTCCTAGTATAAAACTTTTAAGTATATCGTCTAACCTTTGTTTGTTTCATGTCTTTGTTGGTGTCGGCATCTTCTTTTTGGTCGCTAAAAACAGCGTGAAGCTTTTAAACCCTGGTGTATTGATACCAGTATGTCTCGAGTTAAAAAGAAATGAAATGCTATACATTTGCTTCAGCGGCCTGATCAATTTCTCCCCAAGTGAAAAGAAAGCTCTGGGTCCACCAAGTACAAATTTGCGTTTCACCTTTAGTTACAAAGGATGGGTCCCTTTTGATAGCCTAAAATTAACAGAAAAACACATTCATACGTCGTAAGTTATGGGATCCGCTGTACCAACATACTAATAACAAATCAATAGTTTAGTACCTCATTGTCATAAGTTTGTAACATCGAATACACACCTGGTGTCCTTTCCAGTCATGTGGCTTGGAATACTCCAAGTCTGTATTTTATCGTTCATTGCTTAAAAGGTCCTTCAATGTTACCTCAAACCAGAAAGCAAATCTTCGTTGTTGCAATCGGCCTCTACATACGCTTTGTTAGTCAACTAAAATTTTCATCATTGTTTGATTCAGATAGGCTATCAAGTTGCTAATTTAGTGCATCTACGTTAACGTTGCCTCTATATCTGCTTCAAAGTCCGATTTAATCTGCCAGATAAGATCGAAAAGTTGACATTAATTTGAACTGATTTGTGAAGCTGGCAAAATGGATAGGTTGGGTAATGGGTCAAAACATGTAGTTCTGGTGTAGTTCTAGATGGTTTGGCCATAACATTTGTTGAGTCTTTCTCTTATTCTTTCATCTAAAAAACTTATAGATAATGAATGTTACCAGGTCATTAGATAAGGATAATCACTTGTGAGGCGTGTTTGGGTGGTCAAGGCCAAGACATCGTTCATTTGTAATGAGTTCCTTATACTGCTACATAATGGCTGCAACCATGTCTCCAACGTGATAAAGGTAGCTACAAAAAAAATAGATCATTAGTTATTAGTGTCTGAATTGTGGAAACCTTGGTTTCCGGATCTTTGAAGCTACTAGGAATGATCGTTGTTCATATTATTAACATAATCAAAGCGGAATTAGAACAACAACCATTAACAAGGTGTTTAGACACACTGAACATGAATTAAAACAAAAGGGTTGTTCATTATATTAATAACAAACAACCACTAGACGTGTATACATTTAATCCCACGTCTAGTGCACACACGCTTTAGGTTTACATTGTAAAATATGAATGATGAATAAAACCTAAGACCCTTGGTTCCTTTTATAGTGTAAGGATTAGGGTTTACAAGAGATAATAACAAATAAACAAGTAAATCTTCTATTTAAATAAACTTATGCAGAATATATCTTGCATGTTTATCTAAATAGAAGCTTCCATAAGCTTCTTGTCTACGTTTCTATCAACTCTTAAATTGCATGTGACAATGCTTGGATTGCATACGACAACTCTTGAGCCAACAACGCTTAGTTTGTTCTTGTCAACGCTTGAATTGCTCTTGACAACGCTTAGACAATATCTTCATGTTTTCTTTGTTTTTGAGTTTCTGCCACATCAACTTTTTGACCCAACAATCTTCCCCTAGTTGATGTCGGCAAAACTCTATGTGTATCTCTTGTAAGTTGTACATGATCTTCAAATTGCTTCCCCTCAAGTGTAGCATGTATGTCTTCCCCTTTTTGTCACATCAACAGGGAAGTAACCAATGTATGCAATCTTGAAGATTCTCCAAATGTAGCTCTAAGTAATAATCTTGAAGAAAAATAAATAAAGTATTCTTGATGTAGAAGTAGAATAACCCAACCTTATGTTATATGTCTTGTACTATCCATGTGATGAAAAACTTATATGAAAACGTAAAGTATAAGCAGACCTCGATCTCTTGTCAATATTCTCATCCTTTGTGAGACACTGAGCACGATAATGTAACTCCTTCAAGTGTTATGACAAGTCTTCGTCACCAACCAAGTAAGCACAAACAAGTTATCTTCAAAAGTAATGTTGACCAGACACGACTTTTTAAGATATGATAGAACACAAACTCGCAAAAATCTTCTTCAAACATCAAACTTACCATAAGAATTCTTCCCCTTAAGCTAACACCTCTTCATGAAGACTCTCATTATCTCATGAATTGTTGCTAACTCGCTTTAAGATCATTAATTCCGTTTAAAAATATCCGAGCCATAAATATCAACATGATATTCTAAATTAAAACGGAGATTCCATGTACCTTCGTGTGTAATTTCCTCCTTTTTGTGTGCAAAAAACGTACCAATTTTCTCAAACAGCAGCTATTCTTTTGTTATCCGAGAACCTTCATTGTCCAATATCTTAATCGCATGCATTGTCAGATATCGGACAACACCTATCAACGCTTGAGCAAGCGTTTCTCGGACAACTCATGTCAACGCCTATTCTGTCAGCGTTCACTTATTCCTTGTCAGCGTCAAAATTACAAACGTCAGCGGCTAACTCCATCTGTGCCTACAACCTTCATCAGCGACTAAAATACAATGTCACAATGGATAAATATCACTATGACCTCGTATACCAATGTGATCCATTGTGACATATGTAACAATTTACCAGCCCAATCTTTGTAGCCCACATCACACGCATATTATATTGACCACAATGATATCTAAACTTCACATGAGCAATAATAATATAGAATACGTGAATGAGTTTTGGTCTAGGATCATTGTTTATAATTCTCAAAACTCAGCCGTGCCTTTTGACTTTCACAACCAATCGTATGCAATTCTTGCAATTCTTGCATATACTACTTTTGCTTTGTCTTGGAATCACAATGTCAATCCCACATGAATAATTTCCACACAAGCACCTCCATTGGTCCATACGTACTCACTTATTGTAGACGTGATATATATCTTGAACCACAAATGCACTTTCCTTGATATTTGCATCCATGAATCAGTACACCGTCCTTTTCTTTTGTTTAGCAGATAATCACTTCCCACGTCTTACAATAGTATAACAGCATCATGTATCACATAGAAATCAGTCTTGGACCATGCGAATATAAACTAATAAATCTGTCTCACATCACTTTCATTCTTTAAACCATGCGAATATAAACCCAAGAATAAAGTCATAAAATATAATATCCCATGACTACTTTCAAACAGCCTGTAATATCTTTGCTCATATCACATCCGCATTGTCGTCTTTTGTGGCCGTCAATGAAAACAAATCTTATGGAAATCATTCGTGTGAACACCAAATCAAATTACCATGTGAACACAAAGTCATATGACCATGTGAACACATAATAATTCAACCGTGTGAATATAATGATCATGTGAACACAATCTTTATAAGGCATGATCTCCATTTAATATACGTAACCCACATAGACATCCTTTTACTGCTATAGAAACGATCTAGGGTTTATTTATAATCCATTTTCTTGCTTCTTTTATAACCACAATCATGATGCAAACATCCCTTTTTCTGGTATAGAAACAATCTAGGGTTTTGAGAAACCCTAAATCATTATTTTATGTAAAATCAGAAAAGTTTGTACCTTCTTTGCAGCCAACTTCGACCTCAAATATCTTTCTGATAAAAGCTCAAATCGAAAATCCCTTCGGTGAGATTCTAGACACAAGTGCCAAGAATCTACAGTTCAAAAATCACGAAGATCCAACGGTTAACGAAGGAGAGATCGTGTTTTGAATATGGCTGTTCACAGAAAACTGCATTCACTCAGTGCTGACTTTGACGCTTAATAACTTTTTCCTGGGGATAAAACTTGACAATCCCTCCGGTGGATGTCTAGATATATGTGTATAGAATACACACAAAAAATTTCATGACGATCCAATGGTTCAATCAAAAGTTATGACCTTCTGAATACTGCTGCGCACACAAAAACGTCCAGAAAAACCCTAGACGGATTTTTCTTCTTTTCACCATACACGAACACCTTGTTGGTCCTAGCATCACGAGCCAAGAGGCTCTGATACGAATTGTGGAAACCTTGGTTTCCAGATCTTTGAAGCTACTAGGAATGATCATTGTTCATATGATTAACATAATCAAAGCGTAATTAGAACAACAACCATTAACAAGGTGTTTAGACACATTGAACATGAATTAAAATAAAAGGGTTGTTCATTATATTAATAACAAACAACCACTAGACGTGTATACATTTAATCCCACGTCTAGTGCACACACGCTTTAGGTTTACATTGTAAAATATGAATGATGAATAAAACCTAAGACCCTTGGTTCCTTTTATAGTGTAAGGATTAGGGTTTACAAGAGATAATAACAAATAAACAAGTAAATCTTCTATTTAAATAAACTTATGCAGAATATATCTTGCATGTTTATCTAAATAGAAGCTTCCATAAGCTTCTTGTCTATGTTTCTATCAACTCTTAAATTGCATGTGACAATGCTTGGATTGCACACGACCACTCTTGAGCCAACAACGCTTAGTTTGTTCTTGTCAACGTTTGAATTGCTCTTGACAACGCTTAGACAATATCTTCATGTTTTCTTCGTTTTTGAGTTTCTGCCACATCAACTTTTTGACCCAACATGAATATCTTTTAGAAACACCGTCAAAATTCTTTATTTTCAAAATTTTCATTTAAAAACCTTACCGGCATCAGCTCGCAACCTCCCAATACATTGGACCTGTTGAAGTATTGTAAATGCTGTTGAAGTATTGTAAATGCTCCCGTAAGCAAAGTGTACGCTTCCTTAAACATTCCCTGCAAGTTTGTAACAGTCGATAATAATTTTTGAAGCAACAATACATGATTTATAGTTTTAAACCTACAAATTCAGTTTAAAATATACACTTTCAAAACAGAATCCAACATGTTTTTCAACGAATGGAACTCATTCAATTTTATCCAAATACGATGATGCCTATAAAAAAACAAAAGTATGTCAAAAGTAAGTGTAGAAACTAGAAGGGGTTGAATAGTTTCTTAAATTTACTTGTTAAAAGACGGTTTTCAAAAATCCTTTTTAAAAAAACTTAGGCTTGAGCAAATATGTGAAACCTTCTTATACACAATATGAACAAGGGATAGTGCAACTAAACTAATAATCACAAGTATAAAGAATAATGAATGTAAAGAGATAAGGAAAAGAAATATCAAACCAAACACCAAGGATTTATAGTGGTTCGGCAACGAAGCTCACTCCTCGTCCCTACTCCACTCCTCGAGTACTCCTTACACGAGAGTTCACTAATTAACAAGCTCCTTAAGGTGGAGAAACCGTACATAACGTTGCTTAACCAATTTCCGACTCTAAGCTAAAAGTCGAGCCCTAATCTTAGCTAGGAACAATCTACACCAATATACTTTAAGGACCAAGTATTAACCTTTATACATACACAACTTCCAAATAGACACGACTACTTGGATATTCACAACAATGAATAAATAAGATTTGATCTTTAATGGATCTTTGAGGTAGACACAACACTTCAAGGATAAAAGTGTTCTTCTCTTTGAACTTGAAGAGTAAAAGATGGGAGAAGAAAGATTCACTTATAGACAAGTAGTAATCAACCAAATGACCAAGGATTTGAGTGATTTTAGAAGTATGAAAGAATCTGGAAATATATGTGCAAAAGAGGTGAAGAGAAAATCTGAGAATGGTCCACTATTTATAAGACAAGGCTCCAACGGCTATATCTGGCCGCGGTTCCTTATAGCTACCCACGGTTACTTATAGATAAGGAACCGCATAGCCACTTAAGGAGCCGCCGGAGTAGACTCCGCTCCTTTTTGTATTTTAGTGGTATGGTTCAAATATGGTGATTAAAATATCTTGAAAGGATATTCTAAACCAAGATAGAATATGCCATTTTCAAATTTTCAAATAGTTAATTTAGTAAAACATTTTCTTAAAAATAAAGTCTAATAAAAACTTGTCACACTTAATAAAAAGTGAGTTTTAAGAAAATATTAAATCCTTGATCACTTAATTAGGATGAGTAATTTTTTGTACATACCTTAAGTGATGATGGTTGAAATGAAAAATACTTGAACTCAAGAATTCATTTTTCGTTATTTTCGTAAATGCTTGTTTTTACATATTGTTGTAATCAAAACAAAGCGAGATCAAAAAATGCAATTAACGTTTTTAGGCATCATTGCATTAACACTCTTCTCCTTTTTGATTTCGATAATACATAAACTCAATCACATAAAAAACAAGATTTTCGAAGACGAGTTTATTTCACTTCTCCCCCTTTGTCGAAGCATAAAGGTTGCAAAAGTCTTTGTAGAAGAGAAGAATCAGACTTTGCAAATGCTCCTCTTTGGTGCTTACTCCTTGCTTGGGGCACCAAGGAACCGAGATATGGTGACAAGCTACATAGAAGGGTTAGTAGAAGAGAAGAGACACCCAACAAGATATAGCAAAGGTCACATAAAAAAATTAATGAGAAGAGACCAAGATCCAAGATAAGTCATGTTAAAAGAAAAACATGAATAAAAGACACAAGGAAACAAAACATACAAAGATGTATGTAAAGAAAAAGAAGCCAAAAGAAAAGCATAAATATAATCCTAGTTAAATTAGAACTCTAAGATTTTCTTGAACTAGATGTCTTGAAGGTAAGCAACCAATGCTTAGATAAAAGACAAATTAGTGGCGGAAGGAGGTGGTGGTGGCTTGGTAGTAATCTCATAGTTATAGTTAAGAAGAGGTTTGACTAAGAGACTTTTTTTTGTAATTCAACTCCTCATAGATATGAGCCATAGCAAGATGTTGATATTGACAACAATGACAATATGTTCCATGATGCATGACATTATCATGTGAAGGAGGAAGAACACTAAAGGCTAGTGGTGGAAGAAAAGAAGTTCCACAATCAACATTCTTAGGAGGAGAAGAAATGTGATTTTGAGTGTTCTTGGGTGAATTGGGATTGAAAGCAATTGGAGAAAATTGAGGAGAATCAAGGCTTTCATTTGGAGAATAAGACATTTTGATTTGAGAAAGGATACAAAATGCTTAGGGTTAAATAGAGAAAGCTCAAGATATATTGAGGGTGGTCAAAGGGTTGAAACAAAGATTCCAAAAAGTATTGGAACAAATTTGGAGTTTCAAAAATACCCGAAATAGGAAGCACTGCCTACGGTTCCTTTTCTCCACCGGCGGTTCCATATTGATATGGAGCCGCGGTCTCTTTAAAGAACCGCCTACAGTGGGTGGATTTTGGTGATGGAGGATTTTCTAATTCAGCAAATCCTATTTTTCTAGTCTAACTAATCATAGAGATATGCCAAAAAGCAAAGATAGACAAAGAAAACACACAATAACTCACCAAACAAGGTTTTGACCAAAATACATGGATTTTAAAGAAAATCGATGTTGGAGGTGTGTTGAACTAGTCAATAATTATGACACAATGATCCTCCATAGTTCACTTTTGTTCTTGCTATACTTGAGAGACACATACATATGAATCATCACACAATGATTGACAAGTTGAACCAAATATAATGTCATCACCATATATTTGTACGATAATGAGGTGAGAACCTTTCTTCTTTGTAAAGAGCGTATTGTCTACCATCCCCATGGTATACTCATGTTTTACAAGAAACACTTTAAGTCTATCATACCAAGCTTTGGGTGATTGTTTGAGACCATAAAGAGCTTTCTTAAGCTTGTAAACATGATCCAGTTTCTCAAAATCAATGAAGCCGGGAGGTTGAGCCACATATACCTCCTCATTGATCAAACCGTAAGAAACGCACTCTTTACATCCATTTGTTGAAGCTTAAAGTCTAAGGCACAAGCGTAGGCTAAAAGGATTCTAATGGATTCTAATCTTGCTACGGGTGCGTATGTCTCGTCATAATCAATGCCTTCTTGTTGATTTTTGCCTTGAGCTACAAGTCTAGCTTTGTTACGAGACACAACACCATCCTCGTCTAACTTATTCCTATCTACCCATTTGGTTCCTACAATGGTATAACTTCTAGGTGGAGGAACAAGTTCCCAAATGTCATTTGCAATGAATTGATTCAATTCTTCTTGCATAGCGATGACCCAACTCTCATCCATCAAAGCTTCTTTAACATTCTTTGGTTCAATCAAGGAGACGAAACAAAAGAAGTTACTTTGATTTTGGACTTGAGATCTTAGGGTCCTTTGATTTAATTCGCCTATGACGTTGTCGAGAGCATGATCCTTTGACTCCTTAATGTTTACTCCCTTTTCAACATTAAGGTCTTCAACTCCTATGTTTCTAACATATTTGGCATTAAATATGTATATTTCTTCCAAGTCATCATCTACCAAAGGTGGTGTCTTAGATGAAGGAGGGGTTTCATCAAATGTCACGTTAAGTGATTCTTCAATTACACCTGAGGTTCCATTAAGGACTATGTAGGCTTTGCTAGTTTGTGAATAACCTAAAAAGAAACCTTTGCACGAATTTGGGTCGAACTTAGTAAGGTAATCTTTGGTGTTGAGAATGAAGCACTTGCTTCCAAACACCCTAAAGTATTCCAACGAGGGCTTATTACCTTTAAGAATCTCATAGGGGTCATTCCTAGGAAAGGTCGAATAAGAATTTAGTTAAGAATATAGGTCGATGTGTCCACGGCATTGCACCAAAACTTTTGAGGCGAAGATTGCTCCTTTAACATCGTCCTACTCATCTCTTGGATGGTCCTATTCTTCCTTTCAAGTACCTTATTTGATTGTGGAGTGCGAGGAGCCAAGAAGTTATGGGTAATACCATGAGCTTCACAAAAGGCACTTAATTGCACTTCATTATCAAATTCCCTACCATGATCCGTCCTAATAGAGACAATTAAACATCATATTTGATTTTGGATTCTTCGACTAAAGATTTCGAAGTGATCGAAAGCCTCATTCTTAGACGCCAAAAATCTAGTCCAAGTGAATCTAGAATAGTCGTCAACTATGACTAGGGTATAAAGGTTACCTCTATAACTCCGTATGGTGGAAGTTCCAAAGAGATCCATATGTAGAAGCTCTAAGCACCGAGAGGTCGATACCAAATTCTTGGCTTTGTGACTTGAGTGAACTTGCTTCCCAAATTTGCAAGCATCACAAAAGTGACTATCAAACTTCATCTTGGGGAGATGTCTTACCAACTCCTTAGAGACTAAAGATTGAATTAAACGCATATTAGCGTGACCTAATCTCCTATGCCAAAGAGTAGAACTATTGTAAAACCCAAAAATTTGTTTGTATTTTATTTTATTATTATATAACTTAAAGTTTAATTTATAATAACCAAGGTTTAAAAAAATGAATGTCATTATAATAACTATAATAAACTAAATCAGTGTAATGTATTATTCTTGAACAAATAAGTATCATTTCTAAATTTTTTAAATTGACATGCGTATCAATTATTGCACAATTTACGGCATAAACAAAGGCAATGTCTGAATTTAGTTAAAGACATTAAATGGCTTCCTCAGCTTCACACGTTTGTTACGATAGAATATCTACACATTTACATATATACATAGACACGGTGACCCTACCCTAATAAACAAACAAATAAAAGCCTCCATAGTGTTAAGATTGGCGTCGTCCATGGTTGGGTTAACATTAGCTTCGCTCATGTTCTTGTTCATTCGAGTTGCGGTTCACGCTTAGATATAGGGTCGACTCGTGCGAGGGTCGGAGGGTAGCAGGAAATATTTGGGTTCTCCTAAGACTTCAAACTCCGTGTTGTGGTTTTTGGTTCGTGTTCGGGTAATTCGTTTCGGTTCCAGTCGCTGAAGGTTTATTGCTTCATGATTGGGCGGATTTTTGGTTTACGTTTAGTTGCTCGCATTAGTTTGGTTTGGGTATGATCGAGTCTCGTTGAAGTCTCATGTTAGTGTTCGGATCGGTGTTTACGATTTTGTTCATGTTCGCATTTTTGTTTCCACTATTCATCGCTTAGCTCCGTTAGAGTTTTGTAGATCGAATTTGTTGGGTACTCTTTGAGTTGCTTATAAGGTACGAATATTCCTATATCTCTACTATTATTTGTCTCCTTCATTTCGATTGATTGTACGGATATTCTGTCCTTCAGTATAGACATTTCCTTTCTATGCATGATTAGGATTCCCCGTCTGCAGCCATCTGTTTTTCCCCAGTTATATGTTTTAAAACATTACATGATTTGCCATGATAACTATGTTAACTGTCTGAGCTTTACATACATGCATGACCAGTTTCATCTAGTTACGGAGGTACCATAACCATGACACTTGAGGCACCGATGTTAGTGTTATCAGTGGGGCGTATGGGTGCATCCTAGTTTATCAGTTTATCAGTTTACAATTATCAGGTGAATGTGGTGTGTGCTCTACATCCTTTACATAGGATTCGATCCCTTCACCCAGATTATTATTTAGAGGTCACCCCTCTAACAGCATGACGAGGTCACCCCTTGATGAGATGGCATTTATACATGATCTCATCGTTCTTTTCGGGCTTTAAATGCATTAAAATGTCATAAAATACCATATATATATATATGCTTGTATTTGTTTACTTGTGTGTTTTAGGTATATCGTGAAAAAGACAAAAGATCACAAAAACAAGGAAAAACGGACACGAGAAACGAAGTCGTACAAAGAACCGGGCCCTAGTTCATGAATTATCCAAGAAAAACCCTTGAAGACTTGAAGATGTACAAGATTGATCCTCAAAATATGAATAAATGACACTTAAAACCCTTGTATATTCATAATTACAAGTTTGGTCCTTTAAGTTTATCAAAATTACAAAAAGGTCCTTCAACTTTGAAGAATTGGAAAGTTTAGTCCCTCATCAATTCTAAATTGTCAATTATGGTCCCTCATGAAGTCAAAGATCAAAGAAGACCCTTGAAGATCAAGAAAATTACACTTCTAGTCCTTTAAAAATGGATTAAACATCAAAAGGACTAAAGTTGTAAATAGCCTAAACTTGTAAAAACCCTAAAACCTTGTTTAGAAACTTTTTGTGGCCAATGTATGAAATCAAAAACTTTGTTTACAAAGGAAAACGGGTTTCCTTAAAAAAATAAACTTGTTATTCATTGTTTTCCAAAAACTAAGGGCCAAAGGTGTACAAATGAAACATTCAAACATATTTTTGCGCCAAACACTTACCTTTCCACCAAAACCGGATCAAACATATTTACTATTCACCCACATGAACCCAGTTACCATCCCACTTAAATCAAAGGGTAAATCAAAATTACCTTAACACACGCTTGATTCACACAAGCAAAAACCCATCCCACACACAAAACCCCAATCCCCACTCACCAAGTGACCCCACCATTCAAGCCGTCCACCTATCACATCACACCTTAACCTCCAAGGCATGACACGTGGCTAAATCAACAGCTGAGACTCCTTGCTTGGTCACAAAGCTAAAATAAACGATTTTGATGCATTTGGACAACTCAACTACACAATTTGTCTAGAAGATTCAAGGGCATTTTAGGGACTTCATAGCTAGGGTTTTCTCATTGTAATCTCAGCCCTTGTGGCCTATATAAGGACTCCTCAACTTGTGAGAGAGCCTTGTTCCAGTTTTACCTTTTAAACATTGTAATTCTTTTTAAAATTTTATAAAAGTTGGTATTTTGAGAAAATTGTAATTCCTTTTTATGTTTTTAAAAGTTGGTGTTGTTTAAGGGTAATTCTGAGTTCCATTTGATGTTATAAGTGTGCTTAAATCTTGTGGTTTAAGGACGTTTATGTTTGGTAAGGTTTTCAAGTTTGAAATAAACTTGAAAATATGTTTCTGTTTTTGATTATTTGCTTGTACTAATCCTTAACCAAAAGCTATAAGCTCTTACAAGCTTGTTGACACCAAGCTTGTGAAGGGGTTTGAGCCTTTGGTTGGGATGTTTGTTGCTTGTGTTGAAGAAATCAAGTCCTTGAGTTTCTACTTTGAAACATCAACCAAGGCAGTCATTCATCTCCTTTGTTGAAGTACCTTGGTCTTGTTCTAGTTGTTGAACAAGGTCCAAGGAGCATTGTTGATCCTCCTAGGATGTTGTGGAGGATAGGTATAATCTCTTGTTAAGATTCCTCTAAAAAATCACATGATATTGTCTATTTATGTTTTTCTATGTGATTTGGTGTTTTTGTGTTTTATGGTTGGTATCTGTTAGTTGTCACTTAGTTTAGCTATTTGATCTATAAAATCAGTATGTTACTTGTAAAAATAAGAAGTTTGTTTGAAAAGGGCTTATTAAAGGATTGTTTATGATTACTGGTTCATAAGGCCTTGTGGCCTTGTGCCCTTAGTTCTTAGGGTTTGGGAGGTCTAAACAAGTCATATTAAACAAGTTTTAGTCATTGGTTAAGTTTCTGAAAGTTTGGAAAAAGGATTTCAAGTTTTACAAAAATCTGATAAAAAGTGTTTTGGAATTGGTCAAACACATCAGATCCAATAACTTCTTTGTTTGTTGGATCTAAGGTTGAAATCAGGTTTGGTAATAGTTTAGGTGATAAGCTATCTGTGCATTATCTATTTTTTGAATTTGGTGGCTTATTGAAGGAGCTAGAGCTTATCAAAGTTGGCTGAAGTGGTCATTTGCATCAGCAAAGTGACCACCTCATTTTGTACTTGCATTTGTCATTCTAGTGTATGCCCTGCTTATTTATTGCTTGGATCTTGTTTATGTGATGCTTGTGAGTGAATTTTGCTATTTGGTGTGCCTTGTATCTGGCTTATAAGCTAACTGGCTTATTAAGCCCTTTTTGCCAAAATCTGTCATCAATTGGTCAACTGACCTCTTGATTCACAAGGACTCCTCCTTGAGTTCTTCAAAAAAGTTGCTTATAACAAGCCCATAAACCATCCCTGATCATTTGGTGAACTTTGGAGCACTTTGACTTTTGGTCAAATAAGCACAATTTGGCTTATTTTTGAGAACTGCTTATTGGTACATGCAAAAACTTGGCTTTTGTAATAGAACTGATTTTTCTTTGCTTAATAACAAGTATGGAAGGTTACAAGTCTTTTGGTTAAGCTTTTGCTAGAAAACTAGCTTATTTAGCTTTTTCAGCCAGCTTATTGGTTCACACAGCTTATTCTACTTGGCTTTTTGTGATTTTCTTGATTGATTATTCTTAGTTAAGCTATTTGTGAGCTTTTGCAACAAACCAGAGCTTCTGAAACAACCTAGAACTCTAACACGACTATTTTGTCTTTTAGTGAAATTGTTCTTTGCTTATTTCTGGCTTATTGAGTGAGCTTTTTCAAAATTTCTTTTTACAGATCTCTTAGGCATCTCAAAAGAAGGTTGTGTGTTTAAGCAGAGCTTATGGCATTGGCTTATTGCTTAATGGGCTTATTGGCCCAATAAGAATAAGCTGTTGACCTTTTAAGCTGTGATAAGCTCAAAACTAGCTTTTGGGCCTTCAGACTTTTGTTCTTAGAATTTAATTTTGAGTTAGATAGGGCTTTTTCAGGTGATTTGGGCCTAGTTTGACTTTTTGGTCCCAAAAGCCCATTAAGGTTGACTGATTTTGCTTTTAGCCCATTTGGGGGCCCATTAGGGGTAATTTGGTAATTTCACTTTCATTTGCTGATTATTTAGGTTAAATAAACTAGTTTGCAAGTTTTTAGAATTTTTTTATAATTTTTGGATTGTTAATATTATTTTAATATTATTTTATTATTAAATTTCAAATTTCACATTTTTGCACTTTTTATATTTTTCTTAGGTTTAATACATTAAAATAGGATTTTTGCAACTTTTAGATTAATTTTATCATCATTAGATTAATTTTTATAATCATTTTAAGTTTTAATAGTTTTTAAATCATTTTAAACAGTTTTTTTATTTTAAAAATTTATAAAAATAGTTTTTAATCTTTTTAGGTCATTTTAGATGTTTACCAATTGAAAAATCTTTATTTAGGCTTTTTGATAATTAATTTGATTTTTAGGGCTTTAATTAGCATTTAAAAATTAATATTTAATTAATTAAAAGGTTTGAAAAAGTTTTGATCATTGATAAACTCTTAGTTTCATTAATTTGATTTTTGGTAATTTTTTGGGAATTTTTAGATTTAATTTTTATTTTAGCCCTTTTTTCGGTTTTACGTTTAGTCGTAGTAGTAATTAATTTCACGTCTTTGTCATTCTATTTTCTCATCCCCTTATCTCAAATATTAATCTCAAATCAATTACGAATTATTCACACACATATACCTCATTGGGAAACGAACTTCATTTGGGTCATTTGTACACGGCTTTCCTAAACCGTCGTATTTAATACTTTCCCTATTTACCTCCTTTTCCTAAAGGTGTGGTAAAACACTACAATCATTTTGGCGCCGCTGCCGGGGAGGTGTGTCGTGATTAATTTATCTTGTTGTTTTTAATATTAACCAAAAATAGTATTTGTATTAGTATAAATCTACTAATACGTATTGTCGGTTTTTTCGTTTTTCTTATGAACTTATTATTACTATATTGTATTAAGTATCACAATCAATACAAAATATCTCCAAAAGTGTGAAAATACAACCTTAATTGGGATTTGATCTCCTAATTATTGTATTCGAATCTCTAACAAAAAGAAAAAGGAAAAAATAGATAAATACTTTCGTGAAGCTCGATTTTGAAAAATACAAACTATAAGGTGGGTATAAGGCGGGTATTATAAAATATACCCTAAGGAAAAAGGCTATTAAGTGCTTCGCGCCGCCTCGTTTCCCCGCTTGCTTGTGAGTATTTTGAGATTGAAGGCTAATCGAGGGTTTTGCCGCCCAAAGTATTATTACGTATCATATATATTTGCTTGGTTTTCTTTGTGATTAAACCCTCTTGAACAATTTGGTTTTCACCAAAGTTCTAAAGTCATTCGAAGGTGTTCACTCCACGTGATCGTTTTCATTCTTTTGAGGCTTCTTTAATCAAGAGTTTGATTCGAGGATAGATTTGGTAGATTGTTGTCTACGAAGATACACCAAAATCCAAAAAAATTAAAAACAATCAAAAACACAAAAAAAATTGAAAATTCACAAAACACCCAAAAAGAATCTTCTTTGCTCACCTCCCATTCTACGTGAAGTTTATGCTAACTCGTAGTCAAGCAAAACGAGCTCGTAAACGTCGTCAAAATCAAGGAAATCAAGAGACGTTGATTGAAGAACAAACTCCAATTGTTGAACCTATTGTAGAACAAGAAGTCGTCATGGCTAATCGTACTATGATGGAGTTGCTTCAAGCACCCACCGAGGGTTTTGGAGAAGCTATTGTGATTCCCGCTATCCTTGAGGATAATTTCGAAATTAAGACGGGTTTGATGTCGATGTTGCAAGCAAATAAGTTTATATGTCATGAGAAAGACAACCCGCATTATCACATAAGGAATTTTAATCGTCTCACCGCAACTAGCAAGTTTAAAGATGTTCCACATGACGCCATTAAGATGATGTTGTTTCCATACTCGTTAGATGGACCCGCTAAAATTTGGCTCGAGAAAGAACCGCCAAATTTGATTTTGACATGGAATGATCTCGTTTCTAAGTTTGTGAACCAATTTTTTCCACCATCTAAAAGAACACATTTGAAAAATGAGATTTCAAGGTTTACACAACGTAATAATGAAAGTTTTTCAATGGCATGGGAACGATTTAAGGAAATGTTACATGAATGTCCACACCATGATTTTTCGGAATTGCATCAAATAGATACTTTTTATAATGGGCTTAATGATCATGAACGAGATTATTTGAATGCCGCCGCGAGTGGTAATTTTTTGTGCAAAACGACCGATGAAGCCTTAAAGATTATCGAGAATAGATCTAAGGTTTACAACCCTCGTAACACACCGAGTGTTGCCAATATGGGTTCGTCATCGTCGTCATCGTCTCGTAGCATTAATGCCTTACATGATGAAGCTAATGAGGAAAATCGGTTTTTCGATAGGTTTTCAAATCTTATGACTCATTGGAAAGCACAAGATGCTTTGAATTCCGCTTCGGTTAAAGCGGTTGATAAGAGTTGTTTGTCTTGTGGTGGAGCTCATGATATTTCCGAGTGCATTACCACCGGTGGTAACACTTCGAGTGCTTACGTAGCAACGGGAACTTACAACCAAAACGGCCAAGGTTCCCGCCCAAATCAAGCTCCACCAAATCAAAATGTTAATAACTATCGAAACAACAACCAAAATGGTGGTTATCAAGGCAATTCGCGTAACTACAACAAAGGTAATTATCAAAGTGGGAATGGACAAGTTGCAAATCAAAACCAAAACCGTGATTTTCAAAACACTACACAAGGTTTTCAAAATGCTCACACTAAAAATCTTCAAGGAGAATTTTTGGATTATGTTAAAGCAAATGATGCTAAGTTTGATAACATGCAACGTGAGATGATTAACTTAAGATCCGAGTTGAAAAACGAGCTTAAAAACGAACTTGCTAATGAACTTAAGACTCATGCAAATAAAATGGAAGGAAATGTTCAACATCAAAGTCACCCTCGGGGGAAGAATAATTCCATTCACTTGCGAAACTGCTAAGAAGAATAGCTTTTCTCTGAATCCGCCACTCACTCTCTTTCGGGTAGGGTTAACAAGAAAGTCAAAGCAATCTCCTCAACCTAGAAAGAGAACTCCGGGATCTTCTTTTTCTTCTTAAGAACCCGAAGGCGAACTAATCCGTCTTGGTGCAGCTCCTAGTCCTGATCGATTGGCTACCGGGTGTTCACTCAAACTAAAAAGAAAAAAAAATGGAAATAGTGAATCAAGATCTAGACTGTCCTCTATCCGGAGAGATATGCCCCTATGAGCGACTATGCCAATCTTTATATGTTTTGGCCACGTGCGTTTCCGCTAAGAAGAAGAAGGTTTGGATCTTTAAACCTTAAGAGGATGCTATCGAATGTGCTCTTGGCGCACGTGAGGGATGAACCGTACGAGCACGTCCTTTGTCACCCTCCACCGCGCTTACGGCTCTATACCCCAACCCAACTTGCTCTGACCCCGGGTCCTTCCTTTCTATTCCTCGGTAAGTGTACCGTAGGAGCATGGGGGGCGGTATCTGCTTTTGACTGATAGAAAGCATCCCTCTTTTGTCCCTTCTGACCGAACCCGCCAAAAACAAAAATATAAATAGAGAAAGTTTTGATTGCCGGGAGAGTTGCGTCGGAGACATCTTTATCCTCTTCAACAAAATCAACAAAATATGGAACAAGGACAACATGAGATTAAGCAAGAATTGTTAAAAGCGGATTTAAGGCAATCAAAATTTGAAGACCGAATGGCAAAAATGTTTGAAGCAATCACGTGTAAACCCTCTTCCTCGGGTGGTCTTCCTAGTGATACCATTGCAAACCCGATGGGAGAAATGAAGGTTATTACTACACGAAGTGGTAAAACTTTCAAGGAGCCAATCTCTCGTCCAAGTACTTCTACGGAGAAGGAAATCGAGAAAGAGCCTGAGGTGATGGTCGAAAAGGAGCATATCACAAGCCCACGAAGTACCACTCAAACCACACCTACGGTTGAACCAATACCAATCATGGAACCCGAGATTCCAAGGCCGTTGCCTAATGTCCAACCCACACCACCCTTACCTTACCCTTCGAGACGAAACAAAGAGAAATTGCAAGAACGTAACAAACAACAAATCGAGCATTTTATAAAAATCTTTCAACAAGTGCATTTTGATGTGAGTTTAGCCGACGCGTTGTTATATATGCCTTGTTTTGCTTCCACTTTTAAAAGTATGATGAGCGATAAGGAAAAGCTTTCAAAGCTTGCTAATTGTTCTTCGATTTATCTTAACCGCATACAGGAAAAAGTTGGTGTCCCCAGAAAGTTTCTCATTCCTTGTGACATACAAGATATGAAAGAATGCCTCGCCTTGGCCGATCTTGGTGCGAGCATTAATTTGATGCCATTTTCCATTTGGAAATCGCTTTCGCTTCCGGATCTTACTCCTTCGAACATGTCTATCGAGATGGCTGATCATTCTACGATTTTAGCATGTGGAGTAGCCGAGGATGTTTTCGTGAAAGTGGGGAAGTTCTACTATCCCGTTGATTTTATAGTAGTTGACATCCCCGTAGATCCTCAAGTTCCTCTAATTTTAGGTCGTCCATTTTTAGACACCTCGAGATCGCTTATCGACGTTCATGCAAGAACTATTACTTTGAAATTCAACGAAGAGGAACTTGTTATAAACGCTACTCAAAACTCAAAACCTTCTCATGTTTATGCAATCACTACCATCAATCACATTGACTTAGTTGATGTGGTTTGCGATGAGTTTTCACAAGAAGTGTTAGGTTTTTCTGATAGTTCGTCAAGTGGCAATCCCACTATTTTGGATCCAATTCTTGCTAATTCTACACCAAATCTCACTCCATTCCAAGGAGGCGATTTTACCTCAAATGAAATCCACAATGAAGATGAGGTGATTATTAGTGATGATACTTCTATTCCACCATTTCTTCCGCCGATGGAAGTTATGAGTGTTGAGAAAAAATCTTCAATCGAGGAACCGCCTATCCTTGAATTGAAGGTTCTTCCATCTCACCTTGAATACGCATTCTTGGAAGGTGATGACAAGTTGCCGGTTATTATTGCAAAAGGTCTTGCTAATAATGAAAAAAACGAGCTCTTGAAAATTCTTAAAGCTCATAAAGGGGCAATTGCGTGGAAAATTTCCGACATTAAGGGTATTGACCCAAACTTTTGTACTCACAAGATTTTAATGGAGGAGGACTACAAACCCGCAATTCAAAGTCAAAGAAGGGTAAACCCCAAAATTCACGATGTCATAAAAAAGGATGTTTTTAAACTCCTTGAAGCGGGAATGATTTATCCTATCTCCGTAGCCCATGGGTGAGCCCAATCCATTGTGTCCCTAAAAAGGGAGGAATGACCGTTGTGCCTAATGAAAACAACGAGTTAATTCCCACTCGTGTTGTGACCGGTTGGAGGGTGTGTATTGACTACCGAAAGTTAAGTGACGCCACTCGTAAAGACCACTTTCCTTTGCCCTTCATGGATCAAATGTTGAAGCAACTCGCGGGAAATGAATTCTATTGCTTTTTAGATGGTTTTTCCGGTTACTTTCAAATCCTTATCGACCCTCATGATCAAGAGAAGACTACGTTTACGTGTCCTTATGGAACGTTTGCTTATCGTAGGATGCCTTTCGGACTTTGTAATGCACCGAGTACGTTTCAACGGTGTATGATGGCTATTTTTCATGATATGATCGAGAAGTCGATGGAACTGTTTATGGATGACTTTTTGGTGTTTGGCAATTCGTTTACGTCGTGTTTATCTAATCTCGAGAAAATGTTAAAACATTATGAAGAAACCAATCTTGTGCTTAATTGGGAAAAATGTCATTTTATGTGTAAACAAGGAATAGTCTTAGAACATAAGGTCTCGAAAGCAGGGATTGAGGTCGATAAATATAAGGTAGACGTCATCGCCAAGTTACCTCATCCCAAAACCGTTAAGGGAGTTAGGAGTTTCCTAGGCCACGCGGGCTTTTATCGTCGTTTCATCAAAGACTTTTCGAAAATATCTCGACCTATGACACACCTTCTTGAGAAGGATGCTGCTTTTATTTTCAATGAGGATTGTGTTAGAGCTTTCGAAACTCTCAAAAGGAAACTTACCGAAGCTCCCATTCTTGTTGCTCCTAATTGAGAATTACCCTTTGAAATCATGTGCGATGCAAGTGATTATGCTATGGGGGTCGTCTTAGGGCAACGTTATGAAAAGCATTTCCGTCCTATCCATTATGCTAGTAAGACGATGACCGAGGCTCAATTAAAGTATACCACAACGGAAAAGGAATTCCTTGCCGTGGTCTATGCTTTTGAGAAATTCCGACCTTATCTTGTCTTAACTAAAAGCATCGTGTATACCGACCATTCGGCTCTCAAGTATCTCTTAGCTAAGCAAGATGCTAAGCCGAGATTGCTTCGTTGGATGCTTCTCCTCCAAGAATTTGATGTCATCGTGCTCGACAAAAAAGGAGCCGAGAATCTAGCGGCCGATCATCTCTCTCGTCTAGAAGATCCTCACAAAGATGTTTTCGAGAACAAGGAAATCACCGAAACATTTCCTCTCGAGACTCTCGGTGTAGTGAATTCAAAAGACACCACCCCATGGTTTGCCGACATTGCAAATTACCATGCGGGCAATTTCATAATCAAGGGTATGACGACACAACAAAAGCAAAAATTCTTTCGTGACGTCAAGTTCTATTTTTGGCACGACCCTTATCTCTTTCGGGTTTGTGTGGATCAACTCGTTCGCCGTTGTATTTTTGGTGCCGAAGCTTCTAAGATCCTTAGAGCTTGTCACGAGGGACCCACGGGTGGTCACCACGGTGCTAATCTCACGGCTAAGAAAGTATTCGGTGCCGACTTCTTTTGGCCTTCTATCTATCGTGATGCACACGCACTTGTAAAGTCGTGTGATTCGTGCCAACGTCAAGGAACATCGTCTCAACGTGATGAAATTCCGCAAAACATAATTCAAGTGTGTGAGATTTTTGACATTTGGGACATAGACTTTATGGGGCCGTTCCCATCGTCTCATGGTAACAAGTATATCCTCTTCGTCGTCGACTACCTTTCTAAGTGAGTGGAAGCTAAGGCTTTACCTACTAATGATGCTCGTGTGGTAGTGAAGTTTTTGAAGCAACTATTCTCTCGGTTCGGAACCCTCGTGCTATTTTAAGCGATCGTGGAACCCATTTTTTTAATGACCAATTCGAGAAGGTCTTAAATAAATATGGAGTTACTCATCGTCTTTCTACGGCTTATCACCCGCAAACGAGTGGGCAAGTCGAGGTTTCGAACCGAGCTTTGAAGAGGATTTTAGAGAGGTCGATTGGAGAAAACCATGCTTCATGGTCCGACAAACTCGATGACGCTTTATGGGCCTTTAGGACCGCTTATAAGACACCTATCGGTTGTACTCCTTATAAGTTAGTCTATGGAAAGAATTGTCATTTGCCCATTGAATTGGAGCACAAGGCATATTGGGCCCTTAAGCATGCAAACTTTGACTTGAAGACCGCGGGAGATCACCGGAAAATACAATTGAATGAATTGGATGAAATAAGAGACAATGCTTATGAAAATTCATTAATTTTCAAAGAAAAGACTAAAAAGTTTCATGATGCAAAGATTAAAAACCGGGTTTTTAACGTTGGTGATCAAGTGTTACTTTTTAACTCTAGATTAAAGATATTTTCCGGAAAATTGAAATCTCGTTGGTCGGGTCCTTTCACCGTTACACAAGTGTTTCCTTATGGGACCATCGAGCTAGCTCAAAATGATGGTCCTAACTTCAAGGTGAATGGACATAGGCTTAAGCACTACTTTGGTGGGGAAATTCCTTCATTGGATGACCTCGACCAAGTCACCTTCCCCAAAGATAATTAGCATTGAGAGGATCGAGTCGAGCTCATGACTCGGTAATCAAAAACGAGGTGCCTCGTGGGGGAGATCCCATGCTTATCCTTTTATGCTTTCTAATAAATAATGAGAGGGGATTTGTGCCCTTCCAGCTCGTTGTCTCGTGGTTGTTTGTGATTGTGTTATCTAGATCATCATCATCATCTACGATTGAAGACTCCCGTGTTCGTTTACGTGAGCCTCCATCGTTTGCTTGAAGAAGTTTTTCACGAATCCATGACATATCCTTTATTGTTCTAACAATTATCTTTTAGCATACTTAATAAACGGCTTTAGATATATTGTTGATCACCCTTTCCATGCTAGATCCTAACAAATTCGATCTACAAAACTCTAACAGATGTAAGCGGTGAATAGTCAAAACGAAAAAAAAGAACATGAACGAAATCCAAATCACTCATTTGAACACTAACATGAGACTTCAACGAGACTCGATCATACGCAAACCAAAATAATGCGAGCAACTAAACGTAAACCAAAAATCCACCCAATCATGAAGCAATAAACCTTCAGCGAATGGAACCGAAACGAATTACCCGAACACGAACCAAAAACCACAACACGGAGTTTGAAGTCTTAGGAGAAGCCAAATATTTTCTACTACTCTCCGACCCTCGCACGAGTCGACCCTAAGTCTAAGCGTGAACCACAACTCGAATGAACCAGAACATGAGCGAATCTAATGTCAACCCAACCATGGACGATGCCAATCTTAACACTATAGAGGCTTTTATTTGTTTTTTATTAGGGTAGGGTCACCATGTCTATGTATATATGTAAATGTGTAGATATTCTATCATAACAAATGTGTGAAGCTGAGGAAGCCATTTAATGTATTTAATTAAATTCAAACATTGCCTTTGTTTAAGCCGTAAATTGTGCAATAATTGATACACATGTCAATTTAAAAATTTAGAAATGATACTCATTTGTTCAAGAATAATACATTACATTGATTTAGTTTATTATAGTTACTATAATGTCATTTGTTTTTTTAAACTTTGGTTATTGTAAATTAAACTTTAGGTTATATAATGATAAAATAAAATACAACCAAATTTTTGTGTTTTACAACTCTTCCCCTCTAAAAAAATATAATTCGTCCTCGAATTAGAAACGTGATATTGCTGCGGGTTTTACAATTCATCCCCTCTAAGAGGATAATTCGTCTTCGAATTAGAGACATGATGTTGCTGAAAGAACATGGACGTGACATGACTGAAGAGAACATGGAACGTGGCATGGCTGAAGAGGACATGAAACGTGATATGACTGTAATTATACTTGGATCATAAGAAAAAATAAGGATAAGGATACCTATGGACTCCTCCGTTTTCCAAGTGGCTTCCCGCTCGGGATCATTCCTCCAACTGGTCTCGACGAAAGAAATAATCTTGGTCTTAATGACCCTATCGTGAAGATACTGAAAAGTTTCTGGTTCTATGAATTAAGATGGATCTTCTGAATCTGATTGAATGAATAAGATATAACATGTAGGATACATGAAACGATACGTACAAAATAACATGAAAGAATGACCCTTATATCTCTGAGCAATGATACTGAAGACATATTGGAACGTAATACACGAACAATTGTGAACGTCATACGTGAGCAATTGTGAACGTGATTCGCGAACACATTGTGTACGCGGTGCATGGAATATATCGTGTACGAAATACGTGAAACATACCATGAACGTGATACGTGGACATATCGTGAACGTGAGATAACAAAGGAGATACCGTCAAACGATATAAGATGCAACGTGAAACGTCTTCCTGAGGATAGAACAACTGTACTAGACTTTAGTCTGCTTTCCCAAGTTTCCTGCAACCATATCTAGAAACAAGATGTGAAACGTGTATCTTGAGATGGAACACGAACCTGAACGTGAACAATGTCATGAACGCGAACATGAACGTAAATCATGAGATGGAACAAAATATGAACGGAAACAAAATCATAAATGTGGACGTGAGACGTGAGACGTAAACGTGAAAGTACACGTAAACGTGAAGATTAACATAAATGTGAACGTGAATGTGGAGGTAAACGTGATAGTGAACATGAATTTCTATAAGATATGATTGTTGATGGGATACCTTGAAATCGTACGATCTATTGCTGAATTTCTTGCAGATCTGCTACTATGTAATCCTTTCGGATGGAAGAAAATGTGTAGGCTGGGTTATTTGGTCGATAATGACTTAGATAGTATCATACTTCTTCTGTGTCTGTGGTAAATTGATAACAACCTCCATGGGAATCTTGTCTCAATTCTGCTCAGAATTTCTAATGGTTATAGTAACTCACTAGCATGTCTGCGTTCTATCTTGAGCCTGCTGGCATGTCAGGCATCTAGATATGAACATAGCTGCATCAATGTCTTATACTGCTTCTATCAAAATCCTGCCTGGGATTATGCCTGGAATTATGGTGCATTCTTGTGGAATCTGGATGAATATTCATGGAAGAACTATGAGTTTCGGTAAATTAGACCTCGCCTAGCGTAGGATCTTCTAGACTACATAATTTAGCGTAGGTTCTCTTCTTTATGCGTAAGCTTAGTCATGGTAGTGCTAATCGTGAGATCTATCATCAATTTCTGCGGTGGTAACCCACTAAACTCCATAAAACTTCATACTCCATTCACAGAAGTCGGTCTTGACCATCTGGTAGAATATCGACAAGTGAAAACGCCTAAGATGATTAAGGATCGATTAACAATACACATGGAGTAAGGTACATGGATTACACATGGAACAATGTACATGAAGTATACATGAGATGATCAGTACTGGTGTCGACCATCTGAGATGATCAAAGGAGGTAAATGTTTAAGCGGTTCATAGACCAATTGAAGAAAACAACATGGTAGCCTGATTATATCCAAACATATATAATTCCAGTCATATAAGGAAGCACGAAGACATGATTCAACGAAATTTCATCACTGATTTACATGAAGCATTATTACTGAAATCCCAAAATGACTATCATGAGAGCATGATTTAAGAAGTTCATCACTGGATGACCTGAAAGCATGCTCAACATCGTTTTGACTATTACCTATCGTTTTGACTATTACCTATTACTTTGCATGCTTTGAAGACACGCCATAAATACACGTAACGGTCCACTTATCAAAGTGGGGTGTTACAATTATGGTATCAGAGCCAGGTTCGACCTGTAGGCTCTAAAACTTGACCTATGGTTAGTGGGTAATCACTAGGAACTTCCTAGATTTTGGCGTTGTTGTCTTCCATGTTTCTCATGCATTTTATCATTCAGTTTTGTAAGTTTTGAATAAGTAATAGGTTGGTACAAGACTGGCCATATTTAATCGCATGTACTTTTCTGCAAATTTTGTTTTGTGAACCGACCCCTAGGCGTTCACACTTGTTCATGTCATATTTTGCTTTGTGAACCGACCTATAGGTGTTCCAGTTGTTCATGTCAGATTTTGCTTTGTGAACCGACCCATAGGCGTTCACACTTGCTCATGTCAGATCTTGCTTTATGAATTGGCCCATAGGCGTTCACACTTGTTCATGTCAGATTTTATTTTATGGATCGACTCATAGGCGTTCACCCTTGCTTATGACAGATTTCGTCGACTATGTCTTCATAATCATTCCATGTATCTTATATGCTTATTCCATGTTTTTTCATGTTTATTATGTTTTCATGTTTCATCATGTTAAATCGTTTCATGCTCCTCCATGTTGAGCATGCTTTCAGGTCATCCAGTGATGAACTTCTTAAATCATGCTCTCATGATAGTCATTTTGGGATTTCAGTAATAATGCTTCATGTAAATCAGTGATGAAATTTCGTTGAATCATGTCTTCGTGCTTCCTTATATGACTGGAATTATATATGTTTGGATATAATCAGGCTACCATGTTGTTTTCTTCAATTGGTCTATGAACCGCTTAAACATTTACCTCCTTTGATCATCTCAGATGGTCGACACCAGTACTGATCATCTCATGTATACTTCATGTACATTGTTCCATGTGTAATCCATGTACCTTACTCCATGTGTATTGTTAATCGATCCTTAATCATCTTAGGCGTTTTCACTTGTCGATATTCTACCAGATGGTCAAGACCGACGTCTGTGAATGGAGTATGAAGTTTTATGGAGTTTAGTGGGTTACCACCGCAGAAATTGATGATAGATCTCACGATTAGCACTACCATGACTAAGCTTACGCATAAAGAAGAGAACCTACGCTAAATTATGTAGTCTAGAAGATCCTACGCTAGGCGAGGTCTAATTTACCGAAACTCATAGTTCTTCCATGAATATTCATCCAGATTCCACAAGAATGCACCATAATTCCAGGCATAATCCCAGGCAGGATTTTGATAGAAGTAGTATAAGACATTGATGCAGCTATGTTCATATCTAGATGCCTGACATGCCAGCAGGCTCAAGATAGAACGCAGACATGCTAGTGAGTTACTATAACCATTAGAAATTCTGAGCAGAAATGAGACAAGATTCCCATGGAGGTTGTTATTAATTTACCGCAGACACAGAAGAAGTATGATACTATCTAAGTCATTATCGACCATTTAACCCAGCCTACACATTTTCTTCCATCCGAAAGGATTACACAGTAGCAGATCTGCAAGAAATTCAGCAATAGATCGTACGGTTTCAAGGTATCCCATCAACAATCATATCTTATAGAAATTCATGTTCACTATCACGTTTACCTCCACATTCACGTTCACATTTATGTTAATCTTCACGTTTACGTGTACTTTCACGTTTACGTCTCACGTCTCACGTCCACATTTATGATTTTGTTTCCGTTCATATTTTGTTCCATCTCATGATTTACGTTCATGTTCGCGTTCATGACATTGTTCACGTTCAGGTTCGTGTTCCATCTCAAGATACACATTTCACATCTTGTTTCTAGATATGGTTGCAGGAAACTTGGGAAAGCAGACTAAAGTCTAGTACAGTTGTTCTATCCTCAGGAAGACGTTTCACGTTGCATCTTATATCGTTTGACGGTATCTCCTTTGTTATCTCACGTTCACGATATGTCCACGTATCACGTTCATGGTATGTTTCACGTATTTCGTACACGATATATTCCATGCACCGCGTACACAATGTGTTCGCGAATCACGTTCACAATTGCTCACGTATGACGTTCACAATTGTTCGTGTATTACGTTCCAATATGTCTTCAGTATCATTGCTCAGAGATATAAGGGTCATTCTTTCATGTTATTTTGTACGTATCGTTTCATGTATCCTACATGTTATATCTTATTCATTCAATCAGATTCAGAAGATCCATCTTAATTCATAGAACCAGAAACTTTTCAGTATCTTCACGATAGGGTCATTAAGACCAAGATTATTTCTTTCGTCGAGACCAGTTGGAGGAATGATCCCGAGCGGGAAGCCACTTGGAAAACGGAGGAGTCCATAGGTATCCTTATCCTTATTTTTTCTTATGATCCAAGTATAATTACAGTCATATCACGTTTCATGTCCTCTTCAGCCATGCCACGTTCCATGTTCTCTTCAGTCATGTCACGTCCATGTTCTTTCAGCAACATCATGTCTCTAATTCGAAGACGAATTATCCTCTTAGAGGGGATGAATTGTAAAACCCGCAGCAATATCACGTTTCTAATTCGAGGACGAATTATATTTTTTTAGAGGGGAAGAGTTGTAAAACACAAAAATTTGGTTGTATTTTATTTTATCATTATATAACCTAAAGTTTAATTTACAATAACCAAAGTTTAAAAAAAACAAATGACATTATAGTAACTATAATAAACTAAATCAATGTAATGTATTATTCTTGAACAAATGAGTATCATTTCTAAATTTTTAAATTGACATGTGTATCAATTATTGCACAATTTACGGCTTAAACAAAGGCAATGTTTGAATTTAATTAAATACATTAAATGGCTTCCTCAGCTTCACACATTTGTTATGATAGAATATCTACACATTTACATATATACATAGACATGGTGACCCTACCCTAATAAAAAACAAATAAAAGCCTCTATAGTGTTAAGATTGGCATCGTCCATGGTTGGGTTGACATTAGATTCGCTCATGTTCTGGTTCATTCGAGTTGCGGTTCACGCTTAGACTTAGGGTCGACTCGTGCGAGGGTCGGAGAGTAGTAGAAAATATTTGGGTTCTCCTAAGACTTCAAACTCCGTGTTGTGGTTTTTGGTTCGTGTTCGGGTAATTCGTTTCGGTTCCATTCGCTGAAGGTTTATTGCTTCATGATTGGGTGGATTTTTGGTTTACGTTTAGTTGCTCGCATTATTTTGGTTTGCGTATGATCGAGTCTCGTTGAAGTCTCATGTTAGTGTTCAAATGAGTGTTTTGGATTTCGTTCATGTTCTTTTTTTTCGTTTTGACTATTCACCGCTTACATCTGTTAGAGTTTTGTACGGATATTCCTATCTCTCTACTATTATTTGTCTCTTTCGTTTTGATTGATTGCACGGATATTCCGTCCTTCAGTATAGACATTTCCTTTCTATGCATGATTAGGATTCCCAGTCTATAGCCATCTGTTTCCCCCTAGTTATATGTTTTAAAACTTTACATGATTTGCCATGATAACCATGTTAACTACCTGAGATTTATATACATGCATGACCAGTTTCATCTAGTTACGGAGGTACCGTAACCATGACACTTGAGGCACCGCTGTCATGACTCCTCCACGAGGGAGTGATTTCAAGTGGCATCCCTTCAGTTTCAGTTTAGCCATTTATCAGTGTTATCAGCGGGGCGTATGGGTGCATCCTAGTTTATCAGTTTATCAGTTTACAATTATCATGTGAATGTGGTATGTGCTCTACATCCTTCACATTGGAGTTGATCCCTCCACCCAGATTATTATTTAGAGGTCGCCCCTCTAACAGCATGACGAGGTCATCCCTCTATGTATTCATGCACACGTTGTTATATTGCATGGCCTATATAAGCTCTTGGCACCTAAAATACAATATATACATGTTTCTAGCTTTATTATTTATCAGTTCAGTTTTACAAATTATAAACCAGGTTTTCCAGGACATACACAGTTCCGCTACATTTTACTTATCAGTCTTTCAGCTTCAGTACTTTTATATGTTCAGCTTAGTATTCCAAATCTTTATTTTATATTCCAGATATTCTTATCATGTCCTTGCTCAGCCGTATTTTCTTTTATATTCGTTCACTGAGCGTCTTGCTCAGCCGTATTTTCTTTCCATGACTCATACGGCAGGTACCCAAGGACGGACTTGAGCATTTAGCGGACGTGCATAGGATGGTAGCTACCTTATACTTCTATTCCTTTTGCATTTCATTTACTTTATGCAGATTTTTTAGTTTATGTTTGGGAGCTGATGTTTGATTTCGGTTTTCCTTTACGGTCATGTATGTTTCATTACATATTACTTTGCATGCCTTGATGACACGCCATAAATACACGTAACTGTCCACTTATGAAAGTGGGGTGTTAAAACCATCATCTAAAGTCGCTAGACATAAGTTGTCCTTTGACTTCCTATCAACTTTCATGACATAAAGCCCATTCTTTCTAAAAACTTTTCCAATGACCTTTCCATCTTTTGCGATTTCACTGTCATATTCCGAAAAGATGAACTTACACTTATTGTCACAAATTTGACTAATAAGTGTGAAAACACTTATCCTTTTACCACTTATTTCCAATAATAACAAGACCAAACGTTTATTATATGTCGTAAAAGTCAGAATTATGCGTGGTTTGTGTTTTTATTGTGTTTTAGGACAAAAATATGAAAATGGAAGAAAACACGGGCTTTCACGGGCTTTTATCGAAGAAAAAGACAAAAGACAAAGTCAAAAGATCAAAAGTACAAGAAGAACGGAAGTCAAAGGCCTATTCTGAAGATTTACCGAAGAAAAAGTCTAAAGACGGAAGTTTAACAAAGTCGAAGAACCAAGTCTACTAAAAGAAGAAAATTAGAAGACGAGTTCATGTTATCATTCGACTAATCCCGAGACAAAGTCGAGAAAGACGAGTTATTTAAAAGTCGAGAAAATATGAAGAAAGAGAGAAGACATAAGCACTTTCCACCTCCTATATATAGTCTTCTAAATAGTCATTAGAGGAATTAGTTAATTTTTAGTCTTTAATTTTTAGTAGGTAATTAAGTGTGTTTCATTTTTCTTCTCTCTAGTTTTCCTTTCAAGCTTATCAAACCTTCATCTTGTAATCTTTGATCTTAATCTTTAATACAATAAAGCTTTTTAATAAATTCTCATTCTACCTTTCTTAATCATAATCTATTGTTTTGCTTAATTAATCATGTAGTTGGTTTAATTTTGTTGATTGTGTGATTGGTTTGCTTATTGGATTGTGCTTATTGGTTTGGTGTGTTTGAGGTTTTTAGATTAAGGTGCTTATTTGCTTAATCTTTATGTTTATTAGTTTTTAAATAAGTTGATTTTAGTAGTTTAATATTTTTTATAAAAAGTTGATTTTAAATTTTTGCTTATTTAGTGTTTTTAAAAGTTTTTCAATTGTGTCTTATTAGTTTTTTCTAAAAATTGATTTGGTAAAAGTTTTGGTAAGTGCTTATTTGATTTTTGCTTATTTTATCTTAATTCGGATCTTCAAAACCCTTTTTTCCCGAACTGTGTCAAAACTTTTATCCCGACTTACATACTGTTAATCTGATTCCGACTTACGTGCATAACACAACATTCCGAATTACGAGTAAAATTCATTTCCCAACTTAGGTGTAAAACTCCTTTTCCCTCCAAAAACATAACACCAAATTCCGAATTAGGTCTTGAAAGGTGGATCCTAAATTAGTTTAAATAATACATTTCCCGAATTACGTGTAAACTCGTTTCCCGAATTACTTCAGGAACTTACTTTCCGAATTGAATGTGTGATGAAGATTCCGAACTAGGTGGGTAACGAAGATTCCGAACTAGGTTCAGGCATGCAGATTCCGAATTGAGTTCATGATTAATATTCTGAACTAGTTATGTGACACGAATTCCGAATCATATCTTGGATTGGTATTCCGAACTAAGTAAAGTTTTTTTTCATTCCGGATTACATGTGGAATGCGTTTCCCGAATTAGGTTAAGGACTACATATTCCGAACTACGTCAAGGACGTGTATCCAGACTTGTGTGCAAAGTGTATTTCGAATTAATTCCAGATTTTGAATATTCCGACTTAGGTTTGGCTATAGTTTCAAGTTTTACTTTTAAACTTTTAATTGTTCCCGCCACTTTTAATTAGTTAAATTTTTAAAACTCACTTAGTTTAATTTTCAAGTTATTTTTATTAAGTTTACATTTTTATAAAGTTTAAACTTTCAATTTTACTTTTTCAGTTTTAATTTTTCGTCACTTTTTTTTTAAATCTTTCTTTTTGGTTTAACTTTTAAAGCTTTTATTTTTATTAAACGACATTCACAATTTCACTTTTATTTTAAAATAGACAATCACCTTTAGTTATTTTCACCAAGTTCTACTGTGCAACATTCGTTTTGGGAATGTAAGAAAGGTTAGACATTCTTCTTTATAGCTTTTACGTTTATGTTATTTGTAGACTTAGATAATCAAGCTCCCCCTTTTAGTGACCAACACCAACAATTCCACCATAAACCATGATCAATTCGATTAGATACCGAGACGATTGAGTACACATAGGCTAAGCCTTTATCACCATATCAAATGGCGCCGATGTCGGCTCTTTTCGTAAAGATTAACGGTTTTTAGTGAGAAAAATTGGATTTTGGGATCCGTTCTTTTGGGAACGTTATTTTCAAGCACAAACAATTTTCAAAAAAATCCAAAAAAATATAAAATTTTCAAAAATCCAAAAACAATAAAAAAGATAAAAAAAAAAAAACAAAAATTAATTTTATTTCATTTTAGTGTATGCGTACTCGATCTACGTCTTATTCTGAGCCCGAGACTCTTAGAGACTTAGATATGACTAGTGTGCATAATAATAATAACAATTCACCTCACCCCAATTTGAATAATAACAATAACAACAACCATGTCCCTCCACCCGACCTTCGAACGATGGAGGAGCTTTGTCAGCCAACCATGAACGGACGTGGAGGACCGATTGCGCCGATGCAAATCACGGATCTTGAATTTTTGTTGAAGCATCACATGATCCAACAATTTCAAAACGCTTGTCCATTTTGCGGATTACCGGATGATGATGCCAACAAACATCTCGACAATTTCATTACCGTCACTCAAAGCATGAAATTGCCCGGTGTTTCCATGGATTTTCTTCCCATTCACCTTTTCCCACACACTTTATCCCACCATGCCGAAAAATGGTTTGATCGTCTTCCCAAAAACTCAATTCATACATGGAATGACATGACTCAAAAAATTTTGTCGCGCTACTTTCCACCATCCATGGTCACTAGTCTTCGCAATCAAATCAATGGATTCACTCAAGAACCTGATGAGTCGCTTTTCGATGCTTGGGAACGTTATAATGTCTTGATTGACCGTTGTCTGAACCATAATATGCTCCCCGTTACTTTGATTGATACTTTCTACAATGGTTTAACTTTTCGTGATCGTGATACGATTAATGCTGCCGCCGGTGGTACATTCATGAAGAGAAGACCTGAGGAGTGTAGAGAGCTTATAGAGAACATGACCACTCACCACAAAAATTGGGATTCATCTGCATCTTCAAGAAATAACCCGAGGGCCAATGTTTCTTCTACTTCATCAAATCCCGAGATAACCGAACTTACCCGCCAAATAGCCGAGATGAACAAAAACTTCTTAACCATGGCTACGAACCAATTTCAACAAGCTAAACCTGTAGCAACTTCTTGTGAGATTTTCGGGGGTTCTCATTCATACACTGATTATCCTTCGACTCATGACAGTCTGGAAAATGTGTATGCGGCTAACGGTAACTTTTCTACGGGAGGCTATCAAGCTCGTCCTCAAGGTGACCGCAACTTGCTAAGTTATCGTTCAAACAACTTCCTTTCACGACCCGGTTTTCCTCCTCAAAACCAAAACAATTTCAATCGCAACAATCAAAACCAAACTCGAGTTCCGAATCAATATGAAACCCAAAGAAACCCATATGCACCTCAAGGAAATAATCAAGTTTACCAACAACCCGCTTATCAACCACCTGCCTACCATGCTCCTTCCAACCAACCCGCCGCATTTAATCACGAGGTTAAAACTAACATGAGGACTAATGACGTGCTAGTGAAGAATCTTCAGAGTCAAATCGTCAACTTGAAAGGGGATATGGCGAAACAAGGGAATGATCTTCGAGCCGATATGTGAAACTCTTTAAGTAGTCAAACGAATGACTTAAGGGATATGATGGCTAGTTTCTTCCCAAGTAATCAAACCTCTGGTTCGGGTTCTCTTCCGAGTAACACCGTTGCTAATCCAAGAGGGGAGATGAAAGCAATCACCACCCGAAGTGGCAAGGGTTTAAAGGAACCCGAGATTCCTACACCTACACCGGTGATTGTGACAAAGGAAAACCAGTCCCCCTCACCGATTCCTCCACCTGCTACTTCTACCCCTCCACCACCCAAGGATGTGAGTGAAAATTCCATTCCAAATCCTTCATCTCAACCTGATATACCTTACCCTTCAAGGTTGAGGAAAGAGAAGTTGAAGAACAAGGATGATATTCAAGTTTCGAACTTTCTTAAAATGTTTAAACAATTGAATTTCAACAACTCCTTTGCCGAGGCTCTCGCTCACATGCCAAAATATGATAAAATGTTTAAAGATCTTCTCAGTGACAAAGAAAAGCTTCTTGATATTGCTCAAACCCAACTTAATGAGAATTTCTCCGCGGTTCTCTTAAGGAAATTACCAACCAAACTTGGTGATCCGGGTCGCTTTCTCATTCCTTGCAACTTCCCCGGGGTAGAGAATTGTATGGCCCTAGCCGATCTAGGTGCTAGTATCAACTTAATGCCATTAAGTGTTTGGAAACAATTATCTCTACCCGAGCTAGTCCCCACACAAATGAATTGGAATTAGCTAACCGTACGGTTTCTTATCCGGTGGGGATAGCCGAAGATGTCTTCTCGGTGTCGAAAAATTCACCTTTCCGACGGATTTTGTTGTCGTTGACTACGAAATGGATCCCCGTGTTCCATTAATCGTTGGACGTCCATTCTTGAGGACTGGTCACACTCTCATTGATGTAGCCGCGGGTGAGTTAATCATGAGAGTTGGTGACGACAAAATCATCTTCAACATGGGTAAACTCTCTAAGCAACCTTATGAACATGAGAGCGTTAATTTCATTGATGTACTTGATGAGGCTTGTGAAGAGCATTTCAAAGACGCTTGTAAAAGTGGTTCTTCTTCTCTACCCACTGTTGAGACCGTTGCCTCTATTTCTCCATCATTGACTCCATTTGGAGAAAGTGATTTCCTTTTGAAAGAATTTGAAGCAACTTTAGGGGATGTGGACTTACAATATGACGATTCTCCCACCGATTGGGAAGAAGACATTCGTACCATTGAGAAACTTCTCAATGAGGAACATATTTCTCCACCTTCTCCTAAGGAATTTACAATCGATGATCTGAATTTGACTAAGCCTTCCATTGAAACTCCTCCGGATTTAGAGCTTAAGGATTTACCATCTCATCTCGAATACGTTTTCCTTGAAGACAATAAGAAGTTACCCGTCATCATTGCAAAGGACTTGAAAGAGGATGAAAAATCTCGACTTATCGATGTGCTAAAGAATTATAAGAAAGCAATTGCTTGGAAAATTTACGACATCCGCGGAATTGATCCTAACTTTTGTACTCATAAAATTCTCATGAAAGATGACTATAAACCCGCAATCCAAAGCCAAAGAAGGTTTAACCCAAAAATTCATGACGACATCAAGAAAGAAGTTATCAAACTTCTAGATGCTGGAATGATTTACCCTATTTCAGATTCGCCATGGGTTAGTCCCGTCCATTGTGTGCCTAAGAAAGGCGGAATAATCGTTGTTCCCAATGAAACAACGAGTTGATTCCTAATCGACTTGTCACGGGTTGGTGAGTTTGCATAGACTATCGCAAGCTCAATGATGCCACTCATAAGGATCATTTCCCTCTTCCTTTCATGGATCAAATGCTCGAGCGTTTAGCGGGTAATGACTTCTATTGCTTCTTAGATGGTTTCTCCGGGTATTTTTTAATTCCCATCGATCCTAAAGACCAAGAAAAAACCACATTCACTTGTCCTTATGGAACATTTGCTTACAAAAGAATGCCTTTCGGCTTATGCAATGCTCCCGGGACTTTCCAAAGGTGTATGATGGCTATATTCCATGACATGGTTGAAGAAACTATGGAAGTCTTTATGGATGATTTCTCGGTCTATGGTGATTCTTTCTCTACTTGCCTTGCCAATTTTGAATGTATGCTTAAACGATGTGAAAACACTCGTCTCGTTCTTAATTAGGAAAAATGCCATTTCATGGTAAAAGAAGGTATTGTTCTTGGTCATGAAATTACCAAAGCCGGTATTGAAGTTGACCGTGCTAAAGTTGATGTGATTGCTAAATTACCTCCACCTTCAACCGTGAAGGGTGTGAGAAGTTTTCTTGGTCATGCGGGCTTCTATCGTCGGTTCATCCAAGATTTTTCTAAAATCGCTCGCCCGATGACCCACCTCTTGGAAAAAGATACCCCTTTTATCTTTTCTAAAGAGTGTATCGAATCTTTCAATCTTCTTAAGGATAAATTAACTAAGGCACGGGTCTTGGTTACCCCTAATTGGGAGTTACCTTTTGAATTGATGTGTGATGCTAGCGACTTTGCTATTGGAGCGGTTTTGGGAAAAAGAGTGAACAAACACTTCCAACCAATCCTTTATGCTAGCAAGGCAATGACGGGGGCTTAATTGCATTATACCACTACCGAAAAAGAGCTTTTAGCTATAGTGTATGCTTTTGAGAAGTTTCGCCCCTTTCTTGTTCTTTCCACTACCATTGTCTATACCGACCATTCCGCGTTGAAGTACTTGTTAACCAAACAAGATTCCAAGCCAAGACTTCTTCGTTGGGTTTTGCTCCTACAAGAATTTAAAATTGAAATTCGTGATAAAAAAGGGAGCGGAAAACCTAGCCACGGATCATCTTAGTAGACTCGAGGATCCTTATCAATGGGAGCTCCCAAATCAAGAGATTAATGACTCTTTTCCCCTTGAAGCCTTGATGTCTATTAACTCCAATCTTGATGAAACCCCATGGTTTGCGGACATTTCAAACTATTTGGCGGGTGGAATTCTCATGGAAGGGTTAACGTCCCAACAAAAGAAAAAGTTCTTTAAGGACATTAAGCACTATTTTTTGGACGACCCTTACCTTTTTAAACAATGTGCGGATCTTGTCATTCGTCGGTGTGTTGATGGGCCGACAGCTTTATTAATCCTAGAAGCTTTCTATAAAGGACCCACCAGTGGTCACTGTGGTCACTGCGAAGAAAGTTTTCGACTCTGGATTTTATTGGCCCACCATTTATCATGACGCTCATGAAATGGTGAAACATTGTGATGCTTGCCTAAGACAAGGCAAGATCACACATAAAGATGAGATGCCTCAAAATTTCATCCAAGAATGTGAAATCTTTGACGTATGGGGCATCGACTTTATGGGGCCATTTCCATCATCCAAAGGGAACAAGGACATCCACGTAGCCGTTGACTACGTATCAAAATAGGTTGAAGCAAAAGCTTTACCTACGAACGATGCGAGGGTGGTTGTGAACTTTTTGAAACAACTTTTTGCTCGATTCGGTGTTCCTCGTGATATCATTAGTGTTCGCGGGACTCATTTTTGCAATGATCAATTTGCTCGAGTCATGGCTAAGTATGGTGTCAATCACCGTCTTTCCACCGCATATCATCCACAAACAAATGGTCAAGCCGAGATTTCTAACCATGGATTAAAGAGAATATTAGAGCGAACTGTGGGAGAGCATCGTGCCTCGTGGGCCGATAAGTTAGATGATGCTATGTGGGCTTTCCGTACCGCATATAAGACACCTATTGGTTGCACTCCATATCGTCTTGTGTACGGGAAGGCATGCCATCTCCCTATTGAGTTGGAGCATAAGGCTTATTGGGCCTTGAAGTGGGCTAATTTTGATATCAACAAAGCCGGTGATCTTAGGAAGATTCAACTCAACGAGCTTAATGAACTAAGGAATGAAGCTTATGAGAATTCATTGATCTACAAGGAAAAAACGAAGCTCATTCATGATTCTAGGATTAAGAACCGAGAGTTTCACGTAGGTGATCAAGTTTTACTCTTTAACTCTCGGTTGAAAATCTTTTCGGGCAAGCTTAAGAGCAGTTGGTTTGGTCCATTCACCTCGCCAAAGTCTTCCCTTATGGCACCATTGCATTATCGTAACCAAATGGGCCGAATTTTAAAGTGAATGGCCAGCGTGTTAAGTTGTACTTTGGTGAGGACATCTCTCATGAGATTATTCCATCCCTCACCACGTTTCCCTTGAATTAGTTCTGGGTCGAGTCAGGCTCGTGACTCGGTTAACAAAAACAAGCGCTTCTCGGGAGACAACCTGTTGTCCCTAATATGTGATGGTTATAATCACACGAATTAAAGAAAGAAAGGTAGATATGAGAAGAATTCTAGAGAGAGAAAGTAGTGAGAGAAAGTAGAGAGAAAGTGGTTGGTGAAACTTGTGGAATATTAGATTAGAGAGAAAATGAATTGACCAACACCCTTCCTAACATGCTAGGAAGGGTTTATATAGCCTTTGCTTACATGTAGCTTAATGGGCTATATGATCATGGTCCGGGCTTTCCTTTTGGGCTTTGGTTACTTATTAATGAACCTTAGCTTAAAGTTAAGCCCGTAATTACGCAACTAATATACTACCTATTACAACGTTCTAAAATACGATACATAATAAACATATGACCGAGCATTCTTGTTTGGCTCAATATTTTGAGGCTAACAATCTCCCCCAATGAGAGGTCATAAACCTTAGTCATTTAGGAAATTTGTAGAGATTACTAATCTCGCCATAAATGAGTCTTGAACGTGTAATCGTAGTCTTGTTCCTTCATGCTGTGATCTTTGACCCTTTGTCGTTGTCTTTCGACTTTGTCTTTAAGCTTGAGATCTTCAAATCATCATTGACTTGTCTTTGCCATCTTGCGATCTTGTGTCTTCATCCACATGCTCACACTATTAATTGTTGAATATGTCTTTAGGCATGAGTATGTGGTTTTGAATCTTTGACTTTGCTGTGTACACCGTGACGCCACCTTCTCGAGACAAAACATAGACACGGACTGAATGGCTTTCACATTCGTCCTAAATCGGTAGCGTTTTACCTCCGGTCGGTGAAGACCGTTATACGATATTAAATATCGTACCTGTGATCAGGTAGATTCAATTAAGAATCTCCTTGACAGGGTTTCGCGGCTGTACTAGCCGTTCTCTTTACTCGACCGTCTCAAAGCAAGACTGCGAACATAAAGAGTGAATCAATTGGATAGATATCCGCTTGATTAAAGTCGTCAATTCAAATTCCTGGAACAAGTTTGATTCATTAAGAATCTTACCATTGTTGCTTTCCAGTTGACACAAGCTTGATTCATAAGAATCTCGCAAGTTACCTACCGTAGCGCTGTTTGATGTTGACGCTAGAAGGATTTCCATTCGTCACTGTGAATATTAATAAATATCACTCTGAATGTTCTGGCAAGACCATAAATATATTGCGTAGAAACCTGAAAGGAGTTTGAATCAATTCAGAATCAAACCACTGTTGCTTTTCAGTTTTGCACATGTTCAATTCATAAAGAATCTTGCATATGACCTACCGCAGTGCTGTTTGATGTTAACACTGGAAGGATTTCCACTCATCATTGTGAATACTAAGTAGTATCACTCTGAGTGTTCTAGCAATATCACAAGGATATAGCGTAGGACTCTCTTGATCTTCATCCGTGTGTCCTAACGAGATTTGATTGATCTCTTGGCTCTAGACTCGATTTGTGCACTTTTAGTGGTCGGAGGCTGGAGCAGATGCCACCTATTCAATATCAACAATCTCGGAGTGAGAAAGTCAATAGAAGTCGTGTTGATCTCCGTGACAATAAAACAAACTTCTTTTGAGAGAAGTCTGAGTAGCTAGGAAAGGGTTGTGCTTCACATCACTGGGTCCATGATGAGTTTGTCTTCATGATGAGTTGACCCGGTTTCTGCCTAAGTTGTATGGAGGGCTTCTTTCTTTACACCCTTTATCCTTACATTTCTTTTTCATTCTTCAACCCCTTTAATGCTTACCAAGACATCATTACTAACACCTTGTTGTGATTGTTCCAGTGCTAGCATCAGTACTTAGTCGGCATTCAGCTACGTTCACATTCTACTCCATCTTTCCTAAGGACTTCTAATAATCTATTGGATTGTCCCTGGGAAGATCCCTCCGGTTCTGGTTGGATCATAGGACTTAAACCTAACCACCCTTTTGACATCAATAACGTCGTGAATTAAAGATGTTGTGGGTATTTTATCGTAACCATGAAAACCACTTTAAATTCTAACAAAGTGTTTGAAAAACATTTAACACCTTGCTAGTTTTGTCGTTTCAGAAAAGCTCCCCCTTCACATGTGCATCGATAATCGAAAGTGTTTCGCACATGTAGGTAAGAGTTAAAGTGCATGAGTCTTATATTAGATCACATGTTAATCACATTTTCTCCCCTATCTCTAATATATAAAATCTTTTGATATTAGAGATACCAAATTTGATTAAAATATTTTCTGAAAAATAGTCTTGAAAATCTTTGGGAGAAAGATGTGTCAATCTATGCATGAAGTTGAAATGCTCCCCCTCAAAAATTGATCCAATTGAATTGTCATTATGAGGATATGATCCACATTTCGCTTTTTGAGGATGGGAGTTGTTGAACACACAATTTTTGAAAGATTTTGAATATCATTGAAAAATTCTTGGAAAAATTGTGTTCAACGCTTTTTGAAAAATCAATTATTTTTGTCGAAGAGGTTTTTCTAAAGCATAAACTTGAGTTCATAGACTTTGAATGTCTTGACGAATCCACTCAAGTGTAAGAAGATTTAACTTCTTTTGCTAAGGGTAAGAGCACAAAATCGTACACTCCCCCGTGAATATAGTTCCGGGTTGCAATCTGAAAGTAATTACAAGCCATTGTGTTGAGCTCAAAACGTTGAATGTTTTGTGACAAGCTCAACCCGTGATAGATTGCTCTACCCGTTGTTTGGAAATATTTGTCCAAAATAGACAATTTCCTTTATTAAAAGAAGAAATGACATGTTTTGAAAAATATTTACAACTTTCATTCGAGCTTTATGTACACACCCGTGTCGTTATTGAGCGACATTTCTAGGTACGTCCATATTATCGATACTGAAAGACGTGTCGAGAGGAATATTTTTGGTATTTTGAAAGTTTTTCCATTTTTTTAATTTGTTTTTCTATGAATATTTATGTTTTATTATATTTTTTTTTGTTTTCTCAAGTTTTTCGAAAATAATCCAAAATAGACTTTTGTACAGCAGAAGAAGGTGATATCGAATATACAGAATTGGAACCCTTTGAAGAAGGAGAAGTGGGTTCAGAATCCGCTGTTGTACCTGCAATCACAGAAGAAGAGTTTGCACAAATACTAGAATTAGGAGTAACAAATTCCTTTTCAGCGTGTAGAACAGTAGCATTAGTGCTGGTGCAGGTGTCATCACTCTTCTCTAATGGAATCCACTTAAGACCAACTTCTGTGAAGATCCGACCCGTTGGTTTCCACTGAAGACTAGATTTAGGAGTAGCTTTCTCTTGCACAGCGGAAGACTTCTTTGGAGAGAAACTATGTCCTTTTTGAATCCACATTTCAGATTTGGTGTGGTTGCTTTTCTTTACGACGGGTTTGTATCTCCTTGTTGTCTTATGGGATTCTGTATTCGATCTCCGTTCAAAGGAACGAGATTTGACCTCATAGAGGTATTGCAAAATGCAATGGTCATGATTTCCATTGTGAATGTCCTTTTTGCAAGTGGGACATACAGGGAATTTGGGATTCACGAAAGTACTTGTATTCCTTTGTTTTCCAAATCGTTCAGGTGTAGTGTTTGAAACACGACTATTCATGGATGGTTTCCAATTCCTAGATTGCTGAAGAGGGATCCTAGGTTTTGGTTGACGACCATTAGGAGTGTGTGGAACTCTAGCGGGATTTGGTGAACTAGGTTTTTCATGCACTGGTTTGTCTTTCTGAATCTTCCCTTTTTGTTTCGCATCCTCTAGGTTGTGGGTATGAACGAGGTCATTTGAACCTACAGATTCCTTTGTGGACGTGAATGTCACACGTTTTGGAGGAGTCCTAGAAGTGCTAGGTGCATTCACATGGTTGGGTTTAGCAACAGTATGCTTTCTAAATGGGGGAACATAGGGTGATATGGATGGTTTTGGAACACTTGGTTGCATATCAGTCTTAGGGGGTAGCCTAGATTTCATATTAGAAGAATTGGAGAACGGAGTCGGTTTTCCTAAGATAGACGGCTTTGGATCCTTGTAGGCATTGGGTTGTCGAACAACAGGTTTCACAACTTTAGGTTCCACGATTTTCCCACCCATTGTAGCAACGAGTTTCTGCAACTCTGCTATCGCTCTGTCCCTGTCTTGTAATTGAGCTTTCAACCCTTTAATTTCCAAATTCTGTTCATTCATTTCTCGAAACATTTGGGAAAGTTTTTCTTGCAATTTATTATCATGTGGAAAACTACCAACGTCTTTTTGTAAAGCAAGTTCAAGAGAATGACAATGTTTTTGAAGGAAATCAGTTTTGTGTTGAAGTAACTCAAAAGCCTTTTTGTCAACATTTTCTTTAGGTTTCGAAAGCTCAATTTCAAGGCGTTCACATTCTTTGCTCTTATCAAGATATTGGCATGCAACTTCAGAATATTCATCAATATCAGCACAAGATGTAAAATAAGCACACATAACATCTTCAGAAACACATTCTTGCAAGAGTAAATCATATTCATCTGAGAAATCAGACTTCTCCATTTGAAGATCATCAATGTGTTTCTCAAGAGATTCAACATATTTTAAGTCATCAAACATTTCAGTCCGAATGAACTCCTCAAGTTGAAGGACAGTTTCTTTAATCAATGTCGCATTTGGAATTAAGAGTTCTTTCACAAGCAATGTAATATCTTGAGGAATCGGACGTGTCCACTCAGCATTTTCACGTTTTGCCCAGTCTCTTTCAACAATAGATTTAACATTATCTATGTGGTGTTTAAGAATACCTAATGTTTTCCTACTCTTGCTTTTAGATTCATCTAGAGGAAGGTAGTTTATGTATTTGTAAACATTAGATTTCTTAGGGGAAAATGCTTTCTTCCATTGAATTCTCTTTTGTTGGCATTCTAGAAACACTTCCTCACGAGTTTTCTGAGTTTGTTTGTTGAAAAGACCATAAAGACTATTCTCATAAGCATAATTATATGGTTTCACAAACTCCTTATTGACAAGTGGTTGACTATCATCATCCCAAAGGGCAGTCTCTTCAATATTGGCACTAACAGGCATGCAATCAAGATCTGTCCTTTCAGTCTCATCAAGATAAAGACACGGGTTCGCAGCTTGAGCTTTGGCAAGGTACTCAGGACTTGCAAAGCTAGCTTGACCCTTAAACATCGATGGAGGTGCTAGCATTCTTACAGATTGAATAGAATCATGCGTTTTATAAACAACGTTCTTCAAAAATTCGACTTGTGCTTCTAATTTCGTTACCTTTTCAGTTTCTTTATCATATCTACTTTTGAAGTCTTGTTTTAACGCATCTACCTCTTGTTTCTTATCCTCAAGAATTTTAGCAGAATCAGTAGTGGTCATAGAGAGCTTTTGTTCAAGTTCATTAACTTTGGTATTGGCAAGGTACGTTTTTTGACGTTCATCCATTAGGAAAACATTATATTGCCGCTTCTCTTTGGCTAATAACTCAAGAGTTGTATTATATTTGTTTTCAAAATCGTCCTTTTGACTTTTTAACGTACTGCCCTTGTACCTCTCAAGCTCTTTGGTCTTTTGAAGAAGCTCAGCCCTATTACTTTCAAGGGTCTCATTAGATTTAATTAGAGCGGCTTTGCATTCTTCAAAGTTTTGAGTGAGCGTTGCGTTTGCCTTCTTTAATTGCTTTTGAGTATTTCTAGTTTCATTGACATCTTCTTGTAAACTAGCAATTAAATTAGCAAGCGCGACACGCTCCTCATCATCATACTCATTTGCATGTTGATCATCCTCAAACTCATTATTGCACATGTCTGATGAATCGGGTGTGGTATTGCTATCAACCTTTTCCGTCATACATGTGTCAATAAGGTTTGTTGTTTGATCACTATGCTCATGCGTATTGGCATTGGCAAACACATTAAATTCAGCATTGTGTACCTCTTCTAATGGCTCAGAATCGTAAACAGGACCATTATCATAGGAAGGTGTATTGCTGATGACATTCTCAGAGTCGATGTGTTGTTTGTCAGAGCTGCTGTTGTCTTTCCCTGAGCTGTTATGTTCATTCTGCTCACCATGCGTTGTTTTCCCTGTTCTACAGCTGTCAGTTGCATTATTCGATATTGTCTTGTTACTTACAGTTGAGACTGGACTCGTATCCACGACATGAATCTTTGCCATCGTGCACTCTTGCATTTTCAGCCTTATGTCATTCATCTTCTTGATCATGTCTTTTGCATGAAGTAGGCGTTCATCCAAAAGCCTTTCAATTGATTCCATGTTTCCAAATATCAAATCTCTGAATGATTTTGCTTCCATTGTAGTGTAGTCTTTGAAGTGTTGATTTGCATCTCGAACTTCTGACTCAAAATTGGGATTCTTGAATAGCTGTGAAGCAAAGAATGGTTGAAACGGTGTTCTGAGTGTTTTGAAGGCATTCTTGGAATTTGTCTCATGAAGGTTTTTGTTGAGTAATTCATTCTCAAGATTCTTCAAGTGGTCTCTTAAGTCATAAGTGAACGTGCGATGATCATTTCCGAAAAAAGAATGAAAAGCACGCATAAACAAAGGATTGTACGAGAAGGTCTCTCTTTCCAGACGTTTTAGATTCGTTTTAAGATCACTGAAAGCTTGCATACAACGCTGTTTAAGGACTTGTTCTTGTAGTTGCAGCTCTCGTTCTTCTCTGTCTGAACACGCATTGCTCGTTTCCATGATGATGGTTTCTCAGTTGATGAAGTGAAAATGGATCTTAAGTAGATATGGTGTGATTGGTTTGTGGTTTGAATTTCGAAAATTCCTATTTTTTCCAAGTCCGACAGTAAATTCCTCAGTCCGACAAAACGGTAAACTGAAAATTTTGTCTTACCAAATTTTGAAATCAAGTCCGAAATAGCCAAAAACTAATAGGGAAAATTTTTGAAAAGAGAAAAATTTTGACAAAAATAAAACCTAAAAATTTGAATTTTGGTCCGAAAATTTGAATTTTTGGTCGAAAAATTTTTCGCATCGCCAAAATTTGAAATTGAAGCATAAATGGCCTAAAAATTGTCTAGGAAAAAATAAATTTTAAAATGGTTTTCAAGCCAAAAAACTCATTTTTTTTTTTTTTAATCTTCATGTAAGTGATATTACAAAACTAGTCTAGATGGTGGCTAAGTCGAAAAAATACTCGAACAAAATTTAGCTAAACAAGTCATCGGAATGTCCATCGGAATGTGCCATCGGAATGCCCATCGGAATGTTGCTTAGATCGGAATGTTCTTTAGATCGCAATGTGCACCTGTCGAAATCCCAGATCGGAATATTCAGATCGCAATGTGGCTGTCGCAATGTGGCTGTCGCAATGTGGGCAGAGTAACGTTTCAAGATTGCCTTAAATCCGTCGCAATCCAGATCGCAATAACGATCGGAATGTCCAGATCGGAATAAGGAGGCTATCGCAATACTGATCGCAAAGTAAAACCCTAGGGTTATTGCGATCAAAACCGTACTTACCTTTTCCGAAATTGTAGCTGTCGCAATAAGGGATCTTTTTTCCAACTTTTTAGGCAACGATTTTAGCAACTTTTAGGCAACAAGATTGTGTTTTTAACCAAACCAAAACAACCAAATCTCTACAACAAGTATATAGAAGATTTGTAGCAAGAGATAGAATACGAAAAACACAAAAAAAATTCGAATTCGAGATGATTTATGGATTAAATCATACGAATCAAATATAATAACAACAACCAATCACAAAACTACCCCATGGCGATTGATACCAATTGTTGTCCCTAATATGTGATGGTTATAATCACACGAATTAAAGAAAGAAAGGTAGATATGAGAAGAATTCTTGAGAGAGAAAGTAGTGACAGAAAGTAGATAGAAAGTGGTTGGTGAAACTTGTGGAATATTAGATTAGAGAGAAAATGAATTGACCAACACCCTTCCTAACATGCTAGGAAGGGTTTATATAGCCTTTGCTTACATGTAGCTTAATGGGCTATATGATCATGGGCCGGGCTTTCCTTTTGGGCTTTGGTTACTTATTAATGAACCTTAGCTTAAAGTTAAGCCCGTAATTACACGACTAATATACTACCTATTACAACGTTCTAAAATACGATACATAATAAACATATGACCGAGCATTCTTGTTTGGCTCAATATTTTGAGGCTAACACAACCCGTTGATCTATCCTTTTTACCCGTTTTCATAATAAGTGTAGGGGGAGCTACATAGGGTTTGTTGTCTTGTTTCTGATGTTGTGCAGGGATTAAAGCTACAAAGAGCACTTTTGATGACATTTGACGACCCATGATCCCGTGTACCCGTCTTCCCGGTTCTATCCTAAACTGTCGTGATTCAATATTTCATATCATATATGTTCACATTGAAATCACTATAGTTTTCCTTTCCTTAGCAAGATTTAAACAAAGTGCACAAAGTCCTAAGTGTAGGGGAGTTTACTCCCACATGCTTAAACATTGAGGACAAAGTTTATATCAAGTGTATGGGGGCTTCTATCGAAGTTAAGTGGTCTTTTCCATGAATTTGTCCTCATTTCAACCGGAAATTTTGATTTTTCGACATTTTTCGACATTTTTCAAAAATTTTAATCTATTTTGGCCTAGTAGTTTTTCCTTTGTTATCGTTATTTACTTTCTTTGCTAGAATAAAGTTTAATAAAGTGGTTTTAATTTTTCAAACGTCATGAATCTTTTGACTCAACCCGAGTTTACTTATCTAAGTTTACTCTAGCTAGTATCCTTAACGTGTTTAAATTAAGTTTTGCTAGGCATTTATATAGGGAACTTTAAAACGCGAAAGTCTTAACTCTTACGGGTTAAGAACAAGAACTTTTCGCAAGTTCCTATAATTGATCCTCGAAAGTCGTTTATCAAGGGAACTTTAAAACGCGAATTCTAAAACTTGAAAAAGTCTAAGAAGTTGCAAGATCCTATAGATGACTTGAAAACCCAAAACTTTGATTTAATAGGCTAAGCATCCACGAGTCTCATTCTTTGAGATTTTAAATTGTGTAGAACGAGAGATGATAGAGTCAATTATAAGTTTGGTATTCTTTCCTGAACTTATGTGAGTTAATTATGAGCTTTTTCTCCCATCGCTTGCTAATAAATTTAATTGCAATAAATAAGGTTGTACGATTTGAAAAGTTACTTAGATTCTAGCCCAAGATTGTTTAAAAAGTTGCTTGGTATTAATTAGAGTTCATAGCTAAGGCATAACTTATTGAAGCGGGATGCGAAGATTGGCGAGTCCAAAAAGGCCCTAACAAGGCATGAGGGCTACTTTTTGTTGCTAAAGATCCCAAGTGATGTGAAGAATCATTTATGAAAAATCAATATGAAGGATCGAGACACACGACGAAAAGCAAATACTCCCTTAAAGATCATGGAGAAGTCTACCCGAAAAGACCCTAGCAAGGTATGAGGATAAATAGATCCAAGTCCTAAAAGGAGGCGGATCGTTGTATATCAAAATCCAAAATAAAGATTGGAGAAAAATGAAGAAGTCGTGGTCCAAGTATGAAGAATCTCTCAAAAACTTCAAGTGAATAAATTCCTATTATGCAGAGAAGACCATTATTTCAAGAACGTCTCTCAAGATTCGAAGTATGAAGTCACTACCAAATATCGGTCCGAGAAAGGTCTCAAATCGTGAAGCAAGTTATGCCAAGATATGAACTTTATGAGGTCCCGAAGCAGTTTTAAAAGATTTTGTCCTTTAGCTAACTATTGATTAAATCGTCCTACTTTATTTTCAGCCTAATAAACTATCGAAATAAGTCAAACAATGCCTCCTCGTGATCATTCAAGACAACAATAAAATATAAGAGATACACCTAGGAATAAGGGAGTCTAAGTAAATAATTGGGCCACATGAGTTTGTGTTAGTTTGCTAACTTATAATAACAATGATCTCGTTTATAAGCTTGGTTTGGGGAACGTGAAACTTGAGGGTGATAAACATTCATGACAACCAAAACCCTAATGTAAGTCTTAGATTTCTTTACTTATTCTTCCTTTAAATATTTTGCAATTTTCTATCTTTTTAAATTTCCTTATTGTTTAGTATTTAATAAAGGCCAAGGTGGGTTAATTATGATGAGAAATATAAAATGTGCTTTGAAATTAATGCATTGTATGAGGGCATTGCAATGGTCAAGTGTAGGGGATTTAATAAGTGTGAAAACACTTATCCTTTTACCACTTATTTCCAATAATAACAAGACCAAAACGTGTACTTTATGTCGTAAAAGTCAGAGTTATGCGTGGTTTGTGTTTTTATTGTGTTTTTATTGTGTTTTAGGACAAAAATATGAAAAAGGAAAAAAACACGGGCTTTCACGGGCTTTTATCGAAAAAAAAGACAAAAGACGAAGTCAAAATATCAAAAGTACAAGAAGAACGGAAGTCAAAGGCCTATTCTAAAGATTTATCGAAGAAAAAGTCTAAAGACGGGAGTTTAACAAAGTCGAAGAACCAAGTCTACTAGAAGAAGAAAATTAGAAGACGAGTTCAAGTTATCATTCGACTAATCCCGAGAAAAAGTTGAGAAAGACGAGTTATTTAAAAGTCGAGAAAATATGAAGAAAGAGAGAAGACACAAGCACTTTCCACCTCCTATATATAGTCTTCTAAATAGTCATTAGAGGAATTAGTTAATTTTTAGTCTTTAATTTTTAGTAGTAACTAAGTGTGTTTTATTTTTCTTTTCTCTAGTTTTCCTTTCAAGCTTATCAAACCTTCATCTTGTAATCTTTGATCTTAATCTTTAATATAATCAAGCTTTTTAATAAATTCTCATTCTACCTTTCTTAATCATAATCTATTGTTTTGCTTAATTAATCATGTAGTTGGTTTAATTTTGTTGATTGTGTGATTGGTTTGCTTATTGGATTATGCTTATTGGTTTGGTGTGTTTGAGGTTTTTAGATTAAGGTGCTTATTTGCTTAATCTTTATGTTTATTAGTTTTTAAATAAGTTGATTTTGGTAGTTTAATATTTTTATAAAAAGTTGATTTTAAATTTTTGCTTATTTAGTGTTTTTAGAAGTTTTTAAATTGTGTCTTATTAGCTTTTTTAAAAAATTGATTTGGTAAAAGTTTTGGTAAGTGCTTATTTGATTTTTGCTTATTTTACCTTAATTCGGATCTTCAAAACACTTTTTTCCCGAACTGTGTCAAAACTTTTATCCCGACTTACATACTGTTAATCTGATTCCGACTTACGTGCATAACACAACATTCCGAACTACGAGTAGAATTCATTTCCCAACTTAGGTGTAAAACTCCTTTTCCCTCCAAAAACATAACATCAAATTCCGAATTAGGTCTTGAAAGGTGGATTCCGAACTAGTTTAAACAAGACATTTCCCGAATTACGTGTAAACTCGTTTCCCGAATTACTTCAAGAACTCACTTCCGAATTGAATGTGTGATGAAGATTCCGAACTAGGTGGGTAACGAAGATTCCGAACTAGGTTCAGGGATGCAGATTCCGAATTGAGTTCATGATTAATATTCCGAACTAGTTATGTGACACGGATTCCGAATCATATCTTGGATTGGTATTCCGAACTAAGTAAAGTTTTTTTCATTCCAGATTACATGTGGAATGAGTTTCCCGAGTTAGGTTAAGGACTACATATTCCGAACTATGTCAAGGACGTGTATTCAGACTTGTGTGCAAAGTGTATTCCGAATTAATTCCAGATTTTGAATATTCCGACTTAGGTTTGGCTTTAGTTTCATGTTTTACTTTTAAACTTTTAATTGTTCCCGCCATTTTTAATTAGTTAAATTTTTTAAAAAAATTCACTTAGTTTAATTTTCAAGTTATTTTTATTAAGTTTACATTTTTATAAAGTTTAAAGTTTCAATTTTACTTTTTAAGTTTTAATTTTTCGTCACTTTTTTTTAATTCTTTCTTTTTGGTTTAACTTTTAAAGCTTTTATTTTTATTAAACGACATTCACAATTTCACTTTTATTTTAAAATAGACAATCACCTTTAGTTATTTTCACCAAGTTCTACTGTGCAGCATTCGTTCTGGGAAAGCAAGAAAGGTTAGACATCTTCTTTATAGCTTTTACGTTTATGTTATTTGTAGACTTAGATAATCAAGCTCCCCCTTTTAGTGACCAACACCAACAATTCCACCATAAACCGTGATCAATTAGATTAGATACCGAGACGATTGAGTACACATAGGCTAAGCCTTTATCACCATATCATTGACCTATACTTAGAAGGTTATAACCTAAGTTATCTACGTGCTCTACATTTTCAATCGTCATGGAGTCAAGAGAAACTGTACCTTTGCCAATGATATTACCACGTCGATTACTAGCGAATGTGATGTTACCTCCATCATATGCTTTGTAGTGCGAGAACAAACTTCGATTACCCGTCATGTGTTTAGAACATCCACTATCCTTAATCCACTCATCGGGCTCTAAATCGATTCCCAAGCATATCTAGGTAACAACACACAAGATCAAACATTTGGTCCCCAATATCTCATGGGTCCAAAGTTGTTAGTTCCAAACATCCCTTGCATTTGGTTGGGATGCATGAATGGAGGAGACATTCCCCATGGGAAAAAATATTGTTGTTAATAATTATTCCAATTCATATGGCCATTTTGTTGTCCATTGTTTCCCCTAGGTGTCTTTGATCTTGATCTAAAATTATTGTTATTTCTTCTAGGTGTTGGAGTTTTACTTCTAGGTCGTGACTTAGCTTGATCGTCCCTTTTTTGTGTAGGTGTTATACTTCTAGGTTTTGACTCATTGTGTACTCTTGGAGGAGTAGATGTTTGTGTAGATAAATTTCTAGTTCCCATTAGAGGTTTACTCAAGGGCTTGTAGAATTTACCAAGAGTAGTTTTTTCAAGAATAAGTACTTTGACCTTGTTAACAAGAATATGTTTTGGCCCTTCACCTAAGATAGACCAACTTCTGTCCGCGGTTCGTTATCACTACCCGCGGTTCCATAGCTATATGGAACCGAGCCATATACTGGCGTACCGCGTATAGAGGTTTGTTTTTCTAAAAACCTAACTTTTTTAGGTTCACTAGTAGATGCTTCATTAGTGTTATATCCCAACCCAAGTCTTTCCTTAGAGAGAATTTGTTTGTTTAACATATCATCAAGAGCAGTAGTACCTTTCATGAACTTTCCCAATTTAATGGAGGTACTCTTGAGATCTTCATTCTCTTGTCTAAGGTTTTCACATTTTAGAAGATCTAAATCAACTTATTTGTTTTTCTCAAGCTTAGCTAATTTATCTCTTAGCTCACTAATCTCATTTTCAAGCATAGTTCTAGTTGATTTTAGCACTTTATTCTTTTCAATGAATTTAAGGCTAAGTTTATGTAAATTATTGTATTGGCCTTCTAATTTGATATCATCTTGGGAAGAACTATTATTGCTATAATATTCGGTTTCGGAATGTACCTCTTTAGAAGTGTGAGCCATAAGACATTTCTCATCTTTGAGATTGTCATCAACATCTTCACCGCTATCGCTCCATGAACCTCCAACGAACGCCGTGTGGTTCTTTTCGCGTGAAGGCTTAGGACAATCACCGATGAAATGGTTTGGATCACCACATCTAAAGCATTTCCTATCACCTTAATCATCCTTGGTAAATTTGTTTTTGGAGAATGATTTCTTGTCGTTGCTTAGTTGCCTCACGTGTTGACCTCGTCTCTTGAAGAACTTCTTAAAGTCTCTAACCGCCATGGCATATTCCTCATCATCACTATCCGAGGAGATTTCATGGTCACTTTGTGCCTTCTCGGCCTTGAGTACTAGAGACTTTCTTTCACTCTTGGTTTTCACCATTTCCGAGTCCTTCAAAATTATCATCTCATGAACTTTCAAGTTGCCAATGAGTTCATCGAGTGATAATGTGGTGAGATCCTTTGATTCTTTAATCGCCATGACTTTGGCTCTCCACTTTGGATTCAACGCCCTAAGAAACTTCCTAACATTGTTCTTGCTAGAAAAACCTTCATCAAGTGCTTTTAGACTAGTAATAATAGTGTTAAATCTAGCAGATGCACTATCAATAGTTTCATCTTCTACGATGACAAATTGTTCATATTATTGAACAAGAATATCGATCTTACTTTCTATGACTTGGCTATTACCTTGGTGGGTTACTAAAAGAGTGTTCCAAATATCTTTAGCGGGTTCACACATAAAAATCCTTTCGTACTCTTTCTTTGGTAAAGCATTATAAATCACCATTTTAGCCTCATTATTTTTAGCAAGTGTCCTTTTAGTGTCATCATTAGCTTTGTCAAAAGTGACTATCTCTTTGCTTTTAGAAATTTCATTATATTGATAAGGCAAAAAATCACTATGGGTAATAACATGCCAAAGATCTAAATCTTTTGATTTCACATAAGTCTCAAATCTATTTTTCCAACAAATAAAACCATCGGTTTCAAAAAGAGGTGGTCTTTGCATATATTGCCTTTCTAGGTACTTGTTGGAATCCATAGATCGATTCGAGTTTTAAAATACAATATATTTTAAAAAGGCTTGAGCAACCACTCTCTGATACCAATTGTAGAAACTAGAAAGGGGGGGTTGAATAGTTTCTTAAATTACTTGTTAAAAGACAGTTTTCAAAAATCCTTTTTAAAAAAACTTAGGCTTGAGCAAATATGTGAAACCTTCTTATACATAATATGAACAAGGGATAGTGTAGCTAAACTAATAATCACAAGTATAAAGAATAATGAATGTAAAGAGATAAGGAAAAGAAATATCAAACCAAACACCAAGGATTTATAGTGGTTCGACAACGAAGCTCACTCCTCGTCCCTACTCCACTCTTAGAGTACTCCTTACTCGAGAGTTCTCTAATCAACAAGCTCCTTAAGGTGGAGAAACAGTACACAACGTTGCTTATCCAATTTCCGACTCTAAGCTAAAAGTCGAGCCATAATCTTAGCTAGAACCAATCAACACCAATATACTTTAAGGACCAAGTATTAACCTTAATACATACACAATTTCCAAATAGACACGACTACTTGTATCTTCACAACAGTGACACAACAATGAATAAATAAGATTTGATCTTCAATGGATCTTTGAGGTAGACACAACACTTCAAGGATAAAAGTGTTCTTTTCTTTGCATTTGGAGAGGAAAAGATGGGAGAAGTAAGATTCACTTCTAAACAAGTAGTAATCAACCAAATGACCAAGGATTTGAGTGATTTTAGAAGTATGAAAGAATTTGGAAATATATGTGCAAAAGAGGTGAAGAGAAAATCTGAGAATGGTCCACTATTTATAAGACAAGGCTCCAACGACTATATCTGGACGCAGTTCCTTATAGCTACACGCGGTTCCTTATCGATAAGGAACCGCATAGCCACTTAAGGAGCCGCCCGAGTAGACTTCGCTACTTTTTGTCTTTTAGTGGTATGGTTCAAATCTAGTGATTAAAATATCTTGAAAGGATATTTCAAACTAAGATAGAATATGCCATTTTTAAATTTTCAAATAATTAATTTAATAAAAAAATTTATTAAAAATAAAGTTTAAACTTGTCACACTTAATAAAAGTGAGTTTTAAGAAAAGATTAAATCCTTGATCACTTAATTAGGATGAGTACTTGTTTGTACATACCTTAAGTGATGATTGTTGAAATGAAAAATACTTGAACTCAAGAATTTGTTTTTCTTTGTTTTCGTAAATGCTTGTTTTTACATATTATCGTAATCAAAACAAAGCGAGACCGAAAAATGCAAGTAACGTTTTTAGGCATCATTGCTTTAATAGTAACTAACCGTGAGTCTTTCTTCATTATCAACTATATCTTGGTTTTCTTGTTTATATAAACCAAATTTATGACCTGAACAAAAAAAATTGTATACTTTATACAAAAACCAATTATATACAACTTGGGAATCCATCATAGTAACCATAGTTTAAAGAAGAAGGGGTTTTAGTTGTTGGTTTAACAACAACCAAACACCTCTTTTGCAACAGAAGGGGTGTTTGGTTCCTGGTTTAACACCAGCCAAGTACCCTTTTGTAGGATATTAAAACATGAAAAAATAATAATAAAAGAACCTTATTTACCATTAACTGCACCTCCGGTTTCTCCCACCACATGTAGAAGCCTCGTCAAGGCTAAATAAAGTACCAACATGGATTTTTCAAGAAAAATGTGAACCTGCTTCGATTTTTTTTACAAGCATGCAGTGAAAAGAAAATTTGAATAGGGTAAAAAACGAAACTTATTGTCATTGCAAAACAACAAACTTACAAATACTACATTCACGACCTCATTAACAAAAAAGCCAATCGTTTATTTAGAGGCTCAGATAAGTAAGTGATCAGAAGACGCAGTTACGGCCACCATGGCGGCAAACCTAGCAAGGTTTCCTAGCCAAGTTGCATGTAATCAAAACTTTAGTTGAACCCACTTACGAAGGTTCAAATACCATCATCATAGCCTATTTCAACATTTATTGATTTAAAAAAGGTACATCAAAATGCCTTCAGGTGGCATGGCTCTGTTAATCTGCCCCGCCAAGAGTCAAAAAGTTAAACGCATTTAAGAATTATAACGACTGATAATGATATTATTATGTTTCTCAAGAGTCTTTGGTGTGATCCCTAAAAGAACAGGTCTCACATCCGTAATCCTCCACACACCCTTCCAATTGTCGCACGACATGAGCAGCGGCAACAGAAGGGGTTGTGGTATCAAGAAGCATAAGCCGAAGGTATAAAAGCAACTTCGACACACCATGGCTGCAAACATGTTCTCGTACTGCCCTGGAAAGATATATGCCGGGTTTTTTCAGCCTCTCACGAAACACTCATTAACGGATGAGAAGCCTCTCTTCTTCACCCTATTTAACGACGCATATCCCTTTATACAATACAACCCAACACACACACTATTTGGAAAAAAAAATTAAATCATGAAAATACTTTTTGTTAACCTGAAAATATTGAGTCAAACAAGAATGTTCGGTCATAGGATTATTATGTATTATGATTAGAACGTTGTAATAGATAGTAGAAAAGTCGTGATTCACGGGCTTGTGTTTAAGCTACTTAAAGCCCAAAATACAAGTTCGGCCCATTAATATATAATCCACTAAGCCCGCGTGTGGGAGGACTATATATACCCACATCCTAGCATGTTAGGATGTGGTTGGTTACATTTTTATTCTCTCTCTAATCTAATATTCCCAAGTTTCCAACCATTGTCTCTCTTTTCTCTCTCTCTACTTTCTCTCTCTAGAATTCATCTACTTTCATCTATTTTTCTTCTTCAATTCGAGTTCTATCATCATATATTATGGGACAACACTTTTTTACCCATGCTCACTTCACTTCATTTCTCAGTTGCCTTTCACATACGAACAAATTGAAGGATATAGCCGCCATGGCTGCAACCGTAATAAGGCGTCCTGCCAAGATATGGACAATCTAATCTTATCGATACCTTTTGTAGTCATCATAGCCTCTAAAAGCTTATATTACCATAGTTGTAGTGGCATAACACCGGAAACACCAAATTATAAGTATTACAACGGATATGACCATCACCCTAAATCCATGGCTCGTGTGCGTCCATGGAGGTTGCTGAGGCAAGTGTGTCGCTCTCTACCATCCTTCCACTTTCTGCAAAGCTGAAGGACCATGAATACAGCTCATTAGCCACGCACGTAACGTTCATAAGTTGTTGACATGTCGTTTCTATTTGTTTTCTTTTATAGGCTCAGATAGGGAAGCTTTTAGGAGAGAGTGGATACAAACGACATGGCTGCAACATGATAGTTTACCGTGCCAAGAGACGTGGAATATCGGCTTTAACCCGGCACTTTAAACTCATCACAGCCCGAATAATCTCCAACAACAAATACACCCATTAACCAAATAAAAGAATGTTAGCCGATTATTATATTTTTGTTATCAACATGTGTTTACACATGTTTTAAAAAAACCAACAATACAGCTCATAAGCCACACGCATATGACTCTGAACCATTAAGGTTTTTTTTTCGCCATTTCAAAGGCTCAAATAAACATACAACATAACAAAGAGGATACACCGTTGTGGCTGCGACCAAAAGGTCTACATGCCAAAGTACGGACAGTCGCATCTTTACCGAGCCCATTCAAAAGCATCACTGCCTCTTATCACGGATATCAATTAACTATCATAAAGGCATGCAACATCCAATAATGAAAAAGTCTCGTTTTAGTATCAGCAGTAAATGACGCCATAAGCATCAAAAAACCTAGAATGTAGCATCATGAGATTTTGCTTATGCAACATAAGCCCAAAATCAGTTAAGCCATCAACCGGCTACATAAACACAAACATACACCCCCTTACTTTACATTATGTTATCTAGCAGTGCATGAGCTTATTCAATTCAGATTATATAGCATAAGGTTGTTTTTGTAAGCCTGCGTCTCAGATTATAAAATCGGACACCACATTCAACTTACAATAAGCTCTTTAGTTAAAAGAGTGAGTACAAATAAAATTAAAAATCACAAAACAACCTAACTTTATAAAAAAGTACCTTGTTTAATTGAAGATTCTTAGGCTAAAATAAAGGCATAAAAAATAGATAGTACCAACAACATCAACTAAAATGACCATCGGAAACACCCTTTTCAGCTCATAACCCTATCCCCACCGTGACACACCCATCCACACCCCCAAACAACCATCCACGTAAACAAACCAACGTCACCAACCGATCACCGACACCACGCACCATAAATGGTGGCAATAAAGACATCAGTGGCATCGAAGGTCACAGGGTGTGTGGATCTATGCAACTATTAGGATTTTCAATAGCGGCTCGAAAAGTAATATGGAAGAAACTATGAATTATTGGTCATATCTATATACCAACTAACACTAGAGAACTATGCAAGACACATGACATCTCCTAAAATTGGCATACGAACAAATCTACGGTTACAAAAGGGGTTTCTAGAAAACCCCATACATGAGAATGCATAACTAATAACTCATTTTCCAATGAATAAACGGTTACGATCTTCGTTTGGTGAATCGAATGATGGGAGAGAAAAAATTGGACGGTGGATATTAGGCAATATTTTCTTCTTTCACACAAAAATGTTAGAAATATGGGTGGATCAAATAATCTGAGAGTCGTGTCAAACACTTTCAGATCAAAGTATTTCGATGGTTCTATCGAAATCTCCAATCAGATAAAACTCAGATTCGAACTGTAATTGTGTTAATGTTGTTATGATCAGAACCAGAAAACCATAGAGGTTATGACCAAAACCTGTCTCTTTTGGTTGTAACTGTCAAAACAGTTATTGTAACCAAAACCGACACTTTTAACAACGGGTAGAAAAAGGTCCGAACACCCGGGAATTTTATTTTCTAGTGCATTTTTAACACAGCACTTTATGCCAGGGGCGCTGCCCCTTGGACCCTGCCCAGGGGCGCTGCCCCCGGACCCCCGTCGTACGGGGGCTTCGCCCCCGTATGATAACCGTAATAATGTCATACAAGTGTGCACTCCGCACAACCCCGACTTGATGAACTTTATCACGATTACACATTGGTCAACAAAGTAAATCCATTACACTTAAATCATTATTGGTAACACAAAATCACCAACAAAAAATATTGTTTTTAATAAAAAGGTAATTAGAGTTGGATGGTTTGAATTTGATTTTTGATCTTTTTGGGGTAATGTTTTGTATGAATCTCGCCTCTTGTAAATTCGAGAGGAACCTCGTGTTACTCCCGTCTTTTGACTAGAATCACTTGTTTTGGGGTTTGTTGTATTCACTTTTGTTGCAACTTTATTTGATAACAGACTAACCCTTAGACACGTAGTTTCCTTCCAAACCTGTTCTCTTTTTACATGTTAAAAAGTTTGTGTGGGCATAACTTCATTTAAAATGATACGAAACAACCACTCACAAATAGCGTGTGGTACCATTGATTATAATGACACGAAGTCTTTATTATCATTCTCCCTACATGTCTTACTAGGTTGGGGTATCATGCCCCAATAGTTGATGCACCTAGATCGGTCACGGTATGGACCATTAACCTAAGTGTCCATGCCCTTTGACAATGGCTGTCCATGCTTAATTTGGCTCGATGGCATGCACCACCTTGTACCTACTTCGTGTTTTCTAGAAAATGATAACGACATGCATAACCCCTTTCTTCGAAACACATGTTGAATTGTTGATAGGGTATTGTTCAAGTTATCCATTTATTATTAATAGACATACGAATTTAATAGACATACGAATATTGAATGGTAGAATACTTTTGTGTGTTTATTTCCTTAACACACTTACAATATATAATGTTAGGCTAGAGTCTATAAAGAAATATAACTCAATACTTATCACAAATTAATAGGAAATACACCTAATGCTGATAATGATTTATAAACCTTACAGTTACACTCTTCAGCTTAAAGTCAAGTGAAAGGTAGATGATTATGTACTAGCATGGGCGTACCCACATGGGTGCCGGGTGTGGCACGGGATACAACCGATTTTAGGTAATGAATGATAAATTTATTGTAAAATAAAAGATTGAGATTACATATTTACATGTGCCTTTTGTATATCAATTTTACCTGTTATACGGATTATAATCTTTGTTGTGGAAAGATCCACAGGTCCATTTTAGGGTCTGTTGTGGTACAGTGGTTGTGACCGTGACCATTTTGATCCATGCATCTTCATAACTTTGTAATTTATCACATGAGCTGGTTAATAGGGGCTACCCTTTGGGGACCTCTTGCGTTTTTCAGGATAAACAACGATGGTTAGCCAATTTGCCAATTTAATGTTTCGGAATTACTAACTAGTAGACATTATAGTGTGTGGCTGCTTATCTTTCATGATTCCACAAAATGAAGGCATCTTATACAACTCTTGGTTAGCAATAATGCATATTAGATTAGTCTTAGTGATCTCGGCTTGCCGAGTACTTTCTTCCATGATGAACTCTTGGTGCGAGTCAAATCTTTTGCGCTTCATTTTGCATTATTTAGGATTGCTTATATAATTAGAGAATTTTCATGATTACATATAAGGGATATGCATTTTGATAGTTAGAATTTTCATGATTATTTTGATAGTTCGATCTATTTTAATGAGTCAGAAACTAAGTATCGGAGGTAATTGTGACATGATGACCATTGAAGCACATGAAGTATATATAAAAGTTGATGCATACGTTGTAAAAGTATGAACGAAGCTGCACTAATGCATGTATGTAATAATGTAGGTAAGAGCAATGATGATCAATCTAAAATAAGAAATAATCAAATGGTCGTTGAGATGTATTTAAAAAGCAATGGAACACATAATTGAGATAATGCAAGTGTTGTAAAATCCTTATTGGTGCCATATAAAGGCATTGCTGATGTGATCTTCACATAAGAAAATTGTGTGTGACAGGTATGTAAGTTTTCTTTGCTATGATCAAGTGCAAAGCTTTCAAAATATGGCGTCTAATGATGATTCTACAACATCAAAGATTCAAAACTATAAAGGTACAAGTGTGGGCCTACTCACATGTGTGGGCTGATCCATTAGAAGTTCTTGGGTCATAGTTATCTGTAGTTAGTACCGACATGTTTGGTGCTCACGTTTTGCTACAGGGTGTTTGTTAGTTTTCTTTTTTAGAGTAAAATGTAGAAATCATACTTGTGGTACGTCATTTTTGTAGATTTATTAATCGGTGTTTCGAAAGTACATGCAAAGATTTGCTTGATGTTTGTATTTTATATTATTTTTTTACTTTGACTTAACATTTATTAAAAGTTGACCGTTACTAGATGAATTTTTTTAACAGCAAACTTCATTTGAACTCTAGCAAGGAGCTAGAAAAGTAATTAAAAAAATAAGATAAGGATGTTGGAGCCAACTATCCCAACTAATAGAAGTTTTTCTCCTAGCAATACACCAAGTAAAAGCATGTAAAACAATGTCATAATAAATAACATCCTTTCGAGGCTTTACGTCCGCAAACAAAAGCTGATTCTTGAACTTCCAAATACTCCACCATGTTGTATAAAAAACACCTTCAAGAACCTGTTTAGAACTTGAAGCCATACGAATCGACTTGAACCAAGAATACAAAGAAAGGTATGAATTGAAAGGAGACCAAGCCAGGTTCCACCACTTACAAATTAGACGCGAGATATCAACCGCCATAGGGCAGCAGAAAAAAAGATGAGTCGTGTCTTCCATGTTATCACATCAGATAGGGCAAGCAGATGAGGGAACCAAAACGCCTCTCTGAGACAAGTTCAGACGGGTAGGAAGGCGATCTAAGGAAATCTTCCAAGCGAGGATGTTTACTTTGATCGGTATTGATTTAACCCATCTAGTAGGATCTGCATCACTAGGGAGAAAAGCATCGTCAAGCAAGACACGGACATCTTTAACACGGAAAGTCCCGTCACCATTCAAGTCCTAACGCCATCGATCGTCCACGTTTGACAGAGTCACTGAGTCAAGGAGCTTCAAAATTTCAGAAAGTTGTTCAGATTCTACCGCTCCTCTAACATCCCTATGAAAAGAAGACATAAACGGGGCGTTTAATTTTTCGGCCACAGTACATCCCTCATGATTTTCAAGAGCAAACAGTCTAGGAAAATCGCAGCAAAGACGTGAGTCTCCATCCAAAATCTAGTATTCCTACCGTCACCAACATGAATTTTGCAATGAGAAATAAGATCAATACCTTGGAACGTTAGGATATTAACTTCTTTAATAATCGAACTCCAAATCGAAGAATGGGAAGCAGAAAGCTCATGTCCTCTTGAACCGAGCATAACATGAATAACACGAGCCCAAAGAGACTTTTCACGGAAAAGAAAACGCCAAACCCATTTAAAAAGAAGCCCTCTATTAAGGGCGTAGAAACTAGACACCCCTAACCCTCCATTCAATTTGGAAGCAAGGACTTTATACCACTTCACCCAAGCAATTTTCCTCTCACCATCACGGATACAGTTAAAGAAATTCCGACAGATCGCTTCCATAGCACTAAGAACAGCCTTGCAGACCTTATAAAGAGACATGTGATAAATAGGATATGAGCCAAGAACTGACTTAAGAAGAGTAAGACGGCCTCCGATGGAGAGAGTCTTTAATTTCTAATTTGATAGTCTCTTCTTAAGTTTATTAATCGTATCATCCCAATTCTTGATCAAAGACATATTATCGCCAACCTTGGCACCCAAATACTTGAAAGGAGTATGCATAACTAAACAACCAATAAGATTAGCAGCCTCTTGAATACAACCATCATGAATTCTAACTCCGAGCAAGTGACTTTTTTAGGTTAATAGAAAGCCCTGACATCAAAGAAAAGCAACATAATGTATGCATGATACATTGTAAGTTATGACGAGACCATTCACCAATAAAAATTACGTCATCTGCATAGAACAAATGAGAGATCGAAATCAAATAATCAATCTTGATACCGTTGAAAATGTCTGCTTCAGTAAAATAACCCGTGAAAAAGAAAGATGTAAATATTCCATAATAAGGATGAATAAGTAGGGGGAAAATGATCTCCTTGTTTCAATCCTCTATGAAATTGGAATTCTGAAGTCGGGCTACCATTAACAAGAATAGAAGCCATACTAGAAGTTAAGCTACCACGAATTACGAACACCACTTAGATCCAAACCCAAATGATTTTAAAACAACCTCTAAGTAATCCTAACTAATTGAGTCGTAAGCTTTAGCAAAGTCCACTTTGAAAACCAAAGCATGTTTATTATAATGACAACGAGCAAGAAGTTCATTGATAATAAAAGGACCATAAAGGATTTGGCGATTAGGCAAAAAAGCAGTTTGAATCTCCGAGATGAGACTAGAAATGACCAAAGAGAGTCGAGTAGCAAGACTCTTCGTGACAACTTTATAAAGGATCCCAATCAAACTGATAGGACAGTAATCTCCCACTGTTTTTGGTACTTAAGTCTTCGGAATGAGAGCAATAAAAGATGAATTTCATCCAACCGAAAAGGAAGCATGCTCAAAAAACCATAAACCGCCTTACTAAATCAGAACCTAGAACGTGCCAGAGTTTGCGAAAAAGTTCAAACGTAAAACCATCAGGACCTGGAGATTTATTCTCCCCACATCCCCATACAGCTGAGCGAGTTTCTTCTATAGTGATAGGGGACTCCAGCTCAGCAGCTTGTTTAGTAGTAATACGCACAGGGAAAGTAAAATTAATATCCTCATGGTAGGTGCCCGGATCACAAAACCTGTTTTCAAAGTGATCGTGGAATTCACTATTTACACGGCTACGATCGTCAATCCATTCTCCCTCAATCATAATCCCTTTAACAGCTAAATTAGCCCGCTTTTTGTTTACAAGACCGTGGAAAAACTTAGAATTTTCATCTCCTTCGACGGCCCATTGAATTTTTGCCTTTTGTAAAACCTCACTAGCATCAACAACCTTAGCATCATCTAGTTGTTTTGTAAATTCCATTTGAGATAGAAGGAGCTCATCATTCACCTTTGTCACACCCCCATTTTACCTTATAGCAGCGGAAGCTAATTTGGGGTATTACTATGAAAGTACCATAGTCACAATAATATAAAATTCTCAAAAGACATTTTATAAATATTTACGTTATCCTTCATTTATTATTCAAAGTTTAATAAAAACAACTGTACATAATTGTACATCACAGGTTTTTCCAAAGATCTAGTTTTATTTTCAAGAATAATAACTTTTCAAGACACCACCATCCGCAGCCCGCCATTCCTCATTCACCAGAAATATATGCCTTAAAGTCAACACAATGGTTGAGTGAATTCATAGGTTTTAAACAATATTTGAATACAAGTACGACTCTCGGGCTACAACGTTATACACCCAAATTTTTAAATTCATCGATTATTATTGCACTAGCTCATGACCCCATGACTAGACATTATCAGAAAAAACCAACAAATTGCCCTTAGGCAGGAAGTTTGCCGGACTATTCTGAGTTAGCAAAATAAAGCATATATGTTTAGCCTAGGTGGGAACCATTAGCTTCTAGCAAGTGCGACTTGCCCAAATAGGAGATGTCAGTCTCCAATAGTACTATTCATAATATTAGCGTTCATTACATGATTAGCGGTCCATAATTAAAAAGGGGCTTAAAGGCAATAAGTAAACGTAGTGTCAATAATCATATAGGAAGCATACAAAAACACTTGTATTCCAGTTTTTGCATATATCCCCTCACGGGTTTTAAAATCATTTATAAATCATTTAAAAGTGAGGCTATGAACTCACATTAACCTAAAGAGTCTTAAATTATCCAGCTATAACCAATCACGACTTCCTCACAACATTTGAGTTGACACACAATATGTATATATATCAAGTCATAATCTTTGAGTGAAATCTTTTATTATTTCACATATTTATTATTTGGTTCATATATTTTGTTATTATAGTATCATTGTTCGGGCCATTATACTCAGAAGCCATTCTATAAACGTTTGAGGAGCGAGGGCACTTCAAATCGTAAACCCAACCACTCAGTCAGAACGTAATATCGAGATGGAACATCTATGTACAAAGTTTCCTACTAACATGACACATATTATATTATTACATTTTATGTCTTTAGTTTCAATATTGGCAAAAATAGTCCTTTTAGTTATATTTTGACATAATTACACTTTTAACCCTTTAAGTATATAGTTTTATTATTTGCAATTTAATCCCTCAATATTTAACCTTAGAGTCTCAAAATTTTTAAAGTTTATTCTTATAGATTTAACTTTCATAAAATGACACTTTTTGCCCAAAATGTTAAATAGTTTCAAAAATGACAATTTTGGTCCATATATTTGTAAAAATCACATAACTTCTTCAAAAATGTACCAAATGATCTAGGATTTTAAAACAAAGTTTAAAACACATTTATAATCATAATAACAACATTTTACTAAAATTATATCTCTTGAAATGGATTTAAAGTCATTATTTAATGTAAAATACAAAACGAGGGTTTTAAGACATCTTTAGCTTATAACTTTCATTTAAATTGATCATATGACTTAATTCTTTTTGGATTATCTTTTTAACATAATTTTGGAATTATAAAAAGTCTTAGTATTCATTATAACAAGATCAAAGCTTGCTTAGCATAAGAATTACCTAGGTAGCTCCAAAATGGTTCCTTATGACTTCTTATGAGCACTACTTGCTATCAAAGCTTCAAAAGCTTCAATGGCTTCCTTGTAGACCTGGTTTTTGGTTTTGTGGGATGTCCTCAGACTTTTATAGAAGTGAATATGAAGAATGGGTATGGGATACAAAGAAAACAGGGTGAAAGTCTTCATACTATGCTATTCGGCCCTATTTATAGTATTGGCAACACTTAGGATCCAAGCTAAGCTACTAAACATGTAAAAAGGATAGATAAATGACTAAGGATAGCTAGTGAATCTCTACACAACTTTATAGACTCTAGCTTCAATGCAATCTTCACTTATGTCTCATATAAGGTCACGACAACATGTTGATAAGAATGGTGATGTGTAGCACACAAGTAGGTGATACACCTACTTGTCACCACTTCTAATATATCCTAAAACATGAAAATATCTGGTTTATAAACTTGGAATGGGATTTTAAAATGAGTGTTGGAGGGAAAATATAAAACCGAGTCTAATTTCTAGGGCTTGTAACTTATGGTTTGTAATTTTGGTGATTAGGGACCTAGGAAAGTGATTAGTGAATGATTAAGGCTTAATTAGGGTTTCGACATTATATTTATAATATTTGGGTCCTTGGTTTGAAGTTTAACAAAGGTTTGATGTGAAAATGGGAAGTAATCTTATGAAGATTACGATTTTCTAATGATCTAGGTTTGAATCTTAATAAAAGTCATTATCCTCCTCTTAAATACTAATGTAAACTTAATTTAGGTCCTAGACATTTTGTTTTAAGTTTCCAATGAGTTCTCACACTTGGTTTGATAGCTTAGTTTAAATAAACATGTCTAAAGAGTGAAAATACCTATTTTGACCTAATTTACAAGTCATGCATTGAAATCTTGTACCTTATGCATTAGGATAGTTTTACATTGTCTTAACATAGTCTTATAACCTTAATTAAGTCCTATGAGTGATTGTAGACTTGTCCTAAAAGACTAGGTAATGATTCTATGTAGATTTCTTAATATAAGGGTTTTTATATCATTAAGCCTAATGACTTTCTATCTTGGGTAATAAGGGTTTATATCTAAATGTAACTGTAGAAACTAGAAGGGGGTGGTTGAATAGTTTCTCTTCGATTGGTGACCAAATTAAAATTACTTTCAATTTGGTTTGTATCAAAACTATCTTTTACTTGAGACTAAGTTGCATAATGATTAGGTTCAATTCAAATGCACTAGCAAAGATAATAGGCAAGTATAATGATAATGAAATAAGTAATAGTAAGGAAAGAGACAACCTAGTGGTAAGACACCAAGATTTATAGTGGTTCGACAACTAGGCTCTATCCTCGTTTCTACTCCACTCCTCGAGTACACCTACTCGAGATTTCCACTATATCCACAAGCTCCCTTCTCGGCGGAGAAAACCTTACATCGTTGCTTACATTATTTTCCGACTCTAAGCTAAATGTCGAGACCTAATCTTTAGCTAGGACCAATCTACACGACGTTGCCTACTTTACAATTTAACGACACAAGGCTAGATGTCGGGTTCTAATCTTAAGGCAGAACCAATCTTCACGACGCTGCCTACTTCACCATTTTACGACACAAGGCTAGATGTCGGGTTCTAATCGAAAGCTAGAACCAATCTTCACGACTCTTCACTTTGAAGCTAAGTGAGAACTTCACACAACACAACTACTAATCACTTTTAAGTTTAGTGAGAACTCACAAGACACAACCACATCACTTTATAGTTTAGTGAGAACTCCTAATCAAATCTATTACAACTCAACTAGACTTATCCAAGTACACACATGTAGCTTGGATTTACACAACACAAATCCAAGCAAACACATATGCAATGGATGTACACAACAAATCCAAGTATCCACAAATAACTTGGATGAACACAACTAGTCCAAGTATTCATAAATACATTGGATTGACCTAAAACAAAAAGGGTATCATGATGAATATGACTAGCTCATAGATTCATCTTTATCACAACACTAGTGAGTGAGTGATCTTCTCATTGGACAAGGTAAAGGAGGGGATCAAGAGGATAATCATATGTAAACATCCTTAACAATTTAAGTGATCATTTACTAATGATTATGCTATAAAAATAGAAAGAGGGCTGAGAAAAACGTCCAAGAGGCTTACTGGAAAATGAGATTTGACCCACTATTTAAAGAAGACAAAGTATAACGGATCTATAACGGCTACTGTGCGCGGTACCTTATCTCACCCCGCGGTACCATATCGCTAAGGTACTGCGTAGGTACTTAAGGTACCGCCACTAGACTCCGCTCCGTTTTTTGTCTTTTAGTGGGGTGGGAATATCTGAGGTATTTAAACCCTTCAAAGGATATTCTAACAGCATTTGGAATATGCCATTTTCAAATTTTCATTTTCCATTTTAATAAAACATCTTCTAAAAAAAAAGTTTATTAAAAAGTCTTTTGTCATATTAACAAAAGTGAGTTTTAAGGATAATCATTTTGATGATCACTAAGTATGATTAAGAAAGGTTAGTGATATGATTATTACCTTGATGATAGTGTTAGTTAAATAATTCATTTTGTGTTTTACACTAAATGTGTTGTATGGTTTGTTGTGTTCAAAACTAAGAAAGATTAGTTAATACTAATAATGTTTTTAGGCATCACTTGCATTAACAATCTCCCCCTTTTTGATTACGACAAACGATAAACTCATTTACGTAGAAACACAAAATATGGAATTATTAACTAGTTTATCACTATCATTTATCCCCCTTTGTCGTAGCAAAAAGGTTAGCACGAGTCTTTGAAGAACATCGAACTTTTCTAGTAGCTCCCCCTTGGTGGTTGATCCCCCTTGCTTGGGGCACCAAGTTTGTGAGCTAAGGTGACATGCTACACAAAGGTTAGTAGAAAGGAAAGAAACACCAATGTATATATGATCACTACCTACTAAGTAACTTGAGAGGGAGAAAGAGAAGAAATCTCAAATTAGAAGCAAGTATTTTGCTAAGTATGTCCAAAGAGGTAATTGACAAAATCAAATTTCAATCCAATGAAGATGATAAGCTTGTCAATGGGTTAAAGCTTAGAATTGATGGAATCACCCATAAGCAATTGTAAAAACTAACCATGATCAACTCAAAATAGAACAAATGAAAAAACACACAAACAACACAAAGGTTACATAAGAAAAAAGAGACACAACAAAGAAGATAGTCATATACACAATATGAGTATCTAAAAGCAATAGATATGGAAAATAAACCACTAAGCATAAGCTAGTCTAAAAGTGATATTTTTCCAAGATTGCAAAAAAAAATAAAAGACTAAAAAGACGACGATGCATCATTCGAAGTTTTGTCCACCGAAACGAAAACTTGAATAGGAGGTCAAGTGAGGAGGAATTCAAGAAAATTTAACTTCTCATACACATGAGCAAGTTCAATTTGTTGAAATCGGCAACAATCACACGAGGATCCATGATGCAACACAAAATCGTTTGATGGGGGTATGGCATCAAACTTAGGGTTTGGTGGTGGTGGGGTAATGGGTTTGGGAGTGTTTTCACAATGCCTTGTGAGGTTTGGGAAGGTTGAAAGGTCATTGAGTTGAGGGGTATTGAAGGATTATGGTGGTGGGGGAACATTTTCTTTTGCTCCGGTGATGGGGTTTATGGTATAAGTCTCATTCCAATACTTGATTGGAGAGAAGGTAGGGTGTTGGGTGGTTTGGACGAAGATGGTTCATTCTTCTTAACCCAAATAGGTCGAACCGAGATTTTCGGTTTCTTTGAAAGCTTGGATGAGGAAGCTTTGGGTGAGTGTGGTTGTGAAAAAGAAATGTCAAGGTTAGGAATGTAGGAGTTAGGCATTGTGAGAGTGTGAGAATGATATCTCAAGGTTATGTGAGAATGAATTCTCAAGGTTGGGAAGGTGTGAGAATGAAATCTCAAGGTTGGGAAGGTGTGAGAATGAAATCTCAAGGTTGGGGTATAAGTAAAATGTAATCAAGGTAAGAATTTGAATACAAAAAGTGTAGTGTCAAGGAATGTTTAGTCAATTTGAGTAAACAGGGAATCTTGACAGGGAATAGGGTTTTAAAAGTTTTGACCAAAAATTCGTCAAAAGTCACTTACTGTCTGCGGTACCTTATAGGGACCGGCGGTTCCATATCGCTAAGGAACCGCGGGACTTTAAGGAACCGCGTCCAGTGGACTTGAAACCATGTTTTTCCTGGGTTTTGGGAAAAACTAAGACTTTTTCAAAAAGTTGCAAATCTTGGAATTTTACCTCTATTAGAACCAAAATATGCTAGGGTTGCATAAAGCAACACATTCACAAAGAATGTCTTGACAAAGGGTGACAAAATAATTTAGATATCATTTTGAACCAATTTTAGTCAAGTTTAGGGGTTGTGATAGATTTAGGTTCAATTTTAATTTCAAATTAAAGTTGATTAGTGTGCACAAAAGGATAGAAACACACAAAGCTAAATCCATAAGTCAACAACATGAAACATTCATTAAGGAAGCAAGTACAAAGACAAATAAAAAACTAACTAATACATAGCTAGCTTAACATTAAATCTAGATAAGTAGTTTTCTTTGGCTTGGTTTTGTTGAAAACTCTTATCAAGAAGACTCCATCATTCATCTCCTAGGAGGAGGCATGGAGAACAAGGCAAGCAAGAACTCTTGCAACCTCCTATGTAGTCCATACATATCCATCCTTAGGTTATGGATGATGTAGTGGTTGTAAAGACAACATGGACAACTAGGACCATGAGTTTGTTGAAACCCATAGTATGGATCACCCAAAAGGAGGGAAAGTGGAACACCCAAAATTGGGATGTTTGAGTTGGGTGGAGGTGGAGGAGGCATGTTCTCCAAGGGTGATGTGGGTGAAAGTGGAGGCATGTTCCCTAAAGGGGAAATGGGTGAGTGTGGAGGTAAATTCTCCAAGGTTGGTGAAATGGGTGAGTTGAGAGGGGTAAATGGTGAAGTCACCAAAGTGTCATCAAAGTCATTCACAAAAGGAATGCTTTGGATTGGTTGGGGTGGTGTGGTCACTTCCAAGGGTGCACTTGGAGTGAAGGGTGAAGAGAGCTCATTCATTCTTGAGTTGAATGAAGAGGAGGTAGAACCAATGGAGTGGTTAGTACCATGGGTGGATGATGTCTTGCATGGTGCAAGAGGTGGGGAAGGTGATGAAGAAATGAGGATAGGAGCTATCTCATTCTTAGGTGTGTGGAAAGGTGAGGAGTTAGGCTTAGCTACCTTAATCCTTATTTTGAGTGTTTTCCTTGAGGTGGAGGTCTTGGAAGTGTTTGAGGTTTTGGTACACACCATGGTTGATTAAGGTGGTTTAAGGTTTAGGGAAGTATGTTTGATGTGTGAAGAACATGAAAAACAAGGTGGGTTTAAATGGGTGAGGGGATGATCCAAAATATTAATGGGTTAAAATCATTTTAGGTGAATAATGAATTTAGGTAACCTAGTTTAGGAAATGTGCAGTTTATTACTGAAAATCATGCAAGGTTTACACAGATTTAAGAAAACAGTGTAAAGCAAAGATGTTGTCGTGCACAGTGACCGGCGGTTCCTTATCTAGGACCGGTGGTACCTTATCGATAAGGAACCGCGGGTCGATATGGAGCCGCAGCCAGAGGGCTTTCAAAAATTTCCCATCCTAGTTTTTGATAAACCCAGATTTTTCCCAAAGGATTCACAAGCCAAAGTTAACTACAGATCATAATCTAATAAGCTAACTATCATAAGGCAAGCACAAAGCTATGTAAATCACTAACATGATGGCATAATTAACATTAAGGATCAAGATAAATGATAATTCAAACATGCAATCATAAGTTAATACACATCCAAGATAAAATAAAATTGTTCAACATTACATGTTTACCAACATGTATTCTTTGAAAAACTTCAAAGCTTTCACCTTCTCTTTTTCCCCAATCCCTTGATCATATTCCCCAAGAACTTGAAACCTTTTCTTGATTCAACCCGGTGTTCGTGCAATTCCCCTCGAGTTCTAAGGTTTTCACGGTAAATATGCTCCATATTGAGATCTTCCGGTACTTCACTAGAATGATGAGGAGGAGGAGCTAAGTCTTCAAATTCATCCTCGAATGGGTTTGAGGATGGATGGGAATTACTCGAATAGTGGAAATGAGAACTAGTACCTATGCCATCACCATCACTTGTTGGCATGTCCATGTCCTCATCATCCATCTCTTGATGAACAGATTTTCTCGATCCTCGATCACTTCTTGTCTTTCTTGCATATGCCTCTTGAATAGGCAACATAACCCGATGAACCGGGTAGAAGCGAGAAAGATCGAGGTGGGGAAAAGCATGAGCAACCCTTTTGAAAAGGCGAGTTAGAAGCATAGCATAGGGAAGGTTTGTCTTGGGCTTCGAAAGGGCATAATTGATTCGTCGAGCGATATAGAACGCTAAGTTGTACTTGGTGGATGTAAAGATGCAACTCAACATATGCACCATACACGCCGGGATATGATCTCGGTTTCCACCAAGACAAAAGACATTATCCCTAAGAATATTGGCCCATTGAACCATGAAATCCTTAAGGTCGCTGGAGAGCACTTCATATCGATTCACATTTCGTACAATTGAATGAAGGCTTCTCACAACGTTTCCATCACGCTCTTTCGAGATGATGTCAAGGATGAACTCTAGATCAATTTCGGTGAGGTCATTAGGAGGTTTATCGAAGGATTCCGAGAGAGCATCAAGTCTCCATTTATCCGTAAAACGACAAGTGCCTTCATATGGCACACCGAGAATTTGACCAAAGTTTTCGAGGGAGTATTGAATCAATTGATCATTCAACACGAAACGAATGAAGATTTCTCCATTGTATTCAAGCATGGAGTAGGTGCTAAAGAATTCAAGAAGGAATAAGGGGTAAATATCTTCTTCTATGTTGAGCAAGCAATCAAACCCCGAAAGCTCAAACATAGATTAGATATAGTCAAAACCCGTTATTTCCTTGTCAACGACTCTACCCTCATGGAAACAACGAGTGGAAAGGGATGGAAAAGCGTTTTGAAGTTGGGGGGAAGCATAGGTTTGGGAAATGTCGGGCATATAATCTCTAGTGAATTGATGATCTTTTTGATATTGGGAAGGCATGATTAAGTACCTAAATACAAACAAAAATATTTCCAATCACTCATATGAAAATCGAAAAGGAAAACGAAAAATGAAAATGTGTTATATCAATTTCTTGACAAACATAGGATTGAATCCATATCATTTTCATGTTCATAATGTGTATATTCCATCATTAACCAAGAACACATGATCTATGTTAGATCAACAATGGATTAGAACATTGGTTTTTCAAAACAAGGTTTTTAGGTAAGCATTAACAATGTCATTACCTACTTGTTCATGGGTTTATCTCAAATCCATCATTCAACCAAAATCATTTAGCCTAAATTCGGATTTGTTCTACAAGTGGGTTTTAGTGAAATCTTAATGAATATCAACCTAAGGAATCATAGTAAAATAACCATGTCAACCCACATTCCTATTAAGGTTTTAATTCAATTTCAATTTTAAAAATCCCCAATTATGAAAGGATGAACCCTAGAACAAAATAGATGAAATTGAGAGAAAATACCTACAATTAATTGATGTTAGATGAAGGATGAGTGAAACCCACAACTTGGAATCAATTAATTTGAGTGATTGAAGGTTTTGGAAGCTTCAACAATGGTGGAAAAGGTAAAACCCGTCGGCTGTGTGTTTTTGGGAGAGAGAGAGTTTGGTTTGAAAAAGAATAAAAAACTCAAACTGGCGCTCTGACAAGACTTACTGCCCGCGGTACCTTATCGATAAGGAACCGCGGGTTTGAGCCGCATAGATAAGGAACCGCCTACAGAGGCAGATTTTTATCTATGAAAAACGCCAAATTTTGAAAATCCAGTTTTTCTAAAATACTTAAGATTAAATCATGAGCCTTTTAGAATATCATTGGATCATCATAACACTAAGCAATATGCCTTAACGAAGGATTACGAGTTAAATCAAGATCGAAAAGAACCGAAACGGACAAACGACTACTCGTAGCAAAACGACTAAGTGGAGAGAAGTCAAGGGAAGTGAATCAAGACTAGGACCAATGCTCAAGGGATTAATGACAATCTTCAAATAGTTGTAACGAAGATCTTGTGTCATATATAGTGGTTTAAGACGTGCCTTTTCGGCGAAACGTTAAACGGCTTTGGTAATGAATAAGCACAAAGCAATTATTCAAGTATAGACTAAGATCACTTTCAATAATAGTCTTAGTCTAAACCAAAATATGAGCAAGGTATTAATTCACTTTCTCTCCCACAAAGGGCCTACTAACCGTATGGGTGCAAACCATGGAAATCATGCTTGATACTTTAAGCTTCTACTAACTCACTCTACATCACCATAGTGAGTCAAGTATCCAAGCAACGAAGGGTTGAGAGGATGAAAGAAAAGAAACACAAACCACAAATAAATGTCAAGGCAAGGATGCCGAGAACAAGCACATAGTCAAGTAATGATCAAAAGAATGATCAAAGGGCGTGTGGAAGAACGAAAGCGTACCTTGGCCACAAAGAGCAATCCATGAAGGAATAAGTGCTATGCCCAATCAATGACTAAGATGGTACTAAGTCTTCAAGGACTAGTATCATTCCCAATCATCTTGGTATCATCATTCAAAGATGTTAAAGATCAATGAAGATGATTCTTCTACAAGTGCAAGTAACTCAATCCACAACCAATTAAGTGATTGATCTTCATGAGTACCTACACAAAGCAAGATGCAAACTAGTAGATACATTTCAAGAGTATATCTAAAATGCATAAAGGCTACTAATCTTAAGTGGGATGCAATATTATCAATTAAAAGACCTATTTTCAAAGAAAACATAGTTTTGACCAAAGAGAAACCTTAGTACAACTAGACCTTCTAATTTGAGGAGACAATGGATCGATCCAAGTTTCAAAGTACAATATACTTCAAAGATATTGAGTGACCATCGCTCTGATACCAATTGTAGAAACTAGAAGGGGGGGGTGAATAGTTTCTCTTCGATTGGTGACCAAATTAAAATTACTTTCAATTTGGTTTGTATCAAAACTATCTTTTACTTGAGACTAAGTTGCATAATGATTAGGTTCAATTCAAATTCACTAGCAAAGATAATAGGCAAGTATAATGATAATGAAATAAGTAAAGAGTAAGGAAAGAGACAACCTAGTGGGAAGACACCAAGATTTATAGTGGTTCGACAACGAGGCTCTATCCTCGTTTCTACTCCACTCCTCGAGTACACCTACTCGAGATTTCCACTATATCCACAAGCTCCCTTCTCGGCGGAGAAAACCTTACATCGTTGCTTACATTATTTTCCGACACTAAGCTAAATGTCGAGACCTAATCTTTAGCTAGGACCAATCTACACGACGTTTCCTACTTCACAATTTAACGACACAAGGCTAGATGTCGGGTTCTAATCTTAAGGTAGAACCAATCTTCACGACGTTGCCTACTTAACCATTTTACGACACAAGGCTAGATGTCGAGTTCTAATCGAAAGCTAGAACCAATCTTCACGACTCTTCACTTTGAAGCTAAGAGAGAACTTCATACAACACAACTACTAATCACTTTTAAGTTTAGTGAGAACTCACAAGACACAACTACATCACTTTATAGTTTAGTGAGAACTCCTAATCAAATCTATTACAACTCAACCAGACTTATCCAAGTACACACATGTAGCTTGGATTTACACAACACAAATCCAAGCAAACACATATGCAATGGATGTACACAACAAATCCAAGTATCCACAAATAACTTGGATGAACACAACTAGTCCAAGTATTCATAAATACATTGGATTGACCTAAAACAAAAAGGGTATCATGATGAATATGACTAGCTCATAGATTCATCTTTATCACAACACTAGTGAGTGAGTGATCTTCTCATTGGACAAGGTAAAGGAGGGGATCAAGAGGATAATCATATGTAAACATCCTTAACAATTTAAGTGATCATTTACAAATGATTATGCTATGGAAAATAGAAAGAGGGCTGAGAAAAATGTCCAAGAGGCTTACTGGAAAATGAGATTTGATCCATTATTTAAAGGAGACAAAGTATAACGGATCTATAACGGCTACTGTGCGCGGTACCTTATCTCACCCCGCGGTACCATATCGCTAAGGTACCACTTAGGTACTTAAGGTACCGCCACTAGAATCCGCTCCGTTTTTTGTCTTTTAGTGGGGTGGGAATATCTGAGGTATTTGAACCCTTCAAAGGACATTCTAACAGCATTTGGAATATGCCATTTTCAAATTTTCATTTTCCATTTTAATAAAACATTTTCTAAAAAAGAAAGTTTATTAAAAAGTCTTTTGTCATATTAACAAAAGTGAGTTTTAAGGATAATCATTTTGATGGTCACTAAGTATGATTAAGAAAGGTTAGTGATATGATTATTACCTTGATGATAGTGTTAGTTAAATAATTCATTTTGTGTTTTACACTAAATGTGTTGTATGGTTTGTTGTGATCAAAACTAAGAAAGATTAGTTAATACTAATAATGTTTTTAGGCATCGCTTTCATTAACAGTAACATTATTATAAGTCTTATATAGTACGTTTATGACTTCTAGAGTTTCTACATTCTTAGTTTAAGGGTTTATATAGGTTGATAATATCTTAGGGTTAATTAAATAAGCTTAAGGTCCTATGCTTTGAAAACTTGTACTTTATGCTTTAATAATTTGTAACTTAGTTTAAGATAAATGTATTAACTTATTATGATACTTAGTTGAGTTTTATAATTAGTTGCAAAAGATTAGAATTTAGGGCATGTTTGGTATGGCATATATGGTTATGAGGAATGACTATGGAAGTCATATATAATGTTTGGTTAAGGTAGACAAGTTTCAATTTTTAAATTGATATCCAAAAATCAGTTATGCTCCATAGGACTTAGGAGAGCCTGGTATCATTGTACATTCCTTTTATTTCTCACTTTGCGTCCCATTTAAATATCACCGTGAGCATCATATTTATAACAGTTATACATATTTTTTTCATAAAGGAAACAACTTTTCTTGCTATTATTATCAGAATAAAAATGGAAGAGTGTTATACATGAAGACATTGCACATATTGATATTGTCTTGTTGTAATGTTTAAAATACAAAATATGTTTGTACTTTCATTGATCAAAATTCAATCCAAACAAAAAAATGGAAATGATATCGTGAATTCAACTCATTGCCATTCCACTCCATACCGATACTCATAGCGATTGTGATTCATAGCAAGAAACCAAACGTACCCTTAATTCTTTATAGAATGGATTTTATATGCTAATCTTGGTTTTAGTTCATTTTGTTCTAATTAGCTTGAGATTAGTGAATATTAGTGTTTTGTGATTATTTACCTTTCCTTTATATGATAGATTATAATTAGTAAAATTTATTTGATAATAGTACATAGATATTATGTAGTTATATTGCTTGAAACATTAGTTTACAAGGGATTTCTAGGATTTCTAAGGCTTTCTTAGGAATTAAGTTATCCTTGTTATATTTGAGTTGTTCTTATTCATTGTATATACATATAGTTACTTTTAGAACTCAGACTTGATATATACATAGTGTGTACAACATATAGGCATATGTGGAAGTGATAATTGAGATAGTGAGAATCCATATATTCAACAATTCAGTCACATACCATAATAAAATGCAAAAATTTCTTAGTAAAATCACCTCTTTATTTATAAACATAGATATTACATTAGTCAAAATTACTAGATGTTATAGTCTCTTCCCCTTATTTTAAATCTCGTCCTGAGATTTAGCTAGAACTAGGGTTAATAGAAGAGAATAGATGCGGATATTTTGTTTAAATTTGATCTTCACGTTCCCAAGTATACTCAGGTCCTCTCTTCGAGTTCCATCGTACCTTGAATATCAGGATTCAGCTCTGCTTCAATCGTTTAATTTCTCTATCCATGATCTCCACAGGCTCTTCTACAAAGTTTAACTTATCATCAAGTTGAAGTTCTTTCATTGGTATGATGAGAGATTCATCAGATAAGCATTTATTCAGATTCGAAACATGAAAAGTATTGTGAACATTACTAAGCTCATCGGGTAGCTCTAGTTTATATACCACAGGGCCAATTCTTTTGGTTATTTTGAATGGTCCTATTGATGTAGTAAAAATACGTGTTTAGGAAAACAACGTATAATGGGCAAGTATTAAAGTCGACGATTTAGGAAAACCGACGAATCGAATAAATGCGAGTTCGTTCTCCAAGGAGGTGTGTTAATTAAGTTCCAATTATATAAAATCAAAGTTTGGATTAGTGTCGTTTTTGGTTTAGAAGAGAGAAAATTAAAGACGAGCTACGACTACAATTACACTATGACGTAATGACGTAAAACGCGAACGTAAATACGTAAAACGCGACGAAATTAAAAATTAAGGCTAAAAATTAATTGAAAATGAAAACTAAGTCTAAAATAATATAAATAAGAATAAAAAATCAATAAATAAATTTTAAAACCTTTTATTAATTAAATATTCAATTTTAAATGCTAATTAAAGCCCTAAAATTAAATATAATTAAAAAAACCCAAAATATTATTTTATCAAACAAATGTCTTACTTATATTAATTAAACACTAAAAAGAATTTTTCCTAAACTTTAGAAACTATTTTTCTATTTTTTAAACACTAAAAACACTTTTTAAACTAAAATAATGATATAAAATAATAAAATAATGCTAAAATTAATTTGACTTTTTGAAAAATCCTAATTTATAATTTTAAATAGTAGAAAAATTAAAAAGTTTGAAAAAAGTAATTTTTCTCACTAAAAGATAAAACAGTTTAATTTAAAACCTAATTTAACTTAAATTAAATCTAAAAAATAAATAAAAAGAGTGAACAGTGAAACTTTTAAAACTAAAAATCTTAAAATATTTATCTGAAACTAAGAAAATTTGAAAAACTAAAAAATGTTGAAATTTTGCACTAAAAGACAAAAATCAGATTAAATAAAACTAATTTAAATTGAATTTAATCAAAAAATAGTAAATGAACAGTAAAATAAAATAAAACTTAATGAAAAATCATAAAATAAAATAAGAAAACAAGGAAAATTGAAAAGACTGAAAAAGGACAAAATAATACCACTAAAGACAAAAATATGTAAAATTTGAAAAGGACACTTGGCTGGTTTTGTCCTTATGCCAAGTAGTGGCAACAAGAACACTAGCAGTGGGTAGCTTTTTTCCACAACTCTAACTAAAAACGGGTATGTGGACCTTTTGATGGATTCAGAACTTGTTTTTGAGTTTTGTTGGATACCAAAGGCACCCCCACAACCAGTTGGGTTGTGGGGAGTCAAGCAAACAATAAAAACAACAACTCCAATTCACAAATCAAACCAAAACAGGCAGTTCTTGTTACTGATATAAAGCATACAGGTCTGTGAACAGTATGCTGGTTCAATTGGCCATCAAATGAGTTTTAAACGGGCAAAACTTAATAAAAACCTAACCAAATTACACCTCACTAATTCCGAATCTTAAATAACACTAACCTTAACTGATTATAAAGTTTTGAACTTAAAATACACTAAAACTGCCTAGTTAAAGCCTATTGTTATGATTAAGCTATTTTTACCCAAAACATTAACATGCAAACTCTATGTTTACACTATCAAATTGAAAGCAACTACTAAAATAACCTAAAACTACTAAGTTGAATGTGTTTAGACTAGTATTAGGCCAAAAGTTTGTCACCAACTCAACCTAATGTGCAGATGCAAACACCTCTTTAAAATGGAAAAACAGGATTTTCAAAGCTTTATGTTCCAAATCCTTACCAAGCTACTCTAAAACTGATATATCATGCATATATCATAAAGAAAACAAGAAACAAACAAATAATAGACCAAGAACACACAAATATTGGGTATGTAGAAAAGCCCAGTTGTTGGAATCTACAAGAGACCCAGGGCAAACATGTCTTCACTGAAAATGAAAAGAAAATGTAATAGAGAATGCCTTGTTCTTGAAATCCTACACAAACACAACAAAGAAAACAAGTAAAGTAACACAATATCAAAAACAAATGGCTCAATCTTTTGTCAAAAGCTTGAGCATTTATCTTTGCTATAGTGGTCAATCCTCAATAAGAAAACCTAAACCTTTTCTTAAAATTTTGAGAACTACAAAATCTTTTGAAGATGAATAAGTACCAAACTGAAAAATAACACAGTTTATACAACTTGAGAATACTTTGAGTTTTCAATTCAAAACGTTCTTAAGCTGTATGAACAGTGGGTCTTAAAGTAATTTTCTTCCAAAACTTTTGAACAAAGAAACTAATTTTGAATGAGAATTAAGCCAAACTTGCAAGGAAATTAAATCATTACACTACAAAGCATATAAAAGGAACTCAACAATTCTTGCAAAGATTTTTTAACAAAACTTTAACTATTTTATTTCTTAAAAAGAAAATTACAAGAAAAGTTGGAACAAAGGGAATGCCACATGTTGGCTTCTCCTTTTATAACAGCTAATAGAACATACTAGAAAGCAAAACCGTAGAACAAGAAATTCCCAAAAAAACCCTTGGAGGTCTTGGCGTTTGAATTTAGTCAATTTACATCTTGTGACTTTGAAGAGATGACAACAAGGATTGACCAATCTTAGACGTTGGTGTGTTCCTTCGGGACCAAGATTTGATTTGGAGACGTTGGATGCCTGCCTTGATTCTTTTCTTGCTATATCTGGGGAGACAGGGGAAAATGTATGGGGCCATGTGGTCATGGGGTGATGTTTGAGAGGTGGGGCTTGGGTTAGGGGGAGGTTAATAGTAATTCTAGCGAGATACAGGGAAAACCCCTTTGATTTACTAGGTGAATTAGGATTAGGGTTTAAGTGAGGAAGATGGGTAAACAGTTTGTTTAATCCGGTTTAGGGGTTTGATTAGTTTTAAAATTGTGTTTGCCTCCCATTTATATAAACTGATTTAACAAATCAGTTATATAAATAAGTGGGTTGTGATGTGGAGCTGGGGTGGTGATGTGGGTGACTGTGGTTGGCTAGAGTGAGATAATAGGTGAGGTGGCGTAGTGTGGTTGGGTGTTGTAACTTTGAGTGTCTCCCACAAATGGCCCCTCATGTCCCATATGTTTGTCTCTTTACTTTAAACAGCCTATACATGCATTCCCTTTGTTACGAAAGTTTTATTTCTTTCATTTTGGCCACCAAAACTTTTCCAAGCATGTTTCAAGGATCATTTATGCAATATAAGCATTCTTCAAGGGCCAAAGATGTAATATCTCATCATTTTAGGGACCCATATGTAATTTTGAGAATTTAAAAGAGTATAAAATGACAAGTCTTCAAAAATTGAGGGACCATTCTTGTCAATCTTCAAAACTTCAAGGACTTCAATGGAAATTCATGATTCGGGTCCGGTTCTTTGTGCAGCTTCATTTCCCGTGTTCGTTTTTGATTGATTCTTGTGATCTTTTGTTGATTTCACGATATCCGTACCTAAAATACACAATGAATAAACACATTCATATTTTGGGGAATTTTTATGATATATTAAGCGTTTTAAGCCCGATTTTGACGATGAGACTATGTATAATTGCAGTCTCATCACTCCCCCATACTAAACCATTGTCGTGCCCTCACGCAATGTGAGAATTAAATATCATAGCACTTCCAAAATTCATTTTTATGTGACATTTATTTAAGACATAAATTTAAATAAACTACTACACGTGTATTAGACATAATGTAATATATTCATCACAATAAAGTGACTTTTACGGTCAAAGAATAAGAACACATGAATTCCTCATAGAGATAAGTTCGTCATCCTCGATTTTCACTCGATTCTATGCTAAGCGTGTAACGAGATCATTGCTATTATAAGTTAGCAACACAATCATATCTCATGAGCGTTAATTACGAACCTAGACTCCCTTATTCCTAATTGGTATCTCTTATATTTTATTTTTGTCTAAATGATCACGAGGATACATGTTTGACTTATTTCGATAATTTATTTAGGCCGAAAATAAAGTAGTACGATTTAATCGATAGTTAGCCGAAGGACACAATCTTTTAAAACTGCTTCTCATAATCTCCTTAAGTTCATATATTGGCATAACTCTTTTCACGATTTGAGACCTTTCTTGGATCGATATTTGGCAGGTGTTTCGAACTTCAAATCTTGGAAGATGTTCTTGAAATACTGGTCTTCTCTTTATATATGGAATTTCTTCAAACTTGGACCACGACTTCATCATTTTTCTTCAATCTTTATTTAGGATTGTGATATGCAACGATACGCCTCCTTTTAGGACTTGGATATATATAACCTCATACCTTGTTAGGGTCTTTTTGGATAGACTTCTCCATTATCTTTAGGGGAGTATATTGCTTCTCGTCGTGTGTCTCGATCCTTCATATTGATTTTGGAATAATGATACTTCACATCATCTTGGATCTTTAGCAACAAAATGGAGCTCCTCATGCCTTGTTAGGGCCTTTTTGGAACTTTGCCAATCTTCGCATCCCGCTTCAATAAGTTACGCCTTGGCTATGAACTCTATTCGAACACGAGCAACTTTTAAACGATCTTGTGTTAGAAGCTAAGTAACCTTTTAAATCGTACGACCTTACTTATTTCATTTATTTAAACAAAAGCGTGGGGAGAATAAGCTAATAATTACTACACATGAGATCGTGAAAGATTACGTAACTTATAATTAACTCTATCATTTCTCGTCCTTATTTAAGAGACTTAGCCTAATTAAAGTTAAGGAATCGAAGCTAAGTGCTCAACACGCACGGTCGAGTCAAAAAATAATCTTATTCTCACCATCAGAAAACCTACATTCGTGTCTTAAACACTTATAAAAAACAAGAAAAAATTTAAAATTTGGCAATTTTTAGCCTTATTTTGCAAGAAAACGATAACAAAAAGATGAAAATTGGATTGCGTGATGACGTGAGCAAGGTGAAGTATCTACTCACCCCCATACTAAAACTAAACATTGTCCTCAATGTTTCAAGTCTAGGGGTGAAACACCCCCATACTAGAGACGAAGTCGAATGCTTAATCTCGAGCATGGAAAGGGTAAAACGAATAACCTATAGCCGTTTATGAATTATGCTAATAAGATTAACGTTAGAACGTAAAAGGATATCATCGTATATTAATAGATAACTTTTTGCTTAGCATGTGTGTACTCGATATCGTTCTCGGTAGCTAATCGAATTGATCACGGTTAATGGTGGAATAGTCGGTAATGGTCACTAAAATGGGGAGTTGATTTTCTATTCTATTAGAAAGGGTAAGTGCAAAACGTAATTAAAATAAGCTAAAAGCAAATCTAGAAAAACTAAATTAAAGCTTTGAAAATTAACCTAAAAATTACTAGAAAAATACTTGGTAAAAATGGAGATTTCGGGAAGCGTGCAATTTTTGGAAATTAAAACGTAAATGATTAAAAACTTGGTAAAAATAAACTAAGACAAAAAGCGGGAAAAGTAAAATTCAAAAACTAAGGGAACAAAACAATAAACATGAACCAGATCGCAACATGGATCGCACTTAGATCGTAGCCTACAATCGTAGCTTAGGAATCAGATCGCACTCAATGCGATGGAAAAGAGTGATCGCACTCAAAAGGTGATGGATCGCACTCACTGATCGCAAACACGATCGCAACAATTGGATCGTGGTCTGATCGTAACAATAATGATCGTAATCAATGCGATCGTAACAAGGAAATGTGACACGATCGCACCCACAAATCGCAATGAGTGATCGTGGTGAGTGATCGTAGCCAGGGAAAGAAGTTATGATCGCACTCAATGCGATCGTAGCCAAGTGATCGTAACCAAGTAAAACCCTTCTAAGATCGCAAAGGGATCCAAAGAGTAACAAAGCTTAAACGAATAAGCTGTTAATCCAAAAAGCACTTGCCAACTCTTAGCCAAGGATAAATAAGCACAAATTCGAAACCTTTTTTAATCTAAACACGTGAACTTTATAACACAAACTTTAAAACAATAAAACTTTTAAGAAAGATTAAAAGTAAATAAGCTAAATATACGAATAAGCCAATAAGCACAAACAGCTTATAGCTCAAACGTATAAGAACTTAAGTAGGAATAAAAAGATGAGCTTTTTAATCACTTAAACATAAAGATCAATCACGGATCATGAATATCTCGGATCAAAGGTAAACCAAAATCAAGAAATGTAGAAAGAGATTAATGAACAAAAATCTTAACTTGAACTTGTGATTAATGAAATCCAAATACAAGGATGATTAAAAGCTTAAACTTGAAAGATAAAATGAAGAAAAGATGAAAACTTAGTGAGAGAAAGTTAAGACTTTCTCTCTCTAAAAACTAGAAAGGAAAAATTGAAAAATGAAACTAGCTAACCACCCTCCTAATGTGTTTAGGAGGGTATTTATAGGGAAATGGGGAGGTGCATGTGTTGCCTCCTCTTTCTTTCTTCTCGGCTCTTCGTCTTTTAAGTTCTTCGACTTTTCTCGACATTGTCTCGGGATTAATTAAACTCGTCTTATAAATTCTTCACTTATTTAGACTTGAGTTCTTCGACTTCATTAACTTCCGTCTTTAGACTTTTTCTTCGATAAATCTTCAGAATAGGCCTTGGACTTCCGTTCTTTTTGCACTCTTGATCTTTTGACTTTGTCTTTTCTCGTTTTCTTCGATAAAAGCCCGTGAAAGCCCGTGTTTTCTTCCTTTTTCATCTTTTGGTCCTAAAACACAATAAAAACACAAACCACGCATAATTCCGACTTTTACGACATAAAATACACGTTTTGGTCTAGTTATTATTGGAAATAAGTGGTAAAAGGATAAGTGTTTTCACACTTATTAGATATCGGAATCTCCAAAGGCAACGATCGAAGCTCGAGTGATCCGTAAAACGAACACGAGAGGCTTCAATGATGACGATGAACCTAATGAATCACAATCACAAACAACCAAGGAAAGAAGGTTGGAAGAGCACAAGTCCCCTCGTTACACTATTAGAAAAACGATAATATTTACAAGGATAAGCATGAGAATCCCCCACGAGGCACCTTGTTTTTGATAACCGAGTTAAAAGCTCGACTCGAATCCCCATATATGTGATCATTTAGGGATAATCATGGTTTGGTCATTTTTGGTGGGGCTTACATGATAAAAAATGCCCAAAAGTACGTGGAGTACTTTAAAAACCCGATAAACGTATACCGGGGTCAAAGATAGCGTCTTCGTTTTTGGATGAAAGACGAAACAACGCTACTCCAACGCATGCTAGAACCCCAAAGGGGTAGAAGGTAATAGAAAGAAGATAGAAGGGTGGGGAAATGGGTAAGGCAAACCAATGAGCTACTCGAGGTAGACTCACACCAAGCAAGTGAATATATTTTCATTTATTGCATCGGTAGAAGACCGACATTTCCCTTTACAAGCAATTCCGGGATCGTTAATCTCGTCCTCGGTGGAGAAATGTGAGGGAATATAAGGGGCTTCCCCCACACTAAAACCACACACACCATCGTCAAAAGGAGTAGACGAGGTGGTAGTACTCATAAAACACGGTGATGACGGAGTTAAACATGTAGAAAAATCTTTTAAATCATATTTAAAATCCTTTCCTTTTTCATCGCTTAAAAACTCTTTATGAAAACCCGATTTTATGATGTTGAAAATATTTTGCGTTTCAAATTCAAAATTAGTCGCGCTAAAAATCCTCACATTTAAGTCGCGGTGAGGGGGTGGTGGATTGTATAAATTCTCAAAACTTTGATCAACAAAGAACACCGCCCCCTCGGGGTTAACATACTCGTCATCCTCATGAACGTCGATCTCATCGATTTCTTCATCAAAGATAGGCTTGTCAAACCAAGGTTTGTCATTCCCCTCCTTGAGTATCTTAGAAACTCTCTCGAAAAGACCACGATCAAGCACGAAACCATCATTCATTTGTGGGGATTGTTGATAAGTTAAGTCCTCGCGAATGTGGTAAACGTAATTCTCATTTGAGGAGTGTTGATTAGGTAACTCCTCGAGAATTAGATTTTTGGTCACGTGAGTTGGCTCGTCATCGAAAATAAGACGTTCAACTCATTAAGTCCATCGTTGATCTTGGAAAAATCTACCTCACTCGTAGGAGGGAGTGGAGGCAAAAGAGCTAGCTCTCGTTCGATAATTTCCTCAATCTCAGGATCGAACTCGTAATCATCGTACTTCACATGTGAAGAGGACTTTTTGGGAGAATCCTCAAAAATGGAAGGTGGATTTCGTAGTACGTGATCAATCTCGGAAAAATCGCCATCGTCATCGTCAAAGAAAGAGTCGATGTGAGCACTCACAACCATGGTCTTACAAGTCGAATGACTATGCTTAGGTGACTTTTCTAAAACGAGTGGATCGATGTCGATGAAACCTTTAGCCTCAATGGGTGTTGGGCTAGGAAAAGGAGGCACTTCGATGGAGTTAGAAGTTTATGCCTCAAAGACATGGTCCTTCGAAGGTGGTGAAGACGAGTCCATATTGGTCATTGTCGTGATGGCACTAACGTCGCCCTTTGGAATTGGTTTTTCACTTGTTTCGCCAAATATATCCCAAAGTGATTTTTCGTCCATAAATATACGCATACCCTTTTGAACTAGGTACACGTATTCTTTATTGTTAAAATCATCATATATAAAACTATTCTTTTTAATTCTTTCAAAACATGCATTAAGCCTCATATTTTCCGCTAAAGTTAACATTTTGAAATGATTAGAATTTGAAACATTAGGTTTTGAAACCTCGGTTTTTTCATGATCATTAGACACTTGGGATTTATTTGCGAAAAGTCCATTTTGTCATCCCCATATCTCATAGTAAGTCTCCCCTCGTGGACGTCGATTACGGTTCGAGCCGTCGATAAAAATGGTCGGCCTAAAATAATGGGATATTTAGGGTTACACTCGTAATCGGATATGACGAAATCCGCGGGAAAAAAAAACTTTCCAACTTTAACATATACATCCTCGGCTATTCCAATTGGTATAAGTGGTGTACAATTTTCAAGCTCGATAGTCATGTTCATGGGGGTAAGTGAAGGCAATCTCATAAATTTCTAAAGAGAATGAGGCATAAAATTGATGCTAGCACCTAAATCGGCAAGGGCTAAACATCCCTCAATCTCAAAAAAAATCACAAGGTAGTATAAATTGGCCCGAATCCTCTTCCTTTCTTGGCATATGCCTTTTGGGCTTTTTAAGAAGGATCGATGCATAAGTTTCTTCAAGGGTTACTTTAGTAAGGTCGATAAAACTCTCTTTTTGAACCGTGGATGGAATTTGAGGTACACGAGGGTGTGCACTCTTTTCCTTGGTCGCCACATTCACCCCATCGACTTTAGAACATGAAGGCGTCTTAGAAGTCGAGGGTTGAGAAGAAGGAAAAACTCGAAATCCATCAAGGTAAGGGGTAATCACATAAATTTTTCCACGAGACGAGGCGGCTTTACATTGTTCCTTCGGATTTACAATGGTGTCACTAGGTAACGAACTTGATGAAGCAGCTGAGGCTTTTTTCATAATAGACGAAAACATCTTCTTAATATCAATTTGTCCTTGCTCAATCTTCGTGTTTTGCATTTTGAAAGTATTAGAAAAGTCGTTTTTCAAAGTACCAATTTCTCCTCTAATCGTCTCATATTAGCCTATTCATTTTCATGTAATTTTGAAAATCGTTTGACGAACTATTTTGATTTGAAAGTTCCCTTTGTTTTGATTATTTCTTTGAAAATTGTTTTGATTACCACTTGAAAAATTGTTTCCTTGATTGTTGTTGTTTGAAAAATTCGAGTTTTGATTATTGTCTCGATTTTGCCAATTCAAATTACGACCTTGATTATAACCTTGGTTTTGATTCGAAAATTTCCTTGTTGATTATTTCCTTGAAAGTTGTTTCGGCTTTGATTAAAATTGTTGCCTTTGTTATAATTTCCTTGTTGCGATGGACCGGTGTTATTTTGATTTTGATTTGAAAAATTGTTGTTTAACGCGTTTACACTCGACGTTTGGCCATCCGTAGCCGCACACTCGTAATAATTATGTGGTACACCGCAAAACGTACACGAAGCCTCAACCGCTTTCACCGTAGCGGGAGCGTCTTTCTTTTGCATCTCAATGAGAAAAGACGTAAACACATTCGTTAGCTTGTCGACTTTCACATCAACCCTCTCAATGTCGCGATTATAACTACTAACATTAGCGACATCGGAAACACTCGGTGTGTTGCGGAGTTGGTAAACCTTGGATCGATTCTCGATAATCATCAATGCATCTTTCGGAGTTTTACACAAAAAGTTGCCACCGGCGGCGGAATGCAACTAATCTTGTTCCTGAAAACTAAGACCGTTGTAAAACGTATCGATTTGGTGCAACTCGGAAAATCCATGGTGAGGACATTGCATAAGCAATTCCTTAAAATGATCCCACGCGTCTCTAAATGATTCATTCGGCTTTTGTTCAAATCTCGTAATCTCGTTTTTGAAAAACGTCGTCTTAGACGGTGGGAAAAAATGATTAACGAATTTGGAAACGAGATCCTTCCACGTAATTATAGAATTAGGCGGCTCTTTCTCGTACAAATCCTTGGCGGCACCATCGAGCGAGTAAGGAAAAAGCATAAGCTTGACGACACCGGTGTCGACATTCTTAAACTTGCTCGTGGCTAAAAGACGATCAAAATACCGAATATGGTCGTGAGGATTCCCTTGTGAAGAGAACCCGAACCAGAGGATTGATTACTTGGGAAAAAACTAGCCATCATATCCCTTAAGTTGCTCGTGGCTAAAAGACGATCAAAATACCGAATATGGTCGTGAAGAGAACCCGAACCAGAGGCTTGATTACTTGGGAAAAAACTAGCCATCATATCCCTTATGTTATTCGTTTTATTGCTCATAGAGTTTCTCATATCGGCTTGAAGAGCATTCCCTTGTTTCGCCATGTCATTCCTTAGCTCGGTTCGAATATCGTTCCCTTGTTTTGCCATGTCACCCTTCAAGTTAATGAATTGGCTTTGAAGATTCGTCACCATCTCTCTATTGGTCCTCATGTAAGCTTCGAGGTCTTGGTTCAATGTCGTGGGTTGATTGAGAGGTGGGGCTTGGTAAGCTGAATTATTTCCTTGAGGTGGATATGGGTTTCTTTGGGATTGATATTGATTGGTAGCTCGAGGTTGGCTTTGATTGTTGCGGTTGAAATTGTTTTTGTTTTGGTGTTGAGGAGAGAAACCGGGTGGAGATAGATAATTGTTGGGACGATAACTTAGGAAGTTACGGTCTCCTTGAGGACGTGCTTGATAGCCTCCTGTAGAAAAGTTACCGTTGGCGGCATACACATTTTCCGGATTGTCAAGAGTAGAAGGACAATATGTGTATGAATAAGAACCCCCGCAAATCTCACAAGAAGTAGCAACAGATTTAGCTTGTTGAAATTGGTTTGTAGCCATGGTGAAGAAGTTTTTTTTCATCTCAGCTATTTGGCGAGTAAGTTCGGTTATCTCTGAGTTGGATGATGTAGACGAAACATTGGCCCTATGGTTATTCCTTGAAGATGCAGATGAATCGCAATTTTTGTGGTGAGTGGTCATGTTCTCTATCAGCTCTCTACACTCATCAGGTCTTCTCTACATGAATGTACCACCGGCGGCAGCGTTAATCGTATCACGATCACGAAAAGTTAGACCATTATAGAAAGTATCAATCAAAGTAACAGGGAGCATGTTATGGTTTGGACAACGGTCGATCAAGACATTATAGCGTTCCCAAGCATCGAAAAGCAACTCATCAGGTTCTTGTGTGAATCCACTGATTTGGTTGCGAAGACTAGTGACCATGGATGGTGGAAAGTAGCGCGAAAAATTGTTTTGAGTCATGTCATTCCATGTTTGAATTGAGTTTTTGGGAAGACGATCAAACCATTTTTCGGCATGGTGGGATAAAGTGTGTGGAAAGAGGTGAAGGCGAAGAAAATCCATGGAAGCACCGGGTAGTTTCATGCTTTGAGTGACGGTAATGAACTTGTCGAGATGTTTATTGGCATCATCATCCGGTAATCCGCGAAACGGGCAAGCGTTTTAAACTTGCTGGATCATGTGATGCTTCAACAAAAATTCAGGTGCCGTGATTTGCATCGGCGCAATCGGTCCTCCACGTCCGTTCATGGTTGGTTGACAAAGCTCCTCCATTGTTCGTAGGTCGGGTGGGGGAACATTGTTGTTGTTCTTATTGTTATTCAAATTGGGGTGGGGTGGGTTATTATTATTGTTATGCACACCGGCCATATCTATGTCTCTAAGAGTCTCGGACTCAGGATAAGACGTAGATCGAGTACGCATACACTAAAAGGAAATAAAATATTTTTGATTTTTTATCTTTTTTTTTGTTTTTGGATTTTTGAAAATTTTAAATTTTTTAATGATTTTTGAAAATTTTTGAGCTTGAAAATAACGTTCCTAAAAGAACGGATCCCAAAATCCAATTTCTCACTAAAAACTGTTAATCTTTACGACAAGAGCCGGCAGCGGCGCCATTTAATAGATAACTTTTTGCTTAGCATGTGTGTACTCGATATCGTTCTCGGTATCTAATCGAATTGATCACGGTTAATGGTGGAATAGTCGGTAATGGTCACTAAAATGGGGAGTTGATTTTCTATTCTATTAGAAAGGGTAAGTGCAAAACGTAATTAAAATAAGCTAAAAGCAAATCTAGAAAAACTAAATTAAAGCTTTGAAAATTAACCTAAAAATTACTAGAAAAATACTTGGTAAAAATGGAGATTTCGGGAAGCGTGCAATTTTTGGAAATTAAAACGTAAATGATTAAAAACTTGGTAAAAATAAACTAAGACAAAAAGCGGGAAAAGTAAAATTCAAAAACTAAGGGAACAAAACAATAAACATGAACCAGATCGCAACATGGATCGCACTTAGATCGTAGCCTACAATTGTAGCTTAGGAATCAGATCACACTCAATGCGATGGAAAAGAGTGATCGCACTCAAAAGGTGAGGGATCGCACTCACTGATCGCAACCACGATCGCAACAATTGGATCGTGGTCTGATCGTAACAATAATGATCGCAATCAATGCGGTCGTAACAAGGAAATATGACACGATCGCACCCACAAATCGCAATGAGTGATCGTGGTGAGTGATCGTAGCCAGGGAAAGAAGTTATGATTGCACTCAATGCGATCGTAGCCAAGTGATCGTAACCAAGTAAAACCCTTCTAAGATTGCAAAGGGATCCAAAGAGTAACAAAGCTTAAACGAATAAGCTGTTAATCCAAAAAGCACTTGCCAACTCTTAGGCAAGGATAAATAAGCACAAATTCGAAACCTTTTTTAATCTAAGCACGTGAACTTTATAACACAAACTTAAAAACAATAAAACTTTTAAGAAAGATTAAAAGTAAATAAGCTAAATATACGAATAAGCCAATAAGCACAAACAGCTTATAGCTCAAACGTATAAGAACTTAAGTAGGAATAAAAAGATGAGCTTTTTAATCACTTAAACATAAAGATCAATCACGGATCATGAATATCTCGGATCAAAGGTAAACCAAAATCAAGAAATGTAGAAAGAGATTAATGAACAAAAAGCTTAACTTGAACTTGTGATTAATGAAATCCAAATACAAGGATGATTAAAAGCTTAAACTTGAAAGATAAAAAATGAAGAAAAGATGAAAACTTAGTGAGAGAAAGTTAAGACTTTCTCTCTCTAAAAACTAGAAAGGAAAAATTGAAAAATGAAACTAGCTAACCACCCTCCTAATGTGTTTAGGAGGGTATTTATAGGGAAATGGGGAGGTGCATGTGTTGCCTCCTCTTTCTTTCTTCTCGGCTCTTCGTCTTTTAAGTTCTTCGACTTTTCTCGACATTGTCTCGGGATTAATTAAACTCGTCTTATAAGTTCTTCACTTATTTAGACTTGAGTTCTTCGACTTCATTAACTTCCATCTTTAGACTTTTTCTTCGATAAATCTTCAGAATAGGCCTTGGACTTCCGTTCTTTTTGCACTCTTGATCTTTTGACTTCGTCTTTTCTCGTTTTCTTCGATAAAAGCCCGTGAAAGCCCGTGTTTTCTTCCTTTTTCATCTTTTGGTCCTAAAACACAATAAAAACACAAACCACGCATAATTCCGACTTTTACGACATAAAATACACGTTTTGGTCTAGTTATTATTGGAAATAAGTGGTAAAAGGATAAGTGTTTTCACACTTATTAGATATCGGAATCTCCAAAGGCAACGATCGAAGCTCGAGTGATCCGTAAAACGAACACGAGAGGCTTCAATGATGACGATGAACCTAATGAATCACAATCACAAACAACCAAGGAACAAAGGTTGGAAGAGCACAAGTCCCCTCGTTACACTATTAGAAAAACGATAATATTTACAAGGATAAGCATGAGAATCCCCCACGAGGCACCTTGTTTTTTATAACCGAGTCAAAAGCTCGACTCGAATCCCCATATATGTGATCATTTAGGGATAATCATGGTTTGGTCATTTTTGGTGGGTCTTACATGATAAACAATGCCCAAAAGTACGTGGAGTACTTTAAAAACCCGATAAACGTATACCGGGGTCAAAGATAGCGTCTTCGTTTTTGGATGAAAGACGAAACAACGCTACTCCAACGCATGCTAGAACCCAAAGGGGTAGAAGGTAATAGAAAGAAGATAGAAGGGTGGGGCAATGGGTAAGGCAAACCAATGAGCTACTCGAGGTAGACTCACACCAAGCAAGTGAATATATTTTTCATTTATTACATCGGTAGAAGACCGACATTTCCCTTTACAAGCAATTCTGGGATCGTTAATCTCGTCCTCGGTGGAGAAATGTGAGGGAATATAAGGGGCTTCCCCCACACTAAAACCACACACACCATCGTCAAAAGGAGTAGACGAGGTGGTAGTACTCATAAAACGCGGTGATGACGGAGTTAAACATGTAGAAAAATCTTTTAAATCATATTTAAAATCCTTTCCTTTTTCATCGTTTAAAAACTCTTTATGAAAACCCGATTTTATGATGTCGAAAATATTTGGCGTTTCAAATTCAAAATTAGTCGCGCTAAAAATCCTCACATTTAAGTCGCGGTGAGGGGGTGGTGGATTGTATAAATTCTCAAAACTTTGATCAACAAAGAACACCGCCCCCTTGGGGTCAACATACTCGTCATCCTCATGAACGTCGATCTCATCGATTTCTTCATCAAAGATAGGCTTGTCAAACCAAGGTTTGTCATTCCCCTCTTTGAGTATCTTAGAAACTCTCTCGAAAAGACCACGATCAAGCACGAAACCATCATTCATTTGTGGGGATTGTTGATAATTTAAGTCCTCACGAATGTGGTAAACGTAATTCTCATGTGAGGAGTGTTGATTAGGTAACTCCTCGAGAATTAGATTTTTGGTCACGTGAGTTGGCTCGTCATCGAAAATAAGACGTTCAACTCATTAAGTCCATCGTCGATCTTGGAAAAATCTACCTCACTCGTAGGAGGGAGTGGAGGCAAAAGAGCTAGCTCTTGTTCGATAATTTCCTCAATCTCGGGATCGAACTCGTAATCATCGTACTTCACATGTGAAGAGGTCTTTTTGGGAGAATCCTCAAAAATGGCAGGTGGATTTCGTAGTACGTGATCAATCTCGGAAAAATCACCATTGTCATCGTCAAAGAAAGAGTCGATGTGAGCACTCACAACCATGGTCTTACAAGTCGAATGACTATGCTTAGGTGACTTTTCTAAAACGAGTGGATCGATGTCGATGAAACCTTTAGCCTCAATGGGTGTTGGGCTAGGAAAAGGAGGCACTTCGATGGAGTTAGAAGTTGATGCCTCAAAGACATGGTACTTCGAAGGTGGTGAAGACGAGTCAATATTGGTCATTGTCGTGATGGCACTAACGTCGCCCTTTGGAATTGGTTTTTCACTTGTTTCGCCAAATATATCCCAAAGTGATTTTTCGTCCATAAATATACGCATACCCTTTTGAACTAGGTACACGTATTCTTTATTGTTAAAATCATCATATATAAAACTATTCTTTTTAATTCTTTCAAAACATGCATTAAGCCTCATATTTTCCGCTAAAGTTAACATTTTGAAATGATTAGAATTTGAAACATTAGGTTTTGAAACCTCGGTTTTTTCATGATCATTAGACACTTGGGATTTATTTGCGAAAAGTCCATTTTGTCATCCCCATATCTCATAGTAAGTCTCTCATCGTGGAGGTCGATTACGGTTCGAGCCGTCGATAAAAATGGTCGGCCTAAAATAATGGGATATTTAGGGTTACACTCGTAATCGGATATGACGAAATCCGCGGGAAAAACAAACTTTCCAACTTTAACATATACATCCTCGGCTATTCCAATTGGTATAACTGGTGTACAATTTTCAAGCTCGATAGTCATGTTCATGGGGGTAAGTGAAGGCAATCTCATAAATTTCTAAAGAGAATGAGGCATAAGATTGATGCTAGCACCTAAATCGGCAAGGGCTAAACATCCCTCAATCTCAGAAAAATCACAAGGTAGTATAAATTGGCCCGGATCCTCTTCCTTTCTTGGCATATGCCTTTTGGGCTTTTTAAGAAGGATTGATGCATAAGTTTCTTCAAGGGTTACTTTGGTAAGGTCGATAAAACTCTCTTTTTGAACCGTGGATGGAATTTGAGGTACACGAGGGTGTGCACTCTTTTCCTTGGTCGCCACATTCACCCCATCGACTTTAGAGCATGAAGGCGTCTTAGAAGTCGAGGGTTGAGAAGAAGGAAAAACTCGAAATCCATCAAGGTAAGGGGTAATCACACTACTTTTTCCACGAGACGAGGCGGCTTTACATTGTTCCTTCGGATTTACAACGGTGTCACTAGGTAACGAACTTGAAGAAGCACCTGAGGCTTTTTTGCATAATAGCCGAAAACATCTTCTTAATATCAATTTGTCCTTGCTAAATCTTCGTGTTTTGCATTTTGAAAGTATTAGAAAAGTCGTTTTTCAAAGTACCAATTTCTCCTCTAATCGTCTCATATTAGCCTATTCGTTTTCATGTAATTTTGAAAATCGTTTGACGAACTATTTTGATTTGAAAGTTCCCTTGGTTTTGATTATTTCTTTGAAAATTGTTTTGATTACCACTTGAAAAATTGTTTCCTTGATTGTTGTTGTTTGAAAAATTCGAGTTTTGATTATTGTCTCGATTTTGCCAATTCAAATTACGACCTTGATTATAACCTTGGTTTTGATTCGAAAAATATCCTTGTTGATTATTTCCTTGAAAGTTGTTTCGGCTTTGATTGAAATTGTTGCCTTGGTTATAATTTCCTTGTTGCGATGGACCGGCGTTATTTTGATTTTGATTTGAAAAATTGTTGTTTAACGCGTTTACACTCGACGTTTGGCCATCCGTAGCCGCACACTCGTAATAATTATGTGGTACACCGCAAAACGTACACGAAGCCTCAACCGCGTTCACCGTAGCGGGAGCGTCTTTCTTTTGCATCTCAATGAGAAAAGACGTAAACACATTCGTTAGCTTGTCGACTTTCGCATCAACCCTCTCAAGGTCGCGATTAGAAATACTAACATTAGCGACATCGGAAACACTCGGTGTGTTGCGGAGTTGGTAAACCTTGGATCGATTCTCGATAATTATCAATGCATCTTTCGGAGTTTTACACAAAAAGTTGCCACCGGCGGCGGAATTCAACTAATCTTGTTCTTGAAAACTAAGACCGTTGTAAAACGTATCGATTTGGTGCAACTCGGAAAATCCATGGTGAGGACATTGCCTAAGCAATTCCTTAAAACGATCCCACGCGTCTCTAAATGATTCATTCGGCTTTTGTTCAAATCTCGTAATCTCGTTTTTGAAAAACTTCGTCTTAGACGGTGGGAAAAAATGATTAACGAATTTGGAAACGAGATCCTTCCACGTAATTATAGAATTAGGCGGCTCTTTCTCGTACCAATCCTTGGCGGCACCATCGAGCGAGTAAGGAAAAAGCATAAGCTTGACGACACCGGTGTCGACATTCTTAAACTTGCTCGTGGCTAAAAGACGATCAAAATACCGAATATGGTCGTGAGGATTATCGGCTTCACGACCTCGAAACTTCCTAGCTTGAATCAATGAAAGCATTCTGCTCTTAATCTCAAAATTCTCCGCTTCGATAGCGGGAATTACGATCGCGTCTCCATGTTGTCCCTTATATTTGTGATGATTAAACAAGAAAGAAAGGTAGATAAAAGATGAATTCTAGAGAGAGAAAGTAGTGAGAGAAAGTAGAGAGAAAATGGTTGGAACTTTTGGAGGATTAGATTAGAGAGAGAAATTACAAATGACCAACACCCTTCCTAACATGCTAGGAAGGGTATATATAGTCCACCCACATGCGGGCTTGGTTATGGACTATAGTCTAATGGTCTGGGCTTTCCTTTTGGTCTTTAGTTACTTATGAATGAACTTTGGCCTAAAGTTAAGCCCGTATAACACGACTAATCTACTACCTATTACAACGCTCTAATATACGATACATAATAAACATATGACCGACCATTCTTGTTTGACTCAATATTTTGAGGCTAACAATCTCCCCCAATGAGAGGTCATTACCCTTTATGAGAGGTCATTACCCTTTGTCATTTGGAGATTTGTAGAGATTACTAATCTCGTCATAAGTGAGTCTTGAACATGTAATAGTAGTCTTTTTCTTTCATGTTGTGGTCTTTGAGCTTTTGTCGTTGTCTTTCGACTTTGTCTTTTGATCTTGAGATCTTCAAATCATCCTTGACTTGTCTTTGCCATCTTGCAATCTTGTGTCTTCATCCACATGCTCACACTATTAATTGTTGAATATGTCTTTAGGCATGAGTATGTGATTTTGAATCTTTGACTTTGCTGAGTACACCGTGACGCCACCTTCTCGAGACAAAACATGGACACAGACTGAATGGCTTGGATATTCGTCCTAAATTGGTAGCGTTTTACCTCCGGTCGGTGAAGACCGTTATACGATATTAAATACCGTACCTGTGATTAGGTAGATTCAATTAAGAATCTCCTTGACAGGGTTTCGCGGCTATATTAGCCGTTCTCTTTACTCGACCGTCTCAAAGCAAGACTTCGAACATAAAGAGTGAATCAATTAGATAAATATCCGCTTGATTAAAGTCGTCAATTCAAATTCCTGGAACAAGTGTGATTCATAAAGAATCTTACCATTGTTGATTTCCAGTTGACACAAGCTTGATTCATAAGAATCTCACAAGTCACGTACCGTAGCGCCGTTTGAGGTTGACGCTAGAAGGATTTCCATTCGTCACTGTGAATATTAATGAATATCACTCTGAATGTTCTGGCAAGACCATAAAGATATTTCCTAGAAACCTGAAACGAGTTTGAATCAATTCAGAATCAAACCACTGTTGCTTTTCAGTTTTACACATGTTCAATTCATAAAGAACCTTACATATGACCTTCCGCAGTGTTGTTTGATGTTAACACTGGAAGGATTTCCACTCATCATTGTGAATACTAAGTAGTATCACTCTGAGTGTTCTAGCAATATCGCAAGGATATAGCGTAGGACTCTCTTGTTCGTTATCCGTGTGTCCTACCGAGATTTGATTGATCTCTGAGCTCTAGACTCGATTTGTGCACTTTTAGTGGTCGGAGGCTGGAGCAGATGCCACCTATTTAATATCAACTATCTCGGAGTGAGAAAGTCAATAGAAGTCAAGTTTATCTCTGTGACAATAAAACAAACTTCTTTGAGAGAAGCCTGAGTAGCTAAGGAAAGGTTGTGCATTACATCACTGGGTCCATGATGCATTGTCTTCATGATGTGTTGACCCGGTTTCTGCCTAAGTTGTATGGAGGGCTAATTTATTTACACCCTTTATCCTTACATTTCTTTTTCATTCTTCAACCCCTTCAATGCTTACCAAGACATCATTACTAGCACCTTGTTGTGATTGTTCCAGTGCTAGCATCAGTACTTAGTTCGCATTCAGCTACGTTTACATTCTACTCCATCTTTCCTAAGGACTTCTAATAATCTATAGGATTGTCCCTGGGAAGATCCATCCGGTTCTAATTGGATCATAGGAATTAAACTTAACCACCCTTTTGACACCAATAACGTCGTGGATTAAAGATGTTGTGGGTATTTGATCGTAACCATGGAAAAACACTTCAAATGTCTAACAATGTGTTTGAAAAACATTTAACACCTTGATAGTTTTGTCGTTTCAGAAATGCTCCCCCTTCACATGTGCATCGATAATCAAAAGTGTTTTGTAGATGTAGGTAAGAGTTAAAGTGCTTGAGTCTTATATTAAGATCACATTTTAATCACATTTTCTCCCCTATCTCTAATATATAAAATCTTTTGATATTAGAGATACCAAATTTGATTAAAATATATTTTGAAAGAATAGTCTTGAAAATCTTTGGGAGAAAGATGTGTCAATCTTTGCATGAAGTTGAAATGCTCCCCCTCAAAAATTGATCCAATTGAATTGTCATTGTGAGGATACGATCCAGATTTCGTTTTTTGAGGATAGGAGTTGTTGAACACACAATTTTTGAAAGATTTTGAATAATCATTGAAAAATTCTTGAAACAATTGTGTTCAACGCTTTTTTGAAAAATCCTATTTCTTTTGGCGAAGAGGTTTTTCTAAAGCATAAACTTGAGTTCATAGACTTTGAATGTCTTGACGAATCCACTCAAGTGTAAGAAGATTTCTCTTCTTTTGCTGAGGGTAAGGGCACTAAAGCGTACACTCCCCCGTGAATATAGAACCGGGTTGTAATCTGAAAGTGATTACAAGCCATTATGTTGAGCTAAAAAACGTTGAATGTTTTGTGACAAGCTCAACCCAAGATAGATTGCTCTACCCGTTGTTGGATAATTTGTCCAAAATAGACATCTTCCTTTATTAAAAGTAGAAATGACATGTTTTGAAAAATATTTACAACTTTCATTCGAGCTTTATGTACACACCCGTGTCGTTATTGAGCGACATTTCTAGGTACGTCCATATTATCGATACTAAAAGACACGTCGAGAAGAATATTTTTGGATTTTGAAAGATTTTTAATTTTGTTTTTTGTTTTTATATGTTTTATATTTTTGTATTTTGCTTTTTCAAAGGTATTTACAAGTAGATGTCTGAAGATAAATCAAGCAGGCACCTTTTCCAGAATCTCCAGATCTGCTGGAGTCAAACATCTCATACCAATTTGCCTAACGAGGTACTCAAACCTATATTTCGACAGAGCTTTCGTAAACAAGTCGGCTAATTGGTAATCCGTTCCAACAAAGTATAGTTCAACGATACCTCTTTCAACCTGTTCCTTTATGAAGTGGTATCTGACATCAATGTGCTTTGTGCGGGAATGCTGTACCGGATTGCAGGAGATGGCTATGGCCGACTTTGAGTCACAGTACATAGGTACTTTATCAAAGTGGAAGCCATAATCCGTGAGTTGTGTTCTCATCCAAAGAACTTGAGCACAACACGCAGATAGAGACACATACTCCGCTTCAGCTGATGAAAGTGATGTGCAATCCTGCTTCTCGGAAGACCATCCCACAAGCTTATCTTGACCTAGAAGTTGTGCACCACCAGAAGTACTTTTTCGTGTATCAAGACACCCTGCATGATCAGAATCTGAATAGACCGTTAGAAAGAAACCAGTTTCCCTCGGATAACAGAGTCCCAAATGAATGGTATTCTTGAGGTACCGAAAGATCCGTTTAAACTCCTTGAGGTGCTTTTCAGTGGGTCGTGCTTGATATCGTGCATAATAACACGTAGCATGTGAAATATCAGGTCTGCTTGCTGTCAAGTACATGAGGGAGCCGATCATGGAACGATATCTCGCTTGATCTATGGCATTTCCCTCCAAGTCAGCATCTAGCTATGTGGTTGATAATGGTGTCCCAACGGGGTCACATGAAATCATACCATGCTTTTTGATTATCTCTTGACAATACTTAGCTTGGTTTATAAAGATACCACTTGGGGATTGGTGAACTTGAATTCCTAGAAAGAATTTTAGTTCGCCCATCATTGACATTTCAAATTTGATGTGCATGACCTTTTCAAACCATGTTGAAAGTTTTGGGTTTGTGGACCCGAAAATAATGTCATCAACATAAATCTGCACAAGAAAAATGCCATCCCTATATTTATAAGTGAACAAAGTTAGATCAATGGAACCTTTTGAGAAACCTTTGGAGAGCAGAAATTTCGAGAGCTCGTCGTACCACGCCCTTGGAGCTTGCTTGAGTCCATAAAGTGCTTTGTGGAGACGATACACCTTGTCAGGATAATGAGGATTGACGAATCCTTACGGCTGCGTGACATAGACTTCTTCCTTCAAAGGACCGTTAAGAAATGTTGTCTTCACGTCCATTTGATAAACAGTGAATCCCAAATGATTCTTCAAAATCAATTCCCTCTTTCTGGCCATACCCCTTAGCCACTAGCCTATCTTTGTTCTTGATGATCGTGTTTTCTTCATCCATCTTGTTTTTTCAGATCCAACGAAGATTTAACGGAATCACATCGTATGGTTTGTCAACAAGTTCCCAGACTTTAAGTCTTTCAAATTGTTAATGTTCATCCGTCATCGATTCGATCCAAGCATGATCAGCCATGGCTTCTTTGATGTTTTTCGGTTCAGCAGTACTCACGGCGAGTGCGAACATACAAACATCGCCATCGGTGGCTAGTTGTCGTCTTGTTCGAACAGGCTGTGAAGGGTTTCCAATTACCTGAACCAAAGGATGTTTTCGGGTCCAATGATGTGTTGAAGGATGTCGTTGATAAAACGTATTCATATTAGACGGATCAACATGGCGAGTAGAAGACTCACCAGTTTCGTGTACCGGTGTACCGAATGGGTTGATAAATTCGTCTTCGTCATTTAACGCATTGTCTGCTTGATTTGTGTTCTCTGGAGCAATGACAGTAGTTGTTGATGTTGTAGGAGTGGTTGTTGATGTGATATTCTGAGGAGGTAAATCTGCAGCAACCCGTGTTGAAGTAGATAAATTTGTATCCTTTTGTTGACGATGATCGGTATCATCATTCTTATCAGGAGTGACAGCGGAAGACTTCGATACTGTTGGGGTTTACTTCGTTCCAACAGGGTGAAGATAATCAATAGCCTAACTACGTACCAATGAATGGTTACCGGATATCTCTTGAAGTCGTGTAATCACTTTCCAAAGAAGATTATTCGACCCTATGCCTGGGTTAACACGAATACCTCCTTGGGATAAAACCAAGAGTTAGTTCTTGTTTTAGGCACAAATCAAGAACTCTGTGCGTGTAAGTATTTCTTGTTATTCTATTTCATCATGCAAAATATGATCACTATTTATAGTGATCCTATTCCTTTAAGGAATGTAACTCCTAGTCAAAGGTATTAAGAGCATTAATCGGCCTATTAATCTCATAATAACCTTCATAAAGCATAGTGGTTACATGACCAGAAATCTGGTCATCAAGTCAATATTCAACCCTCATTAACTGGTCAAAGAGGTTACAAAGACTTTGTGCATCACCAGGAGCAACGTCCTAACCAGGAGCAGCTTCCTGACCAGGAGCAGCTTCCTGACCAGGAGCAACTTCCTGACCAGAAGCAACTTCCTGACCAGGAGCAGCTTCCTACTGATATCACAACCACTATATTGAGTCCAGGGAGGTAAGGGACTTAATGGGTGTACACTCCGTACCTCCAAAACCATTTACAAGTATTACCCGTTCCCGCAATTGCACTAAATTTCCAACAATCCTCCCCAATTTAGTACAATTCCTTTTTGCTTGAAAATCAACTTTAACAAAACCAGTGCATAAATGAAAATGTCCTGAGGATTGAATTTCCATCTTAGTACATCACTCCAAATATTCGAGAATCAGGGTGTTCTAAGAATTGAACCCTTCAACTACTTTGAACACCTGAAGATAACATACACCCAAGTTTTCAAACACTTAAAACGCTCCTGACACCATACAAGCCATGTGTCCATATCCAATTCATAAATGTTGTAAGAGCCAAAGTCCATGCTCCTTGAGGCGGCGAAACCTCAACATTTACATAGGTGGTTCCTCTTTAGTTCATGCTCCTGCTTAAGCACTTTTTCAAAGAAATTAACCATTAAGAAGTTTATAACTTCATCCTCCTTTCAGTAGGTACAAGCACATCCTTGGGATGATATGTAAAACATGTGCTTCAGTCCCCTGAATGTTCAGCTTTCCACATTGAACTCAGCTCCCAAGTTTCCTCAGGAGGGAGTTGGGTGTCCTAGCATTCAGTGACTAGAGTTGACTTTTAAACCCATCCCTTTACCAGACTTTATAACCAAGTCTCTAGCCAATCCCTTCGTCAAGTGATCAGCTAAGTTTTGTTGAGACCTCACAAACTCTATTGAAATCACCCCATTCGTGATCAACTCACGAATCATGCTATGTCTAACACCTAGGTGTCTAGACTTGCCATTGTACATCTGGCTATATGCCTTAGCCAATGTAGCTGCACTATCACAACGGATAGAAATAGGTGCCATAGGTTTGACCCACAATGGAATCTCAAGAAGCAAGTTTCTCAACCATTCAGCCTCTTTACCAGCAGCTGCTAGAGCCACAAATTCAGATTCCATTGTTGAACCAGTAATGCAAGTTTGCTTCTTGGATGCCCAAGAAATTGCACCACCACCAAGAAGGAATACCCAGCCACTTGTGGATGAATTATCCTCAGTATTGCTGATCCAACTTGCATCAGTGTAACCTTCCAACACTGAAGGATATCCAGTATAAGACAAACAATAATCCATTGTTCCTTTCAAATACTTCAGTACCCTCTGAATTGCTTGCCAATGCTGAGTACCAGGATTACTAGTATACCTACTCAGTTTACCTACAGCAAATGCAATGTTAGGCCTAGTACTAGTCATGGCATACATCAAGCAACCAATAACCCTAGAATACTCAAGCTGGGAGACAGCCTGACCATTGTTAGGCATTAGTTTCTCACTTGTATCCATAGGTGTACTTACTGGAGTACAATCAAAGTGATTGAATTTCTTTAGCACCTTCTCAATGTAATGAGACTGAGAAATTACAATACCATCACTTTCATGTTTAATCCTTATGCCAAGGATAACATCAGCCTCCCCCATGTCTTTCATGGAGAACTTTGATGACAAAAAATCCTTTGTCTGACCAACCTTAGCTTGGTCAGTACCAAAGATTAACATGTCATCAACATATAGGCAAATGATGACTCCTTTACCAGATTCATCAAATTTGCTATATACACATTTGTCAGCTTGGTTAAGTGAATAACCATTAGACAAAACCACTTCATCAAATTTCTGGTGCCATTGCTTAGGTGCCTGCTTTAGTCCATATAAGGACTTAATCAGTTTACACACCTTAACTTCATGACCAGGCATGATGAAGCCCTGAGGTTGGTTCATATAAACCTCCTCATCCAAGTCACCATTCAAGAATGCTGTCTTCACATCCATCTGATGAATAATCAGATTGTGAATACTTGCTAGAGCAATTAGCATTCTTATGGTACTGATACGTGCTACTGGAGCATAAGTATCAAAATAGTCTATCCCTGACTTTTGTTTAAAGCCCTGAATGACTAACCTTGCCTTGAACTTTTCAACAGTTCCATCTACCTTCATTTTCCTTTTGAAAATCCATTTGTTACCAAGTGGATGGCAACCAGGAGGTAGATCAACCAACACCCAAGTGTTGTTGCCCATGATGGAGTCCATCTCATCATTTATTGCTTCTTTCCAGAAAGCAACATCCTGGGACTTCATTGCTTCATCAAATGTTTTGGGATCATCCTCAACATTAAAGCAATAGTAGAATTGGTCAGAGACCTCATCTCTTGTACCTTCAACTAAGTATAGTTGAAACTCAGGCCCAAAATTCCTTGGAGTCATATGCCTTGTGCTTCTTCTAAGCTCAGGCTCAGGTTGTTGAACCACAACCTCATCAGTGACCCTTTCAGGTTCCACTGAAACACCAGTGTCCTCAGCTCCTATAGGAGTCCTAAGGCTTGGTCTAGGGACTGATGAGAACCTAGTCTCATCAAAGTTAGCATCCCTTGATTCAATGATTGAGTTTATTGAAACTGAATCATTAGGTTCAATAACATAGAACCTATAAGCCTTGGAATGCTCAGCATATCCAACAAAGATGCATTCTATGCCTCTTTCACCCAAGGTTTTCACCTTTGGATCAGGGAGTCTTACAACAGCCCTACAACCCCAAACTTTGAGGTAGTTCAAGTTTGGTTTCCTTTTAGTCCAGAGTTCATAAGGGGTAATCCTGTTCCTTTTATTAGGAACCCTATTTAATAAATAGCAAGCTGTTAACATAGCTTCTCCCCAAAACCCTTGACTCAGTCCTGAGTAGGACAACATGGAGTTAACCATCTCTTTTAGTACTCTATTTTTCCTTTCTGATATACCATTTTGTTGTGGAGTATAGGGGGCAGTTGTTTCATGGATTATTCCAACAGACTGAAAATACTGAGTATTCATGTACTCACCTCCCCTATCAGTCCTAAATCTTTTGATTTGGACTCCTTGTTGTAATTCAACTTCAGTTTTAAATACTTTAAATTTATCTAATGCTTCATCCTTAGTATGTAACAAATAGACATAACAAAACCTTGAAGCATCATCAATAAATGTTACCAAGTATTTCTTATTCCCTAATGAGGGAGTAGCATGCAAATCACATAGGTCACTATGGATTAGCTCCAAAACTGTAGTTACACGTTTTACATCCTGAAATGGTTTCTTATTAATTTTATTCAGCATACAAGTCTGACACTTATCAGTGTCCATGTCAAAAGCTGGAATTAACCCATCCTTAGACATATCTTGCATCCTCTTATAGTGGACATGGCCTAGTCTAGCATGCCATAGTGATGAATCATTTAGGTTAGTGGTAGTCATCAGGACAGAATCAACATTTATACTAGAATCAATATTAAGCCTGAACATTTGATTACTCAAATAGCCAAAACCAATAAACACACCATGTTTTGATAAAACAAATTTATTAGATTCAATCACTTGTTTATAACCACAATTATTCAACACACTACTAGAAACCAAGTTCTTCCTAATATTAGGAACATGCAAAACATTAAACAAAGAAACAATCTTTCCAGAACTAAATTTAAGATCTACACAACCACGTCCATGCACTAGGGTTGTTGACTCATTTCCCATGTGAAGAATAGATCCATCATTCATTGACTCATAAGTCTTGAACCAGCATCTATCTTTACACACATGTACTGTTGCTCCAGAGTCAACCCACCACGCAACATCATCATCCTGCACAAAGTAAGCTTCAGATACATATGTAACATAATAAATCTGGAGAGATTCATTAAACATATTCTGACCTTTTGTGCCTGATCCATTAGCTTGGTTGCCAATGCTAACACCTTTGCAATCCCTTTTGAAGTGTCCAGGTTTCCCACACTTCCAACAAGCCACTGATGACTTCTTGTTAGGATTAGCTTTGGTGTTATCCTGATGCTTACGTTTGCCCTTGTTGTCATTGTACCTGGTGGAGTTGTTATGCTCCACCATATTGACAACAGATGAACCAGCAACATTGTTGCTCTTTGGCTTATCACTTTCATGCACCCTGAGGGATTCCTCAATGCGCAAATGACTGCCCAACTCAACAAGAGTTAACTCCTCCTTCTTATGTTTCAAGGTGTGCTTGAAATCTTTCCAAGAAGGAGGTAGTTTGTCAATGACACACGAGACCTGAATGGTCTCATCCATGTTCATTTTATGTTGTGTAAATCTGCCAAGTATTCCAAGAAGTTCATTGTATTGTTCCATGACTGGTCTTGAATCAGTCATTTTGTAATTTGTGAAATCACTCACAAGGAACTTCTTACTTGATGCATCCTCAGCCATATATTTGGCTTCCAAGGAATCCCATAGTTCTTTAGCAGATTCAACATTTTGGTAAATATCAAATAAAGAATCAGACATACCATTGAGAATTATGCCGCGACATACATAATCATCATTCTCCCATTTGCTCCTTTTCCTCAGTTCCTCCAAAGTAGCATCATCACCACCATCAGGAATGGGAGTGGTCAGCACGTACATCATGTTCATGGTAGAAAGAAGAAAGTGCATCTTCTTCTGCCATCTCCTAAAATCAACCCCTTCAAACTTGTCCAGTTTGGAGAAGTTAGCCACCATATGCTTCATTGTCGCCGCCATTGATTATCACAAAATAATCTTCTTTGATTGTTGGGGTTTACTTCGTTCCAACAGGGTGAAGATAATCAATAGCCTAACTACGTACCAATGAATGGTTACCGGATATCTCTTGAAGTCGTGTAATCACTTTCCAAAGAAGATTATTCGACCCTATGCCTGGGTTAACACGAATACCTCCTTGGGATAAAACCAAGAGTTAGTTCTTGTTTTAGGCACAAATCAAGAACTCTGTGCGTGTAAGTGTTTCTTGTTATTCTATTTCATCATGCAAAATATGATCACTATTTATAGTGATCCTATTCCTTTAAGGAATGTAACTCCTAGTCAAAGGTATTAAGAGCATTAATCGGCCTATTAATCTCATAATAACCTTCATAAAGCATAGTGGTTACATGACCAGAAATCTGGTCATCAAGTCAATATTCAACCCTCATTAACTGGTCAAAGAGGTTACAAAGACTTTGTGCATCACCAGGAGCAACGTCCTAACCAGGAGCAGCTTCCTGACCAGGAGCAGCTTCCTGACCAGGAGCAACTTCCTGACCAGAAGCAACTTCCTGACCAGGAGCAGCTTCCTACTGATATCACAACCACTATATTGAGTCCAGGGAAGTAAGGGACTTAATGGGTGTACACTCCGTACCTCCAAACCCATTTACAAGTATTACTCGTTCCCACAATTGCACTAAATTTCCAACAGATACAACATGTTTATCCCCCGTGAAATATTCATCAAAAATTGGTCCATATAACATTTCCAACTCTTCAAGTGTCGTGTCCACTGTCATATATGCTCTAGGAATATGTTCAGGACCCAGCTTTGAACTTGATGGTTCATTGATGTGGTCTTGAGTTCCAAGTTCCGTGCGGTTGTGAACGTAAGTCGTTTGTCGTTGTGGATCGAGACTTAAACTATTTTGTTCAAGTGCCATCTCTTGCAATTCATCGAATCGGATATGAATAGTTTCTACTATTAATTTTGTTCTCTTGTTGTACACTCTGTATCCCTTAGACTGAGTTGCATATCCCACTAAAATGCATACATCACCTTTCTTTTTCATCTTGTCCAGATTTTCACCATCTCGAATAATGTAACACGTACATCCAAAATCGTGAGGGTGTTTGAGTGAAGGTTTTCGATTATAAATTATGTGATATGGTGTCTTTTCGTGTCTAGGAATAATTAAGGATCGGTTTTGTGTGTAGCATGCGGTTGACACGGCTTCGGCCCAAAAGTATAATGGTAGTTTTGAAGCGGATAATAGTGTTCGAGCAGCCTCAACTAAAGTACGGTTTCATCTTTCAACAATACTGTTTTGTTCGGGTGTTCGAGCAATAGATGTTTCATGTTCAATCCCTTCGGCTTCAAAATAATTCTTCAGAGTTGAATTCAAGAAATTTGTGCCTCTGTCAGTATGTACCACTTTTACTTGAGCTTGAAGACCACGTTGTATCAACTTAAGGAAGTTAATGAGAACCTCAGGGGTTTCATCCCTGGACCTCAAGAAGTGAGTCCATGTGTACCTTGAGTAGTCATTGACAATTACCATAACGTATGTCTTCCCGTTGATGCTTTGAACATGCATGGGTCCACACAAATCGATATGAAGAAGATCTAACCGTCCTTTTGAGCTTGGTGTAGTATTTGTCTTGAAACTACTCCGTTTATCTTTGCAAAGCTCACAAGAAGAACAAAGATGATCCTTGATGAATTTCAAGCTTGGAAGGCCTCTCACAATATCTTTCTTGGAAAGCAAGTTGATCGTATCAAAGTTGAGATGAGAAAGACGTTGATGCCATAACCATGCCTGATTCGTTGAAGCTTTAGCCATGAAGCAAATTGGAGTTGATGAAGTTGTGTCTTGTAGTGAAATTGTGTAAAGATCAGTACTCCATGAACCGGTGAGTAAATCATTCCCATCATAATCACGAACAAAACATGTCTTCTTTCTGAAAGCAACTTCCAAATCTGCATCACAGAATTGACCAACCGAGAAAAGATTGTGATTGAGCCCTTCGACGTAGTATACCCTTTTTATCGTGATATTCCCCTGAACCAAATCTCCATATCCTAGGATCGGTGCAAATTGATCATTTCCTAATCAGACCGTACCCAGGAACATCTCCACGAAGTTAATAAGAAGCTTGAGATTCCCCGTCATGTGCTTCGTGCATCTGGAGTCCAGTATGAAGAGAATTATTTGTATCACCTACAGAAGAGTTAGAACACGATGGAGCATTTTCTAAATTAGATACCACATTAGTTATGATTTCAGAATCATTAGTGTCCTTAGCAACATTTAAAGGCATACTAACACTCGTTGTCACATTTTCTGTCCTAACTTTAGGCATCCATTTATATCCTGGAGGACATTGATTAGCAAACCACCATTTCTACGACTTGCTGGCAGACTCATATAATTCCCTACTTCTGCTTCTAGTGGTCTTAGTGGTGGAGTCTGATGCAATACTTTTCTCAGGGGTGGTTACACCAGGATGGTTCACTTTGCGTTTGGGTTTTCTAGCACTAATAGGCATCGCAATTTGCTTCTTAGTTCTAGTAGCTACGTTTTTGACATTATTCGAAACACACATAGCATGATTGGCATTAACACACTTTCTACATTTCACACAAACAAACTTAACATTCAAAGTATTCAAAGTCGAATCATTCAAATCGTCATTACACACGATTACAAACGTTTTATTCTTAGAAACATTGAAAATCCTTAGGTCGTCTTCTACTTTCTTCATCTTCCCTTGACTTTTGTTTTGCCAAACCTTTTCATTCATGCGAGTGCTCTTAAGCTGAGGTCGGCTAACACTAGCAGTGGGGAATACTCCTGTAGTAAAAGACACACGTCAATTAGTGTTTATAGAAGTTTGAGGTGATTGACTTTCTTTGTTGTGTGTGGGTTTAGTGTCCAATCTATACATCCCTGGTTTAATCACATTTGTGTTCTTAATGCTTTGTGATCGAATATGTGTTCTGAGAGTATTCTGTGGTAACCTATCCTTCCCATCCGTCTTGGGGGCAAACACAGGTTTTGCAAATGCAAAATTAGAGAAAACAGATGGTTTTCCCAAGACAGAGGGTCTAGTCACTTTGTGCGCATTGGGTTGTCTTACAACAGGTTTCTTAATACTAGGTTCCACAATTTTCCCACCCATCTTAGCAACGAGTTTCTTCAACTTTGCTATCGCTATTTCCCTGTCTTGTAACTGAGCTTTCAACCCTTTAATTTCCAAACTCTTTTCATTCATTTCTCGACACATTTGGGAAAGTTTTTCTTGTAATTTATTATCATGTGGAAAACTTCCTATGTCTTTTTGCAAAGCGAGTTCAAGAGAATAACAATGTTTTTGGAGGAAATCAGTTTTGTGTTGAAGTAACTCAAAAGCCTTTTTATCAGCATTTTCTTTACGTTTCGAAAGGTCAACTTCAAGACGCTCACACTCTTTGATCTTATCAAGATATTTGCATGCAACATCAGAATATTCATCGATATCAGCACAAAATTGAAGAGTAACACACAAAATATCTTTGGAGAGACATTCTTCTAAGATTAAACCATATTCATCTGAAAAATGGACTTGTCCATTTGAAGATCGTCAATTTCTTTCTCAATAGACTCAACATATTTTAAATCATCAAACATTTCAGACCGAATTAATCTTTTCAATTCAAGCATATTTTCTTTAAATGTGGTCGTGTTCGGTATTAAGATTTGTTTGATAAGCACAGTTATATCTTGAGGAATTGGTTTTTTCCACTCGTCATTTCTCGTTGTTTCCATTCATTCTCAACAATGGATTTAATATTATCAATGTAATGTTGTATAAACCCAAGTGTCAGCCTACTCTTGCTTTTAGAAGCATCAAGAGGCAAGTAGTTGATGAACTTAGAAACGTTTGTTTTCTTAGTAGCAAAGCTTTCTTCCATTGAATTCTTCTTTGTTTGCATTCTAAAAACAATTCCTCACGAGACTTTTGTTTTTGTGTAGTGAAAAGACCATATAGACTATTCTCATAAGCATAATTGTATGGTTTCACAAACTCTTTATTCACCGGTGATCTACTCTCCTCTTCCCAAAGGGATGTCTCATCATAACCAAGAGGATATTCAGGATCGGTCCATTCGGACTCATCCATATAAAGGCGCGGGTTCGCAGCTTGAGCTTGGGCAAGATAATCAAGACTTGCAAAGCTAGCTTGACCCTTAAACATAGACGGAGGTGCTATAATTCTAACGGTTTGAATAGAGTCATGCGTTTTATAAACAACTTTCTTCAAAAATTCGACTTGTGCCTCTAGTTCCGTTACTTTTTCAGTATCTTTTTCATGTCGACTTTTGAAATCTTGTTTTAACGTTTCAACCTCTTGTTTCTTAACCTCAAGAATTTAGTAGAGTCGATGTTATTCATTGAAAACCGTTGTTCAAGTTCGTTATCTTTGGTGGTAGCAAGGTACATTTTTTGACGTTCATCCATCAATAAAACATTAAATTGACGTTTCTCTTTGGTTAATAACTAAAGAGTTTCGTTGTATTTCTTTTCAAGATCGTCCTTTTGACTTTTTAACGCACTACCCTTGTAACCCTCAAGCTCTTTAGTCTTTTGAAGAAGCTCAACACTATAACTTTCAAGGGTCTCATTAGATTTAATTAGAGTGTCTTTGCATTCTTCAAAGTTTTGAGTGAGCGGTGCATTTGCCTTCTTTAATTGCTTTTGACTCTTTCTAGTTTCATTGACATCTTTTGCAAACTAACAATTAAATTAGCAAGTGCGATACGCTCCTCATCATCATACTCATTTGCATGTTAATCATCCTCAAACTCATTATTGCACATGTCTGATGAATCAGGTGTGGTATTACTATCAACCGTTTCCATCATACATGTGTCATTAATGGCATTGGGTAGCTCACTATGCTCATGAATATCACCAAACACATTATATTCGTCAGTGGTGTGTACCTTATCGAGTGGCTCAGTGTCGAAGATAGGGCCATTGTCATCTTTAGTGACGTTGAGAACTTCTTCAACCTTTGCCATGTACGAGTAGTGTGCTTCTAATTCTTGGTCGGAGGCTTCATCCACAGTGTCATGAAGCATTGCTCCTTCCTCAGCCGACAATTTGACTTCTGCTTTCATCTTCTTGCATAACAACATCTTCTCTTTATAGTAGCTAGAGTCCCTAACCCGTTTTGGCTTTCTTCACTCCTTTGCCATATGCCCATAACCTTGGCAATTATAACACTAAATCCCACTTTGTTGAACCACTTGCGTTCCAACAGTTTCCCTATTCCCAGTAGCAGCAACAATCCTCTGAGTATATACTTGGCAGTTTGTCGATCATACCTTGCAGAACCCTCAACATGTGTTGGATTACGTCGATCATACCTAGAAGGACTTTCACCACGTCGACGTCTGTCATACCTTGGAGGACTCTCAACATATTGGTTTTTTGTGTTAAATGATGTCCGAAGATTGTTGTTAGTGGGTTTGAAGATTTTCTGGTAGGTCTTCATAATGAAAGCAATTTGTTGTTTCATCTCACGATTCTTCTAAGCTTGATCTTCATCACTATCCTCTTTATATGATGACTCAGATGGTGGTGATGGTGCTCTTGGTTCTTTGCCGCGTGATCTTGTGGATGATGAAGACTTGGATGATGTGGAATATCGTGGTGAGGATGATTGAATGGAGTATGACTTTGGAGTACGAGATCGATGATCTTGAATGGTAGACACTAGAGCAAGTGAATTAGCCGTCTTTGCAACTCGTTCAGCTCGAATTTCATTTGCCTCATGCTGAAATTGTTTCAAGATATCAAAGAAAGTGTGATAGTTTACCTTGTCTAACTGCTTCTGTTGTTTCACCAAAGTAACAAAACGTGTCCACTCTGGTTGAAGTTGCTGAAGAAATTGCACATTGACTTGCATGGTGGAGACCTCCAAGTTGTTTCTTGTCATATCGTTCATCATCTTATAGAATCGTGAATAATAAGACTCAATTGATTCTCCATCCAATGCAGTAAACTTACCAAAATTTCAAAACAAGTTTGTTTTAACATCTTGCTTGTTGAGTGATTCTCCTTGTTGCAAGCGTTCAATAGCCGTCCACATTTCTTGTGCCGTAGGACATGCATCAACCATGGAATAAATATCATCTCCAATTCCACTTAGAATCATATAGATCGCTTCTTTTTCTGCATCATACCAAGCACGCTTCTCTGGTGTAAGATCAGATAAAGTTTCTTTTCTTATGGTTGTAGGTATTTCTGTAGTAGTGTCTGTGGCTGGTGTATGAGGAACAGTGATATCGGAGAAAACATATGGTCCATTGTTAATACATTGCCTCAATGCATCACCATTAGGTATTGTATCAAGATAGCGAAGAAAACGTGATTGCCATTGAGCATATCGACCGGCCACAAGAATTGGTGGTCTCTCTTTGTTACCCGCAACCATTATGTTGTTGTTTGTCACACGATATTCTGCAGTAGAATCCATCTCAATATTCTCTGAAATGATGAAGTGAATATGGATCTTAAGTAGATATGATGTGATTGAGTTGTTGTTGAAATTCCGAAAAATTTCTATTTTTCTCAGTCCGACAATAAATTCCCCAGTCCGATAAAACGATAGACCGAAAAATTTGTATCGCCAAATTTTGAAATTGAGCTAGAAATGTCCTAAAACTAGTATGGAAAAAATTTGAATTTAGTTGACGGGAAAATATTAACTCTTTTTTTTTAATCTTCGTGTAAACGATATTCCGAAACTAGTCTAGATGGTGGCTAAGTCTAAAAAATACTCGAACAAAATATAGCTAAACATAGCATCAGAATGTCCATCGGAATGTGCCATCGGAATTTCCATCGGAATGTCCATCAGAATACTCTGTCGGAATGTCTGTCGGAATAGTTGTCGGAATACTCTGTCGGAATGTCTGTCAGAATGTAGTATCGGAATGCTGTCGGAATAACTATCGGAATATTAGCTGTCGGAATCACTATCGGAATTACTGTCGGAATAAAGCAGTCGGAATGACTATCGGAATCACTATCGGAATCACTGTCGGAATAAGAAACCCTTTTCCGATGGAATTCCGTCGTTAGACTGTCGGAATATAAAACCCTTTTCCGATGGAATTACGTCGGAATAACTATGCAGTTCCGAAACTTTTGGTAGAAAAATGAGATTTTTGACAAAAAAATCCGTGATTTTAACCAACCGAAAGCAACCAAATCCCTACCACAACTATGTAGAAGATTTATATCAAGATATAGAGCATGGAAAACACAAAAATCTTGAATTCGAGAGATGAAATAAGGATAAAATCAAACGAATCAAATGAAAACACAACAACCAATCACAAAACTACCCCATGGAGATTGATACCAATTGTTGTCCCATATATTTGTGATGATTAAACAAGAAAGAAAGGTAGATAAAAGATGAATTATAGAGAGAGAAAGTAGTGAGAGAAATTAGAGAGAAAATGGTTGGAACTTTTGGAGGATTAGATTAGAGAGAGAAATTACAAATGACGAACACCCTTCCTAACATGCTAGGAAGGGTATATATAATCTATCCATATGCGGGCTTGGTTATGGACTATAGTCTAATGGGCTGGGCTTTCCTTTTGGGCTTTAGTTACTTATGAATGAACTGTAGCCTAAAGTTAAGCCCGTATAACACGACTAATCTACTACCTATTACAACGTTCTAATATACGATACATAATAAACATATGACCGAGCATTCTTGTTTGACTCAATATTTTGAGGCTAACACTCCATAACCCTCGGTGGGCGCTTGAAGCAATTCCATCATCGAACGATTGTCGGCCATCTCGTCTACGGTCTCTTCAACAACGATATTAGGAACGTCGGTTTCTAATTCTCGTCTACGTCGTCGATTCCTTCGATTACGATTGCGTCGATACGAAGCATCGCTAGAATTAGAATAATCCTTCGATCGAGTGCGCATGCACTAAGCGTAGAATGGGGGATAGCAAAGAAGATTCTTTTTGCGGTTTTTTGTTTTTTCAATTTTTTTTTGGTTTTTGATTGTTTTTTCAATTTTTTGGATTTTTTGTGTATTACGTAGACTCAAATCTACAAATCTCTCCTCGAATCCATTTCTCGATTAAAGGAGCCTCAAAGAATGAAAAGGATCACGTGGGGTGAACGCCTTCGGTGACTTTAGAACGTTGGTGGAACACCAAAACGTTCAAGAGGGTTTAATCTTGAAAACAAGCAAATATAATATACGTAGATAATACTTGGGCAGCAAACCCTCGATTAGCCCTCTTTCTCAAAACAAGCACAAGCAAGCGGGGGAAACGAGGCGGCGCTAAGAACTTAAGAGCCTTTTTCCCTTAGGTCGTGAAATACAACCGCCTTATACCCACCTTATAGTTTGTGTTAATCAAAATTAAGCCTCACGAAAGTATTTATCTATTTTGCTTTTAAACTTTTGCTTTGGATTCGAATAAAATAATTGAGTGATGAAATCCCAATTAAGGTTGCGTTTTCAAGCTTTTGGAGATATTGTAAATTTATTGTGGTACGTAGTACAATATATTAATAATATTCACAAAGAAAACGAAAACCAATATATCTACAATATAGTAAAATGATTGTTTTGTGTTTAATTTAGGAAAATTAAACACGATTTATTTGGATACTATAATATAATAAGGAAAAATAACAAAAATGAGTATGCAAGTTATATACGCTTTCCAAAAATTGAAAAGAAAAAACGCACTACTCACACAAACACGATATGTATAATGGCACTAAAAACACCTCCCCGACAGCGGCACCAAAATTGATGTAGTAAAAATACGTGTTTAGGAAAACAACGTATAGTGGGCAAGTATTAAACTCGACGATTTAGGAAAACCGACGAATCGAATAAATGCGAGTCGTTCTCGAAAGAGGTGTGTGAATTAAGTGCCAATTATATAAAATCAAAGTTTAGATTAGTGTCGTTTTTTGTTTAGAAGAGAGAAAATTAAAGACGAGCTACGACTACGATTACACTATGACGTAATGACGTAAAACGCGAACGTAAATACGTAAAACGCGAATGTAAATACGTAAAACTCGACGAAATTAAAAATTAAGGATAAAAATTAATTAATTGAAAACTAAGTCTAAAATAATATAAATAAGAATAAAAATCCAATATATAAATTTTAAAACCTTTTATTAATTAAATATTCAATTTTAAATGCTAACTAAAGCCCTAAAATTAAATATAATTAAGAAAAAGCCCAAAATATTATTTTCTCAAAAAAAATATCTTATTTATATTAATTAAACACTAAAAAGTATTTTTCTTAAATTTTAGAAACTATTTTTCTATTTTTTTAAACACTAAAAACACTTTTTAAACTAAAATAATGATTAAAAATGATAAAATAATGCTAAAATTAATTTGACTTTTTAAAAAATCCTAATTTATAGTTCTAAATAGTAGAAAAATTAAAAAGTTTGAAAAAAGTAATTTTTCTCACTAAAAGACAAAACAGATTAATTTAAACCCTAAATTAACTTAAATTAAATCTAAAAAATAAATAAAAAGAGTGATCAGTGAAAGTTTTTAAACTAAAAATCTTAAAATATTTATCTGGAACTAAGAAAATTTGAAAAACTAAAAAATGTTGAAATTTTACACTAAAAGACGAAAATCAGATTAAATAAAACTAATTTAAATTGAATTTAATCAAAAAAATAGTAAATGAACAGTAAAATAAAATAAAACTTAATGAAAAATAATAAAATAAAATAAGAAAACAGGGAAAATTGAAAAGACGGAAAAGGGACAAAATAATACCACTAAAGACAATATGTAAAATCTGAAAAGGACACTTGGATGGTTTTTGAAGGATCTTGTTTTTCTAAGGATTAGACATTGTTGGATTATACTATAGATATGGATAATAAATGGAGGAACCTAGAGAGAAAGAAGAGAGAGAAAGGAGAGGAAGATAAGAAAGATGGAAATGTGATTATGTGTTCAACAACAACCCCTCCTAACATGCTAGGAGGGGGGTTTATATAGCCCACCCTACATGTGGGGTATATGGTCTATATTGGATCACGAGCCCAATATCATTGGAGTGACCGATCCTTTCTAAATACGTAAAAACGTATTTCCAACAATCTCCCCCAAAGGGAGGTCACTCCAAGTTACAATGTCCTAAATAGTCTATAGCTCGTGATCTATGCTAATAATGATGTGACCGAGACTTTCCTTGGAAAAACGTATTTCCAACAATCTCCCCCAAAGGGAGGTCACACCATTTTACAAAATCTTAAACCTAGCATACTATGCTTGAATCTTTGATCTTGTTCTTGTGAATATGCTGATGAGATCTTTGACTTTAGTCTTGAGCATATTCTCTTGCCTTGACCTTGTGCATTCATCACTTGTGATATTTGCCTCCTTGTGACTTCATGTTCCACATACTTATACCTTCGTAATTCTTGAAAGCTTCAGAGTTTGATACAGCGGAAGACTTGACTTTTAGACTTTCTAGAATTTGATGAAGTATTAAGTGCATATAGTATTAGCATGTGGTGACGACTTCTTCTGGATTGTACACCGCAATGCCACCTTCTTGTTACGCTGCATAAGACAGTTAGCAACAAAACATATACACGGATGAAATGGATTTGAACATTTCATTCTAAATCGGTAGCATTTTACCTCCGGTCGGTGAAGACCGTTGGACGATATTAACTACCGTACTTGTGGCAGGTAGTTTCAATTAAGAACCTCCTTGACAAGATTTCGCGGGTAAACCTGTTCTCTTTATTCGACCATCCAAAGCTGACTGCGAACATAAAGAGTGAATCATTTAGATAATAATATCCACATGATTTGAAGCCGTCAATTCATGTTCCTGGAACAAGTGAAGTTCAATTAAGAACCGCACCATCGTTGCTTTCCAGTTGTCACGAGCTTGATTCGTATAGAATCTTGCAAGTTACCTACCAAGTGCTGTTTGAGGTTAACACTAGAAGGATTTCCACTCATCACTGTGAACACTAAGGTATCACTCTGAGTGTTCTGGCAAGATCACTAAGATATTGCATAGAGGCCTGGAACGTGTTTAAATTCATTTAAGAATTAAACCACTGTTGCTTTCCAGTTATCACAAGTTTGATTCATAAAGAATCGCACAAGTCACCTACCATGAGATTTTTGATATTCGTTCAAGAAGTATTTCCATCTTCATTGTAAATACTTTCGTATTACTCGGATGTTCAGGCAAGATCATGAAGATTTTGCATAGGACTCTTAAGATCTTTCTTACTTTTTCACAGTGTGTGAAGAAGCAAGGAAATATGAAAGTGTGTCCTAATGAGATATTTGATGATCTCAAATGGCTCTAGACTCGATCGTGCATTTTGGATTTTAGTGATCGGAGGCTGGAGAGGAGTGCCACCATTTCAATACCAATTTATTCGGAGTAAATAAATCAATAGATAATGTGTTGTCTCCGTGTGATTAAAACAAATATCTTTTAAGAGATATCTGAGTTAGCTGGGATGGGTTGTGCCTTGCATCACTGGGTCCATGATGTCTGTCTTCAATATCAAGAATCATTAAACAATGATCTTAATAGCATATGTATTGACCCGGTTTCTGCCTAAGTTGTAAGGAGGGCTTCTTTCTTTACACCCTTTATCTTTACAATTCTTTTTCATTCTTCAACCCCTTCAATGCTTACCAATACGTCATAACTAGCACCTTGTTGTGATTGTTCCAGTGCTAACTTAAGTACTTGGTCGGCATTCAGCTACGTTCACAATCTTTCTCCATCTTTCCTAAGGACTACTATTTCTAGCTATGGAATGTCCTTGGGAAGATTCCTCCGGTTCTAGAGGAATCATTGGACTTTAACCTATCCTACCATCCTTATGTCACCACAATCTTCATCGTCGTGAAATAAATGGGTTGCGGGTAAGTATAAATCACCATGAAATCCATTTTGAAGTGCAAATCCATTTTGCTCCCCCTTAACATATGCCACGATATCCGAAAACATTTCGCACATGTCGGGATGAGATAGCACGTTAAGTCAAACCATTTGTGATTAATCATTTCCCATATTAAATCACATTTTCTCCCCCATATTAAAAATATTAACCCAATCGATGTTTTTAATATCAATTGATTTAATAGCATTTTAAGAAAATTTGGGAAGAAAAATGCAAAGCCAATTATCTTCATGAATTATACAAGCTCCCCCTCAAATTAATGAGGGTGTGCTGAAACGTAAATTAAATACCTTTTAAACACAAGTGTAAGGTATTTATCACGTGCAAAGATCATATATGATAATGAATTCACAAGATTAGCAATTTACGAGGTAGGACCTGAATGATGGAGAACATCATATGAAATATTCACATGGTTCTTGTTCACGAATGTTGGTCACCTCGTCACGTCTGAAGTTATCTCTTGACTCCATGTGTATGATTGATATCGTTGTCTTGACACCAATATGTGAACTTGGCACTCTCGACATCAAGGATTCTGAATGCTGGACAATTGCTCCCCCTCAATTGTTGACCCGTATTCTATTGAAAGAGCTGTAGTCGTCGTTTGAGTAGTCGCATCGTCGAGTATGTAGATATCAATTGTAAATTGCTACGGTTGGTGGAGATGATAACTTCATAAAAACAAGACTTCTCTTGTTTTAACAAATAAATGCACTGAATCGTACATATATTCGTGTTAGATTGTGTTATAACGTAAACACAATCCCTTACATGGTTATAAAGTAAACCATGCCCGAGAAAATTAATTCCCATTGTTGAGTCAAAGCTTTCCGGTGAAATGCTTGACTTGAGTATGAAAAGCGGGTTACTATCTGAAATAATAGCAAACCATTTTGAGCATGTTTTAAAACATTTGAACTTCTGCTCGAACTTTATTTACAACCCCATTTCATTATTGAATGACATTTCTAGTATCGTAAATATTATCGATTCCAGAAGACATGCTCTTTTTATCAAAACATTTTTTGAACACACAATTTTGAAAGATTTAGAAAACCTTTTTGAGAAATTCTCGAAAAATTGTGTTCAATGTTTTGAAAACCAATTACTTGAGCTTAAGATGTTGAATATCTTGCAAAACGAGCTCAAGTCCGAGAAGTTGTAAACTTCCCGTTGATAAGGATAAGTTTATCATCGGCGACAAACTTTCCTTTTAACTGAAGAACGAGTCCTAAGTTGACATTTACTTAGAAGTCGTTTTCATGAGCTTGAAAAACTTTGAATGTTTTAACGTAAAGCTCATGACCGAGAAAGGTGAATTTCTCGTTATGAGGAAAAGTTCTCTTATTTAAAAGATTCACTTTCCTTTCTGAGCTTAAAACCTGGAATGTTTTAATACAAGCTCATGACCGAGAAATGTTAATTTCTCGTTATGAGGATAAGTTATCATTAATGATAAACTTTCCTTTATTTGAAATTCGAGTTACAGTCTGACATTTAACTGTAAGTCATTGTGCATGAGCTTAAAAACTTCGAATGTTTTTATTATTAGCTCATGCCCGAGAAAAATTAATTTCTCGTTGTAAGGATAAGTTTATCATCGGCGATAAACTTTCCTTTTAATTGAAGAACGAGTTCTAAGTTGACATTTACTTAGAAGTCGTTTTCATGAGCTTGAAAAACTATGAATGTTTTAACGTAAAGATCGTGACCGAGAAAGATGAATTTCTCGTTAAGAAGAAAAATTCTCTTATTTAAAAGATACACTTTTCTTTATGAGCTTAAAACTTGGAATGTTTTAATACAAGCTCATGACTGAGAAAAATTAATTTCTCGTTACAAGGATAAGCTATCTTTAAAGATAAGCTTTCTTAAATTAAATCCGGGGCATAATCTGAATTATAATTATACACCAAATACACGAGCTTAAAACTTTTGAATAGTTCTAATGTAAGCTCGCGTCCGAGAAAATTTAATTTCTCGTTAATGAGGATAAGTTTATCATCGGCGATAAACTTTCCTTTATTTGAAGATCGGGTCATCATCTGATATTTAATGATGAGCCTTATACACGAGCTTAAAACCTTTGAATGGTTTTAGGATAAGCTCGTGTCCAAGAAAACTTAATTTCTCGTTAAGAGGGTAAGTTATCGTTGCGTGGATAAACTTCCCTGTCTCTGAAGTCCGGGTCATCGTCTGTCATTTAACGAGGAGCCATTTACACGAGCTTAAAACCGTTGAATAGTTTTAATATAAGCTTGTGTCCGAGAAAACTTAATTTCTCGTTTTGAGGGTAAGTTATCGTTGCGTAGATGAACTTCCCTTTCTCTGAGGAACGGGTCACAGACTGTGATTTAAATGTGAGCCTTTGTGCATGAGCTTAAAAACTTGGAATGTTTTTTTTATATAAGCTCATGCCCGAGAAAAATGAATTTCTCGTTGTTAGGATAAGTTTACCATCGGCGATAAACTTTCCTTTCTTTGAAGATCGAGTTATAGTCTGTGATGTGACTATAAGTCCTTGTCGTAAGCTTAACCATGAATCCCCTGAGACACTTGTTTTTCCGATATCTGCTTCTTCAGCAACCAAACTCTAAGAGTGTCCTTAGTTGAACGGTATACAACGATTGGACCGCTTCGTTCTTTTGGAACATCAACTTTGGTACATGATTTCTTATTAGGATATTGCATGCTTTGATATGGGTTAGCGATATCTATCTTAGAAGCAAGTGGAGGTTCATAGTTGTCTTTTCTAGTGCTGGAGATGACCTGAGGAGATGATTCACTTGTCTTAGCTGGTAAATGTTTCCTTTTATAGAAAACCTTAAGTGCAGGCTTAAGTGATGTATCCTCCTTTTCAATTTCCTCCCTAGTAGTCTTAGTAGAATCAGAGACTATCCTAGTTAAAGGGCACCCGTTTTCTACAAGGGTGAAAGTTCTACCAGTGGGGCGCCACATTTTACCAATGGGTTTGATTTTGGCAACCCACTGGGATTTAAGTCTAGCACGGGAGTTCACCTCATTAAGTAGTTTCATGATACAAGAATCATGATTTGCCGTAAAGACACATTTTCTACATGTTTTACAAGTAGCATATTTAATGCCTGAGTAAGATCTAGAATTCCTAGATGATTGATTGATGCTCCTAGGATGTGACATGCTACGTTTAGCAGTGTTGGGTAAACTAGAAGGCATCTGACTAGGTTTGAAATTCCGATCTCTTACTTGTGTCTTTTGCTTAGCTTCCCTTAGACCAAATGTATGGTGAACGTCATTTGAACTAGTTCGAGACGTGTTCTTTGGACTATGTCTAGGGAGACTAGAGGAAATCATGTGATTAGTTCTTGCAAAAGCTGTTTTAGTCACACTGGGCCTAGATGGTGGAGTGACTGGTCTGGGAAAATGAACCAAATCAGCTTGGGAGGCAAACCGCGGTCTCGAGGATTGTGGTCGCTCGGATCTAAATGCAGTAGGTTGTCTGACAGGCGGTTGTCTGACGAACTGATTTGTAGGCGGTTTCCCCAAGATTGATGGTTTTTCAAGCTTAGTGTCCACACTAGGTCCTCTAGTTTTCCTTAACTCGTTTTTCAATGCAGCTATAGCAAAAACCTTTTCCTGAACTTGAGCTTTTAACATCTCATTCTCTTTGAGCAAGTTATCTTGGGATGCCAATTTAGATTCAAGAAACTTAATTTGTTTCAAAAGATTATCCTTTTCAGCTTTAGAATCTAGAACTGTTTGATCTAATTTTCGTTCAAGAACAACGTTTGACTTTTCAAGCTTTTCAAAATATGTTTCAAACTTGTCAGTTCTCTTAGAAAATTCTAGTTTGGCATCCTCAAGCTCTTTTGATTGCTGAGCTAAAATCATTTCAAGCTCTTCAATACTAGAAGCATAGTTGGTTAATGAAGCAGTCATAAGGCATATATCATGATTTTTAGCATTTTGATCATTCTCTCCCCCATTATGACGCACATCGGATGAATCAGAAGTGGAATCACCCTTTTCCATCCCATGTTGGTCATAGGTGGGTTCTGAGTTCTCAACATGTTGTAGATCATTGTGAGATTCAGTATTCAATTGTACCTCAACTATTGGCTCTTCGTCATGCATGCTTGAGTCACGTTGTCGTGATGCAATGACGCTGCTATCATCGTTAACCAAGGCGGTCTCCATTGAGTCATCCGTAAGACCATTTTTCTGCTGTGTCATCTGCATCGTAGATTCTTGTATTCCACTAGTATGCTCTGGTTGAAGTTGTGAATTTGCATAAATCGAAAGTGCAATAGATTTCATGAACTCGAGCAATCTATCCCTAAAGTCTTTAACGTCGATTTGTGTGTCTTCAAGGAATGACTGGCAGATCATTGAAGCTTCAACCTTGGCAGGATCATATTGAAAGAACCTCGAAAAATGTTGCACTAGAACTTGAAGTGAATGTGAGGATTCAATTTGATTAATGTCTTCTTTGTTGATCTGCTCTCGTAGTTGGTTAAATTTGAGAAGCATTTGGTGGACGAAAATGGTACGATCTTGACCGAAGAGTGTCACAAAACCGCTTCCTGCTTTAAGTAGAGAAATGTTCGACAGATGGGACCGAAGTGGTCGAAATCAAGTCATTCTACTTTCTCTAGCTTTAACTTTCATTTGATGCGATTCTCCCTCTTGAAAAGTCGAATTCAAACACTCCATTTAATTATGATGAAAAATGATCGTGATTGTAGTTGTTTTCGGAATTTACCAATTCGTGAAGGAACTTCGAAGGATCCGTAAATAACTTTTAAAAATCTACGATTGATGATAAGACTCTTTTCTCGGCTCAAGGATTGTTGTCGGCTCTAACGATGATAGATTAAACCGGATACTAATAGGTCCAATTTAAATTCGGCTCACTCCAAAAATAAATCCCGTCACTTTGACTCGTTGTCTTTGTCCCGACTATAATTTAATATCACAAAATTTAAAAAATAAAAATAAAAAAGTAGAAAAATAAAATAAAATTTTGTATAACTAGTAAAATTTGGAAAAATTCCAATTTAACACAATCCAAAAAAAAAATTGAGCTTAAAATAAATCTTTTATCACAAAATTTATAAAATAAAATAAAATAAAATAAAATAAAAAAATTGAGATAAGATGTGGCTAATAACTCACACACGATATTTAGTAAAACCAAACAATCGAGAAACAAAAAACTAAATTAAGTCCTAATAAACTGATTTAGTACCTATTTGGCATAGTATACTCCGCCCGTATTTTATCTTAACTTAATTAGGTCCATACACGTGTAATAAAGAAAGTAAAATGTGGCCTAACTATATGGATTCTTTGTTTACTCCGCCCCACGCACATAATACCACCCTCAAAAATAGTTATCTCCGTCTCACTTTATCTCTCTCTCTCTCCTCACAAACGCAGTCCCAAATCTCAAAACTCTCAAAACTATTAGCTATCTCCAATATCTCTCTCTCTAAACACAGCCAAACCCAGAAACTATATCTAATCAACCCTACGCAGCCAACAAAGTAAGCAAAAACACCACCAAATCAAATGATCCTGACGAAGCAAATCTCGTTCATGGGAGGCAAGAATCACGACGAATCATCTTCAAGATCTTTTCAGAAAGAAGGTCTCGGGTAGGTATACGAGTCGGTTGAATTCTTGAGTCAGGTTTGATTGATTCGGTTGTGATCTTGATTCAATCAGATGATCATCATCTTGCTTGATGAGTTCGAAAATTAAACACAAGCAGCGACTTCACACGATCAGTGGTGAGTATTCAAACGTGAATGTGGATCTATAAAGATCTTTCATTGATTAATTAACACGATTTGAAAAAATCTGAGATCAAACTCTGCCTATTCAGGTTTGATTGAGTCGGTTTGATTGTTTGGGTGTGGGTGAGTCAAGTGTTGTGGGAGTCAAAATGTTTTAGGTATGATTAAATTTGTTGGGTCGAGTCAGGTCTGTGAGTTTGAGAAGTGTCGAGGGTTGTGAGGGGGTGTTGTTCGAGAGTGTTTATGAACATGAGTCTGTTGGTATTGAGTCTGTTTGGTCCAAAAACGTTTGTTGGTCGAGAGATGTTTGAGAGGGGTGAGGTGAGACGAGGGTGTTGGGTGAGACGAGGGAGTGTTGGGGGTTGTCTTATGACTGTTTTGGTCGAGAGTTGTGTATGACAGTTTTGTCTTGGTCGAAAGTGAGTCTTGGTCGAGAGTATGTGTATCAGTCTAGATGTCGAGTCAAAAACTTGATCAAAACGAAAGAAAGAGTCAAGTCATCGCATTCTAGTCAAAATAATTTAGTCCATCGCAGTCACAATTACACTCCATTTCAGTCTTTGATCGAACTAAGATCGCACCCCGATCGCAACTAGGATCGTACTCAGATCGCACCTCGATCGCACTCCGATCGCAGTCCGATCGCAGCTTCGATCGCACTCGTGATCGCAGCTTCGATCGCACTCGTGATCGCAGCTTCGATCGTAGTGGTGATCGTAACTTTGGATCGCAAGTTGAAACCCCCGGGGTTTATGCGATCACAAAATATCTCGATCGTAGCCAAATTATGTGAAGGATCGCAACGAGGAAACCAGATTGAGACCAGATACTTGATAAGGATTATGATGGAACGCAACAAGATACGCCCAGAAAAAGTTGAAATGAGACAAAATCAGATACAGTTATTTATATAACTGAGTAAATAACTGAATCAAAATGATTTACAAAATCAGAAAAAGAAAAAAAATTGAAAGAAAAGAAAAAAATAATAATAAAACTGAATCAGATACAGTTATTAATATAGATGAGACAAAAGCTTATAGAAACGGAAAATAAAAGAAAATTGATATTAAAATTTGAGAAAAAAGAATGATATTGACAAATGATTTTATCAACTTGATAACCTCGCAACATCAAAAAGAAAGAGAAACGAGAAATTTTTTTAGAAAGAAATGATTTTTATGACCAAATCAATAGATAAAAACACATTAATCCGAAGAAACAACCATGCTCTTGATACCAATTGAAGGATCTTGTTTTTCTAAGGATTAGACATTGTTGGATTATACTATAGATATGGATGATAAATGGAGGAACCTAGAGAGAAAGAAGAGAGAGAAAGGAGAGGAAGATAAGAAAGATGGAAATGTGATTATGTGTTCAACAACAACCCCTCCTAACATGCTAGGAGGGGGTTTATATAGCCCATCCTACATGTGGGCTATATGGGCTATATTGGATCACGAGCCCAATATCATTGGAGTGACCGATCCTTTTTATATACGTAAAAACGTATTTCCAACAATCTCCCCCAAAGGGAGGTCACTCCAAGTTACAATGTCCTAAATAGTCTATAGCTCGTGATCTATGCTAATAATGATGTGACCGAGACTTTCCTTGGAAAAACGTATTTCCAACAGTTTTGTCCTTATGCAAAGCAGTGGCAACAAGAACACTAGCAGTGGGTAGATTTTTCCCACTTGTCTAACTAAAAACGGGTATGTGGACCTTTTGATGGATTCAGAACTTGTTTTTGGGTTTTGTTGAATACCAAAGGCACCCCCACAACTAGTTGGGTTGTGGGGAGTCAAGCAAACAATAAAAACAACAACTTCAATTCACAAATCAAACCAAAACATGCAGTTCTTGTTACTGATATAAAGCATACATGTCTGTGAACAGTATGCTGGTTCAATTGGCCATCAAGTGAGTTTTAAACGGGCAAAACTTAATAAAAACCTAACCAAATTACACCTCACTAATTCCAAATCTTAAATAACACTAACCTTAACTGATTAACAAGTTTTGAACTTAAAATACACTAAAACTGCCTAGTTAAAGCCTACTGTTATGATTAAGCTATTTTTACCCAAAACATTAACATGCAAACTCTGTGTTTACACTATCAAATTGAAAGCAACTACTGAAATAACCTAAAACTACTAAGTTAAATGTGTTTAGACTTGTATTAGGCCAAAAGTTTGTCACCAACTCAACCTAATGTGCAGATGCAAACACCCCTTTAAAATGGAAAAACAAGATTTTCAAAGCTTTATGTTCCAAATCCTTACCAAGCTACTCTAAAACTGATGTATCATGCATATATCATAAAGAAAACAAGAAACAAACAAATAAATAGACCAAGAACACACAAATCAAAATCTCACATACAATTTCCAACAATCTCAAATAACATAACTCAAAGTCCTACTATTTGGGTTCAAGCCAAAAGTACCTAGCTGATGCCTTCAAAAGATGGATTATGAGGTTGCTATTGGGTATGTAGAGAAGCCCAGTTGTTGGAATCTACAAGAAACCCAGGGCAAACATGTCTTCACTAAAAATGAAAAGAAAATGAAATGGAGAATGCCTTGTTCTTGAAATCCTGCACAAACACAACAAAGAAAACAAGTAAAGTAACACAATATCAAAAACAAATGGCTCAAGCTTTTGTCAAAAGCTTGAGCATTTATCTTTGCTATAGTGGTCAATCCTCAATAAGAAAACCTAAACCTTTTCTTAAAATTTTGAGAACTACAAAATCTTTTGAAGATGAATAAGTACCAAACTGAAAAATAACACAGTTTATACAACTTGAGAATACTTTGAGTTGTCAATTCAAAACGTTCTTAAGCTGTATGAACAGTGGGTCTTAAAGTAATTTTCGGCCAAAACTTTTGAACAAAGAAAATAATTTTGAATGAGAATTAAGCCAAACTTGCAAGGAAAGTAAATCATTACACTACAAAGCATATAAAAGGAACTCAACAATTCTTGCAAAGATTTTTTAACAAAACTTTAACTATTTTATTTCTTAAAAAAATTACAAGAAAAGTTGGAACAAAGGGAATGCCACATGTTGGCTTCTCCTTTTATAACAGCTAATAGAACATACTAGAAAGCAAAACCCTAGAACAAGAAATTCCCAAAAAAAACCCTTGGAGGTCTTGGCGTTTGAATTTAGTCAATTTGAATCTTGTGACTTTGAAGAGAAGACAATAAGGATTGACCAATCTTGGACGTTGGTGTGTTCCTTTGGGACCAAGATTTCATTTGGAGACGTTGGATGCCTGCCTTGATTCTTTTCTTGCTATATCTAGGGAGACAGGGGAAAACGTGTGGGGCCATGTGGTCACGGGGTGATGTTTGAGAGGTAGGGTTTAGGTTAGGGGGAGGTTAATAGTAATTCCGGAGAGACAGGGAAAACCTCTTTGATTTACTAGGTTAATTAGGATTAGGGTTTAAGTGAGGAAGATCGGTAAACAGTTTGTTTAATTCGGTTTAGGGGTTTGATTAGTTTTAAAATTGTGTTTGCCTCCCATTTATATAAACTGATTTAACAAATCAGTTATATAAATAAGTGGGTTGTGATGTGGAGCTGGGGTGGTGATGTGGGTGACTATGGTTGGCTGGAGTGAGATAATGGGTGAGGTGGCGTGGTGTGGTTGGGTGTTGTAACTTTGAGTGTCTCCCACAAATGGCCCCTCATGTCCCATATGTTTGTCTCTTTACTTTAAACAACCTATACATGCATTCCCTTTGTTATGAAAGTTTTATTTCTTTCATTTTGGCCACCAAAACTTTTCCAAACATGTTTCAAGGATCATTTATGCAATATAAGCATTCTTCAAGGGCCAAAGATGTAATATCTCATCATTTTAGGGACCCATATGTAATTTTCAGGATTTACAAGGGTATAAAATGACAAGTATTCAAAAGTTGAGGGACCATTCTTGTCAATCTTCAAAACTTCAAGGACTTCAATGGAAATTCATGATTCGGGTCCGGTTCTTTGTACGGCTTCGTTTCCCGTATTCGTTTTTGCTTGATTCTTGTGTTCTTTTTGTTGATTTCACGATATCCGTACCTAAAATACGCAATGAACAAACACAGGCATATTTTGAGGTATTTTGATGATATATTAAGCGTTTTAAGCCCGATTTGGACGATGAGACTATGTATAATTACAGTTGCATCACCTATATACCTTGGATTTAGTTTATATTTATTTCCGAGTCGAATAACTCCTTGACGAGGCAAAACTTTTAACATAACATGATCTCCAACTGCAAATTCCAAAGGTTTACGTCTAGTATTAGCGTAACTTCTTTGTCTATCTTGTGCAGCTTGTAATTATTGTTGGATTTGAATAATCTTTTCGGTAGTCTCATGTATTATTTATATTCCTGTCAGTTGAACATCTCCAACTTCGGCCCAACAAATAGGCGATCGGCACTTTCTTTCATAAAGTACTCCGAAAGGCGCTGCTTTAATACTAGCATGATAACTATTGTTATAAGAGAATTCTACTAAAGGTAGATGTTTCTCACATCCTTTTCCAAAATCTATCACATAAGCTCTAAGCATATCCTCGAGAGTTTGAATAGTCCTTTCACTTTGTCCATCTATTTGTGGATGATATGTTGTACTCATGTCCAATTCAGTACCTAAGGCACTTTGCATCGATCTCCAAAATATAGATGTAAAACGACTATCACGGTCTGAGATAATGGATACAGGCACTCCATGTTGAGAGATTATTTCCTTAATTTACAATCTTGTAAGAGTTTCCATACTATCGGTCTCTTTAATATGAAGAAATCACGCAGATTTTGAAAGACGATCGATAATAACCCAGATGGTGTCATGTCCATTTGATGTCTTAGGTAATTTAGTCAAAAATCCATCGTAAATCTTTCCCATTTCCATATTCGAATATTTGGTTGTATCAAAAGTCCGGATGGCTTTTGATACTCTGCTTTAACTCTTGCACACGTTAACACTTACTAACGTATTCTACTATGATTGCCTTCATGTTAGGCCACCAATAGAGTTTCTTCATATCTTGATACATCTTGTCGGAACCAGGATGTATAGAATACTTCGATTTATGAGACTCGTGCATAGTCAAATCTCATAAATTACCATGGGCATGTAACCAACTACGATTTTTAATACAACGAATTCCATCTTGACGAATTTCAAATTCTTTATCCATTTTTCTCAACTTCTCAGCTTCTACATTTTCTACCTTAAGTGCTTCGTTTTGTGCTTCGAGAATTTGGGTAGGTAACTTAGGGAAAAGAGTTATCATTAATGTCTAACTCGTAACGGCTTAACACGCTCCTTTCAACTTAAAGCATCAGCTACTACATTGGCTTTACCTGGATGATAATGAATTTCACAATTGTAATTAGCAAGTAACTCTAACCAACGTCGCTGTTTCATATTCAATTCCTTCTGATGAAGAATATATTGAAGACTTTTATGATCAGTAAATACTACACACTTCGTACCATAGAGGTAATGTCTCTATATTTTAAGAGAAAATATCACTGCTCCTAATTCTAGATTATGAGTAGTATAATTCTTCTCATTAGGTTTAAGTTTCCTTGATACATATGCAAAAACTTTATTTCTTTGCATAAGCACTGCTCCCATTCCTTGAATAGATGCATCACAGTAAACGATAAAGTCATCGTTACCTTCTGGTAATGCTAGGATAGGTGATTCACACAACTTTTGCTTCAATATTGGAAAGTTATCTCTTAACTATTTCCCCAGACAAACAGTTTGTTCTTCTGAGTCAATTCAGTCAAATCTTTAGCAATTTTTGAAAAACCTTCGATAAATCTTCGATAATACCCAACAAGTCCTAAAAATTGTCTTATTTCCGTAGGGGTACTAGGCTTAATCCAATTCTTACCGCTTTAATTTTTGAAGGATCCACACGAATACCTTGGCTATCAATGACATGTCCTAGGAATTGAACAACATTGATCCAAAATTCTCACTTCGAGAATTTAGCATACAACTCCTCCTTCTAGAGTAATTCTAGAATTATACCAAGATGCTTGGCATGTTCTTCTCTATTACGAGAGTAGATAAGAATATCATCGATAAACACAATCCCAAATTTATCCAAGTAAGGCTTACACACTCTGTTCATGAGGTCCATGAAAACAGTTGGTGCATTGGTTAAACCAAAATGCATCACTTGAAATTCATAATGTCCGTATCGCGTCCTGAAAGTAGTTTTTGGAATATCGTCTTCTTTAACTCTCAGTTAATGATACCTGAACGTAAATCAATCTTCGAATATACGCTCGATCCTTGAAGTTGATCAAATAAATCATTGATTCTGGGTAATGGGTAATGATTCTTTATAGTAAGTTTGTTTAACTTACGATAATCGATACACATCCTAAAAGATCCATCTTTCCTTTTCACAAATAAGACTGGAGCTCCCCACGGCGATATACTTGGTCTAATAAATCCTCTATCAGTTAGTTCTTGTATTTGACTTAACAATTCTTGCATTTCTGAAGGTGCTAATTGATAAGGCGCTTTAGCAATCGGTGTTGCTCCTGGTATCAAATCGATTTGGAATTCAACTTGACGCACAGGCGGCAAACCTGGTAATTCCTCAAGAAATGCTTCGGGAAATTCTCTAACTATCGGAATATTTTCTAATCGCTTCTCTTCTTTCTCCTTTTCCACTACTTGAACTAAGAAAACTTAACCAACTCGGGATACATACTTATTTATCTTTAAGCATGATATGAGATTTAGTCGAGTCTTACTTCACTCACCATAGACAATCAAAACTTCACCGTTAATAAGAATATGAACGGCTTTCTCGTCACATAGAATTTTGGCATGGTATTTAGATAACCAGTCGATTCCAATGACTACGTCAACACTTTCGAGCTTAATGGGTATAAGATCGATTTCAAAGGATTGGCGTAATAAAGTAATGATACATCCTTGAATAACGGTGTTAGTGCTAATTATTTTTTCGTCGGCCATTTCTATATCATACTTAGTATTCAAAGAAACAATCGGAATATCTAACTTAGTAGTAATTTTAACAGATATGAAACTTCTATTAGCTCTTGAGTCAAATATTACTTTAACCAGATGTTGATTAGATGAAACATACCCGTACGGTATTTTGATCTTGATGAGTATCGTTTAATAAATAGGATTTTCCTCGGCTATTGCTCTCTTTATGACACTCATTCATCATATGCCCTTTTCCCCCGTAGTTATGACAAACTTTAGTTACAGGAATTTGGTTACTTCCAGTAGTTGGTCCTTCTGTAGTATCTTGTCTGATGTCCCATTTTTCCACAGTTTTGACACTTGATAGTGCAATATCCTGTGTGATGTAGAGAACATCTCTGACATAGGGGAGGTCTTCCACTATAACTATTGCTCGTTACAACATAAACTTTAGAAACATCATTTCTTGTATTCTGTTGTTGATGATTATTGCCTTGATTATAGTTGCGAAAATTATTCTTCTAGAAATTACGATTAACCGGAAAATTCTTCTTATCATCAAACTTCCTTCTATTATTAACTGCCACTTGTACAAGAGTATACCTTATCACTTGATCCATTAATCTTTGAGTAATGGTGATAACTTCCTCTAAAGTTTGGGGTTTAGAGGCGGTAACATTCCCTTCAATACTTCTAGGCAATCCTTTAATAAAAGATTCCATCAATTTTTCAGTATTAGGCACCATATTAGGACATAATAATGTTAATTCTTGAAATCTTCGGATGTAAACTTTGAGATTATTTTCCTTTACTGCTAAATTATAGAATTCTTCCTCTATTTTCCTAATCTTATTGCGAGGACAATACTTCTTAATTAGCAGATTCTTGAATTCACTCCAGGGAGTCTGATAAGTTTGTTTTATCCCAATGGGTTGTGCATAAGCATTCCACCAAGACAAAGCTTCTTCTATCAGTGTACCCGTAGCAAATTTCACTTTACAATCTTCAGAACAGTCACTGCAAACAAATATTGATTCAGTTCTCTTGAACCAACGAATAAGTCCAAGAGCTCCTTTAGATCCTTTATAGTTAAAAGGATGACAGTTTATGAAATCCTTGTAAGTACATTTCCTTTCCATAGGAACTTCTCTCCTAGAAGCATTTCCATTACTCGTACTAGCTACATTGGCGGCTTGTGCTTGCAAAGCTGCAGTCACACTCTCAGCAACCAATCGCCTTATTTCCTCAGGTGTCATATTCGTTGTTGCAGATGTTGTTGATCTCGTATGAGCCATTCTACCAAAATTTACAAACACTGGATAAGAATGATATTATTTTTTTAATTTTCATACGTTGAGTATGTAATCAATTTAATATATCATAGAATAACGATAGTTTCTAATCCTTTTGACAACTTCATATATGAGGATTCATAATATGAATGACGAAATTCTTAATTCTTCTAATGAATTCACATATGAGTATTCATAATATGAATGACGATGAAGGCATAAATAAAATGACAAGAGTTTTCGAGAACAAAAGCACACTTCTTTATTTATGAACAACTTATCATTTATATTTACACGATAAGCATCTCTGTTACATAAAAGAAAACTGTACATATCTTACGAACTGAAACTAGATTCCTAAGCTTAATTCCTCATTTTGATCTCCTCAATTCCATCCAAAATATATTCGGAGTCAGATTGTTGAGTTGTTTTAAGATTGTCGATGAGTAATTCTAAATTAAGCCTAGTCCTCGTAAGTCCTTCTTGTGGAAACCTTGGTTTCCGGATCTTTGAAGCTACTAGGAATGCATCATGTTCATATGATTATACAATCAAAGCGGAATTAGAACACAACACATTAACAAGGTGTTTAGGCACAAGAACATGAATTAAAACAATTGGGTTGCTCATTATATTAATAATAAACAACCACTAGACGTGTATACATTGAATCCCACGTCTAGTGCAACACACGCTTTTAGGTTTACATTGTGAATATGAATTATGAATAAAACCTAAGACCCTTGGTTCCTTTTATAGTGTAAGGATTAGGGTTTACAAGAGATAATAACAAATAAACAAGTAAATCTTTTATTTAAATAAACTTATGCAGAATATATCTTGCATGTTTATCTAAATAGAAGCTTCCATAAGCTTCTTGTCTATGTTTCTATCAACTCTTAAATTGCATGTGACAATGCTTGAATTGCGCACGACAACTCTTGAGCCAACAACGCTTAGTTTGCTCTTGTCAACGCTTGGATTGCTCTTGACAACGCTTAGACAATATCTTCATGTTTTCTTCGTTTTTGAGTTTCTGCCACATCAACTTTTTGACCCAACAATCTTCCCCTAGTTGATGTCGGCAAAACTCTATGTGTATCTCTTGTAAGTTGTACATGATCTTCAAATTGCTTCCCCTCAAGTGTAGCATGTGTATCTTCCCCTTTTTGTCACATCAACAGGCAAGTAAACAATGTATGCAATCTTGAAGATTCTTCAAATGTAGCTCTAAGTAATGATCTTGAAGAAAAATAAATAAAGTATTCTTGATGTAGAAGTAGAATAACCCAACCTTGTGTTCCATGTCTTGTACTATCCACGTGATGAAGAACTTATACCTATAGCAAATTATAAGTAGACCTCGATCCCTTGTCAATATTCTCATCCTTTGTGAGACACTGAGCACGATAATGTAACTCCTTCAAGTGTTATGACAAGCCTTCATCACCAACCATGTAAAGCACGAACAAGTTACCTTAAAAGTCAATGACTGGGAGTTCACGACTTTAAGATATGATAGAACACAAACTCGCGAAAATCTTCTTCAATCATCAAACTTACCATAAGAATTATTTTCCTTAAGCTAACACCTCTTCATGAAGACTTTCATTACCTCATGAATTGTTGCTAACTCTCTTTAAGATCATTAATTCCGTTTAAAAATATCCGAGCCATAAATATCAACATGATATTCTAAATTAAAACAGAGATTCCATGTACCTTCGTGTGTATAATCCTCCTTTTTGTGTGCTCAAAACGTACTAATATTCTCAACAGCAGCAATCCCTGTGTTGTCCAATATCCTCTCTTATCCAAGATCTTCATCAGTTGTATTGTCCGATATCGGACAATACATGTCAGCGTTTAAATGAACATATATCGGATAACACTGTCAACGCTGTCAGCGTTGACTTATTCTGTCAGCGTCAAAATACTTCCTCAAACAGAGAAAATCTTGGACATAATTTCTCACTCACGTCTCCAAGATTTGCTATACTTTACTTCCTTACATAAAATACGTGGGGACTTTATTCCACGTCTTTGCCTTGGAGACATGATCTGATTGAAACACATCTGCCAATCTTGACTTTTGACTTCACCTGAACATTAAACCGTAAGCTTCATGTCCCTTGATGATCCAATAGATCTAGGGTTCTTGAAACCCTAAAAACGAAGTCTCATCAAACATCATTAGATTCAAGAGTTTATATTAAAAACCTAACAGCAATCATCACAAAACCAATAGATCTAGGGTTTTGGACGAAATCCAAACACTTTAACTCCTTCATTAGCCACAAAACTCCTTCTTTTCTGTTTAAAAATCGATTCTAGGGTTTAATATAAACCCTAATTCATTATTTTATGTGAAACAGAAAATCTGAAAATCATCTCTACAGCCAACTTTGACGCTTAATAACTTTTTCCTGGGGATAAAACTTGACAATCCCTCCAGTGGATGTTTAGATATATGTATGTAGAACACACATATAAAATTTCGTGACGATCCAACGGTTCAATCAAAAGTTATGACCTTCTGAATACTACTGTGCACACAAAAACGTCCAGAAAAACCCTAGACGGATTTTTCTTCTTTTCACCATACACACGAACACCTTGTTGGTCCTAGCATCACGAGCCACGAGGCTCTGATACCAATTATGGAAACCTTGGTTTCCGGATCTTTGAAGCTACTAGGAATACATCATGTTTATATGATTATACAATCAAAGCGGAATTAGAACACAACACATTAACAAGGTGTTTAGGCACAAGAACATGAATTAAAACAATTGGGTTGCTCATAATATTAATAATAAACAACCACTAGACGTGTATACATTGAATCCCACGTCTAGTGCAACACACGCTTTTAGGTTTACATTGTGAATATGAATTATGAATAAAACCTAAGACCCTTGGTTCCTTTTATAGTGTAAGGATTAGGGTTTACAAGAGATAATAACAAATAAACAAGTAAATCTTCTATTTAAATAAACTTATGCAGAATATATCTTGCATGTTTATCTAAATAGAAGCTTCCATAAGCTTCTTGTCTACGTTTCTATCAACTCTTAAATTGCATGTGACAATGCTTGGATTGCACACGACAACTCTTGAGCCAACAACGCTTAGTTTGCTCTTGTCAACGCTTGGATTGCTCTTGACAACGCTTAGACAATATCTTCATGTTTTCTTCGTTTTTGAGTTTCTGCCACATCAACTTTTTGACCCAACACTTCTTTCAGTTCAGAATTCTCCTTCTCTAGTCTTGCCATATTCATTTCATAAGCATGCATTCTTCTATTCAGTCTAATATTATGGCGTCGAGTAACGTCCACTTTATATTCCAACTGACTAACATGCTCTTCAATCTCCGTTCTTCCTCTGATCAGATTCCTAATATTCTTCTCCATGATTCTAAAAGCTTCTAGGGATATTTCATCAAGATGACTAGCAATTACGGACAATTGCTTGTCGTGCTTTTCCATAATCCGTGCTCTAGAGTCTTCCTTAGTTTCATAAGGCTCTTCACGACTTCGATTGGGAGACGAATAAAGATCCTCAAGGTAATAGAAAACGAGACGTAGGTGAAGGTGTACTATTCATCACTTCAATTTGATGTGAGAAATATTCTTGCACTTCAGGAGTATCGTAAAAAGAAAAAGTTGGAACACGCACATCTGTGGGAGATAGGGTGAACATCGAAACTTCTCTTTCATCATCATCGAAAATGATAATATAGGTGGAAGTAGACATCCTTGTAATTTATATAACATAATATCATAAGATATTCTACTAAAGGAATAAAATCTTACACTGGCGCTGACGATGGCTGATGGTCTTGAAATTTAAAAATCTCAGTCATAGTTTAAGAAAAAGCTTTATTCTATATAACTGTGGGCTCTGGATACCAATCTGTATGCGGAAGCTAATTTGGGGTATTAGTGTATTACTATCATAGTACCATAGTCACAATAATAGAAAATGCTCAAAAGACATTCTATAAATATTTACGTTATCATTCATTTATTATTCAAAGTTTAATAAAAACAACTGTATAAATGTACATAACAGGTTTTCCCAAAGATCTAGTTTTATTTTATAGAATGATAACTTTTCAAGACACCATCATCCGTAGCCCGCCAGTCCTCATTCACCTAAAATATATGCCTTAAAGTCAACACAATGGTTGAGTGAATTCATAGGTTTTAAACAATATTATAATACAAGTACGATTCTAGGGATACAATGTTATACACCCAAAATTTTAAATTCATCGATTCTTATTGCACTAGCTCATGACCTCGCGACTAGACATTATCAGAAAAACCAACAAATTGCCCTTAAGCAGGAAGTTTGTCGGACTATCCTGAGTTAGAAAAATAAAGCATACATGTTTAGCCTAGGTGTGAACCATTAGCTTCTAGCAAGTGAGACTTGCCTAGATAGGAGATGTCATTCTTCAATAGTACTATTCACAGTATTAGCGTTCATTACATGATTAGCGGTCCATAATTAAAAAGGGACTTATCGGCAATAAGTAAACGTAGTGTCAATAATCATATAGGCAGCATACAAAAACACTTGTATTCCAGTTTTAACATATATCCCCCTAAAGGGTTTTCAAATCATTTATAAAGCATTTAAAAGTGAGGCTATGAACTAACCTTAGCCTAAAGAGTTTTGAATTATTCAGCTATAACCAATCACAACCTCCTCACAACATCTGAGTTGACACACAATATGTATATATCAAGTCATAATCTCTGAGTTCAATCTTTTCTTATTTCATATATTTATTCTTTGGTTCATATATTTTGTTATTATAATATCATTGTTCGGGCCATTATACTAAGAAGCCATTCTATAAACGTTTGAGGAGAGAGGTCACTTTAAATCGTAAACCCAACCACTCAGTCAGAACGTAATATCGAGATGGAACATTTTTGTACAAAGTTCCCTGCTAACATTTATATTATATTATTACATTATATGTCTTTAGTTTCAATATTGGCAAAAATAGTCCTTTTAGTTATATTTTGGCATAATTACACTTTTAACCCTTTAAGTATATAGTTTTATTATTTGTAATTTAATCCCTCAATATTTAACCTTAGGGTATCAACTTTTCAACTTTTATTCTTATAGCTTTAACTTTCATAAAATGACACTTTTGGCCCAAAATGTTAAAGAGTTTCGAAAATGACAGTTTTGGTCCCTATACTAGTAAAAATTACATAACTTCTTCAAAAATGTACCAAATGATCTATGATTTTAAAACAAAGTTTCAAAACACATTTATAATCAAAATAAAAACATTTTACCATAATTATAGCTCTTGAAATGGATTTTAAGTCATTATTTCATGTAAAATACGAAACTATGGTTTTAAGACATCTTTAGCTTATAACTTTCACTTAAATTGATCATATGGCTTAATTCTTTTTATATTATCTTTATAACATAATTTTGGAATTATAGCCTTAGTATTCATTATAACAAGATCAAAGCTTGCTTCGCATAAGAATTACATAGGTAGCTCCAAAATCGCTCTTTATGACTTCTTATGAGCACTACTTGCTATCAAAGATTCAAAAGCTTCAATAGATTCCTTCTAGACCTGGGTTTTGGTTATTTGGGATGTACTAAGACTTTAATAGAAGTGAATATGAAGAATGGGTAGGAGATACAAAGAAAACGGGGTACAAGTCTTCATACTATGCTATTCGGCCCTATTTATAGCATTGGCAACACTTAGGCTCCAAGCTAAGCTCCTAAACATGTAACAAGGATATATCAATTACTAAGGATATATATTGAAGCTCTACACAAGTTTACATACTCTAGCTTCAACCCAATCTTCACTTGTGGCTCATATAAGGTCACGACAACATGTTGATAAGAATGGTGATGTGTAGCACACAATTAGGTGATGCACCTACTTGTCACCACTTCTAATATATCCTACAACATGTAAATATATTGTTTTAAAACTTTTAATGGGAGGAGAAGTGTTTAAATAGAGTTTTTGAGGGAAAATACAAAACCGGGTCTAATTTCTAGGGCTTGTAACTTATGGTTCGTAATTTTGGTGATTAGGGACCTAGAAAATTTATTAGTGAATGTTAAAGGCTTAATTATGGTCTATAAATTCTATTTAGAAGATTTGGGTCCTTGGTTTGAAGTTTAACAAAGGTTTGATGTGAAAATGGGAAGTAATCTTATGCAGATTAGGGTTTTCTAATGATCTAGGTTTAAATCTTAATAAAAGTCATTATCCTCCTCTTAAACACTAATTAAACTTAATTTAGGTCATATACATTGTATTTTAAGTGTCTAATGAGTTCTCATACTTGGTTTGATAGCTTAGTTTAAGTAAACATGTGTAAAGAGTGAAAATACATATTTTGATCTAATTTACAAGTCATGCATTAAAATCTTTTTGTGCATTAGAATACTTGTACAATGTCTTAACATAATCTTATAACCTAAATGAAGTCTTATGAGTGATTGTAGACTTGTCCTAAAAGACTAGGTAATGATTCTTTGCAGATTTCTTAATATAAGGGTTTCTATATCATTATGCCTAATGACTTTCTATCTTGGGTAATTAGGGTTTATATCTTAATGTAAGCTTATTCTAAGTCTTATATAGTATGTTTATGACTTTTAGAGTTTCATCATTCTTAGTTTAAGGGTTTATATAGGTTGATCATATCTTAGGGTTAATTAAATAAGCTTAAGGTTTTATGCTTTGAAAACTTCTTCTTTATGCTTTAATAATTTGTAACTTAGTTTAAGATAAATGTATTAACTTATTATGATACTTAGTTGAGTTTTATAGTTAGTTGCAAAAGATTTGACTTTAGTTCATTATAGAATGGATTTTATATGCTAATCTTGGTTTTAGGTCATTTTCTTGTAATTAGCTTGAGATTAGTGAATATTAATGTTGTGATTATTTACCTTTCCTTTATATCCTGGATTATAATTAGTATAATGTATTTGATAATAGTACATAGATATTATGTAGTTATATTGCTTGAAACATTAGTTTACAAGGGATTTCTAGGGTTTCTAAGGCTTTATTAGTAATTTAAGGTATCCTTGTTATTTTTGAGTTGTTCTTATTCATTGTATATACATATAGTTAGTTTTAGAAGTCAGACTTGATATATACATAGTGTGTACAATATATAGGCATATGTGGAAGTGATAATTGAGATAGTGAGAATCCATATATTCAACAATTCAGTCACATACCATAATAAAATGCAAAAATTTCTTAGTAAAATCACCTCTTTATTTATAAACATAAATATTACTTTAGTCAAAATTACTAGATGTTATAACCTTCCCTTGGTCCAACTCTTTATCAAATTCACACAGTTTAGCTTTTATATCATGTATACGACCCGTTTGAGACTTCATATGATTTGCAACCCAAGTACGAATCACCGTTTTAAGGATATGGAGATTCTTTTTGAATCTGATCATCATGTTACGATCATTTAGGGTGATAGAACTCCATGTTTGCGCCACAAAATCATTGAAACCCTGAAATTTAAGCCACGAATGATAAAAACATAATGGGACCGTTACTAGAGGGACTATTTTGTTTTTTTATTTGTCTTCTTCCCCAAAACACCACAAATACTAATAACATCATCATAATTATAACTCTTTGACTTCATATCAACAGAGTACATGAGTAAGAATTAATATAGATCCAACAAAACATGAATTCCTTGATTGGGAAAAGATGCAAGATCATCAACGGTGATCAAGGGACTTTTATACCTTCATGAAGATTTACATCTAATGATAATTCATCATGATGTGAAAGCTAGTAATGTGTTGTTAGATGAAGAAATCAATGTTAAAACTGCATATTTTGGCATGTCAAGGTTGTTTAAACCAGAGAAAACTCAAGCCAACACTAGTCGACTTGTTGGAACCCATTAAGTACTATAAATTTTCTTTGGACTGAATTCATTACCAAATATGTTTCTTTCGTTACACATAATCACTAACTTTAGACATGTGATTTCTTTTTTTAAGACATTCACGCAATGCAAAGTCTAACGTTATAAATTGTGTATTCATTTCCCTTATTTACAGTGCTTTGGATTGAATCAAATATTAGTTTATTGGTTGACAGCGATGATGAATTTCCATCCATCATGCCGTTCATGGTTCATCACCAAAAATTAATGTATACATTGCATAATCTAATATTATGAATATATAAGACTCTCAAGATGAAGGTAGGGTTATATATGAGGTTTATATATGTGCTATGTTTGTTTTGAAATTTTCATTTGAAAATATAATTACATGCAATGCAAGTTTGATAAAAAAATTCGTCTTCAAGCACACGTTATGATTTCTTATATTAATGCTTACTGATGTACTCTGATGGTAGTTAAAGAGATATAATTATGATGCTGTTATTGGTGGTTGTAGTGTTTTGGGAAAGAAGACAAAAGGATACAAAATCGTCCCTTTAGTAACGGTCAATTTTTAACAATCGTTAAGTCAAAGTATAAAAATGATACATAACACAAACATCAGGAAGGTCGTCTACACTTTCGAAACATGGTTACTAAATCTGTAGAAATGGCATATCACAGATATGATTTATGCATTTTACTCGCTTTTTTATATGATGTTTGTCGTAAATGTTAGCCCTATATTTTATATAGTCGAACAAGAATGTAATAGGTCATCATAGTCGTTAAAGGTCTTGTATTGTAATAGGTTAGTCGAGTTAACCGGGCTTGGACTTTAAGCTAATATTGTATAAGTTAGGGGCTCAAAACCGAAAGACAAGCCAAGCCCTGCCCAAGAAACAAGCCCATGAGCCCACCAAGCTCATGGGTATATAAACCCTCTTCCATGTGTGGAAGAGGGTGTTGGTTCCATTCTTTTCTCTCTCTAGAAATCAACCTCCTTTCTAGTTTATCTCTCTACTTTCTCTCTTTACCTTCATCTATTTCTCTCTCTAAATATCATCTTAATATTGTGTTATGGATTAAAGTGGGATTAACATTTGGTGTCAAGAGCCTATAGTAGATAGGTGATTGAAATTCGTGTGGTTTGTTTAATACAAATTCGTGGGTATTAAGCTTCCTCAAGCTCGAATTTCAATTTTTTTTTTGTGTTTGTATGGTTTAGATTGTTACACAAATCATCTACATAGTCATGGTAGTGATTTGTGTTATTTGGTTTGGTAAAAAAAGCAAATGTTCTGGATGTTTGGCTTTATTTTTGGCTTGAAATCTCGAAAATCAACAAGTACATCCGAGATCCACTTTTTTAGGTTAATTCCGCAATATCTGATAACATTGCGGAATTGAATCATTTGGTACATTCAGAATTGAATCCTTTTCTACATTGCGGAATTGAATCATTTTCCATATTGCGAAATTGAATCATTTTCTACATTGCGGAATTGAATCATTTTCTACATTGCGGAATACATTGCGGAATTGAATCACTTTGCATATTGCGGAATTGAATCATATTTTAGTTAACATTGCGGAATCGAATATGTGTTAACATTGCGGAATTGAATCTTGAGTTCATATTGCGGAATCGAATCATTCTTCATATTGCGGAATCGAATCATTCTTAATATTGCGGAATTGAATCAACCTTCATATTGCGGAATTATACTTAAGTAGACATTGCGGAATCATATATATTGCGAAATCATGACATGTTATACATTGAGAAATCTTAACAAAACATTCCAAGATTTTTTAAAAATGTGATGTCGAAAATTTCGAACATAACTCGTGAGTTTTTGTTTGCCTTGGAATTTTTTGGTTAGGGTTTTAAACAAAGATTCTCGGAACGCTAATTTTAATCCCACTTTAATCCATAACACAATATTAAGATGATATTTAGAGAGAGAGAAATAAATGAAGGTAGAGAGAGGAAGTAGAAAGATAAACTAGAAAGGAAGTTGATTTCTAGAGAGAGAAAAGAATGGAACCAACACCTCTTCCACACATGGAAGAGGGTTTGTATACCCATGATCTTGGTGGGCTCATGGGCTTGTTTCTTGGGTCGGGCTTGGCTTGTCTTTGAGCTTAGAGCCCCTAACTTATAAAATATTAGCTTAAAGTCCAAGCCCGGTTAACCCGACTAACCTATTACAATACAAGACCTTTAACGACTAAGATGACCTATTACATTCTTGTTCTACTATATAAAATATAGGGCTAACAATCTCCCCCAATGTATCGGTCATCTTTAAATACATAAGATGATTGAGTGAATACATTCTTGTGGAGGTGATCTTCCTTTTTTGGTCTTATATCTTGGTCTTGATCATGTTTGTAACGGTTTCGTTCCTTCATGCTTTTGTGATCTTTATCTTGAACCATTGTCATTTGAATTTGAGTGCTTGAGATCTTCATCTTGTACTCTTTGTGACTAAGATGACCTATTACATTCTTAGGTATCTTGATTATCGCGATATTGTGCTATAGTGACTTCTGAATCGACATATTCATACTTTGTTGATTTCAAAAGGGTAACAATATCCCATACAAATATAGTTGTAGTTAGTCCTTCAAATATACATCAGAGTTGCGGAAGAGTTTAACTTAAAGTATGAACATGTGAAGACAACTTCGGTTAGTACACAGCTACGCAACCATCTTGATATGCAGCAACATATATAGACACAGATAAAATGGCTTTGAACATTTCATCCTAACTCGGTAGCGTTTTCCCTCCGATCGGTGAAGACCGTTAGACGGTATTAGATACCGTACCTATGATCGGGTAGATTCGATTAAGAACCTCCTTGACAGGGTTTCCCGGCAGTATTAACCGGTTCTCATTACTCGACTGTCTCAAAGCGGACTGTAAACGTAAAGAGTGAATCATAAAGATAAATTATCCGTCTGATTAGAATCGTCAATTCATAATTCCTAGAACAAGTTTGATTCTAAAAGAATCGCACCATTGTTGCTTTCCAGTTTGTCATAAGCTCGATTTATAAAGAATCTTACTAGTTACCTGTCGTAGTGTTGTTTGAGGTTGACACTAGAAGGATTTTCATTCGTTATTGTGAACACTAAAAAGTGTCACTCTGAATGTTCTGGCAAGATCACACAGATTTTGCGAAGAAACCTGGAATCAAGTTTGAATCAATTAAGAATCCAAACTTAGTTGCTTTCCAGTTCTCACAAGTTTGATTCGTGTAGAATCGCACAAGTTACCTACCATGAGCTTGTTTGATGTTGGCTCAAGCAGGATTTCCATCTTCATTGTGAATCGTATCACTCAGATGTTCTGGAAACATCACAAGGATAATGCGTAGGACTCGATTGTGTCCTAATGAGATGATAGATTGATCTCTTTTGGCTCTAGACTCGATAAGTGCATTATGGTAATCGGAGGCTGGAGCAGACTGCCTCCTTTTCTATATTAACTAATTCGGAGTGAGAAAGTTAAAAGATACGTGTTGATCTCCGTGACAATGAGACAAGTTTCTTTTGAGAGAAAATCGAATGGTTGGGGAAGGGTTGTGCATTGCATCACTGGGTCCATGACACTTGTCTTCAATAGATGTGTTAACCCGGTTTCTCCCTAAGTTGCATAGAATATTAAAATCCTTCAATGCTTACCAATACATGAGCACTAGAACCTTGTTGTGATTGTTCTAGTACTAGCTTAAGTAATTAGTCCGCATTCAGCTTCATTCCACTCTATCTTTCCTAAGGACAACTATTTCTAGCTATGAAATGTCCTTGGGTAGATCCCTCCAGTTCTGGTTGGATCATAGGACTTAGTTTCATATCCTAAACCATCTTTTGACTCCATCATTCCGTCGTGGATAGTAGGTTGATTTGGACATAGATCGTAACCATAAAACCATTGAAAACCATTCAAAGTGCTAGATAAAAATCAAAACTTTCAACACTTTGAAAGTTTTACATTTCCGAAATACTCCCCCTACACACATGCATCGATATTCGAAATAGTTTAACATGTGAAGGGAAGAGTTGTACTTTAGTCTTTAAGATCACATGTTGCGATATATTACATTTTAATCACATTTTCTTCCCTATCTCTAATATAAAAACATAATATTAGAGATACCAATTTATTAAAATGTGACAATTTCTGAAAAACCAATTGGGAGAGAAACATTTGTGCACGCATGAATCATGGAACTTTTTCAGTCGGGTTGCTCCCCCTCAACAATATATGTGTGTCATGAAACAAAATTTAACAAAATTTTGGAAAAAACGACACCACAAAATATGTTGAGGTACGGAGTTGAGATGCCTTTTCCGATATAATATATTACATTTGACAATTTTATATCATTTTCGGAATGTGTTGGATACATAAAATGTGACAATTTCAGAGATGTACCCAACAATATTAAAAGGCTTGATTTTAAAACGCCCCCCCTCAAAAAATGATCCAAATAACATATGACATTTTTCAGATATAAAACCATTTTATGAGGAAGGGAGTGTTGAACACAAAATTTTGAAAGATTTAGAAAAACCTGTTGAGAAATTCTTGAAAAATATTGTTCAACGGTTTTAAAATAACAATGATAGAAGACTTCTCTTCTATTGCTTCTGGGAAAAGCACACTGAAATGTACACTTCCTTTTCGGGTCCGTTTTTCATGAACTCAAAACTTTGATTGTTTTATGACTATCTCATGACCGAGAAAATTTAATTTACCGTTGTGAAGGATAATTTATCATCCGTGATAAACTTTCCTTAAGTTGAAGTTCGAGTTCTAAGTTGACATTTACTTAGAAGTCGTTTTTCATGAACTTAAAAACTTTGAACGTTTTTATGAGAAGCTCATGACCGAGAAATATGAATTTCTCGTTGAGAAGGATAAGTGATCGTCCGTGATAAACTTTCCTTATTTGAGGTCCAAGTCCTAAGCTGTGATGCGCTTAGAAGTCATTATTATAGAATATCACGCAGCTTCATTTTCCAAGACCTCCAAGTCTTCTGGAGTCATATACTTCATACCAAGACGGCTAACGAGATACTGAAACCTATTTTGGGATAAAGCTTTTTAAAACAGGTCTACTATTTGGTACTCAGTTCTGATAAAGTATAATCCACGATACCACGTTCCACTTGTTCCTTAATGAAGTGATATCTGACCGCGATGTGCTTGGTATGGGAGTGCTGAACCGGATTGCAAGAGATGGCTATGGTCGACTTTGAGTCACAATACATAGGTATTTTATCAAAGTGGAAGCCATAATCCGTGAGTTAAGTTCTCATCCAAAGAACTTGAGCATAACACGCGGTATTCTGCTTCAGCTAAGGAGAGTGAAGTACAATCCTGCTTTATTGACGACCAACTCACAAGCTTGTCTTCCCTTAGAAATTGTATGCCACCAAAAGTGCTTTTTCGACTATCAAGGCAACCTGCGTGATTAGAATCTGAAAAAGCTGTTAGATGAAAACCGGTTTCCCTCGGATACTAGAGTCCCGTGTGAATGGTATTCTTAAGGTACCGAAAGATCTGTTTAACCTCCTTGAGGTGCTTTTGAGTAGGTCTGGCTTGATATCGTGCACAATAGCATGTGGCATGATAAGTATCAGGCTTGCTGGCTGTAAGGTACATAAGAGACCCAATCATACTGCGATATCGCGTTTGATCTACGAGATATGAGTACAAGTCAGCGTCTAGGGATGTGGTCGACAATGGTGTACCAAAGCGAGCACATGATGTCATACCATGCTTTTAAAGTATCTCTTGAGCATACTTAGCTTGGTTAATAAAGATACCACGTGGGGATTGATGAATCTGGAGGCCTAAAAAGAATTTTAGCTCCCCCATCATTGACATTTCAAATTTGTTGTGCATTAATTTTTCAAAACGTTTTGAAAGTTTTAGGTTCGTAGAACCAAAAATGATGTCATCAACATAAACTTGCACAAGAAATATGTCATCCCCATATTTATTAATAAATAGAGTAGGATCAATGGAACCTTTGGAGAATCCTTTGGATACCAAGAAGTTTGATAATTCATCGTACCACGCCCTTGGAGCTTGTTTGAGTCCATATACTGCCTTCTTGAGACGGTAGACTTTGTCAGGATGATGAGGATCAACGAACCCTTCCGGCTGATTCACATATACTTCTTCCTTCAAATGACCGTTGAGAAAAGCAGTTTTAACGTCCATCTGATAAACCGTGAAGCCTTTATGTGCAGCATAAGCAAGGAATATCGTGACAGCTTCCAAACGAGCAACTAGAGCAAATGATTCATCGAAATCTATTCCTTCTTGTTGACGATATCCCTTAACCACAAGACGAGATTTGTTTTTGATGATTGTTTGTTCTTCATCCAGTTTGTTTTTCCAGATCCATCTGAAGTCGAGAACCGATGTTCCACATGGTTGGTCAACAAGTTCCCAAACATTAAGGCGTTCAAACTGATGAATTTCGTCTTGCATTGATTCAATCCACGCATGATCAGTCATGGCTTGCTTGATGTTAGTAGGTACAGTGGAACTTACGGTGAGTGCATACATACATACATCGTCATCGGTTTCGATTTGTCTGCGTGTTCGAACCGGTTGTGACGGATTTCCAATAACTTGTTCCAATGGATGATCACGTGTCCAATGGTGAGTGGATGGATATCGTTGATAGAATGTATGCATGTTTGACGGATCAACATGTTGAGTAGAAGACTCTCTGACTTCGTGTACCGGTGTACCGAATGGGTTGATAAATTCTTCTTCGTCAGACTGTGCATCGACTGCTTAAGTGTTGTCTCCTCCTTCAGCATTGATAGTTGGTGATGTTGGTTGTATGACGGTTTCTTGAGTTTGTTGAGTATCCAATGGAATTGTCTCTTGAGCAATGGTTGCTGAAGTAGATGCAGTTGTGTCTTGTTGACTTTGTTCGGGTGCATCAGCGGTATTAACAGCGGAAGGCTTTGACACAACTTGATTGTTTCCATAGTAATATTCATCAAACATTGGATCATATAAATCAACCAACTCATCCATTAGTGTCTTATCCGTTGAGTCAGCTATAGGAATATTTTCTTGACATTCTTGCACGGGACGTACACTGTTTTGTGTAGGTGCCATTGCTGGACATTGAGGTGCGGGACTTGAGCTGTTTTGTTCAAGTACCATTTGTGGAAATTCGTCAAAGTTCATATGAATTGTTTCGACAATAATCCTTGTTCTCTTGTTGTAAACTCTAAATCCTTTCGACAATGTAGCATACCCCACAAAAATACATACATCACCTTTTTCTTTCATCTTGTCGACATTCTCGCCGTCTTTGAGAATGTAGCATAAATATCCAAATACGTGAAAGAATTTAACAGTAGGTTTCCTGCCATTAATGATGTGATAAGGTGTCTTTTCATGCCTAAGAATTACGAGAGAATGATTCTGAGTATAACAGGCAGTTGCAATTGCTTCAGCCCAGAAGAATAGTGGTAACTTTGAAGTAGAAAGCATTGTTCAAGTTGCGTCAACCAAAGTACGGTTCCATCTTTCAACAACGCCGTTTTGTTCAAGAGTTCGAGCAATAGATGTTTGATGTTCGATGCCTTCTTCTTGAAAGTAAGATCGCAAAGTCTTGTTCAAAAATTCAGTACCCCTATCTGTTCTTACGGTTAAGAATCGAGCTTTAAGATTGCATTGTATCATCTTGAGAAATTTTTTGAGAACCTCCGGTGTTTCATCTTTGGACCTTAAGAAGTAAGTCCATGTGTATCTGGAGTAATCATCAACAATCATGAAAATATACTTTTTCCCGTTAATACTCTCCACACGCATGGGGCCACATAAATCCATGTGTAGAAGTTCCAATCGTCCTTTTGAGCTTGGGGTAGTCTTGGTTTTGAAAGACTTTCGTTTTGCTTTCCCAACTCACAAGAAGAACAAAGATGGTCTTTGATAAATTTTAACTTAGGAAGACTGGCCACAATATCATTCTTCGAAAGCAAGTTGATGGTGTCAAAGTTGAGATGTGACAATCGTTGATGCCATAACCATGCTTGAGATGATGAAGCTTAGCCATTAAGCAAATTGGATTTGTTGAAGATGTGTCTTGAAAAGTTACTGTGTAGAGATCAGAACCACGAGAACCTGTAAGAAGGTCATTCCCATCGTAGTATCTAACATAGCAAGTAGTTTTCCGAAAAGCCACTTCCAAATCCGCATCACAAAATTGACCAACCGAGAATAAATTATGATTCAGTCCCTCGACGTAATAAACCCGTTTGATAGTGATATTCCCTTGAACCAAATCGCCATATCCAAGTATCGGTGGAAACTGATCATTTCCAAACCGCACCGTACCCAGAAACTTCTCCACGAAGTTACTGAGAAGCTTGAGATTGCACGTCATGTACTTTGTGTGCCCGTCATGTGCTTTGTGCACCCGGAGTCCATTATGAATAGAATGATTTTGATGAGCTGCATAAGAATTAGAAGACAATGTAGAGTTTGACAAATGGGAGCCCTTGATAGAAGTGGGTTCCAAAATATTAGTAGGCCTAGATGCAAATCCTAAAGACAAGCTAACATTCATAGACCCAATTACAATAGTGGTAGTCTTAGGTACCCATTTGTATCCGGGAAGTGTAAATCTTGAGTTACCCCGTTTACATGTCCTACTCATGTTCTCATAAAGCTTCTTTAACATGTATTTTTTATGCAAGGTAGTGGATTCTAACGTACTTAGTTTCTTAAGTGGTTGATAAGTGGATTGGTTCAAAGTTATTGTGGGTTTTCTAGTACTAGTGGGCACAAGAATAGGCTTCCTAGTTCTAGCATTCACGCCATTATGTTTAAAAGCACAAGCATCATGATTGAAAGTACGAACACATTTTCCACATTTAACACAAACAAAAAAATTCGAAGTCTTAGCATTCAAACTGTCATTGCATGCAGTTACAAATGTTTTATTCTTAGAAAACTTAAAATTCCTACGGTGGTCTTCTACTTCCATCTTCTTCCCTTGACTATTGTTAGGCATGACTCTATCTTGCATTCTAGTGCTTTTAAGCTGTGGTCTACTAACGCTAGTAGTGGGAGTTACTCTTGTAGAAGAAGACACACGTTGATTAGTTTTCCTAGTATTCTGAGGTAACCGCGATGTTCCAGTTTGAGTGCACCTAGTGTTCACCTTATACATTCCATGTGCTATCACATTTGTGCTCTTATTAGTTCCTAGCTTAGGCAAAGTCTTGGGGGGGGTTCCCAAAATAGATGATTTAGGGCAATTAACCGCATTCGGTTGACGAACCCAATTCGGTCTTTCCTTTCATTTTCTCAATGAGTTTTTGTAACTCACTGATGGCTATGTCCCTTTCTTGTAGCTGAGCTTTCAAATCATTTATTTCAAAACCTTTTTCATTTAATTGACGAACCGAAGAAGCTGCCAGTTCTTGACATTTTTTATGATTATGAGATTTATCACCTTTTTGTCAAGCAAGTTCAAGAGAAATGGAGTGTTTCTCAAGTTGTGAAAAACTTTTCGAAAGTTTGTTATATGACTGAATTTGTTTCGAAAGTTCAACTTCAAGATTTTGACATTTCTCGTCCGTTTCTGACACTAGACATGCTACATGACATATTGATCAAGATCGGTATACACACCAAGTATAGCATTCATATGGTCAGCATAAAAGTATTCCTTCTAAATTCGATCAATTTCGTTAGAAAGTTGGTGTTCTTGTGTCTTTAATTTAGTTTGAAGAAAATCAATTTCATCTTCAAGAGATTTAACATATCTTAAATCAGTTATCATTTCCTCAATGAGAGCGCTATAAAACATTTCCACATTATTTGAAAGATCATCGATGGTTGGAACAATACATTGTTGAATGACGACTTCTACTTGTGGGTTAGGTTTAATATTCCAAATGGTATCTCTAGAAATTTTTTCATAATCGAAGACACCTTTGTATAAATTTAAAACCTCTTGTTTTATAAACTCAAACTGTTGAACACTTTTACTTTTCTCATCCCATTTACGTTTTTCATCCGAAATTTGTTTTTCTAACAAAATTGATTGCTTTTTGAAACCCCTTGTTAAAGAAACTTTCTTTTCCGTTTCAGGACTCGGTGATGGAACATTTGTAAACATCTTTTGTTCTTTTGAAAGTTCTTTTTAGGAACAAACTTAATATGATTATTTGAATCAGAAAGGTTGATCAAATCGCTTAAGTTCGATCAAATTTCTTCGTGGTGACGAATGATTTCGTCGCAATCAGGGGAAAGCATAAGGGCAAGATTATCAATATAACAACCGATATCATAAAGAGCAGGCTTGATACTTTGAACTTTCTTGAGATATTCAGGCTTAACAAAACTCATTTTCATATTTCTATTGAGCATGTTCATAGTTTGAATAGACTGACCCGTTTTGTAAACAATGTTGTTTAACATTTCGACTATCTTCTCCAAAGCAAGAATTTTTTCAATATCCTTTTCTTCACGAGTTTTATAAAGCTCAGTTTGTTCTTTGTTAACCGACTCTAATTCAGTAATCTGGAGTTTATGTAGCAGCAATTGTTCTTCAAGTTCTGATATCTTTTGTTTTGACATATGAATTTCATGTGTTACTTCAGAACAATATTGTTCGTTGAGCACCTTACGTTCATATACCAAACCATTAGCTATTGCAACTCGTCGATCAGCTTCTTTTACATAATCACACTCTTTAAGCATGTCTATCTCCTCGGCTAAGGATGTGTTTGCTTGCTTCAAACGTTTATTAGCCTCTTTGTTTTCCTCAATTTCATGTTTTAAAGAATCAGTAATAGACGCAAGCAAATCACAGTCATCATCCGAGTCAGTATCCTGAGCAGCATTGCTGTCATCATTACACATATGTTGTGAACCCGTAGAGATATTGCTATCCTCCATGTCCATTACATATGTGTCATTGATACTTTCGGGTTGCTCAAGATGCCGTCGTTCATTAGCAAACACATTATAGTTATCGTGTGATACCTTTTCAATTGGCATCAGAGCTAACCGGGGGTGTTTTGTGTTTTTATATTGGCGTGTTTATGTCCGGGTTTGATAATATGTGGTATGAATCTATCCATATCAATTTCGTCATGTTTTTATTATCATTTTTTATACCCATTTCATTCATAACTGTCTTCAAAAGAGTTTTCTTTTTTGTCATCATGAGTTTATCACGTCTTTTTGTGTGTGTTCCTTTTTCTATGTACTTGCAGTTCAACAGTTCATATAATTTTTATTACACTTTTTATATAAAAATGTTTTTTGAACAGCTTTGTTGGGTCTGCTGTCAAATCTGGGTCTCTGTTTCTAGTAATATTTTATGAAGATGGAGAACAGATCTATTAAAAAAAGACCGATCTGAAAAGACCAGATCCAGATTTTTCGAAAAAAGTACTTGTGGATAAGATTTTGAGATTTTTAGATATGGCGAAATCTTGCCTTACACAAAATATTGCGAAGTCTCGCCTTTCAAAATATTGCGAAATCTCGCCTTTCAAAATATTGCGAAATGGTGAGACTAAAAAATATTGCGAAATTGTGAGACTAAAAAATATTGCGAAATTGTGAGACTAAAAAATATTGCGAAATTGTGAGACTCAAGAATATTGCGAAATGGTGACTCTAAAAAATATTCAGAAATGATGTTAAAGACATATGGCGAGATTGAAATCAACTGATTTCAAAACTCTTCTACCGAGTTGACTCGTGTTAACTCAACTGAGTCAGATTTATCAGAATAGAAAATAATCAGATTTGACTCTATTTGATAACAACAACATCAAACCATCAACAATCCACCTTATCACTCCTCAAACAAACCCGACTCTACCTATTCCTATCGTCACCTAAAACCCATCACATCTAGACTCGAATCATACCAACAAAAGATCTCAGATCCAATTTGTGGTTCATATGCATGCCAAGATCTATAAAGATATAAACATACGAAATCACCATCATTGATCTATATAGATGCAAACCATTTTTTTAATATTCGAATGTAAAGAAAAACAATTAACAAATTTGTTATTGTTTTACTTTGATTCGATGTCAGAAAACTGCAATATATAATTCAATACAAAAATCAACCATCTTATCACCTACCCAAGACCCTTATATGGATCTTGAAGCATAAATTGTTGCACACATTGAAGGTCTACGTAATTAATGGCCTATTCTATATCATGGATTTGGTGGATTAGGTTGGTTGATTTAGATGATAAACATAAAGAGATGAAGGAAGGAGATGAGGGATTAGAGAGAGAAAGGAGAGAAGGGAGAGAATTAGAGAGAGAAAGTAAAGATGAATAATTATTAAGTGTGAAATGGTAATCAACAACCCCTCCTAACATGCTAGGAGGGGATATATATAGCCCACCCTACATGTGGGCTATATGGACTATACATAAGATAAATAGATCACGAGCCCATTACATAATTATCGTTGGAGCGACCGATCCTTCATAAATACGTAAAAACGTATTTCTAACAATCTCCCCCTAAGGGAGGTCGCTCCAAGAAACAAAGTTCTAAATAGTCTATAACTCGTGATCTATGCTAACTAAGATGTGACCGAGACTTTATAGGGAAAAACGTATTTCCAACAATCTCCCCCTAAGGGAGGTCACATCTTTTTACAAAATCTTAAACCTAGCATCTATGCTTGAGTCTTCGATCTTGTTCTTGTGAATATGCTTGATGTGATCTTTGACTTTAGTCTTGAGCATGTTTCCTTGCCTTGACCTTGTGCATTCTTCACTTGTGATATTTGCCTCTTTGTGACTTCATGTTCCACATACTTATACTTTTAAATTCTTGAAAGCTTCAGAGTTTGATACAGCGGAAGACTTGACCTTCAGGCTTTCTTGAATTTGTTGAAGTACTATTTTGTATGTAGTATAAGCATGTGGTGACGACTTCTTCTGGATTGTACACCGCAATGCCACCTTCTTGTTACGCTGCATAAGACAGTTAGCAACAAACAATATACACGGATGAAATGGCCTTGAACATTTCATTCTAATTCGGTAGCAATTTACCTCCGGTCGGTGAAGACCGTTGGACGATATTAAATATCGTACTTGTGGCAGGTAGTTTCAATAAAGAACCTCCTTGACAAGATTTCGCGGGTAAACCCGTTCTCTTTACTCGACCGTCCAAAGCTGACTGCGAACGTAAAGAGTGGATCATTTGGATAATATCATCCGCATGATTTGAAGCCGTCAATTCATGTTCCTGGAACAAGTGAAGTTCAATTAAGAACCGCACCATCGTTGCTTTCCAGTTGTCACTAGCTTGATTCATATAGAATCTTGCAAGTTACCTACCAAGTGCTGTTTGATGTTAACACTAGAAGGATTTCCACTCGTCACTGTGATCAATAAAGAGTCACTCTGAGTGTTCTGGCAAGATCATATGATAATGCGTAGAGGCCTGGAACGTGTTTAAATTCATTTAAGAATTAAACCACTGTTGCTTTCCAGTTATCACAAGTTTGATTCATAAAGAACCGCACAAGTCACCTACCATGAGCTTTTTGATATTCGCTCAAGAAGGATTTCCATCTTCATTGTAAATACTTTCGTATTACTCGGATGTTCAGGCAAGATCATGAAGATTTTGCGTAGGACTCTTAAGATCTTTCTTACTTTTTCACAGTGTGTGAAGAAGCAAGGAAATATGAAAGTGTGTCCTAATGAGATATTTGATGATCTCAAATGGCTCTAGACTCGATCGTGCATTTTGGATTTTAGTGATCGGAGGCTGGAGAGGAGTGCCACCTTTTCAATACCAATTTATTCGGAGTGAATAAATCAATAGATAATGTGTTGATCTCCGTGTGATTAAAACAAATACCTTTTGAGAGATATTTGAGTTAGCTGGGAAGGGTTGTGCATTGCATCACTGGGTCCATGACGTCTTTCTTCAATATCGAGAATCATTAACAAAAATGATCTCAATAGCATATGTATTGACCCGGTTTCTGCCTAAAGTTGTAAGGAGGGCTTCTTTCTTTACACCCTTTATCTTTAAAATTCTTTTTCATTCTACAACCCCTTCAATGCTTACCAATACGTCATCACTAGCACCTTGTTGTGATTGTTCCAGTGCTAACTTAAGTACTTGGTCGACATTCAGCTACGTTCACAATCTTTCTCCATCTTTCCTAAGGACTACTATTTCTAGCTATGGAATGTCCTTGGGAAGATTCCTCCGGTTCTAGAGAAATCATTGGACTTTAACCTATCCTACCATCCTTATGTCACCACAATCGTCACCGTCGTGAATAGAGATGTTTTTGGGTAAGTGTATGTCACCATGAAATCCACTTTGAAGTGCAAATCCATTTTGCTCCCCCTTAACATATGCTACGATATTCGAAAACATTTTGCACATGTCGGGATGAGCTATCACGTTAAGTCAAACCATTTATGATTGATCATATCCCATATTAAATCACATTTTCTCCCCCATATTAAAAATATTAACCCAATCGATGTTTTTAATATCAATTGATTTAATAGCATTTTAAGAAAATTTGGGAAGAAAAATGCAAGTCCAATTATCTTCATGAATTACACAAGCTCCCCCTCAAATTAATGAGGGTGTGCTAAAACGTAAATTAAACACCTTTTAAACACAAGTGTAAGGTATTTATTACGTGCAAAGATCATATATAATAATGAATTCACAAGATTAGCAATTTACGAGGATGGACCTGAATGATGGAGAACATCATATGAAAGATTCACATGGTTCTTGTTCACGAATGTTGGTCACCTCGTCACGTCCCCGAGAAAATTAATTCCCGTTGTTGAGTCAAAGCTTTCCGGTGAAATGCTTGACTTGATTATGAAAAGCGGGTTGCTATCTGAAATAATAGCAAACCATATGGAGCATGTTTTAAATCTTTTAAACTTCTGCTCGAACTTTATTTACAACCCCGTGTCATTATTGAATGACATTTCTAGGTTCGTAAATATTATCGATTCCAGAAGACATGCTCGTTTTATCAAAACGTTTTTGAACACACAATTTTGAAAGATTTAGAAAAAACCTTTTGAGAAATTCTCGAAAAATTGTGTTCAAAGTTTTGAAAAATAATTACTTGAGCTTAAGATGTTGAATATCTTAAAAGCGAGCTCAAGTCCGAGAAGTTGTGAACTTCCCGTTGTTAAGGATAAGTTACCATCGGCGATAAACTTTCCTTTTATCTGAAGGACGAGTCCTAAGCTGACATTTACTTAGAAGTCGTGTTCATGAGCTTGAAAACTTTGATTGTTTTAACGGAAAGCTCATGACCGAGAAAGGTTAATTTCTCGTTACGAGGAAAAGTTCTCTTATTTAAAAGATACACTTTCCTTTCTGAGCTTAAAACTTCGAATGTTTTAATACAAGCTCATGACCGAGAAAGGTGAATTTCTCGTTAAGAGGATAAGTTATCATAAAAGATAATCTTTCCTTTATTTTAAGTTCGAGTTACAGTCTGACATTTAACTGTAAGTCATATACACGAGCTTAAAACCTTTAAATGGTTTTAATGTAAGCTCGTGTCCGAGAAAAATTAATTTCTCGTTGTAAGGATAAGTTTATCATCGGCGATAAACTTTCCTTTATTTGAAGAACGAGTTATAGTCTGTGATTTGACTATAAGTCCTTGTTAGCAGCTTAACCATGAATCCCCTGAGACATTTGTTTCTCTGATATCTGCTTCTTCAGCAACCAAACTCTAAGAGTGTCCTTAGTTGAACGGTACACAACGATTGGACCGCTTCGTTCTTTTGGAACATCAACTTTGGTACCTGCAATCTCATTAGGAATTTGCATGCTTTGACGTGGGTTAGCAATATCAATTATAGAAGCACATGGGGGTTCACAGTTGGCTTTACTTGTTTCAGAGGCGACCTGAGTAGATGATTCACTAGTCTTGGCTGGCAAACGTTTCCTTTTATAGAAAACCTTAAGTGTAGGCGTAAGTGAAGTATCATCTTTATCAGTTTCCTCCCTAGTAGACTTAGTAGAATCGGAGACTATCCTAGTTAAAGGGCACTCGTTTCCTACAATAGTGAAAGTTCTACCAGTGGGGCGCCACATTTTACCAAAGGGTTTGATTTTAGCGACCCACTGGGATTTAAGTTTAGCACGGGAGTTCACCTCATTAAGCAATTTTTTGATACAAGCATCATGATTTGCCGTAAAGACACATTTTCTACATGTTTTACAAGTAGCATATTTAATGTCCGAGTAAGATCTAGAATCCCTAGACGATTGATTGATGCTCCTAGGATTGGACATGCTACGGTTAGCAGTGTTGGGTAAACTAGAAGGCATCTGACTAGGTTTGGAATTCCTATCTCTTACATGTGTCTTTTGCTTAGCTTCCCTAAGATCAGATTCATGGCAAACGTCATTTGAACTAGTTCTAGACGTGGTCTTGGTATTTTTAGGGAAACTAGAGGCAATCATATGATTTGGTCTTGCTAAAGCTGGAGTGATCACATTGGGCCTAGTAGCTGGAGTGACTGGTCTAATAAGATGAACCAAATCAACTTGGGAGGCAAACCGCGGTCTCGAGGATTGTGGTCGCTCGGATCTAAATGCCGTAGGTTGTCTGACAATCGGTTGTCTGACGAACTGATTTGTAGGCGGTTTCCCCAAGATTGATGGTTTTTCAAGCTTAGTGTCCACACTAGGTCCTCTAGTTTTCCTTAACTCGTTTTTCAATGCGGCTATAGCAAAGACCTTTTCCTGTACTTGAGCCTTTAATGTTTCATTTTCTTTGAGCACGTTATCTTGGGATGCCAACTTAGATTCAAGCAGTTGAATTTGTTTCAAAAGATTATCCTTTTCAGCTTTAGAATCTAGAACAGTTTGATCCAATTTTCTTTCAAGAACAACGTTTGACTTTTCAAGTTTTTCAAAGTATGTTTCAAATTTGTTCGTTTTCTTAGAAAATTCAAGTTTGGCATCCTCAAGATCTTTTGATTGCCGAGCTACGATCGTTTCGAGCTCTTTAATCTTGGAATCAGAATCAGTTAACGAGGCAGTTATAAAGCATTTATCATGATGAACTATAGCATTTTGAACACTTTCTCCCCCATTATGACTCACATCGGATGAATCATAAGTGGTATTTCTATCACTCTTGTCCATCCCATGTTTGTCATAATTAGGTTCAGAATGCTCAATATGCGGCATGTCATCAGCATATACATCATACACAACATTACATTGTACCATGTTTACCGGCTCTTCGTCATAAACGGGTACGGTGTCAGCAAAAGAGATCTCGTGAACAGTTCCTGACGTGCCACTGGCATCATGTTGTCCTCCTGATTCTGTGCTCGTGCCATCGTTAGGCTCCAAGTTGTCAACCGTATGACCATTATCCTCTTGCATCGGCGTCATTGATTCTTGCACTCCATTAACATACACTTGCTGAAGTTGTGATCTTTGATATATCGAAGACGAGACCGATGACATGAGTTTCAAAATCGTATCACGGAAAACTCGAAGCTCGGTATGTGTATCTCGAAGAAACGATTGGCAAATCATTGAACTTTCAGGCTTGATGATATTAAATTGGAGGAAAGGCGTGAGGTGTGTCACAAGAGCCTTATATGCAAGTACCGATGCAGAGTGATTAAAGTTTCCATGGTTGAGTTGCTCGGCGAGTTGGGTCAAAGTGGTAAAAATTGAGTCGATGAATATATGACGATCTTGTCCAAAGATTGTCACAAATTCGCTCCCTCCTTGAATCCCCGAAAGAGTGACAAGATGAGACTGGAGCATTTGAAATGAATTTATACCACTTTCTCGAGCTTTGTCTTGCATTCGATGCAAATCTCCCTCTTTAAGTGTCGAAGTGAACGAATCCATGGAAATTTAATGAGAAATAAAGGAAGGATTACTTATCGATGAAAAATCCGATCTCACTTACAAATACCCGATAAAATCCGTATCCACTAAAATTAAATCCCGTCACTTTAACTCGTTACTTTTGTCTTCAAAGCCGGCCACAAAAACGTTTAACCCGACAATTATTTTTAAAAATAAAATGTGATAAAATAAAATGTATTGAACACAATGTGATATTTTAAAATAACGTCTAAAAATGAAATGTGATATGTTAAAAAAGATGTGATATTTTAAAATAAAAAAATTAAAAAAAATTAATTTAACTAAAAATAATTAAAAAAAAAAAAAAATGTGATTTAGAAAATAAAGTATTTTGAAAATCTGAGTTTGTTAAAAAATATTAAAAAAAACGGATTGTTTTAGAAAAAGAAAAAACAAACAAAATAAATAATAATAAAAAAAAGGAAATAAATTCGTCCCCTTGTTTTCTCCGTCTAGCACACGTGGCCCACCCTAAAATATACAACCACCGCCCCACTATATTAAACTAATCCCACTATATCAAGTAATACCCTCACCTTGTTTACTCCGCCCCAAACAAAATATAAAACACAAACTCAACTCTCTTGAAAGATTCGTCTAACTTAACCCCTGTATCCTCTCTCTCCCAAAACAAATCTACTCTCAGAATATTTCACCCTAATTTATCTCTAACAAATCGCAGCCACCAATCAACACATCTTAATCACAATCAGTTATATCTCTCTCCGCACAAAATAATCAACAGATATCTCACAATCTAATCTCAAAAATAAACCTAGATCTAATATCAAGAACAAATCAAGCACATCAAGAATAAATTAAATCACGATCTTATATCAAGATCTTTCCAACAAGATCTTTTCAACGAGGTCTCGGGTAGGTTTTTCTTTTCAATATCATTTAATTGTGCATGTGTGAGTCTTTCTTCTTCATCTGTAGTGTCCTTCTGTCAATCGAGGGTTGAGTTGTGATTTGAAAAAATGAGTCGAGGGATCTTTGGTGAGGGTGAGGGTGTTATGTGTAGTCTTTGAGAGTCTAAGTTTTAAAGTCAGTGATTTTTAAAGAGAGAGACGAGAGAGTTTGGGTCTGTTTTTAGACGAGAGGGTTTTTGGTTGGGGTCAGTGTCTGTGTCGAGAGAAATATGGGGGAGGGAGTGTGGGTGAGGGAGAGAAATATTGAGAGGTTTTTGGGTGAGTCTTTGTTGAGTGGGTCAATGTTTGGGCACAAGTTAACAGAAGGATTTTGTGTGAGTCGAAGTTGTGAGTCTGTTTGACTTGAGAGAATGGGTTTTGTGTTTGAGTGGTGTCCGAGAGGGTTGGTATGCCAGTCGAGTCGAGAGATAATGAGGGTGTTTTTGATGGTCGAGTCTGATAAAAATGGAGTGTGTTTGGTTGTGTGTGTTAGTGAGTCGAGTGTTTTTGTCGAGTCCAGTGAGCCGAGGGAGTGTTTGATGGTCGGGGTGAGGAGACGAGAGGTGTATGAGGGGGTTGTGAGTTTTATGTTTGAGTCAGTAAAGAAGATTTTGAGTGAGTATCGAGTCGAAGGTCTTGTTTTGTGTTAGTCTCGAGGGAATGAGTCTATTCAAAAAGACGATGATTTGCCCGTTGAGTTTGAATATGATTGCTTCATTCGGAAGAGTTCCGAATCGGAACTTTTTTTCTTGATCCGGAAGTTCTTGGATCGGAAGTTCTTGATCCGGAACTTCTTGATCCGGAACTTTTGGCTTGATCCGGAAGTTCTTGATTCGGAAGTTTTCGGTTTGATTCGGAACTTAAAAGTTTGATTCGGAACTTAAAAGTTTGATTCGGAACTTAAAAGTTTGATTCGGAACTTTTCTAATCAGAAATCTTCAGTTTGCCCGGAACAGGACAAAAACTAACAGACTGAAACTTGAGACCAAAAAAAACCTTGATTATGAAAAAACCTGGATAATGAAGGACTGTAGGACAACTGGACAACTGGACAACTGGACAAAAACTGAGACCCAATAGATTAAAAATAAAGAAAAAATACTGATTATAAAAATATTGATTAAAAAACCATATAAACTGTATAAAAAATAGAAGCTGAGTAAAATTGATTAAAAAAATAAAAAAAAATAATAAAAAAATTGATTCAAACACAAAAAGGCAATCAAAATAGAAGGATTTAATAAAAAACAATACAAAATTAAAAAGAAAAAACACAAACTTTTATAAAAAACATCAACTTTTTATAAAAACACAAACTTTTTAAGATTTGATAAAGAAATTTTTGATTTGTATATAAAAATTTGAAATTTTTATCTAAAAAGTAAATAAATTTGAAGATTTGATATGATTTAACACATAAAAACACAAACTTTTTATAAAAAATACAAACTTTTTAAAGTTTAAGCATGATTAAATCAAAACCCACCAAAATCAAAAAGAAATAAAACAAGAATAAACCAAACTAACCATGGCTCTTGATACCAATTGAAGGTCTACGTAATTAATGGCCTATTCTATATCATGGATTTGGTGGATTTAGATGGTTGATTGATTGATTAATAAAGAAGAAAATGAAGGAAAGAGATGAAGGATTAGAGAGAGAAAGGAGAGAAGGGAGAGAATTAGAGAGAGAAAGTAAAGATGAATAATTATTAAGTGTGAAATGGTAATCAACAACCCCTCCTAACATGCTAGGAGGGGATATATATAGCCCACCCTACATGTGGGCTATATGGACTATACATAAGATAAATAGATCACGAGCCCATTACATAATTATCGTTGGAGCGACCGATCCTTCATAAATACGTAAAAACGTATTTCTAACACACATGCGTGGGATTCGGTTATTACAACGAACCTCCATGATTAAATCAATGGTGTAGGTGGTGTTTGTTATTTTGATTGAAGGTATAAGGTTGAATTGATGTAATTGCTTGAAGATCAGAGCAGATTGATTTTTTGTAGCTTTGTTTGATAAGATATGAGTTTATTATTTTTGTCAGATTAGAGAGGATGAAAAGATGGGGGCGGCGTGTTTTATATTAGGGTTATGGTAAGTATGAGCAATTTTATGGTATTCGTATTAATACGTGTTTTATATCGTAATTGTTAGGTTAACTCTTTCATGGGCCTCAATGTTCAGAAATGACTATGGACCCGAGTATCATTTTCACTTTGAGGGATAATGGGATTTAGTTATAATATCTCATGGACCAGATATAACTTTGGAAGGCTGGATGTTTACTAATGGCCCAAAAATTGTTAACATATCGATACAATATTGCTTTTGGGATTTGTCATTCGTAGTTTTAGCCAAGTAATGAGTTTGAATTGTGGTGCTACTATTCGATATTTGAGCAGGTCGCGAATACTAAATGTTGGTGGGATGAATATTGTTTTCGGTATTTGGCTACTATATTCCTTGGGATTGGTTACTAAAAGAAAGTTGGATAATGGTATATGGTGATTTAGCATTCATTTCGACCATAAAAACCCGCGTTTTGAAACCTTAATTTTTGAAAAAAAAAATCGGTGATCCGCGCATCAGTTGGGTATATGGCTGATTTTGGGCTTCAAAGTAAAGTTAACTAGATGACGTTGACGGCTTCTCGTCTCTTTTAGTTAATGTTGGTCTCTAGTTAACGACTCTCAAACCACACAAACACAAACACGAAAAATACAACAAAAACACAACAAAAACAAATAAACACCAAAATGATCCTTTTTAAGATTCACTAAAATGTCAAACGACTAGTATTCGGAAAAAAGAATGTCAAGTGACTATGCAGTGGGTTTGGTATTTGTTATTTGAAGTTGAAGTGGAATTTCAAGAAGGCGTCTACTTATTTTATCATCGAGCCTTCTCACCCCCTTCTACCTCTTTTCTTTAAACCTAGTCTATCGATTGATAATTCGCTTGAGCGTTTATGATTGAGACTTGAATTATCTAGTTTCTAATGTCAAAGGGTGGATGGTCGAAGACATGGATAACTATCACTTAAGGAGTTACGTTGTAGTGCTCAGTGTCACACTCACCTGTAGTTGTGGGTATTTCAAGAGGTTTTTTACATCTTATACTTCTCTCTTCTTTTGGGTATAAGGTACTAAGAGACTTTTCTCTGCACCGTTCGTCAATCAACTAAATTGCTAAGATTAAGTAACAAATTTGGGGGATTGTACTTCAGTTTCAAGTTTGGAATATCGGGTTTACTTCACCAGTGGTCACTTCAGATAGCCGAAAGAATACGAGGTTGGTAAGTTTAGCCAGAGAGTAAATGAGTAGAGATGTGATCATCAAACAATTCTCACGAGCAACTAAGCTACATAATGTCAACAAAGATACTTCATTGTCTAAGTAGATCTTTCATAGTTTCTCGATCTTTCTCAACTATGAATATTTCTGCTTTAGACAAGAACATCTCGCGATTCTGATCGTATACGTGAGATGATGCTTCTGAGTGTTCTTAACCATCATACTTTTTACAAGAACATCTCACGATTCTGAGTGTACACTTCAGATGATGCTTTCGAGTGTTCTTAACCATCATACTTTTGACAAGAACATCTCGCGATTCTGAGCGTACACATCAGATGATGCTTCTAAGTGTTCGTAAACATCATACTTTTGACAAGAACATCTCTCGATTCTAAGCGTACACGTCAGATGATGCTTCCGAGTGTTCGTAACCATCATGGGGAAAAAGCGTGTACTTTTGAGTACTTAGTTCAACCTCCAGGGGGAAGTATTCTACAAGCGTGAGAAGTTTTGTTGCTGATTTCTTACATGTTCCCCCAAACACATAAACATAAATACCAAAAATGTCAAGGTAGCAGTTACTTGGTGTGGTTTGCTTCTTCTTTCACAAAATTCCGTTGTGCACTTTAAATGTCAAAGATAGAAGATTGGTCAAGTTACAGATTCTGCTCAAGACAGGGATATTGGTTTGGGGGGAAGCTGATTCAGAAGCTTCGTAAAAAAGAAGTATATGAAGAAATATTTTCAAGACATGTAGTTAAATGTCAAAGATAGAAGATTGGTCAAGTTACAGATTCTGCTCAAGACAGGGATATTGGTTTGGGGGGAAGCTGATTCAGAAGCTTTGTCAAAAAGAAGTATATGAAGAAAGATTTTCAAGACATGTAGTATGAATTGGGGGGAAGTTAATCCAGTTCATACATGATACAATGGTTCCTCAACAAGCAAAGACAAAGAGGATTCAAACTGGGGTACAAGTTTCCTTGACGACTTGAAGACAACGACGTCATCCTCAGCACTGAAAGCACATTGAAACTGTCATATTATTGTTTTATTTGTACTTTTTAGGAACATTGTAAGTAATTCCTGTTGGGGTTTACTTCGTTCCAACAGGGTGAAGATAATCAATAGCCTAACTACGTACCAATGAATGGTTACCGGATATCTCTTGAAGTCGTGTAATCACTTTCCAAAGAAGATTATTCGACCCTATGCCTGGGTTAACACGAATACCTCCTTGGGATAAAACCAAGAGTTAGTTCTTGTTTTAGGCACAAATCAAGAACTCTGTGCGTGTAAGTGTTTCTTGTTTCTGTGTGTTTCATCATGCAAATATGATCACTATTTATAGTGATCCTAGTCCTAGAAGGATGTAACTCATAGTCAATGGTATTTAAGAGCATTAATCGGCCAATTAAGCTCATAATTACCTACATGAAAGCATAGTGGTTACATGACCATAAACCTGGTCATCAAGTCAATATTCAACCCTCATTGATTGGTCAAAGAGGTTACAAAGACTTTGTGCATCACCAGGAGCAACGTCCTAACCAGGAGCAACTTCCTAACCAGGAGCAACTTCCTAACCAGGAGCAGCTTCCTACTGATGAACTTTCAACCACTATATTGAGTCCAGGGAGGTCAGGGACTTAATGGGTGTACACTCCGTACCTCCAAACCCATTTACAAGTATGACTCGATCCCACAATTGCACTAAATTTCCAACAATCCTCCCCAATTTACTACAATTCCTTTTTGCATGAAAATCAACTTTAACAAAACCAGTGCATAAATGAAAATGTCCTGAGGATTGAATTTACATTTTAGTACATCACTTCAAATATTCGAGAATCAGGGTGTTCTAAGAATTAAACCCTTCAACTACTTTGAATACCTGAAAATAAAATACACACAAGTTTTCAAACACTTAAAACGCTCCTGACACCATACAAGCCATGTGTCCATATCCAATTCATAAATGTTGTAAGAGCCAAAGTCCATGCTCCTTGAGGCGGGGAAACCTCAACATTTACGTAGGTGGTTCTTCTTTAGTTCATCTCCTGCTTAAGCACTTTTTTAAAGAAATTAACCATTAAGAAGTTTATAACTTTATCCTCTTTTCAGCAGGTACAAGCACATCCTTGGGATGATATACATGTGCTTCAGTCCCCTGAATGTTTAGCTTTCCACATTGAACTCAGTTCCCAAGTTTCCTCAGGAGGGAGTTGGGTGTCCTAGCATTCAGTGACTAGTTTGGACTTTAAACCCATCCATTTAGCAGACTTTATAACCAAGTCTCTAGCCAATCCCTTCGTCAAGTGATCAGCTAAGTTTTGTTGAGACCTCACGAACTCTATTGATAGCACCCCATTCATGATTAGCTCACGAATCATGCTATGTCTAACACCTAAGTCTCTAGACTTACCATTGTACATTTGGCTATAAGCCTTAGCCAATGTAGCTGCACTATCACAACGGATAGATATGGGTGCCATAGGTTTGACCCACAATGGAATCTCAAGAAGCATGTTTCTCAACCATTCAGCCTCTTTACCAGCAGCTGCTAGAGCCACAAATTCAGATTCCATTGTTGAACCAGTAATGCAAGTTTGCTTCTTGGATGCCCAAGAAATTGCACCACCACCAAGAAGGAATACCCAGCCACTTGTGGATGAATTATCCTCAGTATTGTTGATCCAACTTGCATCAGTGTAACCTTCCAACACTGAAGGATATCCAGTATATGACAAACAATAATCTATTGTTCCTTTCAAATACTTTAGTACCCTCTGAATTGCTTGCCAATGCTGAGTACTAGGATTACTAGTGTACCTACTCAGTTTACCCACTACAAAAGCAATATCAGGCCTAGTACTAGTCATGGCATACATCAAGCAACCAATCACCCTAGAATACTCAAGCTGGGAGATAGCTTGACCATTGTTAGGCATTAGTTTCTCACTTGTATCCATAGGTGTACTCACTGGAGTACAATCAAAATGATTGAATTTCTTCAAGACCTTCTCAATATAATGAGACTGAGAAATTACAATACCATCACTTTCATGTTTAATCCTTATGCCAAGGATAACATCAGCCTTCCCCATGTCTTTCATAGAGAACCTTGATGACAAAAACTCTTTGGTTAAATCAACCTGAACTTGGTCAGTACCAAAGATTAACATGTCATCAACATATAGGCAAATGATGACTCATTTACCAGATTCAACAAATTTGCTATATACACATTTGTCAACTTGGTTAAGTAAATAACCATTAGACAAAGCTACTTCATCAAACTTTTGATGCCATTGCTTAGGTGCTTGTTTGAGTCCATATAAGGACTTAATCAGTTTACACACCCTACCTTCATGACCAGGCATGATGAAACCTTGAGGTTGGTTCATATAAACCTCCTCATCTAAATCACCATTCAAGAATGTTGTCTTCACATCCATCTGATGAATAATCAGATTGTGAATGCTTGCCAAGGCAATCAACATTCTTATAGTACTTATGCGTGCTACAGGAGCATAAGTATCAAAGTAATCTATTCCTGACTTTTGTCTAAAGCCTTGAATGACTAACCTTGCCTTGAACTTTTCAATAGTTCCATCTACCTTCATCTTTCTTTTGAAGATCCATTTGCATCCAAGTGGATTGCAACCTGGAGGTAGATCAACTAACACCCAAGTGTTGTTGCCCATGATGGAATCTATTTCATCATTAATTGCTTCTTTCCAGAAAGCAACATCCTGGGACTTCATTGCTTCATCAAATGTTTTGGGAACATCCTCAACATTAAAGCAATAGTAGTACTGGTCAGAGACCTCATCCCTTGTTCCTTCAACTAGGTATAGTTGAAATTCAGGCCCAAAATTCTTTGGAGTCCTTTGCCTTGTGCTTCTTCTAAGCTCAGGTTTAGGTTGCTGAACCACAACCTCATTAGTGACGCTTTCAGGTTCCACTGAATCACCAATGTCCTCAGCTCCAGTAGGAGTCCTAAGGCTTAGCCTAGGGACTGATGAGAACCTAGTCTCGTCAAAGTTAGCATCCCTTGATTCAATGATTGAGTTTATTGAAACTGAATCATTAGGTTCAATAACATATAACCTATAAGCCTTGGAATGCTCAGCATATCTAACAAAGATGCATTCAATGCCTTTTTCACCCAAGGTTTTCACCTTTGGATCATGGAGTCTTACAACAGCCCTACAACCCCAAACTTTGAGGTAGTTCAAGTTTGGTTTCCTTTTAGTCCAGAGTTCATAAGGGGTAATCCTGTTCCTTTTATTAGGAACCCTATTTAATAAATAGCAAGCTGTTAACATAGCTTCTCCCCAAAACCCTTGACTCAGTCCTAAGTAGGACAACATGGAGTTAACCATCTCTTTTAGTACTCTATTTTTTCTTTCAGATATACCATTTTGTTGTGGAGTATAGGGGCAGTTGTCTCATGGATTATTCCAACAGACTGAAAGTACAAAGTATCCATGTACTCACCTCCCCTATCAGTCCAAAATCTTTTGATTTGGACTCCTTGTTGTAATTCAACTTCAGTTTTAAATACTTTAAATTTATCTAATGCTTCATCCTTAGTATGTAACAAATAAACATAGCAAAACCTAGAAGCATCATCAATAAATGTTACCAAGTATTTCTTATTCCCTAATGAGGGAGTAGCATGCAAATCACATAGGTCACTATGGATTAGCTCCAAAACTGTAGTTTCACGTTTTACATCCTGAAATGGTTTCTTAGTAATTTTGTTCAGCATACAAGTCTGACACTTATCAGTGTCCATGTCAAAAGCTGGAATTAACCCATCCTTAGACATATCTTGCATCCTCTTATAGTGGACATGGCCTAGTCTAGCACGCCATAGTGATGTATCATTCAGTTTAGTGATAGTCATCAGGACAGAATCAACATTTATACTAGAATCAATATTAAGCCTAAACATTTGATTACTCAAATAGCCAAAACCAATAAACACACCATGTTTAGATAAAACAAATTTATTAGATTCTATCACTTGTTTATAACCACAGTTATTCAAAACACACTACTAGAAACTAAGTTCTTCCTAATATTAGGAACATGCAAAACATTAAACAAAGAAACAATCTTTCCAGAACTAAATTTAAGATCTACACAACCACGTCCATGCACTAGGGCTGTTGACTCATTTCCCACGTGAAGAATAGATCCATCATTCATTGACTCATAAGTCTTGAACCAGCATCTATCTTTACACACATGTACTGTTGCTCTAGAGTCAACCCACCACGCAACATCGTCATCCTGCACAAAATAAGCTTCAGATACATATGTAACATAATAAATCTAGAGAGATTCATTAAACATATTCTGACCTTTTGTGCCTGATCCATTAGCTTGGTTGCCAATGCTAACACCCTTGCAATCACTTTTGAAGTGTCCAGGTTTCCCACACTTCCAACAAGCCACTGATGACTTCTTGTTAGGATTAGCTTTGGTGTTATCCTGATGCTTACGTTTGCCCTTGTTGTCATTGTACCTGGTGGAGTTGTTATGCTCCACCATATTGACAACAGATGAACCAGCAACATTGTTTCTCTTTGGCTTATCACTTTCATGCACCCTGAGGGATTCCTCAATGCGCAAATGACTGCCTAACTCAACAAGAGTTAACTCCTCCTTCTTATGTTTCAAGGTGTGCTTGAAATCTTTCCAAGAAGGAGGTAGTTTGTCAATGATACACGAGACCTGAATGGTCTCATCCATGTTCATTTTATGTTGTGTAAATCTGCCAAGTATTCCAAGAAGTTCATTGTATTGTTCCATGACTGGTCTTGAATCAGTCATTTTGTAATTTGTGAAATCACTCATAAGGAACTTCTTACTTGATGCATCCTCAGCCATATATTTGGCTTCCAAGGAATCCCATAGTTCTTTAGCAGATTCAACATTTTGGTAAATATCAAATAAAGAATCAGACATACCATTGAGAATTATGCCGCGACACACATAATCATCATTCTCCCATTTGCTCATTTTCCTCAGTTCCTCCAAAGTAGCATCATCACCACCATCAGGAATGGGAGTGGTCAGCACGTACACCACGTTCATGGTAGAAAGAAGAAAGTGCATCTTCTTCTGCCATCTCCTAAAATCAACCCCTTCAAACTTGTCGAGTTTGGAGAAGTTAGCCACCATATGCTTCATTGCCGCCGCCATTGATTATCACAAAATAATCTTCTTTGATTGTTGGGGTTTACTTCGTTCCAACAGGGTGAAGATAATCAATAGCCTAACTACGTACCAATGAATGGTTACCAGATATCTCTTGAAGTCGTGTAATCACTTTCCAAAGAAGATTATTCGACCCTATGCCTGGGTTAACACGAATACCTCCTTGGGATAAAACCAAGAGTTAGTTCTTGTTTTAGGCACAAATCAAGAACTATGTGCGTGTAAGTGTTTCTTGTTTCTGTCTATCTCATCATGCAAATATGATCACTATTTATAGTGATCCTAGTCCTAGAAGGATGTAACTCATAGTCAATGGTATTTAAGAGCATTAATCGGCCAATTAAGCTCATAATTACCTACATGAAAGCATAGTGGTTATATGACCATAAGCCTGGTCATCAAGTCAATATTCAACCCTCATTGATTGGTCAAAGAGGTTACAAAGACTTTGTGCATCACCAGGAGCAACTTCCTAACCAAGAGCAACTTCCTAACCAGGAGCAGCTTCCTACTGATGAACTTTCAACCACTATATTGAGTCCAGGGAGGTCAGGGACTTAATGGGTGTACACTCCGTACCTCCAAACCCATTTACAAGTATGACTCGATCCCACAATTGCACTAAATTTCCAACAATTCCGTATGTCTCCACATTGGGGGAAGATTGTTAGCCTTAAAATATGAGCGACTAACGGAATTACAATAGTTTACATAGCCGGGACTTGTAGGGACTAATATTGTCACATGTAAGTAGTTCAAGTCCCGAGCTATATATACCCCTCCATACTTCCATGGAGGGGGTGAGAATTTTCATTTCTTGTTTTCCTTTCTCTCTCTAATAAACACACATATTAGAGTATCTCTCTCTAATGGCTAAACATCTCTTCAATCCTCCCTGACCTCCGGATCTTTACCCGTGTTTATGGTGAATCTTATGTTTACAGTAAATGTGTTTAACCTTTTACATACATGTATCTTGTGTGTATCTTTTTTAGACCTCACATGATTTTTTTGTTCAACCATTGTAGGGAGTTGTTCGATGCCCAGGCTTCATAGTGGGGTATTTGTTAGGTTTGTTTTGGATATGTCGTTATTAAAAAATTTGCTTAAACTGTTTCTGCGGGGATTAATATGTATATATTGTAACCTATTGTTGCTAAGTGACTGTCGTGAAAAAAAATACAAATCACATATACGTGTGTCTTTGATGTAGAAATTGCATGTGCCCAGCTAAAGCGAATAAATAATGATGGAGAACCAAATAACGAATGTTCATGGAATAAAAGAAAGGATTTGTTTCCATATAAGAGCTTAGACTATTCTTCCAAGGTACTCTTTCCTTCCTTCGTATAACATCGTTTTTATGGAAACTAGAAGTTGATACATCCGGTACAAATCTGATACATTTTGATTTCACCAGGATCATTGCCCCCAATTGTTAACAAGTTGGTGACGGTCGGATTAGGGTCACTGTACATAAAATAAGACCTTAATTATAACGTGTATACGTTTACCATATACAATCTGTGTGTGTTATGAACAGTAATTTGATTGGTGTTTGTTGGCTGTGATGATTAATAACGGACCCGGGTAAAGTTGAGACGACCCACGTCTTGGCAGGGTAGCCTATTACGGTTGTAGCTATGGCGGGCTTGTCCGCTTCTTCTTTGACCGAGCATGCCTTTCTATGAACCCTGTTGGCAGGCCAATAAAACGGTGTCGTGGCTTTAGAATTTTCGGGTTGTGATGATGTACCTATCTAAGCCTAGCGATGACAGATACAATATTACGTGTGTGGGCTTCATATATGGGTAGGACACGTTAGAGACGATGAATAAAATAATGAATTACTGATCAAAATATTGTGTTACTGTTTATAACACTCAGAGTGTGAATGATAAAACTATAATAAGTTACAATAAGCCATACTACTTACCAGAATCGAAGGTTCTTGGATGTTTATTTACGTTGGCGTGCAACATTAGTTGCTCCAATTGCAGCCATGGTGTCGCAAATCCTTTGATTTGTAGCCGTGGCATGGCTTGCAGCGATTAACAGATTCTAGACATGTTTTGCTAAGTTGAATTGACACGATCTCCGTTGGTAGACCTACCTTTTACAAGAGCAATATATTGGATCCTCAGATTGTTCTTCCAAGGTACTTTTTCTTTCATTTGTGTAACATTTTTTTAGCAATTAGAGGTTACTACATCATCTACTCTGCTCGATCCAACTCTTATTTTACGATGTCTCTATGCCATAACTTGAGGGAAATAATGACTATACACAGTACGAATCAGAGACATTTTATTTTAACCAGAATCGTTTCCCCTAGTTGTTAACGGGTGGGTGACAGTCGGATTAGGGTCACTATACATAAATAAAACCCTAATTATAATGTGTATATGTTTACCATAAAAAATCTGTGTGTGTTATGAACACTAATTTGATTGCTGTTTGTTGGCTGTGATGATTAATAACGGACCCGGGTAAAGTTGAGACCACCCGCGTCTTGGCAGGGCAGCCTGTTATGGCTACAACCATGGCGGGCGTGTCCACTTCTTCCTTATCTGGGCCTTATCTGAGTCTGCCTTTCTATGAGATGTGTTGGCAGGGAAATAAAACGGTGTCGTGGCTTTAGAATTTCCAGGTTGTGATGATGTACCTATCTGAGCATATACCAGACAATCTGTCAGTGTCAATATATATGGCAGCCTGTTTTCTTGTCCACCATTTTCTTCGACATAAGTACAGGTGAAACCTGGAACGCGTATGGAAAAGCGGGTGCACATGTTTGCTAGCATATAGATTTCTCTTTATAACCAACGATAATATTATACAATTTTGGTTTTCTATAGAATCATATATAAGTTTGAACAACACATGAAAAAATAGTGTCTGCCAAACGCTAATTAGTTTCGCTATAATTGTAGGAAATTGACAATTTTGATACTTCTATATGGGATATTTTTTTCTAAATAATATCCTCCTTATTCTACCAAGAACTCCACCTCATAACGTAATATACTAAGTAGCAGAAAACAACACCATCGCCAAGCTGATCACAACCACCACGGGTTCCCTACTTGGAGTTTACAACTTAGAATATAGTTTTTTTTATATCAAACGTGATGGTGTTAGACTTTAATCTTTTAGTTTCACAACATGCATGTATTCTACCCGAAAACAATCTCACATCATCAGAAGACAAACAACCCATAAAATATCACTCATGTCCCAAGTGTCAAAAGAAGCCAAGGAAAAAAAGGCAGATTAACACCCCACGTAACAACAAAATCAATAACTACGTACACCTTTGTAAGGAACTAAGATGACTCACACCTAACCACTCAGCTGTAACAAATACTTCAAGTACAATGCTAGCACACTTTTGAATAGAGCTGTTTAATAGCATGCTGATCAAAGCTCGCCGCCTCGCAGCGAAGGGTGAGTTGTCCCAACTTGTTTATATAATCGATTCTAATTTGTAAATCAAAAAGGTAATTTGCTTAAAATAATTTTACGTTTCGTCAAGAAAAGTTATGCAATACAGTTGTATCTACTTTTCATATGTATGCATTTTGTTTCAAATACTACAACTATTTACATGAAAAGCTTAGTTGAATTTTTTCAACTTTCAATAGTATGGATAGCTCTTTTATAGATAGTAGTAGATAGTAGATAGTAGATAATAACTTAAAATAACATAAGTTAAGTTTCTTCTCTCAGAATCTTATCGAAACAAATTTCGATCAAAATTTGTTACACAATGACGATTAACAAAAGTCAAGACCAGCGTTTAAACAAAATAAACATATACTTGCCTGAACCTATATTTGACCATGCGTAGCTATGCATTGCTTATCTAGGCCGATATCACCAAAGGGTCTGAAAATCCTCCTTATAAAAAAACAGGCCGCTTTCAAGTAATTATTTTTTTCTTTTACCTTTTTAACATTCCACAAATTGGTGACATACCAAATTCCTCTGTTACACTATTTTTCATTGGTAACATGCGTTCTAAAACTCAAAATTATACTTTTTGTTTGATATGTTGTAATCAAAGAAGGAATGAAATAGACTATTACAATGTAATGAGAAAATGTCGTTTGTTTGCATTTATTGACTGTAATGATTCATTACAATGAGTTACCCACTACATCAAAACCACTCCTTATAGCATCCACAATGCTTCGAGTCTTTCATAACTTGAAGCATTTATGGTCATCAATGCTAAAATTATCAAGACTTGAAATATTTATTATAAAGCTTGAAAGTAAAAAGTTATTGCTTCAAAGACTTGGCTAGTGCCAAGTCTTTCTTCCAAATTCTCTAACAAGTCATTTCATTTAGTGGTAAAAAGCTTTTGAAAAGCTTTTTCAAATAGTAAAAAGATTTTGTTCAAACTCCCCATTGCATATGCTCTTAGCGGAGTCCCCTGTTTTTTCATTACAACTTGTAATGGAATGAAAATTACATAAAACCCCATTATAACTAACCAAATTAAATAAACTTTCTATTAATTATCAAATCCATTACATCTTATCATACAAACCAAACACGATTAACAACAGTAATGTACTATTACATCACACTACTCATTCGAACGTCGTTTATTTTATTCATTTGTCATTTCATGAGTTCTTACAAACGAACCCTTATACAAGGGTTTCACTTGGAAAACTTGTTACTTTGGTGCCTTTGTTGTAAACTTTAAAAGATTATAAGCGAGTCGGTGATACTTAAATACAAAAATAACAAAAATAACAAAACCCCCAAATTTTTAATCATTCATACAAACCCTCATCTAATCAATATCTGCTCAACGATCGTATAATCAAAGGTTAGTTATATCCATATTTCTTTTGCTTAATTAATTAATTAATTAGTTAATCAATTGCTTTTAATTTGTAACCATAGGATTCGAATTTAGGTTTTCTATTGATGTGTATATTTGAAAAGTATTTTTTAATAGGTCGATTTTATATCCTACTTATGGCGTATGTGGTTTTTGTCGGCTTAAGTTTCATAAGCTAATTTGTTGTGGCTTATTTTGAACTTTTCGGAGCTTATGTAAGTCTGGAAGTTTCAAATGAGGCATAAAAAGTGTGCTATGGAACATAAGCCCAGAACAAAATAAGCTATAAGCCGGCTATGTAAGATGAAAAAACATGTAAGCATCGGCGTTTCTGCATAGTTTCGCCAATTCACATATAATGTAGGATCGTATAAATAGATTGAATGTGATTCATTTGGAAAAATTGCTCCCAAGTGAAAATTTAGGGAAGGCTAAACGGGTATTATTGTCATTTGATCTTTCTAAATTTATGGATTTTGTTGCTTAAATGAATTGGTTGGTGTTATAATCCGCCATTGTTGCTGTAGTTGTAGTTACTATTGTGTGAATCGCCTTGACTTAGATCGGATAAGCCAATCATTTATTTTAAGTATCACGAATCGAATTCTATTACGACAACCTCTAACTAAGCAAAGTTGCCAGCTGAGCCAAAATCGGGTCTTTGATACCAATTGATGAGTTGCTTCCAAAATTATTAGGAAATGTAGAAGAACAATGTTTAGATACTTAGAAGAAACGAGGAACTGAATACATAAGCTAGTGATAAGTGGTACTAGTATTAACAAGGGTCAAACTAGCTGTTTTTCATGCCTAACACCAATGAACCGACTCTAACAACCTGTTACAAAATAATTAGCAAGTAACCATTGACATCACATGCTACAGCTGTGTACATTGTAAGGTTTGAATCTTAGACCTCCTGTGAGAAGTTTAGGTGCCCCAAGCACTGCGGTTGTTTCTGTTAGGATTAAAGATGTAACAAAATTGCCTTTATGAAACGTTGTTGTGCTTGCGTTGTTTGAAGATGTAATCTGTTAGACGTGACCATATTAACTTGCTAATTGGTTTACTACGCTGACTCCGTTTGAATTTAACCCCAAGTTCCGATTGTTTGTTTGGTCTGTCTTAAAATCATATGATTTTGACTATACTTCACACACATTGCGAATGTTAATAAACACATTATCCACTTGCCATATATGTCATTCTCATCTTGGTTGTTGATTTTTTTTGTCTAGTTGGACAGAAGATTAGTGGAATTTCCGTCAGTTTGATTAGAAAGACAGAAAGAAAGAACAGATGGCGGAAAGAAAGGTGCTGAACAAGTACTATCCTCCGGATTTCGATCCGGCGAAAATTCCAAGGCGGCGTATGCCAAAGAATCAACAAATAAAAGTTCGAATGATGCTTCCAATGAGCATACGGTGTAGCACATGTGGAAATTATATCTACAAGGGTACTAAGTTCAATTCACGGAAAGAAGATGTTATTGGAGAGGTAAGCCTCAGAACTTTTAGTTTCTATCATTGTTTTTTAGGACGTTTTTAAAAGAACATTGAGCTTTCTTGCATATATCTTCATTTAGTTTGTCTAAAGAGTCATTACTTTCATTGAGTTCGTATGCTGACTTTTAGGCTTACAATTCATACCTGACTAGTTAACTGAGATTCACTACATGTGCAGACATATCTCGGGATTCAAATATTCAGGTTCTACTTTAAATGCACCAAGTGCTCAGCTGAGATTACTATGAAGACCGACCCCCAAAACTCTGATTATACAGTTGAGTCTGGAGCTGCAAGAAATTTTGAGCCTTGGCGTGCAGAAGATGAGGTAACTTCTTATAGATGAATGTGATTAATCCTTTGGTGTTAATTACGTATATTAGTGGTTGCCATTTCAACACAATTACTTTCATATGGTTGCTTTGGGATGTGGTTAGCTTACATGGAAAAAAGGGTGAAGCGGGTGGAAGTACTCAATGTCTATCGTTCGGCGTATAAACTTCTTAACTCTATTCTATTTTATAATTAACACATCTCTATATATAGAAAGTCGACAAAAAAGTGTGTGGGTCAACCGAACCTGGCATTGCCTGTTTGACCCACATCTATAATGAACAGTTTCATGTTGAATTTGTTACCTAACGCCTTCATGTTGGCACCTTTACTGTGCGGGGTGTGCTAGTATCCATTTTGTTATCGTGATGGTTGTGTCGAAAAAAACTCTTAGTGGTCTCTGGTTTTGGTCAGAGGTAGTAAGCGACCAGAGTGTTTGTTTTCCTTACTTCATTAGATGTTTAACGGTACCAAAATCCACCATTATTGCTCCATAACGACTAAAATAAAAAAAAGTTAAGAATCCAAAAACCAAATACCAAAAACGAAAATTCACATCAAAGGCATCACAGCCACTTTACCGCTGTTCCATAGCTGTTTCCCATTTACTCACGTTGCCGTCAATTATAATGGATTAGCATTGAGTATTTCTGTCAGTTATATCACTATAATTGTTGATGAATGAACAATATATTGATTGCTTGACTTGAAATTTGGCATGAATCTGGTGGATGATAGTGGATGGCATTTAGCAGCAGTAGATTGAATAAATTTTGATTGTGGTTAATGGATTTTCTGAAACAGTCAACCACAAATTGCGTCGTATTTGATCTTTAATGAAAAACTGAAAATACGAATTATTTAGACTTTTTTACAAAAAAGCAGAAAAACAAAAAACAATGTTATATCAGACTTTTCGAACACAGGTTCGCCTCTTAATATACAAAGAATACCTAACTCAGATGAAAATATGTATTGTTCCAGGTAGGCGAGGAGGAGCAACGGAAACGAGATGCTGAGGAGATGGGTGATGCCATGAAAAGCTTGGAGAATAGAACACTTGATTCAAAAAGAGAGATGGATATCCTTTCTACTCTGGATGAAATGAAGTCCATGAAGGTTTGTATTTAATTTACTTTCCATATATAAGCATGCTATATCATACGTTGATTGTCAGCCTTATTCACGAGTTGATTTTATCAGATATTTTGTTGTTTCCTACTGTCATATACTCATATATATACTTTAGATTCTAACGAGAAGTTGTTTTTCTTCTGCAGTCGAGGCATGCACATGTAAGCGTGGATTCAATGCTTGAAGCCTTGCAGCGATCAGCTCCAGTACAGGTATTGAAAGTTGATTATAGTTCTAGCATATAGTCAAACCTTGCGCTTGCACCGATACAAACATTGATAGTAGTGTCGAACTGTGGATTGGCTAAAACCTAAATCTTGGATCATGATCACCTCACGATTCAATATTTCAATGGATAACGACATATATAAACCCATTTGTATATTGTTCTTTTTTATAAGCTCACATAACCGGCCCTCAACTGATGGATCAGTTGTTGTTTTGTTTTTACAACTGCTAGTGCTAGGTCTTGTGAATGGTTAGATTTTGATAAAGACGTGGCCCATTTACAGGACTACATTGAGACTACTCGACTGTTTATAGTTTGTGTTGGTTTTACTATTAGGTGTGTACGTAGTATGTGTATCATCTTGTATGTTTACATCGATTTTGATCTTTCAGCAGCAAGAGGACAAGCTTGAAGAGGATGACGAAGCCCTGATAAGATCCATCTTCCAGGTTAGCGCGATTTCTATACCTAAGCTATGTTTCTACCTTTTTATGAGTTATTTTAACTTACAAGATGATCTGTTATTAAATTTAACTCAGGGATCAGAGGAGGTTATCCGCAGAATCAATGATGACGAGTTTGATGATGACAATGACAGAATTCTGTCTGGTCTCAACAGTGGTGAAACATCAAACGCTGGCTCAAAGGTATAATCATTCTATGGGTTAATATTTTAGTAATAATCAGTGGATGTAACATATTTGGTATTAAATTTTATAATGCTATTGCAGAAAAGGAAGGTTTCTGAAAGCCCAACAGATTACTTGACAAAGACCAGCATGGATAACAAGTCTAAAAATAAAAAAGGTCAATGGACGTTTTTTTCTTTGTTTTCCCGTAACTTTGTTTTTAAGTATTTAAGAGTTCTCTAAATACAGTACTGTTGAGTGTCTTAAACAACCGTAATGCTGATGTTTGTTTGTATGCGTCGTTATTTCAGATGGTTCAAGTGGGCACCTTGTTCTCTCGTCTTCGACGATAAAGTTTTCTGTTGTCAAGAAGTCCTCCGATGAGAAAACACAAACAAAAGAAGAAGACAAGGCCAACGTTACAAGTAATGTACTACAATCTTTGTGCCAACAGTACGACGACAGTAGTGATGAAGAGTAATCGTGCTTTTTGTATCAACTGTTACTGGGTGTATTGATTTTTGCATTGCTGCTCTTCTGAATAGGCTGGCACATCCCATAATTAGTCGATACATGGTTCTTAACCAGTTCTATAAATCATGTGATGTTTATGTACCAACTGCCAAATGTGCATTTGACTGGCCTCCTACAAACTGATCTAGCATATGACAGATGATAATCTTGGAGAGAATTCCTAGTAGGTTAAGATGGCTTTTGCCACCAACCTTGATGTAAAGATTATCATATATGACGTTTCGATGTTGAACAAGTCATCTGTTGTTATTTTAACTTTTGGGCGATCTTTTGGCCACCGCGACATAGAATCATCTTTTATATAGTAAAGCAGAACGTCAAAGAAAAAGTAAGCTAAAAAATACAGGTGTTAAAAATTAGAAGTTACCATAGAAAAATATGGGAAGGCGAGTTCTTAAAAGAAGTTTAAAAGGTCTAATTTGAAATTTAAAATACACGATTACCTCCATTTTAAAAGTTCTAACTTGAAACTTAAAAGACATATCTCCTTAATTGATCAACGACATATCTCCTTAATTGTGGTCTCTAATTTTGATATATAGATTAAAACTTTAGAAAAGAAAACAATTAATTGGGTTGAAATTTGGTGTGAGACTATTTTAGGATGTTTACAAATTACTATCTCCGATAATAAGTGTCATAATAAGTGTGTACTTAGACTTTGATCAGAAATATGTATACATGTGTTATATAATGAAAGTTATATGAATAACTTTGGTTTCCAAGGTTATGTTTGTTTTATTAAGATGTTTTGGGTCTGACTTTGACAACATTTACGGGTAAAAGGTGGTAAAAAAGTCTGAATTTAGATGAAATAATATTGTCTGTTTCTTTACAATTATCTGAATGGTTTTAATTATCCATTTTTAGCATAGGTAAAAACATGACAAATAGAAAAATAAGTAACTTGAATGAATCTTTAAAGACGAAAGAAAAAAATCTCTATATTCTCAAATATATAGATATCGGTTCACATTTTGTTCACAAACCTGTTACGATTAACAATTGCATTCTAATATTCATGAACAAAACACAATAAAGAAGGATTGAAGGCCGACTACACAAATTATATATTCAGCCCTTTTATAAAGTTCACCCTAATAGAGTAATAGGATTGAGCTCATTTTCTACTACACCATAATAAGTAACCACTCCCCACAACCTATATACCTAATTTATCTCACATTTAGATAACCCTAATCCAAAAAACATCATAACTTCCGCTGCCAACCTTATTTTCCTTATCAAATGGAGATTTTTTTTCAATCTCATATGATCATAACCAAATCGAGTGTTCAATCTTCCATACGTAATAAACAAAGCAAATCATCATCCAACATTTTTATTCCTATAACATAAACCAAATATTAAGCACAACCACCTCTTATCTTGTAGTATACACTTTTCGAACCAGGTAAATAGGAGATGGACGCGAATACCAAAGGCCTCTTGGCTCAGCGGTATGTGAGTGACCATCTAACCTAAATGTTGTGGGTTCAAGTCTTGGTGAAGACATGTGAGATAGAATTTGTGAGTTGTAAAAAAATTGCCGTTAAAAAAAAAAAAAAAAAGGAGATGGACGCGAATCTATATAATTTTGATGGTCTCGGTGTTGTTTGATGTTATATCAAACTAAAAGAAAAGAAGATGTTATATCAAGTACTATGAAGATATTGCATGGTTAAGAGCCAATCAGACCTGATGACTAAGTCACACTCAATCAGATGTTTATGATTGGTCAGACATTTTTTTTACCAAAACAAAGACGACCTAATGTTTTTGCAATGATATCATTTTTATTAAAAATATTTATGGTAAAATTTAAATTAAAAAAATCAAAAAAAATCTAAATAGACACTTATTGTGGAACGAAGACAAATTAACATGTATTGAAATATGCTACTACTAATAATGGAACATAACATTAATATGTTATGACCATGATTGTTACTTTTCATAGTTCATATATATTTTAAGTATGCTTATATTATGCATTTTTTGATGTATCATCTTTCATCTTGTGGTATCACCTACTTTAAATGTTGTTTCAGATAAATTTTGCTAAAAGTGGTTCATCTTTGGAGATGCTCTAATGGTTTTTATAAGTGGATTTACTCAAGAAAGACGTTGAGATAAATAAGAGGTGCAAAAGATTAAGCCATGAGTGGAAGAAAATACTCAAAAGCATTGTTCTAAGCAAGGTATTTGTCTCCTTCACCTCATTGCATTTATTATCACAAGGTTACAATGGTTACAACTTTCACCCGTTTATATTGTTCAACTTTTTTAACAAAGTGATTTAAATAAAAAGATGATTGAATGAGTTTTTAAGACGAAGAACAGCTAGCTACTCGCGCAAGAAGATGTTCAAGTTTAAAAATCAATGTGAATTGTATGTATATCCTATAATCTTGGTTAACTAGATGTAGAACATAACATAACGACCGACCTATGAAGACAATTCAGACTTGAAGTTCGTTTACACAGTGTAGGAAACGGTGTACACTTTTATTATAAAATCGAATTTACAATAAAATAACAGAACTTAAATTGACAGAATGTAATTAACAGTAATAAGAAAGCAGTAAAACAAAGACGGAGCACGTGTTTAACACGCTTCCCTTAAAACAGATTCGTCGTCTGTTTCCCAGGGTACAACGTCTAAAGCTGTTGTACAGCCGGACTTGACTTACTTGCCTAAAAGATCACGGATACAGTGTGTGTTTCTGACTGAGAAAAATTGCTGGAGCTATGATGCAGAAAAGCTGCGTTTTTGGATGTCTGAATGAATGAAATTCAAGTTTAATTTATAGGCATTATATGTCTTAGTCACCAAGACATAATATTTGCTCCTAAATTAAACTGACATGAAAATCTGTTATTACTAACACAGATTCACAAATCTTTTAATACACAAAACAGATTTCTGTAAACTTAATTAATAAGTTTGTATCTATTCCTAAAATAGATTAGAAAAATCTGGAAGGAAAAATTCGAATGAGTAGCAAAAAATACACCGAATTTGCCCGCACCCAAGCAGATTTCGGAGCTGCATTCGTGTCCGCAGGTTGCGCGCTTGTGCACAAGTTCAATAGCTTCGAACCCGTTTTTGGCCTAGAAATCCCACTTTCTGCACCCCCCCCCCCCCCCCTGCGCGCGCGTAGGCGTGGGAGTAAAAACCCACAAATGAATATTGTAGGGTAGAAACTAGGATTTCTTTATAAACATGTTTTCACTTCATGTTTCAAGCGATGTGGGACAAATATTTTTCCAAATATTGTGTTTCACGTGACTCACTTTGAGACACGATATCTCATTCATATTAACTCCATATTGGACATACTTTAGCTCGTTGCGAAGCTCTCTTCGAGGAGAACGCAAAGCTACTAAGTACTACGAATATATATAAGATATACATATATAAAATTATGTCCAAAGTATTGCAAAAACCATATTTTGCAAAACATTTTCCAACAATCCCCCACATGAATGGGAATCGGTCGAAAACACACGAAAGTTTCGGCAAAATTTCTGCGGTTAAGTCCTGCATAGGATAGGTAGGTGTAACCCTTTGAACCTTCCCTTGTGAGATGCACTTAGTCTCCTAGATCTGAGTAGACGCGATGTCCTTGAACTCAGCCTCTGTTTACGTAGACGACAATACACACTCACACAAGACTCTCCCTGACCTTGTCAAGTCCTCATAGTCGTGTTCGTTATGGTCATGAACACTCGCCTGGTTCTGCAAGAGCTCTTAGAAATTGCGCCCCCACAATTTCCTTCGAAGCGACCCCACTTCTCTCTCACATAGGTGATTTCATCTTGAATCATTAAAAACATATGTTTTATAATTTCATCTTGAATCATTATGCTTTATGATTTCATCCTGAATCATTAAGCCATATGTTTAACCTCTCAACATGTCACATTGTTCTAGGAATGGACTAGGAAAGTTACTGTATTAAGTAACTCCCCCACATTGACGTGACTTCCCCCACATTTCTATGATTAGGTTGTCCTATTGAACCCAGATCTTGGGATCTCCATTCAACTGGGTTAGGTTTTCCTTCATAGAAACTCATTCCTTTAAGGGCTTTAGTCCCATTCCTTTGGACGACTTACTAACTAACTCTCTGCTTAAGCCTTTCGTAAGCGGATCCGCGATGTTATCCTTTGACTTCACATAGTAAATTGAGATAACTCCTGTTGAGAGTAGTTGTCGTACCGAATTATGTCGACGACAGATATGTCTAGACTTTCCATTATACATTGTGCTATGAGCTCTGCCAATTGCCGATTGACTATCACAATGTATACTAATGGCCGTTACCGGTTTAAGCCACCTGGGTATGTCCTCTACGAATTGACGTAGCCATTCCGCCTCTTCTCCGCATTTATCTAACGCGATAAATTCTGATTCCATCGTAGACTTAGCTATTACAGTTTGCTTGGAAGACTTCCAAGATATAGCGGCCCCTCCCAGTGTAAACACATATCCACTGGTCGATCTAGAATCCTTTATGTCAGATATCCAATTTGCATCACTGTATCCTTCAATAACAGATGGATATCTAGCATAATTCAGTCCATAATCACGACTGTATCTCAAATAATGAAGTACCCTAGTCATATCTTTCCAATGTGCATCACTTGGATTACTAGTATATCTACTCAGCCTGCTAACAGCATATGCTAAGTCAGGTCGGGTACATGTCATCAGATACATTAACATGCCAATAATTCTTGAATACTCTAATTGGGCAACACCTACGCCTCTATTTTTAGATAGATGCAAACTGGTGTCTATTGGAGTTCTAGCTAGGCCGGAATCCCCCGCATTATGAGTATTAAGAATTTTGTCCACGTAATTTTCTTGACTTAATGCAAGTCCACTTTGAGTTCGTATGATCTTTATTCCAAGGATCACATCAGCCAAACCCATATCTTTCATGTCAAACTTTGATTTCAACATGTCTTTAGTAGACTTGATCATCTTGTCGTTACTGCCAACGATAAGCATATCGTCGACATAAAGACACAAGATTACATATCCACTATTTGTGTCTTTGACATAAACACACTTGTCGCATTCATTAATTTTGAATCCACCCTCTAGCATGGCGTGATCAAACTTCTGATGCCATTGTTTTGGAGCTTGCTTTAAGCCATACAACGACTTAACAAGCCTACAAACTTTTCTCTCTTGTCCAGGAGCCATGAAACCCTCAGGTTGGTTCATGTATATTTCTTCTTCTAAATCTCCATTTAGAAAAGCCGTTTTCACATCCATTTGGTGAACTTCTAAATTTCTTAATGCTGCAATAGCAAGAATCATCCTAATAGAAGTTATTCGCGTAACAGGCGAATAAGTATCAAAGTAATCTAGACCTTCGCGTTGTCTAAAACCTTTGATCACCAATCTTGCTTTATACTTATCAATGGTGCCATCAGCTTTCATCTTCTTCTTGAAGATCCATTTATAGGCTAGTGGTTTACAACCAGGAGGTAAATCCACGAGCTCCCAAGTATGATTTTGTAAAATAGACTCTATTTCACTATTAATTGCTTCTTTCCATCGAGGCCCTTCCGAGGAATTTACAGCTTCTTGATAAGAAGTGGGTTCATTTTCTACCATAAAAGAGACAAAATCGGGTCCAAATGATTTCTCGGTTCTCGCCCGTTTGCTTCTTCTAGGTTCAGCCTCTTCTTCCTCGGGTTGATCTTGTCTCTCATCTTTGAGATCATTATCATCTCGTTGTCTCTTGTCTTGGACAACTACATCATCTATTCTAGATGTGCTTTCATTTTCCTTCTTTAAACAAGGAAATATGTTTTCAAAGAAGGACGCATTCCTTGATTCCATAACTGTGTTCTTGTGTATATCTGGATTTTTCGAATCATGTACAATGAAACGATACGCACTGCTATTCTTAGCATATCCAATAAATATACAATCCACAGATTTAGGTCCAATAGTTTGGGCCTTAGGTGTCGGCACAGCTACCTTGGCTAGACACCCCCACACTCGTAAGTACTGGTATGATGGTTTTCTTCCCATCCACAGTTCATATGGGGTTTCCTCTTTATCCTTACGAGGTATCTTGTTTAAAAGATAAGTAGCCGTTAGAATGGCTTCCCCCCACATGTCCCGGCTCATACCAGAACTTAACAACATGGCATTAACCATTTCTTTCAAGGTACGGTTCTTCCTTTCGGCAATACCGTTTTGCTGAGGTGAATAAGGAGCAGTAAACTCATGTCTAATTCCATGTTTCGCACATAGATCAGCAAAAGGAGACACATATTCACCTCCTCTATCACTTCGTACAACCTTGATTTTCCTACCAAGTTGATTCTCAACTTCGGTTTTGTATAGAACAAACTTGTCTATAGCTTCATCTTTACTTTTCAACAAGTAAACGTAGCAGTACTTTGTGCAATCATCAATAAACGTGATGAAGTACTTATTGCCACCTTTTGTGGGTATTGATTTCAAATCACATATGTCTGTGTGTATCATATCAAGTGGTTCGGTTTTTCGTTCAACCGATTTGAAAGATGATCTTGTAAGTTTGGCTTCGACACAAGTTTCACACTTATAATTTGAATCAATATGAAAATTTGGTATGCCATTAAATTTAATCAAACGACGCATTGAATTAAAATTAACATGTCCAAGACGGCCATGCCACACATTAGAAGACTCAATCAAGTAAGCAGAAGAATTCATTTTATTGATATCACTCTTAACAACTATTACATTGAGCTTAAACATACCATTCAAGGCATACCCCTTACCAACATACATTTGATTCTTAGAAATTACAACTTTATCAAACTAAAAAACAAGACGAAAACCAAACTTATTCAAAAGCCATCCGGACACAAGATTCTTGCGAATCTCCGGAACATACAAGACTTTAGTCAACTTGAGCTCTTTCTCGGATGTCATCTTCAAAATAACATCTCCTTCGCCCTTGATATCAGCAGTTGCAGAGTTGCCCATGTACAGCTTCTCTCCATTGTCAACCGCTCTGAAAGAGTGAAACATACTCTTGTCAGCACACACATGACGGGTTGCCTCAGTATCAACCCACCAATCATTATTATTAGAACCTACCAGGTTAACTTCAGAGATCATGGTAACGACATCAGACACCATAGCAATCATGTCCACATTATCATTCACCATATTAGCCTCGCGTGGAGTCACCCGCTTTGGCGCTTTGCAATTAGCAGCACGATGACCTGGCTTGTCACAGTTGAAGCAATTTCCTTGGAACTTCTGCTTCGCAATTCCAGCCTTAGGAGCAAGGTACTCAGACTTCCCTTTGCTCTTCTTGTCATTCTTCCCTTTTCCAAAGCTCTTGCCTTTAGACTTTGAAGAAGACGAACCATGCTCAACCATATTTGCCTTGGCAGAATCAGGTGTATAAGTGTTTTTCTGAGCCAGCTTGTTGTCCTCTTCAATACGAAGACGAACAACCAAGTCTTTAACAGTCATCTCCTTTCGCTTATGCTTCAAGTAGTTTTTAAATTCTAGCCAGCTTGGAGGTAACTTTTCAATGATAGCAGCAACTTGAAAAGTTTCACTCAAAGTCATACCCTCAGCATGAATGTCGTGTAGCAAAACCTGCAGATCTTGAACCTGAGTTATCACACTCTTTGAATCAACCATCTTGTAATCCAAAAAGCGAGCTACCACGAACTTCTTTGTACCAGCATCCTCAGTTTTGTACTTGCGTTCCAACGACTCCCATAATTCTTTGGCAGTCTTAGTCTTGCAGTACACATTGTACAAAGAGTCCACCAAACCATTCAGAATATAGTTGTGACACAAGAAGTCTGAATGTTTCCATGCTTCAACAGCTTGCACGGCTTGTTGATTTTCGGGTACACCTTCTTTAGGAGGTTCCACCTGAGGTACAGTCTCCTTTAAGAACTTCGCAAGGTTCAAAGTAGTGAGATAGAAGAACATCTTCTGTTGCCACCTCTTAAAATTCTGTCCATTGAATTTTTCTGGTTTTTCAGCATGATTAGCAACTGTGTGGGGAACTGGCGCACCAGATACATTCACAGTAGTAGTTGCAGGAGTTACAGGAGTTACAGGAGTGCTGGTAGACATCCTGAAAGATCAAACAAGATCAAAACACAAACATTTAGACAACTGTTATAAATCTGTATATAAGAAATTCAATCGTGATCTCTATATACTTATAGTGGATCTGCTTCAAAGAAACTCAATCTTGGTTTCAATGAATCAGATGCAATTATCTAATATATCAATTTAACAGAAACACAATCTTGGTTTCAATATAAACTGATAAGAACAACTGCTTAAAGAAAAACGTTAGAGATCTGTTAATTAAAATCTGTAAAATTAAAACTGATTCCAGTGAAACTCAATCCTGGTTTCGGCAGAAACAGTTTATAATAAATCTGATAAAAATTATTAATCCGATTTAATAAAAGTTTTAATTCTGTTAAACTGAATCTGTTTTAAGATTGTAGGAAACGGTGTACACTTTTATTATAAAATCGAATTTACAATAAAATAACAGAAATTAAATTGACAGAATGTAATTAACAGTAATAAGAAAGCAGTAAAACAAAGACGAGGCACGTGTTTAACACGCTTCCCTTAAAACAGATTCGTCGTCTGTTTCCCAGGGTACAACGTCTAAAGCTGTTGTACAGCCGGACTTGACTTACTTGCCCGAAAGATCACGGATACAGTGTGTGTTTCTGACTGAGAAAAATTGCTGGAGCTATGATGCAGAAAAGCTGCGTTTTTGGATGTCTGAATGAATGAAATTCAAGTTTAATTTATAGGCATTATATGTCTTAGTCACCAAGACATAATATTTGCTCCTAAATTAAATTGACATGAAAATCTGTTATTACTAATACAGATTCGCAAATCTTTTAATACACAAAACAGATTTCTGTAAACTTAGTTAATAAGTTTGTATCTATTCCTAAAATAGATTAGAAAAATCTGGAAGGAAAAATTCGAATGAGTAGCAAAAAATACACCGAATTTGCCCGCACCCAAGCAAATTTTGGAGCTGCATTCGTGTCCGCAGGTCGCGCGCTCGTGCACAAGTTCAATAGCTTCGAACCCGTTTTTGGTCTAGAAATCCCACTTTCTGCACCCCCCCTGCGCGCGCGTAGGCGTGGGAGTAAAAACCCACAAATGAATATTGTAGGGTAGAAACTAGGATTTCTTTATAAACATGTTTTCACTTCATGTTTCAAGCGATGTGGGACAAATATTTTTCCAAATATTGTGTTTCACGTGACTCACTTTGAGACACGATATCTCATTCATATTAACTCCATATTGGACATACTTTAGCTCGTTGCGAAGCTCTCTTCGAGGAGAACGCAAAGCTACTAAGTACTACGAATATATATAACATATACATATATAAAATTATGTCCAAAGTATTGCAAAAACCATATTTTGCAAAACATTTTCCAACACACAGTACGAGAAAGACAATTATAAAGAATGGTAAGCAATCGACAAAAAAGTAAAGAACCCACAAGGTATTATCCCTAATTGTTTAGATTAGTATAATTGAAAGAATTGACGTGTTTGTAACTTGTAACCCTTCTCCAACACCACCTTTTAAAAGAGATGAGGGGGAACCTACTATTACAATGACTCCGGGTTGGGCTTGGGACCAAACAAATCCAACCAACCTTTATACTTAGCTAAGATAAGAAAACCCGACACATTACCCTAGACATCGAAATAGGATAATAAAGACTAAATAATAACAATTTCCACCTTAGGCCATTAGCCTATCCCAACACTCAGCGACTTCAAACAGTGTTGTAGCTTGCGTCCATGTACCAGCCTTCGTCAAGGAATCCACAACATTGTGTTCTTTGCTTCTAAGACTTCTCTGATAAAGTGATAACGCACATTGATGTGCTTAGTCCTTTCATGAAAAACATGATTTCACGATAAGTGAATCGCGCCCTGATTATCGCAATTATTACCACAGTGTCAAGTTTCACGCCCAACTCTTCTAAGAGTCCCTTTAGCCAAATAGCTTCCCTGATAGCCTCTGTAAGAGCCATATACTCCACCTCTGTAGTTGAAAGAGCCACCACGTGTTGTAGCGTTGCCTTCCAGCTTACAACATATCCCTGTACTAAAAATATGTAACTAGTGAGGGACCTACCTTTATCCAGATCATTAGCGTAGTCTGAATAAAAAAACCCTATTACGTCCACATGGTTGCCATGATTTGTCCCATACATCAAACCCACGTTTATAGTGCCCTACAAATATTTCATAATCCACTTCACTGCTTCCCAATGAAGTTTACCCGGATTCGCCAAATATCTGCTAACTACAGTTACTGCATACGCCATGTTTGGCCTCGTGCACACCATCAAGTAAATTAAGCTCCCAACCGCATTTAAAGATGTCACCCTACTCATCCTTTCAACATCACAATCCTTAACCGGACAATCCTTCAACGACAGCTTGTAGTGCCCACCCAATGGCATCTGAACCGATTTACCATTTTCGATTCTAAACCTGTTTAAAACTTTAGAAATGTACCCGTATTGTGACACCCTCGGAGTCTTGCGACTCCGATCCCTGATGATCTCTATACCAAGAATCTTATTTGCTTCACCGAGCTCCTTCATGTCGAACTCCTTTTTAAGCAAAGACTTGGTAGACCCAATCTCAGCCTTGCTCTTACAAGCAATCAACATATCGTCTACATATAACAATAGATAGATATACTCCCCTGGTGCATAACTCTTGTAATATACACAGTTTTCGTAATTGCTACGCTTAAACCCGTTGCTCAGCATATACTCATCGAACCTCTTGTACCCTTGCCTAGGTGACTGATTCAAACCATAAAGAGATTTCTTTAACAAACATACTGTTATAATCCCACATCGGCCATATGGGAATGGTTGATGGTTTATAATGACCAGGTGTCCCCTCCTCAAACAAGCTAGCGTTTTGAGTGAGTTCTACACTTGGGAGTTATGAACCGATTACGAGCCTAGTATGGGATAGGTTCGTATCAATTGGTATCAGAGATATCCCTACCTTACGAGGTTCCAACACTCGGAGTGGTGGCCTATGGAGTGGTGGATTGGACCCAAAGGGGGTGCCAACCGTGACCAACATAGCCGTGACTAACGAGCTCGGAGTGGTGGCCTATGGAGTGGTGGCTTGGACCCAATGGGGGTGCCAACCGTGACCAACATAGCCGTGACCAACGAGGACGTTGGTTCTTCAAAGGGTGGGGTAGTGTTATGATCCCACACCGGCCAAGTATGGGAATGGTTGATGGTTTATAATGTCCAGGTGTCCCCTCCTCAAACAAGCTAGCTTTTTGACTGAGTTCTACACTTGGGAGTTGTGAACCGATTACGAGCCTAGTATGGGATAGGTTCGTATCAATTATTGATACGAACCTATCCCATACTAGGCTCGTAATCGGTTCATAACTCCCAAGGGTAGAACTCACTCAAAAAGCTAGCTTGTTTGAGGAGGGGACACCTGGTCATTATAAACCATCAACCATTCCCATACATGGCCGATGTGGGATCATAACATTACCCCACCCTTTGAAGAACCAACGTCCTCGTTGGGCACGGCTATGTTGGTCACGGTTGGCACCCCCTTTGGGTCCAAGCCACCACTCCATAGGCCACCACTCCAAGCTCGTTGGTCACGCCTATGTTGGTCACAGTTGGCACCCTCTTTGGGTCCAAGCCACCACTCCATAGGCCACCACTCCGAGTGTTGGAACCTCGTAAGGTACGGCTAGCTCTGATACCAATTGATACAAACCTATCCCATACTAGGCTCGTAATCGGTTCATAAGTCGCAAGTGTAGAACTCACTCAAAAAGCTAGCTTGTTTGAGGAGGGGACACCTGGACATTATAAACCATCAACCATTCCCATACTTGGCCGATGTGGGATCATAACATTACCCCTTGTTACCTTGTTAAATACCGGCGGCTGCCTCATGTAGATACTTCTTCAAGATTTCTATGTAAAAATGTTGTCTTTACATCAAGCTGCTCGAGCTCATAATCTTTAGACGCAGTCAATGCGAGTATAACCCGAATAGATGTGTGTCGAACTATCGGCAAAAATACTTCATTGTAATCAATACCTGCCCTTTGTATGAATCCACGAGCCACCAACCTTGCCTTGTACCTAGGCTTTGAACACCTTCAATCCCTTCCTTTATTTTGTACAACCATTTGCAGCTCACTAACTTTTGCCAAGTTGGATGATCTACTAAAACCTAGGTCTTGTTCTTCCTCAGAGAATCCATCTCTTCTTCCATGACAGCTTTCCACTTAGAACTGTCTTCACAAGCAATTACCTCCTGGTATGTGGATGGTTCATGAGTATCTTCTTCCTCTATTGCAGCAAATGCGTAAGCAACCATATTACTCTCGTCTCGATACCTCGCCAATTTCGTTCTTGTCCTTGTCTCTCAATCCTGAACCAATTGATAATATGTGAGATTTGGTGGCTGATCCATTTCTTGATCCCCTGCATCTTCATCATAGCCACCTTTCTGATATTCCTGACATGTTTGATCATCTTCAGGGATACGATTACTTAACCTCTGCAGTTCCACCTCAATATGTAATTCCTCAACTGACTTATCATTACCTGCACCAGGATCCTTCAACGTGTCTTTATACACGACACTTTCATTGAAGACCACGTTCCGGCTTGTGATTATTTTAGGTGATTTATTATCAAGCCTATATAGTCTGTACCCCTTCACACATTCAGGATACCCCAAAAGAACGCATTTTACTCCTCTCTACTCGAGCTTATCTTGTTTAACATGTGAATATGCGACACAACCGAAAACCCTCAACATCTTATAATCATTAGGATGTCTCGACCACATCTCCATAGGTGTCTTCTTCTCAATCGCTGTCGATGGTGACCTATTTATAAGATATGTAGCCATACATGTCGCTTCCGCCCAGAAGGTCTTGGGCAATCCAGACTGAACCCAAAGAGTATACACAGTTCTCCCTTCGGGTTCCAGATGAAATAACCCTAGAACCATTAATCACCTTGACTTTTCCCGAATTCAATTTTACGGTATATCCCTCTTTTTTAAGAGTTCCCAGCGATATCAAGTTTCTTTTCAAACATTGTGTAACACAAAACTTGACCCATCTTTCAATTGTACCTTTACCTTGAACCTTGATCTTGCACTCCTTATCGTCTCCCAATAGTACATTGCCTCCATCGTATTCTAGAAAATAAAAAAATACATCTAACTTGGGTGTCATGTGATATGAACCTCCTAGATCCATGATCCAATCTAGCAGTCTCTCTGCACTCATAACCATCATCACCTTAGAATCATCATAAATCGAACCACTAGAGCTTGGTTGATCATCTTTCTTGATGTAACCTTTTGACTTCTTGCGATTATTCTTCAGACTGTCTCTCTTTAAGTGCTCATTAGATTGACAATTAAAGCGTTCGAGTCTTACACCTCAAGACTTCGATCTTGACTTTCCCCTTGACTGATGTGAATCCCAACGATTAGTTCTTCCCCTCACGTATAACCCTTCATCATCACCCCCACCCCCTTCGCCTTGGACCTTTCTTTGATTTCCTTTGAATTTAGCGTGACCATCACGTCTTCCAAAGTCAAAGCTTATCGTCCATAAAGCAAGGTATCCATAAAGTGTTTTTGTGATGCTGGTAATTAAGTGAGTAACAATAAAGCAAGATCTTTATCTTCGAATTTTATCTCAATATTTACTAAATGAAGAACGATTTTGTTCAACTCATCTATATGCTCAGAAATCTTTCGTCCAGTCGGCATGTAGAATGTATACAACTTCTTCTTCAGGTACAACTTGTTAGCCAATGACTTTGTCAGGTATAAAGTCCCTAGCTTTGACCAAACCCCCGCCGCAGTTATCTCCCCAGTAACTTCTCTCAGAATCTTGTTACTTAAACACAAAATAATGGCACTGTGAGCTTTCTTTTCAAGCTTAGATTTCTCTTCACCTTCCATAGTCACGGGTAAAACCTCTAGAGCTGCTTCACATCCATGTTGGATCAACAAAGCATGAGTCTTCATTCTCCATAACCCGAAATCACCAGTTCCATCGAATTTTTCGATGTCAAACTTGGTTCTCGTCATTCTTTTATCCCTTTGTTGTTCGCTAAACCTTGTGAAAAACCTCACAATCACAAACCGACAAATCCTCTCCGGTAATTCGCTAAACCTTATGATATATTAAACCTCAGAATCACGAATTACGAAGTCCCCTTGTGTAAAAATACTATACAAAATTACAATAACCCTTTTTGTTTTAAAAACAAAAAACAAAAAACAAATTTAGCCTAATTAATAAACCCAAATAAAAGCCTCTTATTATTAGGCCCACTATTTGACCCAATTTTAGACTTAGGCCCTTAGAAGAAAACACCCTTCGTACTATACTTTCTTTAGTTAGACTACTTTTACCGAGGAATGCTATAACCACATAATATTTACATAAAAACATCCACACAATGATGTGTAATAAAATGATTTGTCATGAAGTAATAATTGGTCCAAGTCACTAGCCATATCATTAAGTGAAAGTTTTTATGTAAAATTTATGTGATTCTAGTATTTCTCCTTTTTACCAGCCAAATTCTTCTTCCTTACCCCAGCGACACAGACAAAGGAAAACAATGGCTAGTCAACAACCGTAAGCAAATAAAACCTTCTTCTACGATCGATCGATCCTAGCAAAACCAACGAGACCACGAACCCGAACTCTGATACCACTTGTAGGATGTATATCCTATAATCCTGGTTAACTAGATGCGAAACACAACGATCTATGAACCAATCGACATAAAAGTAAAGAACCCACAAGGTATTATCCCTAATCATTTAGATTAGTATTATTCAAAGAATTGACGGGTTTGAAACCCTCCCCCTCACCTTCTTTTGTAAAGATGAGGAGGAACTAACTATTACAATGACTCCGGGTTGGGCTTGGGACGAATCAAATCCAACCGACCTTTATACTTAGCTAAGATAAGAAAACCCGACACATAACCCCTAGACATCGACATATGACATTGAAGACTAAATCATAACGGGAATAATAAAAAGTAATGTCAAATTATGAATTTTATGTGTTTTGAGTTGGTTATCAATCTACTATAGTTATAGTTTTTGTACTAATTTAAACTCACATATACGATAGGTTTGTTGTTATATATTGACTTCTAGAAAAGATGACATGCTTACTTTTTAAGATAGTGGCATGAAAGTTGTCAACATGGGAAAATATGAGGCACACACTTGCTTGTGTGTTCAATGGACCAAAGGAGTTTACAAGTAGTATAAATAGAGGATCATGGAACTCATTTGAAGCATCTCATTCTCTTATTTTTCTTACTAATTCTTGTGTGTGTTATTAGAGAGTTTGTAGTAGTTCCTAGTAGTGTTAACTAGAGAACGTGTAACTCCTAATTCTTACATAGTGAAGTATCTTTCCTTGCGCGTGTTTTTATCCTATTGGGGTTTTCCATGTTAAATCATCGTGTCATCTTTTACTGCAGTTCAAATTTAGTTGTGGGTTTGCTTAAGTCCGCTGTTAATTTTCTCAACAAGTGGTATCAAGAGCTAAGGTTGGGTTTGTGTATAATTATTTATCATATGCTCTGTGGTTTCCAACCTCCACATCAAAAGATAAATAAGATTATACTCGCTCAAAAGGTGTTCGTTACTATTATCAAATAATATTTGTGTCTGAAAGTAAATTGTGATTGTAGCAATGGCGGCAAAATTTGAAATAAAAAAGTTCAATGGGAGTAATTTTTCGTTGTGGAAATTAAAGATGAAGGCTATCCTTATAAAGGATAAATGTTTAGCGGCTATTGATGAAAGGCCAGCTGAGGTCACGAATGATAATAAATGGGACGAAATGGATGGAAATGCTATTGCAAATCTTCATTTGGCATTAGCAGATGGAGTTTTTTCGAGCATAGAGGAGAAGAAAAGTGCGAAGGAGATTTGGGATCATCTCGCTCGACTTTACGAGGCAAAGTCACTCCACAATATGATTTTTCTCAAGAGGAAGTTACATGCTCTACGCATGACTGAATCTACTTCAGTGACAGAGCATGTTAATAATTTGAACACTCTATTTACTCAACTCACTTCTCTAAGTTGTAAAATAGAGCCACATGAACGTGCTGAAATTCTACTTCAAAGTTTGCCTGACTCGTATGACCAACTTATTATCACCTTAACCACTAATGTACTTTCAGACTATCTAGTCTTTGATGATGCTGCAGCTGCGGTTCTGGAAGAATAAAATAGGCACAAAAATAGGGAAGACATACAAGCCAGTTCAAGACAGGTGGAGGCTTTGGTGGTGACAAGAGGTAGGTTAACGAAATATGGATCTAGTGGGAGTCATGGTAAATCTAAAATAGGGAGGAAGAAGATTGGTTTTAAGTGCTTCAAATGTGGGAAGACGGGGTCATTGTCGGGGTTTTAATACCTCCAATCCTCAAGGAAATGTCGCTAGCAATTCAGAAGATGGTAACGCCCTGTGTTGTGAAGCAGCGGTTACAAATGAAGAAAGAAAGAGATTTGAGATGTATGGTTGTTTGATACGGGAGATACTTTTCATATGACCGTAAGAAGAGAATGGTTTCATCAATATAATCCAATCTTTGGAGGTGGATCCGTGTACAGTTGCAATGATTATAACTAAAGATCATTGGAATTGGAAGTATCATGGTGAAGATGCATGATGGTACAGTTCGTACTATTCAGGATGTGCGACACGTGGAGGGATTGAAAAAGAACTTATTGTCCCTTGGACAATTGGATGATCTTGGTTGTAAGGTGGAAATACAAAACAAAATCATGAAAGTCATAAAAGGCGCGCTTGTACTTATGAAAGGAGAAAAGGCGGCTGCAAAATTAGATCAACTGAAGGGAGACATAATAGAGGAAGGAGAAGCATCGGTTGTTTCACATAGTCCAAGTCATAGAGTTGCAGTAAAATGGCATCAGAAGCTTGCACATATGTCTGAACAAGGAATGAAGATTCTTGTTGAAAGAAAGCTACTTCCTGGCCTCATAAAAGGTTTCATTACCTTTCCGTGAGCATTGTGTTATCAGCAAGAAGCATCACTTAAGGTTAAAAACATCAAATTCTAGAAGTATTTTTGTTTTGGAATTGGTCCATTCTGATGTGTGGCAAGCACCAATTCAACCCTTGGGAGGAGCAAAGTATTTTGTATCCTTTATTGATGACTATTCCAAGAGATGTTGGGTGTACCCAATCAAGAAGAAGTCTGATGTGTTTGAAGTTTTCAAAGTTTGCAAAGCGCGGGTGAACTTGATTTTGGAAAGAAAATCAAGTGTTTGAGGACGGATAATGGAGGTGAATACACTAGGGATGAATTTGATACTTTTTGTAGGAAAGAAGGAATTAAAGGCAATTCACAACAGCATACACTCCTCAACAGAATGGAGTCGCGGAGCGGATGAACAGAACCTTGTGAGAAGATCAAGGGCGATGTTGGAAACTGAAAGATTGGGAAAATCATTCTGGGCGGAAGCAATTAATAACGCATGTTATGTGATAAATCGTTCGCCTTGAACTGCAATTGAGTTGAATACACTCATGGAGATGTGGACGGGAAAGCAGGTTAAGTATTCAGACCTTCATATATTTGGAATTCCTGTGTACGTGATGTACAATTCTCAAGAAACAACATAGCTGGAGATGTTTGTTCTTGGGCTATGCTAACTGAGTAAAGGGGAATCACTTGTGGGACCCTACTGCCCACAAAGTAGTCTTCAGTAGGGAAGTTGTCTTTACATAAGACAAAATTCAAGATAATGAAGAAGGTGATAGCACTACAAGAGAAACTACAGTAATACAGATGGAAAAGTGATTTCATTCGAGTGATTCTTTTGAAGCTGTACCAGAGCACGAAAAAGAAGAGACAACCGAGTCTCAAGCTCTAGCGACTCGTACTCTTAATTGGGTAAGAAAACGTCTGACGTGACACTCATATTATGTTATGGAGAGCAATGTTGCATATTGTCTTATTACGAAGGAAGGAGATCCATCAACTCTTCAAGAAGCACTGGATAATCCAGGTACGTTGAAGAAAGCAATGCAAGAAGAAATTAAAGCTCTTCATAATAACAAAACTTGGGAACTGGTGCCATTATCGAGAGGTAGAAAACCCATTGGAAACAAATGGGTGTATAAGATCAGGAGAAACGGTGATGATCAGGTGGAGAAAGAGGGAATCGACTTCAACAAAATATTTTCCCTTGTGGTCCAAATGACAACTGTTCGGTTGGTTATCACAATGTGTGCTACATATGATTTGCATCTAGAGCAGTTAGATGCGAAAAATGCATTTTTTCATGGAAATCTTGAAGAAGAAATTTATATGCTCCAACAACAAGGTTTTAAACAAAAGGTAAAAGAGAACTTGGTTTGCAAGTTAAACAAATGTCTGTACGGTTTAAAGCAAGCGAAGCGGTGTTGGTACAAGAGATTTGATTCTTTCATCAGGAGCCTTGCATATACAGACTGTATGCAGACCCTTGTGCATATTTCAAGAGGTTTGGAAATGATGATTTTATTATTTTGCTGTTATATGTTGACGACATGTTGGTAGCAGGCCCTAAGAAAGATCGTATCAGTCTACCGAAGGCTCAACTGGCTACGGAAGTCGAGATGAAAGATTTGGGACCCACAAACAAGATTCTCGGGATGCAAATTCACCCAGATAGAGTTAGTCAGAAAGTTTGGCTTTTACAGAAAAGTTATGTGAAGAATATGTTGAAAAGGTTCAACATGCAAGATTGTAAGCCAATATCAACCCCGTTTCCTACTAATGTCAAGTTATCCTCCAAGATAAGTCCTAGTAGTGAAAAAGAGAGGATTGAAATGTCTCGGGTACCGTATTCATCAGCAGTGGGAAGTTTAATGTTCACGATGATTTGTACAAGACTAGACATTGCACATGCAGTGGGAGTAGTGAGTCGGCACATGGCGGAACCTGGTAGAGAGCATTGGTGTTAGCCTCAAAATATTGAGTCAAACAAGAATGTTCGGTCATATGTTTATTATGTATCGTATTTTAGAACATTGTAATACGTAGTAGGTTAGTCATGTTTTACGGGCTTAACTTTAAGCTAAAGTTCATTCATAAGTAACTAAAGCCTAAAAGGAAAGCCCGACCCATTAGTATATAGCCCATACAAGCCCGCATGTGGGTGGACTATATATACCCTTTTCCTAGCATGTTAGGAGGAGGTTGAATCATTTTTATTCTTTCTCGCAATCTAATATTCACCAAGTTTCAATCATTCTCTCTATTTTCTCTCTCTACTTTCTCTCTCTAGAATTCATCTATCTTCTATCTGCCTTTCTTGTTTAATCATCACATATTTATGGGACAATAATTGGTATCAATCGCCATGGGGTAGATTTGTGATTGGTTGTTGTTATCTCATTTGATTCGTATGATTTAATCCATAAATCATCTCGGATTCAATTTTTTTTTTGTGATTTCCATACTCTAAATCTTGATATCAATCTCCTACATAGTTGTGGTAGGGATTTGGGTGTTTTGGTTTGGTTAAAATCACGTTTTTCTAGGCAAAAATCTCATTTTTTGATCTAATGTTTCGGAACAGTACCACCATTGCGACAGCTTTGCCTTACTTTCCATCGCAAAGGCTAGGGTTTTCATATTGTGACCAACATTGCGATCATATTGCGATCATAGTCATTTTGAGGTATTACGACAGATAGTTGGGTATTGCGACAGATTCTGTTTTGAGGTATTGCGACAGAACTTGTTTTGTGGCATTGCGACATATATTGTGTTAGTGCATTGCGACAGAATCTTGTCAGCGTTATTGCGTCAGTATACTTAGGGTGCATTGCGACAGAACTAATTTGACATTGCGACATATATTGTGTTTGGACATTGCGACAGACTTTTTGAGACATTGCGACAGAAGTTTCTTTGAGACATTGCGACAAGGTTTAGATATTACGACAGATTGGAGGATTTTTTGAAAAATTCCAAAAATACACTTAAAAAATTTTCGTGTGTTTTTTGGTCTTGGAGAATTTTTTGGTTTTTCGAGAACATTTCTTAATGGATTTCAACACTTTTTCCCTTCAACAACAATCACTATAACATCTACTTAAGATCTATGTTCACTTCATCATTTCAGAGAATATTGAGATGGATTCTACTGTAGAATATCATGTGACGAACAACAACATTATGGTGGCGGGTAACAAAGAGAGACCACCAATGCTTGTGTCAGGTCGATATGATCAATGGCAATCCCGTTTTCTACGTTATCTTGACACAAAACCCAACGGTGTTGCTTTAAGACAATGCATTTTTGATGGACGCTATAAATTCTCAAGGATACAAGTTCCTGCAGTACCAGCCATAGACACAACTGATGAACAACCCGCATATGAACGTGATGAAAAGAGAAATGACCTCACACCAGAGAACCGTGCTTGGCTTGATGCAGAGAAGGAAGCAATTTACTTAATTCTCAGTGGCATTGGAGATGATATTTATTCCACGGTTGATGCATGCCCTACTACTAAAGAAATGTGGACGGCTATTGAAAGATTGCAACAAGGTGAATCACTTAAAAAACAAGATATGAAAACGAAGATGTTTTAGAACTTTGTCAAGTTTACTTCAAAGGATGGGGAATCATTTGATTCTTATTACTCTCGATTCTACAAAATGATGAATGACATGACACGAAACAACTTGCAAGTTTCCACCATGCAAGTCAATGTCCAATTTCTACAGCAACTTCAATCAGAGTGGACACGGTTTGTCACCTTGGTGAAACAACAACAAAAGTTAGACGAAGTTTCATATCACACGCTCTTTGACATTTTGAAGTAATTTCAAAATGAGGCAAATGAACTTCGAGTTGAATGAGTTGCAAAGGTTTCAAATCCACTTGCTTTGGTGTCTACCACTCAACATTACCCAGATTATCGTTCTCGTGCTCCAAAGACCTACTCTACTCAATCATCATCACCACGATCATCCACTGTCTCTAAGTCACATGCTCCAACAAGATCCCGAGGCAAAGAAGTTACAAGAGCACCATCACCCACACCTGAGCAATCATCCGAAGAAGACAGTGATGAAGAACTAGCTCAAAAGGATAGGGAATTCAAGCAACAAATGGCTTTCATTATGAAGCAATAAAAGAAAATTTACAAACCCACCAACAACAACCTCAGAACATCATCTAACACGAGAAACAAATATGCTCAGAGTCCTCTAAGGAATGACACACGAAGGCGTGCTGAGAGTCCTCCAAAGTATGATCGACAACCCGCGAAATATGATAATCAGAGGGTTGCTACTTGATTGGAGTGTTTTACTACTCTTTAGGAAAAGAGCGTAAATAGCGGAAAGTATTAAACAAATGATTTAAGAAAATCAAGTGTTAATGACCCAAATAAGTTCGTTTTCCAAGGAGGGATATGTGTGTGAATAATTTGTAATGATTTGAGATTAATATGAGAAAGAAGGGATGAGAAAAGAGAATGACGATTATGTTAGAATTACACTACGACGACTAAATTAAAAACCGTAAAAAGTGATAAAACAAAAATTAATTCTAAAAATTCCCAAAAAATCAATTAAAATAAACTAAGAGTTTACAAATGATCAAAACTTTTTCAAACCTTTTAATTAATTAAATATTAATTTTTAAATGCTAATTAAAGCCCTAAAAATCCAAATAATTATTAAAAAGTCCAAATAAAGATTTTTCACTTTGTAAAGCTCTAAAATGACTTAAAAAGACTAAAAACTATTTTTATGAATTTTTAAACTAAGGAAAACTATTTTTAAATGACTAAAAACTATTAAAATATTAAAATAATTCTAAAAATTTAGAAAATGATGCTAAAATTAATCTAATAGCTTTAAAAACCCTAACTTAATGTATTTGACCTAAGAAAAATATAAAAGTTGCAAAAATATGAAAAATGAAATTTAATAATAAAATAATATTAAAATATTATTAAAAAACCAAAAATTATAAAAATTTCAAAAAACTTGCAAACTAGTTTATTTTAACCTAAATAATCAGAAAATGAAAGAAAAATTACCAAAATACCCCTATTGGTCCCCCAAATGGGCTAAAAACAAAAACAACCTATGAAAATGGGCTTTTAGGCCCAATAAGATGAAACTCAACCAAATAAGCTGAAAATCACCAGTCTTGCTTAAAATTCAATTCTAAACACAAAAGTCTGAAGGCCCAAAAGCTGAATGTGAGCTTATCACAGCTTAATAGAACAATAGCTTATTCTTAATGGGCTTTTTGGCCCATTAAGCTATAAGTCAATGCCATAAGCTTATATTTGACACACAACCTTCTTTTGAGATGCCTAAGAGATCTGTGAAAAGAAATTTCAAATAAGCTCAACCAATAAGTCAGAAATAAGCAAAGTAAAATTTCACTAAAAGCCAAAATAGTCGACTTGGAGTTCTAGACCACCTCAGACCTTGATTCAAGTTGCAAATACTCTAAATGACTTAATTAAGACAAATCAACAAAGAAAAGTTCAATAAGCCAAGCCAAGTAAGCTGAATAAGCTGATAAGCACTTATGTAAAAGTCAAAGTAATTGGTTTTCTAGTCAAAGCTCAAAGTCAACCCCACAAATGTTCCAGTATGAACAAATGGGTCAAATAAGTAACACCTATTACAAAATTAAAGTTGTTGCAGGTTTAAATAAGCTAGAACAACTTATTGATAAGCTATCCCAAAAATAACACTAGCAGTGGCTAGCAGCAGGGGAAAGGAGTTCCCACTGCTTTGACTATTTGACTTGCAAATTTAGAGAGATCCAGTAGGATTCAATGGAAAACAAAGGCACCCTTACAACTAGTGAGTTGTAAGGAGTCGATATCAAGCAAGAAATCACAAATTGATCCAGCCAATAAGCACAGAATAAGCAAACAGTCACCAGATATAGCACAGACCTTGAAATAAGCAGTTATGAACTAAAAAGCAGTTTAAGCATGAATAAGCCAACCAAAATGAACCATATGCATACACAAGCTATAATAAAGTCCAATAAGCACAAATAAACTTGTTTCAAACACTGGATTAATTATTAGAAGCAAATTCAAGCTTGTGTAGTTACTGATGAACAAAGGCAATATCCAAAACCCTTTTGCTGATCTAAATGACCACCAATCCAATTTTAAACCCTTAAATCCCTTTCCCTGGTTGTGTTAACTAAAATTTAGCACTTGTTAACCCCAGTCTACCCTTAGATCTAGGTGTCCCCAAAATTTTAGCCAATTTAACCAAGTATTTCAGATTTTAAAGCCCTTTGTTAGATTTAGGTTATTCAATCCACAAAATATGCAGATAATGAACAAATAGCACCTATGAGACAATAACCAACACAAATCACCAACATACAACCACACAAGTTTCCTCAAATCTTGGTATATCAGGTAACCCAAACACCCCTTTGTAAACTGATTTCTCATGTTTTCAAAGGATTTGTGTGATTTAACCCACAAACCAAGATCTAGTCAACCCTATAACAACAATCAAACCTCATAAAACAAGTATCAACCACAATAACACAGATTCACAATCAAATACTCAGATTCACCTAAATTCATACAAAATTTAGAAAAATAAAAAGGATTATGCAAACCTCCAAGACTCACATCCAAGCCTTGGATTGTTTGAGTTGAGGTGCTAGCAAGAACAAGCACCAGCTTCCAATAGCGCCTAAGAAGAACAAACCACAAAGATGAACACAAAAACAGATTATGACTTGATTTTTGAAAACAGGAGTTTTATTCCTTAAAACCTTTCCTCAAAATCAATCAAACAGATTAATGGAACTCATACTTTAGCTAATCAAACACCAAACTTTCATAAAACACAAAAGGGAAATTAAAATTTTCAGAAAACCAAACTTTTATTTCATAAAAAGGAATTACAAAGCATTAGCTAAAATATGGAACAAAGGGGCTCTCACATGTTGAGGCCTCCTTTTATAGACGACTAAGATGATTCTAGAAGGGAAAATACATCAGAAACCCTAGCTATGAATTCTCTAAATTGCCCTTGAGTGCTTGATGGCGTGTTGAGGTTGTGAGCTGTCCAATTCAATCCTGGTTGTTCATTTTAGCTTTGGGGCCAAGCAAAGAGTATGGGACGTTGATTTGGCCACGTGTCTTTGCTTGGAGAGGAGGGTGTCATGTGATTAGTTGAACGGGTGAATGGGAGTGGGGTCCATAGTGAAGTAGTGTGAGAATTCAGGCATGGGATTGGTTCGTGTGAGGGTGAATTGTATTTTGGTCAAGGTAATTTTAAAAACCCCTTTGATGGTGAAAAGTAAAAACTGGGTTTCATACGTGTGAATAGTGACACGTTTGATCCGAGTTTAGTGGGGAAAAGGTGTTTGACGCGTGTTTGTTTAGTTTAAACTTTGGAAATGGCAAAATGAGTCCTTGTTCTTTGGCAGAAAGTGTATAACAAGTTTATTCACCTTATAAACTCGTTTTCCTTTGTTAAACAAGTTTCTGAATTTAGGTTTTAGCCACAAAAAGGTTTGGAAAAGGATTCTAGGGATTTTACAAGTTTAGGCTAATTACAATTTCAGTCCTTATGATATTTTAACCATTTTTTAAGGACTAGAAATGTAATATTCTTGAACTTCAAGGGCTTCTTTGGATCTTGGACTTTATGAAGGACCATTCTTGACATTTTTGGATTTGTTGAAGGACTAATCTTGCCAATTCTTCAAACTTGGAAGACCTTTTTGTAATTTTGACAAACTTATGGGACCAAACTTGTAATTATGAATATAAAAGGGTATTAAGTGTCATTTCTTCATAAATGAGGGCTCAATATTGTACATCTTCAAGTCTTCAAGGGTTTTTCTTTGATAATTCACAAACTAGGGCCCGATTCATTGTGCGTATTCGTTTCTCGTGTTCGTTTTTCCTTGATTCTTGTGATCTTTTGTCTTTTTCACGATATCCATACCTAAAATACACAAGTAAACAAACACAAGCATATATATGGTATTTTATGACATTTTTATGCATTTAAAGCCCGAAAAGAATGATGAGATCATGTATAAATGCCATCTCATCACTTCCCCATACTAAACCATTACCATGCCCTCACGCAATGCTAGAATAAAGTATCTTAGCATCTCAAAAATTCAATTTTATTAACCTTTATTGGAAAATAAAACTTGCAACAATACTACGAAGATGTGTAAAGACATAATGTATGATTTTCATTACGTGTGTAATTTTAGGGTCAATGAATAGAAACAAGTGAATGTCCCATAGAGTAAAATTTGTCTTCCTTGATTGTCATACATTCCATGATAAGTGCAAAAACGAGATCATTGTTGGTACAAGTCACAATGCTATCACTACTCATACGTCCAAATTGTGTAATACTTTTTATCCCCGCAATCCTAGTTATTATGAAAGGAAATGGGTTTCTAGATTTTTTTAACTATTTGTCATGGATCACGAGTGATTCATATTGACTTATTTGAGTATTTATTAGTCCGAAAATAAAGTAGCATGATTTAATCGACAGTTAGCCGAAGGACAAAATCTTTTAAAATGGCTTCTCTAGTATCTCCTTAAGTTCATATCTTGACATAACTCGTTTCACAATTTGAGACCTTTCTCGGACCGATGTTTGGCATGTACTTCATACTTCAAATCTTGGGAAGACGTTCTTGAAATTATGGTCTTCTCTTCATATTTTGGAATTTCTTCACTTGACGTTTTTGAGAGATTCTTCATACTTGGACCACGACTTCATCATTTTTCTTCAATCTTTATTTTGGATTTTGATTTATAACGATCCGCCTCCTTTTACAACTTGGATATATTTATCCTCATATCTTGTAAGGGTCTTTTAGGATAGATTTTCGCCATGATCTTTAGGGGAGTAATTGCTTTTCGTCGTGTGTCTCGATCCTTCATATTGATTTAGGAATAATGATACTTCACATCATCTTGGATCTTTAGCAACAAAATAGAGCTCCTCATGCCTTGCTAGGGCCTTTTTGGATCTTCACCAATCTTCACATCCCGCTTCAATAAGTTATGCTTTGGCTATGAACTCTATTCAACCCCGAGCAACTTTTAAATGATCTTGTGCTAGAAGCTAAGTAACCTTTAAAATTGTACGACCTTACTTATTGAAATTATTTTTATTCCTAATGGCATTGATCTTATGGGAGAAAAAGCCACAATTAAAAACATATGAGTTTTTGAAAGAACATTTTCATGTTCTACGTTTAGCATGATCACTTGTCTAACTCTATCATTTCTCGCTCTTCACTATTTAAAGACCTCTAATTAAAGAGACTCATGAATACTTAGCCATGCAAGTCAAAATTAAGCCAAATTTGGAATAGCTTTCATTAAGACTATATCAAATCGAAGTTTTAGGGTTTCAAGCTACCTATAGGATCTTGCACTTTCTTAGACTTTTTCAAGTTTAGAGAATGCATTTTAAAGTTCCCTTTATAAGTGAATTTCTAGGATCAATTATAGGAACTTGCGATAAGTTCTTGTTCTTAACCCGAATGAGCTAAGACTTTCGCGTTTTAAAGTTCCCTATATAAAAGTATAGGAAAACTTGATTCGAGCGGGTTAAAAGAATGTAAAGGGATCCAAATGCCCATCAATTCAAAAATTAACTCTTATTCTACCCATCGAAAAATATACATTCGTGCCTTAAAAACACTTATAAAAACTAAGAAAAAATTTAAAATTGGGCCATTTTTAGCCTTATTAGCAACAAAACAAAACAAAACGTTGAAAGTTGGAAAACATGAGGGCGTAGCAAAGCAAGTATCTATTCACCCCCATACTAAAATTAAACATTATCCTCAATGTTTCGAGTCTAAAGGTGGAGCACCCCCATACTAGAGACGAAGAGTCGAATGCTTAGGATCTAGCATGGAAAGGGTGATCAACAATATATCTAAAGCCGTTTATGAATTATGCTAAAAGATAATTGTTAGAACAATAAAGGATATATCATGGATTCATGAAAAACTCTTCAAGCAAACGATCGAGGCTCACGTAAACGAACACGAGAGTCTTCAATCGTAGCGATGATGATGATCTAGATAACTCATTCACAAACAACCACGAGACAACGAGTTGGAAGGGCATAAATCCCCTCTCATTTAAGCTATTAAAAAGCGATAATATATACAAAGGATAAGCATGGGATCTCCCCTAGGAGGCACCTCGTTTCTGATTACCGAGTCATGAGCTCGAATCGATCCCCTCAATGCTAATTATCATTGGGGAAGGTGACTTGGTCAAGGTCGTCCAACGAAGGGACTTCCCCACCGACGTAGTGCTTAAGCCTATGTTCATTCACCTTTAAGTTAGGACCATTATTTTGAGCTAGCTCGATGGTCCCATAAGGAAACACCTGTGTTATGGTGAACGGACCCGACCAACGAGATTTCAATTTCCTGGAAAATATTTTCAAATGAGAGTTAAAAAGTAACACATGATCACCAATGTTAAAAACCCTGTTTTTAATCTTTTCATCATGAAACTTTTTAGTCTTTTCTTTAAAAATCAATGAATTATCATAAGCATTGTCTCTTAATTCATCCAATTCATTTAATTGTATTTTTCGGTGATCTCCCGCGGTCTTCAAATCATAATTTGCATTCTTAAGGGCCCAATATGCCTTATGCTCTAATTCAATGGGCAAATGACAATTCTTTCCATAAACCAACTTATATGGAGTACAACCGATAGGTGTCTTATAAGCGGTCCTAAAGGCCCATAAAGCGTCAACGAGTTTGTCAGACCATGAAGCACGATTTTCTCCAATCGACCTCTCTAAAATCCTCTTCAAAGCTCGGTTTGAAACCTCGACTTGCCCACTCGTTTACGGGTGATAAGCCGTAGAAAGACGATGAGTAACTCCATATTTCTTTAAGACCTTCTCGAATTGGTCATTACAAAAATGGGTTCCACGATCGCTTATAACAGCACGAGGGGTTCCAAACCGAGTGAATAGTTGCTTCAAAAACTTCACCACCACACGAGCATCATTAGTAGGTAAAGCCTTAGCTTCCACCCACTTTGAAAGGTAGTCGACGACGAAGAGGATATACTTGTTTCCATGAGACGATGGGAACGACCCCATAAAGTCTATGCCCCAAATGTCGAAAATCTCACACACTTGAATTATGTTTTGCGGCATTTCATCACGTTGAGAAGATTTTCCTTGGCATTGGCAAGAATCACACGACTTCACAAGTGCGTGTGCATCACGATAGATTGTAGGCCAAAAGAAGCCGGCATCAAACACTTTCTTAGCCGTGAGATTAGCACCGTGGTGACCACCCGTGGGTCCCTTGTGACAAGCTCTAAGGATGTTAGAAGCTTCGGTACCAAATACACAACGTCGAACGAGTTGATCCGCACAAACCCGAAAGAGATAAGGGTCGTCCCAAAAGTAGAACTTGACGTCACGAAAGAATTTTCTCTTTTGTTGTGTCGTCATACCCTTGATTATGAAGTTCACCGCATGGTAATTTGCATTGTCGCCAAACCAAGGGGTAGTGTCTTTAGAATTCACTACACCAAGAGTCTCAAGAGGAAATGTTTCTATAATTTCCTTGTTCTCGAAAACATCTTTGTGAGGATCTTCTAGACGAGAGAGATGATCGGCCGCTAGATTCTCGGCTCATTTTTTGTCAAGCACGGTGACATCAAATTCTTGGAGGAGCATCCAACGAAGTAATCTCGGCTTAGCATCTTGCTTAGCTAAGAGATACTTGATAGCCGAATGGTCGGTATGCACGATGCTTTTAGTCAAGACGAGATAAGGTCGGAATTTCTCAAAAGCATAGACCACGACAAGGAATTCCTTTTCCGTTGTGGTGTACTTTAATTGAGCCTCGGTCAACGTCTTACTAGCATAATGATAGGACGGAAGTGCTTTTCATAATTTTGCCTTAAGATGGCCCCTATAGCATAATCACTTACATCGCACATGATTTCAAAGGGTAATTCCCAATTAGGAGCAACAAGAATGGGAGCTTAGGTAAGTTTCCTTTTAAGAGTTTCTAAAGCTCTAATACAATCCTCATTGAAATTAAAAGGAGCATCCTTCCCGAGAAGGTGCGTCATAGGTCGAGAGATTTTCGAAAAGTCTTTGATGAAATGTCGATAAGCCCGCGTGGCCTAGGAAACTCCTAACCCCCTTGACGGTTTTGGGATGAGGTAACTTGGAGATGACGTCTATCTTAGCTTTATCGACCTCAATCCCCATTTTCGAGACCTTGTGCCCTAAGACGATTCCTTGTTTACACATAAAATGACATTTTTCCCAATTAATCTCAAGGTTTTTTTCTTCACAACGTTTTAACATTTGCTCGAGATTAGATAAACATGACGTGAACGAATTGCCAAACACCGAAAAGTCATCCATAAACACTTCCATCGACTTCTCGATCTTATCATGAAAAATAGCCATCATACACCGTTGAAACGTACCCGGTGCATTACAAAGTCCAAAAGGCATTCTACGATAAGCAAACGTTCCATAAGGACACGTAAACGTAGTTTTCTCTTGATCACGAGGGTCGATAGGGATTTAAAAGTAACCGGAAAAACCATCTAAAAAGCAATATAATTCATTTCCCGCGATTCGCTCCAACATTTGATCCATAAAGGTCAAAGGAAAGTGGTCTTTACGAGTGGCGTCATTTAAATTTCGGTAGTCAATACACACCCTCCAACCGGTCACAACACGAGTGGGAATTAACTCGTTGTTTTCATTGGGTACAACGGCCATTCCTCCCTTTTTAGGGATACAATGGATTGGGCTCACCCATGGGCTATCGGAGATAGGGTACATCATTCCCGCGTCAAGGAGTTTTAAAACTTCCTTTTTGATGACATCATGAATTTTGGGGTTTACCCTTCTTTGACTTTGAATTGCAGGTTTGTAGTCCTCCTCCATTAAAATCATGTGAGTACAAAATTTTGGGTCAATACCCTTAATGTCGGAAATTTTCCACGCAATTTCCCCTTTATGAGCTTTAAGAACTTTCAAAAGTGCGGTTTTTTCATCATTAGCAAGATCTTTTGCAATAATAACCGGAAACTTGTCAATATCTTCCAAGAATGCATATTCAAGGTGAGATGGAAGATCTTTCAATTCACGGATAGGCGGTTCCTCGATCGAAGATTTTTGTTCAACACTCATAACTTCCATCGGCGGAAGAAATGGTAGAATAGAAGTATCATTACCAATAATCACCACATCTTCATTGTCGATTTCATTTGAAGTAAAATCTCCTCCTTGGAATGGAGTGAGATTTGGTGTAAAATTAGCAAGAATCGGATCCAAAATAGTGGGATTGCCACTTGACGAGCTATCAGAAAAACCTAACACTTCTTGTGAGAACTCATCGCAAACCACATCAACTAAGTCAATGTGATTGATGGTAGCGATTGCATAAACATGAGAAGGTGTTGAGTTTTGAGTAGCGTTTATAACAAGTTCCTCTTCGTTGAATCTCAAAGTAATAGTTCTTGCATGAACGTCGATAAGTGATCTCGAGGTGTCTAAAAATGGACGACCTAAAATTAGAGGAACTTGAGGATCCGCGGGGATGTCAACTACTATAAAATCAACGGGATAGTAGAACTTCCCCACTTTCACGAAAACATCCTCGGCTACTCCACATGCTAAAATCGTAGAATGATCGGCCATCTCGATAGACATGTTTGAAGGAGTAAGAGCCGGAAGCGAAAGCGATTTCCAAATGGAAAATGGCATCAAATTAATGCTCGCACCAAGATCGGCCAAGATGAGACATTCTTTCATATCTTGTATATCACAAGGAATGAGAAACTTCCCGGGGTCACCAACTTTTTCCGGTATGCAATTAAGATAAACCAAAGAACAATTAGCAAGCTTTGAAAGCTTCTCCTTATCGGTCATCATACCTTTGAAAGTGGAAGCAAAACGAGGCATGTATAACAACGCGTCGGCTAAACTCACATCAAAATGAACTTGTTGAAACATTTTTATAAAAAGCTCGATTTGTTGTTTGTTACGTTCTTGCATATTCTCTTTGTTTCGTCTCGAAGGGTAAGGTAAGGGTGGTGTGGGTTGGGCATTAGGCAACGGCCTTGGAATCTCGGGTTCCATAATTGGTATTGGTTCAACCGTAGGTGTGGTATGAGCGGTACTTTGTGGGCTTGTGATATGCTCCTTTTCGACCATCACCTCGGGCTCTTTCTCGATTTCCTTCTCCGTAGAAGTACTTGGACGAGAGATTGGTTCCTTGAAAGTTTTACCACTACGAGTAGTAATAACCTTCATTTCTCCCTTCGGGTTTGCAATGGTATCATTAGGAAGACCACCCGAGGAAGAGGGTTTACACATGATTGCTTCAAACATTTTTGCCATTCGGTGTTCAAATTTTGATTGCCTAGCATCCGCTTTTAACAACTCTTGCTTAATCTCAGGTTATCCTTATTCCATCTTTTGTTGATTTTGTTGAAGACGTTGAACGTTTCCTTCCATTTTGTTAGCATGAGTTTTTAATTCATTAGCAAGTTCGTTTTTAAGCTCGTTTTTCAACTCTGATCTTAAGCTAATCATCTCACGTTGCATGTTATCAAACTTAGCATCGTTTGCTTTTGCATAATCCAAAAATTCTCCATTTAGATTTTTAGTGTGAGCATTTTGAAAACATTGTGTAGTGTTTTGAAAATCACGGTTTTTGTAACACCCCATTTTGATAAATGGAATGTCATGCGTGATTATGGCGTGTCATCAAAGCATACAAGGATAAATGTCTAAACATTACATGACCATAAAAGGAAATACCGGAATCAAACATCGGTAGTCCAAAAGTAAAGCTCATCACATACAAACATAAGTACTGTAAATGAAAGGACTAAACAATGTCCATGGAAAGAGTATCAAAGTATAGATAAATGAATACAGTAAAGAAGGCTAGAAAGCTTCTAGTCCATATGCACGTACGCTTAAAGTCTACGAGCATCCTTGAGTACCTACCGTTTTGGGAACATGAAAAGGAAAACGGATGAGCAATAAGCTTAGTGCACGGATGTACAAGTAAAGCATGAACAATATAAGCATATAAGCATGAAACAGCGGAAGAAACTAAGTCCTGAATAACCCGGTTAAGTCTTAGTAAAACTGGTTTTATAGTTTGAAAAGCCTTATGTTTATCTTGTAAAAACTGTTTAACATATTTTACCGTTAGCCAATATAGGTCATGAAATATCAACGTGCATGAATACTTGGAGGAGTGACCTCGTCATGCAAATTAGAGGGGCTGCCTCTAATTTAATATACTGGTTTTGGGTAGGAGGGATCAGCTCCTTGTGAAGGATGCAAGGCACAAACCACATTCACACTGAGTAATCTGCTGAAAACATGTAACTAGGATGCACCCATACGCCCCACATGATAAATATAATAATATGGCCAAAAGCTGAAAGGGACCCCACGAGCAATCACTCCGCCGTGGGGAAGTCATAACACCAGTGCCTCTAGTGTTATGGTTATGGTACCTCCATAACTAGGTGAAACTGGTCATTCATGTATATGGCTTTAGGTATTCTAATTAAAGATAAGCAATCAAAACATATAAAACATATACTATGGGAAAACAGTTGGGTGCATACGGGGAAACCTAATAAGGAAAGAATTTCCATACTGAAAGGACGGAGAATCCGTACCTTATGTCTAGTGAACGAAGAAGACGAACGGAAGAAGGTCCTACTTCGGTATCACTAATGCTACATAAATACATACGTGTATAAGTATCTGATTACTGAATACGTAACTGGTTTTATATCATGTCTTAGCTTGTTTTATATGTTCATGTAATGTTTTACTGTTCTGAGCTTTATGTTGTGTTTATCGTATATTCTGTCTATTCTGATTAAGTATTACTTGTATTTCATGTATTATAATACTTGTTGTGTAATAATAAGTAACTTTCTAAAAATAGCAGGTTTCCTAAAATAGAAAGTTTCCAAAAATAGAAAGTTACCAAAAATAAAAAGTTTTAAAAAATAGAAAGTTTCCAAAAACAGAAAGTTTCCAAAAATAGAATTACTGCTTAAAATAGATAAGTTTCTAAAAATAGAAAGTTTCCAAAAATAGATTAGCTGCCTTAAATAAATAAGTTTCTAAAAATAGAAAGTTTCCATAAATAGATATAAGCTGGTTAATTAAGCTAATTATATAAGCTTAAATGTTTTCTGATTATTATTCTAAGTCATGTGATTATATAATATAGTTTATTAATTATTACATATAAATTAAATAACTATAGGTTAAGTATTTAATTAAATATAACATGATTTTAATTAAATAAGGTATAATACTTAGGTTAAAACATGTATTATTATTTATTAATAATATAACCTAAGTCATGTTAATTAATTAATTATAGTTATGGTTTTACTAATTAATTAATTATAAGGTCTAATTAAATATAAATACTTAGGTTAAAATTCATGAATTACTAATTAAATTTATAACCTAAGTCATGTAAATTAAATTAATCATGTCATGCTTTTAATCAATTTAAATTAAGTCTAAAACATAACTAGTAAAAATCATAAACCTTGAAAAATAATTCATGAACCGGACCTGTGACTAAAAACCATGAACCGGACCCGTAAGCATCACCATACCCCGACCTAAGTCGGGTTTCCCTTGCCCCTTGCTGCTACCGTGACACCATCACCACCATACCGAGACCATATGGTCTCGGTGGTGCGACATAGGCTAAGCCGAGACCCCTTAAGGGCTCGGTTAGGCGTCGGCTAGACCAAAACACCCCTAAAACCCTTGATTGATTTACCCCATGATCATTAACATGTTTAAGAATACTTGTTTTTAATTAGTTAATTAAAAACATCATGATTTTATGTGATTAATTAAATCAAAACATAAAAGAAAAGGTTAAAAAGGTTATACCGAATATGTGGATCAAATAAGGATGAACACACACGAATCCTTGCAAAATTTCCAAGATCAAAATCACCCCTTTTTGATGATCAAACACGGCGGCCAAGAACAAGGAAAAAGAAAACTAGGGTTTTCTTCCTTTTCTAATTTTTGTAAATAATGAACATGTTTTCCCTAAATTATTGTTTAGTAAAATTTACATGGGCCAAGCCCATGTTTTCCTTGTGTAGCCGCGGGTAGGGGCCCCACTTGGGGTAAGCCGTACTTTTCTCGTGTCTAAACTATATAGTGTGTTCTCGTGTTTTAGCGTGTTCGTAATTTACGTGTTTTAATTAGTTTACGATCGTGACTTAGTTATTCGTGTTCATAATAAATATATATACGTAAATAATATTAGCTAGTGATTATTTTACGTTCATGATTTCATGATCGCGTGTTCGTGATTATAATTATTTTTGGAATAATTATCGTGTGTTCATACGTAATGAATACTTATCGTGTTCTAACACGTACGTAATACTTGTCATTCTTATTCATGAAACATAAACGTGCTATAAAAGGAAAGTTCTAATCATGTACGTACGATCTTAAGGGTACTATTCATGGTAAAAGCATACGGGTTTTACAACTCTTCCCCCTAAAAAGAATAATTCGTCCCCGAATTATAGATAAAGTAAACTGGAAAAGAAGAACATACCCGAATTCAAAATATGACATGAGGGTAAGAAGCCCGGATAGAATCCTCTGTTTCCCAAGTGGCTTCCCGCTCGGTATGATCCCTCCAAAGGATTTTGATGAATGGAGTCGTCTTCCTTCTCATGACTCGTTCTTGTCTGTCAAGAACTCGTTCGGGTTCTTCTATAAAAGTGAGATCTTCACGAATCTGTTCCAGTGGATACTGAACCATGTGAAGGGGATGATAATGGTACCCTCTGAGTAAGGACACATGAAACACATTGTGTACGTGCGAAAGCTGCGGAGGTAACGCTAAACGGTAAGATACTTCACCGACTCGTTCAATGATATCAAACGATTTGATGAATCGAGGACTGAGCTTCCCTTTATTTCCAAAACGTCTAACACCACGTGCAGGGAAACCTTAAGGAAAAAGGTGATCTCCTACGTTAAAATGTATGTCCCTACGATGCTTGTCGGCGTAGCTCTTCTGACGTGACCGTGCTTCTTGAAGTTTCTGCTTAGCTACTGCGACCCTCTCATTAGTCAACTCTATGATCTCTGGTCCTTCAAGTGTTCGCTCACCAACCTGATCCCAGCAGATTGGGGCGCGACACTTTCTGCCATACAACATCTCGAAAGGAGCACACTTGATTCTTGCGTGCCAACTGTTGTTGTATGCAAACTCCACCAAACAGATATAATCGTCCCAATCACCCGTTCATTCCAACGCACATGACCTCAACATGTCTTCCAATGTCTGAATCGTTCGGTCCGACTGCCCGTCTGTTTGAGGATGAAAAGCCGTGCTAAGCTTAAGTTGTGTACCCCAAGCTTTCTGCAGACTCTTCCAAAATCGCGAAGTGAATCGAGGATCTTTGTCTGAGACGATGCTGGATGGAGCATAATGGAGTCTCATGATCTCCTTTCTATACGTATCGGCGAGTTTACTGACCGAATCTTCCTTGCAGATCGGTAAGAAATGAGCTGATTTGGTAAGTCGATCTACGATAACCTAAATTGCATCGTGCTTCCTCTTGGTTGGCGGAAGACCAGTAACAAAATCCATGGTGAGTTTGTCCCACTTCCACTCTGGAATATCTAACGGTTGAAGGAGACCGCCAGATCGCTGATGCTCGATCTTAACCTGCTGGCAGGTAAGACATTTGGAGACGTAAGTGGCAACATCCTGTTTCATACCACTCCACCAAAAGTACTGCTTGATGTCATGGTACATTTTGGTTGAACCAGGATGTATAGAGAATGGGGAGCTATGAGCTTCAGCTAACAAGGCTTCCCAAAGTTCTTGATCATTTGGAACACAAAGTCTCGTGCCCTGCCATACGATACCATCTGCATCTACTCTGAATTCTGTCCGCTTCTCCAAATTCTGAATTATCGGCCAGATTTCTCCATCATATTTCTGAGCTTCCTTGATCTTAGAGAGTAACTCAGGTTCTACTCTAAGATTAGCCCAGTAACCGTGCTGTCCACGTACCATGATCTCTATGTCTAGTTGATCCAAGTCTCTTATGATTTCCTCCTCAATCTTAATGCCGTTGATCATTCCTGACTTCCTGCTAAGTGCATCTGCTACTACATTCGCCTTGTCGGGATGATACTGCATATTAATGTCATAATCCTTCAACAGCTCTAACCATCTCCTCTGTCTCATGTTCAATTCACGCCGAGTGAAGATATACTTCAAGCTCTTATGGTCCATGAAAATGTCGCATGATTCTCCATACAAATAGTGCCTCCATATCTTCAATGCAAACACGACTGCGACAAGTTCCAAGTCATGCGTGGGGTAATTTTCCTCATAAGGCTTAAGCTGCCGTGAAGCGTACGCGATCACTTTCCCATGTTACATGAGAAAACAGCCAAGTCCCTTCCCCGATGCATCACTGTAGATTTGAAATCCACCCGTACCAGATGGGAGAGTAAGAATAGGTGCAGATACTAACTTCTGCTTCAGGTCTTCAAAGCTCTTCTCTCGTTCTTTAGTCCAGACGAATTTCTCCCCTTTCCGCATCAGTTTGGTCAATGGTAGTTGTGACAAATCTAACATTTTCAGGTAGTGAAATATTTTCTCGTATAATATTTTGAAACTTATTTTTGTGTTGGTTGACGAACTCACAATTTACGGATTTAAATTTGGGCTTACGTGCATAATTTGGCGTCTTTTACGACTAAACCGGAAACCTTAGGATTACGTATTTACGTTTTTGAACTCCGTTTTTGATGAGACAATTTTTATTGGATTCGTTTTGTGACGGTGATTCATAATTTATAAAAACGTTTTTCGTAAAATGACCCGAGGGCACGCAAATCAAGAAAACTAGAATCGAGAAATACCCGTAAACTAGTGAGATGGGACAAAACACTTTGCCCCATCCCACTAGCTTATATGGGACGGCAAGGAGGACACCACCACACATAGGTGGCATCAATTTGGCTAAGTTACACAAGTGTAAGCTTTAGCTTACACTTTAAGCCAACACATTTCCCACTTAAACACAAAACTAGCTAATGGTTTTCATTCAACCATTTCCTACATGCAATTCACTCTCAAACTCTCTCTACTTCCACCCTTGTGCCGTCCCACATCAAGCAACAAACACCCTCATTGATCTTTTCTAGTTACAAACCACATGTTTACTAGTCCTATTAAGGTGTTTCCTTGAAGCCTTGATCATTTGGTGGCCATAGAAACAACTTTGGAGGTGATTTGCTTGTGTCCTAGGGCTGATTTTCCAACATATGTTCTTGATATTTGATGGTCTTGGATATACTTGCTGTGTTCATCAAGTTCTTGCCTTCCTAAAACAAGAAATCCACTTGGATTGGTAAAGAAGATCATCCTCTACATTTTTCTCTTATTATTTTGTAAAGAACAAATGTATTTTCTTTCATTTTGTATATGTATATGATGTATATATGATGATAAAAATGTTGTGTGGGGATCAAGTGTTGATAAACATGCTTAAAAATGATGATAACCATAAGAAATGAAGCTAAAATCATGACTAATTAGTTGGCTGTATAAAAACAGTAGATAACTAAATGATGAACTGATAAAAATGCATGGTTTGATCTATTTACGGTAAAGTAGATGATGTTATACACATGTGAGAGTTGGCCATGCAATGGAATCAAAATAATGAGTGAGATATGATCAAAACAAGTTAGGTGGTACAATCTGAATAAGCAGTTTTGTAGGGACTGTTAAGGCAACTTAGACTCAAAATGGGCAGTAGCTATAACTAAGTTATATTTAGCACATATTATGAAGAAGTTTTCATCCAAAAATGAGCTTCTAAGTCATAGTAGAACTCTAGATATGATAAAAATGGTAAACATGAAGTTAAAAATCAGATTTTGGAAATAATGTTTATTATTATTATATAAGCACTCACTTTATAATTTATAAAATGTAAAGTATAAACCCACTAACTTATAGAACTTAATTATATAAATGTATAAAAGGTTAATTGAATGGGTAAATTAGATAAATGGTGGTAAAAATAATATTTATAAGTAATAAAAACTATAAACTTGATTTTTACGACTTTTTCGGCTATCGCCGTGAAATTAACGTTTTTCATCAAATAAAACTTAGACGACCAAACCCGTCTAATGTAAAGTTCATAAAAGTTATATACTGATGTATAAGTAACTAAGACAAGTAAAAACCGATAAAACCCGAACTATAAGAATTACGGACATTTACGAGCTAAATAAACCTATTGGACTAATAATTAGACTTAAAAAGATAAAAACTTGTAAAAAGAATTATTTGGGCTTAACCCCTTTGGGCCCAACATGAAAAATATATATATACTGATCATATAAGTATATAATGGGTAAAAACAAGTAAAAGAACTTATAAAAGACTTAATGAACTTAAAATAGGTAAAATCGGTAAAACTAGTGAACTAGTAAGACGATACCAAAACGTAAACACTAAAATGAGTAAATGAGGATTTATAAACCCACTTGATCATCATCATATTTACAATAATCATGTATATGTATATTGTTATTTTGATAAAAGTCATTGGACCGAGTCTAAGACCGATTATTATTTATATAGGTTTCCGTGACCGAAGCACGCCCGTAGCCGATAATCCGCCTTTCATTAACAACGTGAGTTCATAGCCTCGCACTCTTTTAAATGTTTTATAAAATGATTTGTAAACCCGCGAGGGAGATAACATGCTAGATTTTTATAAAAATAGAACACAAGTAGTCCCGATTGTATGCTAAATGAGATGGACCCGAATGATGCTATGACCCTATATTCGAGACTAAAAGGATTATTAGTAGTTAGGTTATGTCACTTAAAGTCCCATTAGCATGAATTGTGAACTACCGGGATTTGGTAGACGCTTATGCATTTGATAGTACTATTTGGGGACGATCACCCCAGTTCGCGCCTTGACGGTTGATCCCCGTCGTACCACATTGATTGGTAAGCGAATTTATGTATTAGAAGATTCCATAGCGTGATTTTTGTGACGACACGCTAACTTAGATGGGCAAATTATTTGTCGGGTTCGCGGCCCGCTGTTTTCACAGTAAGGTAACAATGTCATGCGGCTAATAATAATCCTAATACAATATAAGACATAAATAATAAACGATAATGACGCCATTACGATGAATATATTACCTAACATGGTAATATAGAGACTACGGTCTCATAGACGGTTTCAGATGTATGCTTGATTTATATATTGCCTGACTAGCAATATGTGGACTTACTTCCGATATTATACTTGTGTTCTGATTTTAAATGATTGTAAATGATTGTTTTATATAACGGTTTTCATTAAACTCTATGAATTCACTCGGCATTCGCTGATATGATTTTTGCATGTTTTCTATCTCAGGTGCTTGAAGGTAATCCGGATGGAGATCGACTCTGATGGCCCACACTTAATATTTAAAATGTTCATTCGATCTGTGTTTTGTAAACTTAATGACCTGTATAATTTGGGACCTGTTGTACACTTTTAAACCTTTTTATCGAATGAATGTTTGTTAAACCTTGTACAACCATTTTTATGTGTTGTCTATGATTGGAGTTATTGTGCTATCCCGTAATACTCTGAAAGACCCTTCCGCTGTACCGATACGAAAAATGAGAGTGTTACAGTTTGGTACCAGAGCTCTCGTTATAGAGAACAAAAGATTTTAAAAACCAAGGTTTTGAACAAAACTTTTCAAAATCTTTTGACAATGAACATTTGAGAAAATATTTGAAAAATCTTTTGACTATAACGGTGCCAGAGATCTCCGACGTTACCAACAAGCCCTATTGAGAAGATATATATTTTAATATATATAATTTAATTACTATATATGTATATATCGTGATTTCATTATGTAATTGTTTAACTAGTATGTTATCCTAATACGAGATAAATATATATAAATGCAGATTGTCATGACTGACCCTAATATTCCTGTAGAAAACCATGCTATTCCCGAACCTAATATAGAAGATGATCCTTATTTAGACTTAGTAGATTTTGATATTGATGATGAGGAGGAACCATTTGAGGATCCCGAGCCCGAGTTAGGACTAGGAGATCAGATTGCCCCTCAGGTTGACTTAGTAGAGAATGATATTGAGAATGTGGATATTGAGAATGTGGGTAATGAGAATGTGGATATTGAGAATGTGGGTAATGAGAATGTGGATATTGAGAATGTGGGTAATGAGAATGTGGATATTGAGAATGTGGGTAATGAGAATGTGGATATTGAGAATGTGGGTAATGAGAATGTGGAGATTGAGAATGCTGATATTGAGAATGAGGATGAGATTGGGTTAGATAATTTAGATGACGAGATTGACGACGAGGATGTCGAGGAGGATGTAGGTATAGATGTTGAGGTTGATGACGATGAGGAAGCTGAGCTTATTTATCCGTATGATGTTCCAGAGGGCGAGCCTTTGCCCCCACCAGTTTGTTTGTCTGATTCTGAGGATGAGTGACATAGGGATGAGATGTCTGAATCATCTGAATCTTATTCTGAATCAGAGGAGGATGAGGATGACGATGCACCTGACGGTACTGATGGTATTGATACTCGTAGACGTGAGATAGGAGAGTCGTCTAGTGCTCGAGAGGCTACTCATATTGATGGTCTTGCACCATGGGCCTTGAGACGTGATCTAGATGCTTCCCGTGTTAAGAATTGTGTGACAGAGGTTGGATTAGGTGTTGTTCAGACTCAGGTTGCTTATTTGGAGTCGAAGACAAAGATTGGAGAGAAAGAGCGAGAATTGCTTAGTTTGGATTTGAGTGATGTAGAGCGTGGATTGAATGAGGCATTTAGGAGGTTATCAGTGTTGGAAAGTGGTGAGTATGCTGCCATGAAGAGAAAGGTAAATTCTATGGAGATTCAGTTGAGTGTGGCTCGTGCGATGCGTGAGAAAGCTGAAAAGGAGTTGAATATATCCGTGGGTTGGAATAGTAGATTTTATGCTGACATGGTTGAAAGAGAAGTAATCCGTAAGCGCCCAGCTGAAGATGAGTCTAGTGATCGTCCGGCGAAGATCCAGAAGACGAGGGATGATGGACCATCTGGCGGTTCTCAGTAGACCAGTCTGTGTTTAATAGTGACCTTTATATCTTTTGTGCTTGTGATTTGACTGAACCGACTTGTTAGTAGTAGACTTGGCACAAATTTTGAGTGTATATAGTGTTAGAACTTTGATATGGATGTACTAAGACAATACTTTTGTTTCAGATCGAATGAAATATGTATCTTGTCTTGAATTCCATATTGTGCCTTATTTGTATCTTGATTATGAATTCGATCCGTATTATATGAATCCTTTGTTGGATGAATGCTTAATACTTTGAAATTGTGGAATTATAGAACTATGCCGCCCAAGAAGGCTGTGACTGAGGATGATGTACGTAGGATTATTACAGAGCAAGTTACCGCATCTATGACTGAATTTATGGCAAATGCTAGAAATGAAGCTGGCGGTAGTGGAGCTGGCGGTAGTGGAGCTGGCGGTAGTGGAGCTGGCGGTAGTGGAGCTGGCGGTAGTGGAGCTGGCGGTAGTGGAGCTGGCGGTAGTGGAGCTGGCGGTAGTGGAGCTGGCGGTAGTGGAGCTGGTGGTAGTGGAGCTGGCGGTAGTGGAATTGGCGGTACTAATGTGAATGTGAATGCTAATAATGTGAATGCTAATGCTGGAGGAAATATAGGAGGACTTGGAACGAATGCACCTGAAGTTGGTGGCTGTACTTATGTGACGTTCATGAAGTGTGAACCTCTACCTTTTAATGGAACTGAAGGTGCCGTAGGATTAAGCCAGTGGATTGAAAAGATTGAATCGGTGTTTAGGATTAGTAAGTGTAAGGAGGAAGATAAGGTGACTTTTGCTATGGCTACTCTTAAAGGTCGTGCGTTGACTTGGTGGAACGGGAGAATTGCTTTCATGGGTCTTGATGCTGCTAATGCTACTCCTTGGGCTGAAATCAAGAAGTGGATGACTTTGGAGTTTTGTCCTCGTAGTGTGATCATTAGGTTAGAACAAGAGTTGATTCATTTGAGAATGAAAGGTGTGGACATTGATAGTTACACGAATCGATTCCATGAGTTGGCCTTGCTATGTCCTCGATTGGTTGAACCCGAAGAGATCCGAATTGAGCAATATGTGAAAGGGTTGACCAGGAATATCCGGGGGGACGTAACATCATCGAAACCACTGACCATTGATGATGATGTTCGAATGGCTTACCAACTCATTGGACAGATAATTCAGGATAAGGAAGATGAAGCCCGTGTTGGTGAGAAAAGAAAGGGAGACGGTGAGCGTGTAGATAGAGGTGATTATAGGAAGAATTTCAATCGCCGTCAGAACAAGAGAAAGGGGAATGCAAATGCTCTTACCAACAATACACCGCGCAACGATGATAGATGTCCTAAGTGTGGCAACAAGAGGCATCCTGGCGACTGCTGGAAGTGCCGAAATTGCGGAAAGCTTGGACACAAGGTTGAAAGGTGTAAGAAGGGAACGATTTGCTTCAACTGTAATGAAGAAGGTCATAGGAAATCGGAATGCCCCAAGTTGAAAGCGATTGTACCTGGAAGAAACCCCCAGGGTGGTATCTACCAACTTGGAACAATTGAGGTGAAGAAAGAGGATCCGAATGTCGTTACCGGTACGTTTTTACTCAACAATCATTATGCTGTTGCTTTATTCGATTCGGGTGCCGATAGGAGCTTTGTATCCACTAAATTTAGTGCCCTTATTGATATTGAACCTGTTGAGATAAGTACCAGTTACGAGGTGGAATTGGATGATGGTAAATTAGTGAAAACTAATAAGCTATTAGAAGGATGCTCTCTAAATCTCTTGAACCATTCCTTTCCGATTGATTTGATGTTGATAGAATTAGGTAGTTTTGATATTATTATTGGTATGGATTGGTTGTTGTTGAATAATGCTACTATTTTATGTGGAGAGAAGAAGGTTAAGATTCCTCTTAGGAATAGGACGTTAGTAATTGATGGTAGTCGAGGTGAATCCCGTTTGAAAATCGTTTCATGTATTAAAGTCCAAAAGTACATCAGGAACGGTTGTGAGTTATTCTTAGCTCAAGTGACCGGGAATGAGTCTAGGGAGAAACGATTGGAAGATGTACCTATTATTTGGGAATTTCCTGAGGTATTTCCTAAAGATTTACCAGGACTTCCACCGATAAGGCAAGTAGAATTTCGAATCGATTTAATTCCTGGTGCTGCACCGGTGGCACGTGCGCCTTACCGATTAGCCCCTTCTGAATTAAAGGAGTTATCTGAGCAACTTAAGGAGTTGTCTGATAAAGGTTTTATTCGACCGAGCTCGTCGCCTTGGGGAGCTCCAGTCTTGTTCGTTAAGAAGAAGGATGGATCTTTTCGTATGTGCATTGATTATAGGGAACTGAATAAGTTGACAATTAAGAATCGATATCCTTTACCTAGGATTGATGATTTGTTTGATCAACTGCAAGGATCTAGTGTGTATTCTAAGATAGATTTGCGGTCAGGATATCACCAACTTCGCGTCCGTGAAGAAGATATTCCTATAACTGCATTTAGAACTCGTTATGGACATTATGAATTTCAAGTAATGCCATTTGGGTTAACTAACGCACCTGCGGTTTTCATGGATTTAATGAATCGAGTGTGCAAGCCCTACTTGGATAAATTTGTGATTGTGTTTATTGACGATATTCTAATCTATTCTAAGAATGAAGATGAGCATAGGGAACATTTGAGGATTGTTTTGAACTTGTTGAAAGATGAAAGGTTGTATGCTAAGTTTTCGAAGTGTGATTTCTGGTTGGATTTTGTGCAATTTCTTGGTCATGTGATTAACAAAGATGGAATTCATGTTGATCCTGCAAAGGTTGAAGCTATTAAGAATTGGTCTGCACCGACAACGCCAACGGAAGTGCGACAGTTCTTAGGATTGGCTGGCTATTATAGGCGATTCATTAAAGAATTCTCTTTGATAGCTAAACCCTTGACTAAGCTTACTCAGAAGAATAAACCTTTCGTTTGGGGAAGTGATGAAGATGGAGCATTTCAGATATTGAAGCAAAAATTATGTAGTGCGCCAATCTTATCATTACCCGAAGGGAGTGAAGATTTTGTAGTGTATTGCGATGCATCTCTTAGAGGTTATGGAGCTGTTTTGATGCAGAGAGAGAAAGTGATAGCTTATGCTTCTAGGCAATTAAGGAATAATGAGGAGAATTATGCTACTCATGATCTTGAGTTAGGAGCTGTGGTCTTTGCTCTTAGGTTGTGGAGACATTATCTGTATGGCACCAAGTGTACGGTATTCACCGATCACAAAAGCCTACAGTATATTCTCGACCAGAAGGAATTGAATATGAGGCAACGAAGATGGATAGAGTTGTTAAGTGATTATGATTGTGATATAAAGTATCACCCAGGAAAAGCCAATGTTGTTGCTGATGCGTTGAGTAGGAAAGATAGAGAGTCTATCAGGGTGCGTTCTCTAGTCTTGACCGTGCACAATAATTTGCCTGAGCAAATTAGAAATGCGCAAATAAAAGCTTGTAAGAAGGAGAATTCTGTTAATGAAGGGTTCCGAGGAGAAGGAGATCCTTTAGAGGTTAGAGCTGATGGAGTGAAATGCTTAAGAGGTCGTATGTGGATACCTAAGTTTGGAGGCTTAAGAGACTTGATTATGTTAGAATCCCATAAATCTAAGTATTCCATTCATCCGGGATCTGATAAGATGTACCATGATTTGAAGAAGTTGTATTGGTGACCGAATATGAAAGCTGACATAGCTATGTATGTTCTTCAATGCTTGACTTGTGCTAGAGTCAAAGCCGAACATCAAAAGCCATCAGGACTACTTCAACAGCCAAAGATTCCTGAATGGAAGTGAGAGCGAATTACGATGGACTTTATCACCAAGCTTCCTAGAACATCATCTGGAAACAATTCGATTTGGGTTATTGTCGATAGACTGACCAAATCAGCACACTTCATTCCGGTTAAGGAGCAGTTCTCACTGGAGAAGCTGACTCGAATATACCTTGATAATGTTGTATGCAAACATGGAGTGCCTGTATCGATCATTTCAGATCGAGATCCTAGATTCGCATCGAATTTTTGGAAATCTCTCCAAAGATCTTTGGGAACGAATCTCGATATGAGCACTGCTTATCACCCCCAGACTGATGGGCAGAGTGAAAGGACGATACAAACACTGGAAGATATGTTGAGAGCTTGTGTGTTAGACTTTGGTAAGAATTGGGATAAACATTTGTCGTTAGCAGAGTTTTCGTATAACAATAGTTACCATTCTAGTATTAAGGCTGCACCGTTTGAAGCTTTGTATGGTAGGAAATGTAGATCTCCTGTATGTTGGAGTGAAGTTGGGGATACCCAGCTCACGGGACCGGAATTGATCCGGGAGACTACAGAGATGATAGTTCAGATTAAGAAGAGGTTGTTGACTGCCCGTAGTAGACAGAAAAGTTACGCGGATGTGCGGCGGAAGCCAATGGAGTTTGAAGTGGGTGACCGAGTAATGTTGAAAGTATCGCCATGGAAAGGCGTTATAAGATTTGGAAAACGAGGAAAATTGAATCCCCGTTATATTGGACCCTTTAAGATTTTATCTAGAGTAGGTCCGGTGGCTTACAAACTAGAGTTACCCCCAGAACTTCATGGTGTTCACAACACATTCCATGTATCTAATCTGAAGAAATGTCTAGCAGTGAGTGATGAGAAAATTCCGTTAGGTAAGGTTCAAATAGATGGGAAGTTGCATTTTATCGAAGAGCCCGTAGAAGTTATGGACCGTGAGATAAAGCAACTGAAACAAAGTCGGATACCTATTGTCAAGATCCGATGGAATTCAAAGCATGGACCGGAGTATACTTGGGAACGAGAGGATGAAATGTGGAAGAAATATCCGCACCTCTTCGATTTCAATAAGAAACGGACATCCAAATGAAATGGATCACGAGGACGTTGATCCCTTTTAGGAGGAAAAGCTGTGACAAATCTAACATTTTCAGGTAGTGAAATATTTTCTCGTATAATATTTTGAAACTTATTTTTGTGTTGGTTGACGAACTCACAATTTACGGATTTAAATTTGGGCTTACGTGCATAATTTGGCGTCTTTTACGACTAAACCGGAAACCTTAGGATTACGTATTTACGTTTTTGAACTCCGTTTTTGATGAGACAATTTTTATTGGATTCGTTTTGTGACGGTGATTCATAATTTATAAAAACGTTTTTCGTAAAACGACCCGAGGGCACGCAAATCGAGAAAACTAGAATCGAGAAATACCCGTAAACTAGTGAGATGGGACAAAACACTTTGCCCTATCCCACTAGCTTATATGGGACGGCAAGGAGGACACCACCACACATAGGTGGCATCAATTTGGCTAAGTTACACAAGTGTAAGCTTTAGCTTACACTTTAAGCCAACACATTTCCCACTTAAACACAAAACTAGCTAATGGTTTTCATTCAACCATTTCCTACATGCAATTCACTCTCAAACTCTCTCTACTTCCACCCTTGTGCCGTCCCACATCAAGCAACAAACACCCTCATTGATCTTTTCTAGCTACAAACCACATGTTTACTAGTCCTATTAAGGTGTTTCCTTGAAGCCTTGATCATTTGGTGGCCATATAAACAACTTTGGAGGTGATTTGCTTGTGTCCTAGGGCTGATTTTCCAACATATGTTCTTGATATTTGATGGTCTTGGAGATACTTGTTGTGTTCATCAAGTTCTTGCCTTCCTAAAACAAGAAATCCACTTGGATTGGTAAAGAAGATCATCCTCTACATTTTTCTCTTATTATTTTGTAAAGAACAAATGTATTTTCTTTCATTTTGTATATGTATATGATGTATATATGATGATAAAAATGTTGTGTGGGGATCAAGTGTTGATAAACATGCTTAAAAATGATGATAACCATAAGAAATGAAGCTAAAATCATGACTAATTAGTTGGCTGTATAAAAACAGTAGATAACTAAATGATGAACTGATAAAAATGCATGGTTTGATCTATTTACAGTAAAGTAGATGATGTTATACACATGTGAGAGTTGGCCATGCAATGGAATCAAAATAATGAGTGAGATATGATCAAAACAAGTTAGGTGGTACAATCTGAATAAGCAGTTTTGTAGGGACTGTTAAGGCAACTTAGACTCAAAATGGGCAGTATCTATAACTAAGTTATATTTAGCACATATTATGAAGAAGTTGTCATCCAAAAATGATCTTCTAAGTCATTGTAGAACTCTAGATATGATAAAAATGGTAAACATGAAGTTAAAAATCAGATTTGGGAAATAATGTTTATTATTATTATATAAGCACTCACTTTATAATTTATAAAATGTAAAGTATAAACCCACTAACTTATAGAACTTAATTATATAAATGTATAAAAGGTTAATTGAATGGGTAAATTAGATAAATGGTGGTAAAAATAATATTTATAAGTAATAAAAACTATAAACTTGATTTTTACGACTTTTTCGGCTATCGCCGTGAAATTAACGTTTTTCATCAAATAAAACTTAGACGACCAAACCCGTCTAATGTAAAGTTTATAAAAGTTATATACTGATGTATAAGTAACTAAGACAAGTAAAAACCGATAAAACCCGAACTATAAGAATTACGGACATTTACGAGCTAAATAAACCTATTGGACTAATAATTAGACTTAAAAAGATAAAAACTTGTAAAAAGAATTATTTGGGCTTAACCCATTTGGGCCCAACATGAAAAATATATATATACTGATCATATAAGTATATAATGGGTAAAAACAAGTAAAAGAACTTATAAAAGACTTAATGAACTTAAAATAGGTAAAATCGGTAAAACTAGTGAACTAGTAAGACGATACCAAAACATAAACACCAAAATGAGTAAATGAGGATTTATAAACCCACTTGATCATCATCATATGTACAATAATCATATATATGTATATTGTTATTTTGATAAAAGTCATTGGACCGAGTCTAAGACCGATTATTATTTATATAGGTTTCCATGACCGAAGCACGCCCGTAGCCGATAATCCGCCTTTCATTAACAACGTGAGTTCATAGCCTCGCACTCTTTTAAATGTTTTATAAAATGATTTGTAAACCCGCGAGGGAGATAACATGCTAGATTTTTATAAAAATAGAACACAAGTAGTCCCGATTGTATGCTAAATGAGATGGACCCGAATGATGCTATGACCCTATATTCGAGACTAAAAGGATTATTAGTAGTTAGGTTATGTCACTTAAAGTCCCATTAGCATGAATTGTGAACTACCGGGATTTGGTAGACGCTTATGCATTTGATAGTACTATTTGGGGACGATCACCCCAGTTCGCGCCTTGACGGTTGATCCCCGTCGTACCACATTGATTGGTAAGCGAATTTATGTATGAGAAGATTCCATAGCGTGATTTTTGTGACGACACGCTAACTTAGATGGGCAAATTGTTTGTCGGGTTCGCGGCCCGCTGTTTTCACAGTAAGGTAACAATGTCATGCGGCTAATAATAATCCTAATACAATATAAGACATAAATAATAAACGATAATGACGCCATTACGATGAATATATTACCTAACATGGTAATATAGAGACTACGGTCTCATGGACGGTTTCAGATGTATGCTTGATTTATATATTGCCTGACTAGCAATATGTGGACTTACTTCCGATATTATACTTGTGTTCTGATTTTAAATGATTGTAAATGATTGTTTTATATAACGGTTTTCATTAAACTCTATGAATTCACTCGGCATTCGCTGATATGATTTTTGCATGTTTTCTATCTCAGGTGCTTGAAGGTAATCCGGATGGAGATCGACTCTGATGGCCCACACTTAATACTTAAAATGTTCATTCGATCTGTGTTTTGTAAACTTAATGACCTGTATAATTTGGGACCTGTTGTACACTTTTAAACCTTTTTATCGAATGAATGTTTGTTAAACCTTGTACAACCATTTTTATGTGTTGTCTATGATTGGAGTTATTGTGCTATCCCGTAACACTCTGAAAGACCCTTCCGCTGTACCGATACGAAAAATGAGAGTGTTACAGTAGTGCTAAGCGGGAAAAGTTCTCCACGAACCTACGGTAATAGCCAGCTAAGCCTAAGAAACTGTGGACTTCAGTCGCTGATGTCGGCCTCGGCCACTTAGTAATAGCCTCAACCTTCGCTGGATCCATAGTGATTCCTTCTGCTGATACAATGTGACCTATGAATGCCACCTTGTCTAACTAGAACTCACACTTGGAGAATTTATCATATAGCTGCTTCTGGCGAAGAATCTGTAGTACTGTATGAAGATGGTCTTCGTGTTCCTCCTTGGACTTTGAGAAAATCAGGATGTCATCGATGAAGACAATGACGAACTTGTCCATAAATTCATGAAAGATTCTGTTCATCAAATCCATGAACACTGCTGGAGCATTCGTCAGGCCGAATGGCATGAATACAAATTCGTAGTGGCCATAGCGTGTACGGAAAGCAGTCTTGGCGATGTCCTGCTCCTTAACCCGTAACTGATGGTAGCCTGACGTAAGATCAATCTTGGAGAAGTGTTTGGCTCCTTGGAGCTGGTCAAACAGATCGTCTATACGTGGGAGTGGATACCTATTCCTGATAGTAATCTTGTTGAGCTCGCGATAGTCAATGCAAAGACGCATGCTGCCGTCCTTCTTCTTAACAAATAGGACCGGTGTGCCCCATGGAGATGCGCTCGGTCGAATGAAACCTCGTTTTAGAAGTTCTTGCAGTTGATCCTTCAGCTCCTTTAACTCTATGGGAGCCATGCGATAAGGAGCCTTGGAAATCGGCTCAGCTCCTGGGATGAGATCGATATTAAATTCCACTTCACGTGCAGGTGGTATGCCCGTAAGTTCTTCTGGAAATACATCTTGGAATTCTGACACTATTGGCTGATCCTGAATTGATGGGGATGCATCATCCATGTCATGAACCGTAGCTAGATAACCCTCGCATCCATGTGACAGTAGTGCACGCGCTTGCAGGGTTGATATGATTTGTACAGACCTGCCGGGTATGAACCCGTTATGAATGTACTCTGGTACAATAAAATCACCAAAGATGACTCGATATGAATGGCAGTCTATGGTAGCATGATGCTTGGATAGCCAATCCATGGCCAAAATCATGTCAGTCATTCATGTCCAGCGGAAGTACGTCAACAGGACGAACCTTATCGTCAAACTCTAGGGGAAGACTCTTGTACACATGGGTTATAAGCACAGAGTCTCTCAAAGGCGTGGAAATACAGAGTCTATTCTCTAGTGGCATGGGGAGTATCCTAGCATTCTTGGCATAAGCAGTAGAAATGACCGAGTGAGTAGCACCCGTATCAAATAGAACACATGCAGCTTGACCATACATATACAAGATTCCAGTGATGGTACCAGTAGACTTGTTGGCCTGATCGCAAGATGTCGTGTAGACGCGTCCAGTGGTAGGAGGCGGCTTGGTATCAGCATGTCCCGATGTGCCCTCCATCTCGCCCTTGTGGCAGTCCTTCATGCGATGGCCACGAAGACCACACTTGAAGCATGCGTCACTGTCTCGGCGACATGGCCCTGGGTGTCTACGGTGGCAAGTAGAGCAAAGAGGATGAGTATATCCTCCAGTAGGTGTCCTGACCGGCTGAGAACCTGATAAGACATTATACATGAGACATAATAATAGGGTACAAAGGACAATGCGGATAATCGTAAGATTGAATACCAGTGATAGCTGGACGGCTAGGCTGTGAATCTCTCTGGTTCTGGTCCCTACCGTTTCCATGGTTCCTGGCAGAAGATTTGCTAGTGTGTCAGAATTATGAGTTATAACATGAAATCATAAGAAAATGCGTAAGTATAAGGACCTGCTGCTGTTGGAGTGTCCAGCGTTGTTACAGTAATTATCACTACCGCCACGCCTATCCGTAGCAGAAAGGTCGTTAGTCTGACCGTTTCCCTTGGGCTGAGTAGGCTTCTGCTGACTAGCCGGCTGAGACCAGTCCCCAGTCTTCTGCCTGGAAGATACAATTTAAAGAAATGAAAAATTCACATATACTAAAAGCATACGGATTGGTCACCACTTGAATACGGATGTGAAATTAAGATTTTGCTAGTTGAAAAAAAGTTCGTTTTCTTGGTGTCTAATCGAATTGATTTCCGGTTCAAAGTGTGACTCAGTCCTTTTTGGTTAACAAAAAGAAGGGTTGGTTATCTATTTCTAAGTAAAAAGGTAAAAGCAAAACATAATAAAAATAAACTGAAAACAATTAACTAATAATAACGAAACAATATAAATAATATAACGTGAATTAAAGCAAAAAAATTATTAAAAATAAACCTAAACGAAGAAATTAACTATCGACTCGAAAATAAAGTTTACTAAATGAAAAAGGAGAGAATAAAACTAAAATGGTACTTTAAAGCTAAACGAGGCAAAATCTAAAGCGGGTACTAAATAAAAGATAAAACTTGAACTTTACGAAAAAATATTAATTTTAAAATTAGACGAAAAATTTAACTAAAAATATGTAACTTTCAAAAATTAAATCGGAACAACTTTCAGATTAAACTAAACAATTACGGAACAATACTAATTATTCAACAGGCTAGCAGGCAGCTAGCTCAAGCTAGCAAGCTAGCTGCTCACTTTTGGCGCCAAAATGGCTAAGCAGCCAAGCATTTAGGTGCTCCATTGGAATAAACATTGTATCGAAATGTGTATGTTGTATCGCAATGTTTATGATAAAAAAAAGTGTCAGAAAGTTTTTTTTTTGAATTAAAAACTGTCTGCAATATATTATATTAACAAAAACTGTCGGAATGAAACTAAAAGAAAAGTATCGGAATATAGTAAAGATTGAAACCATCGGAATGTGGCTATTGAAAATTGGGCAGCACTTCGTCTCAATGTAGCCTTAAGACCCGTCGGAATATGCGATCGCAATGAGCGATCGCAATCCCAATCGGAATAAGGGGGAAAAACCTCTAGATCGCAAAGTAGAACCCTAAGGTTATTGCGTTCGAAACAAGCTGTCTGAAAGTGGCCGTCGGAATGCGTAAACCTCAATATTGCGATGGAACACAACAATCTGAAAATGGAGATATAAGCCAAAACTTCAATAAACTATTTCAATAAGCACATTTAACGGAATCTCAAACAACTCAATAAGCATAAATTTGACAACTTTTGAAATATGAAATTCGTAAACTTTATAAAAGAAACTTTAAAAAGGTTAAACTTTTTAAGAAAACTAAAAACAATAAGCTAAACACTAAATAAGCCAAAAAGCATGAATAGCTCAAAGCTTAATCCGTGTAAGACTTAGAAAAGCATAAAAAGATGAACTTTTTAATCAAATAAACCATAAGATTAAGCAAAATCAATGCTTAATCCGAACCACGATCAAATCATAGACAAGAAAAGTAGGATGAGAATGATAAAGAAAAGCTTGATTAAAGGAAAATAAAGATTAACAATAAAATGAACTTACTTGGAATTAAAAGTCAAGAAATTTAAGACATGAAATTAAAATGACATGAAAAATAAATGGTGCAAGGAATGAAAATGGTGGAAAACCTAATTTTGTCAAAATTAGCTAACCCCGAGAATGAAGTGAAATGGGTGCTATATATAGGGAGAAGAGAAGGATGCATGTGTTTCTCCTTCTTTCTTTCTTTCTTCACGTCTTTTCGTCTTCTAAACTCTTCGACTCTTTCGATGTTGTCTCGGGATTGATTAAACTCGTCTTGAAAATTCTTCATTAATAAGACGTGGGTTCCCTGGATTTATTAAACTTCCGTCTTCAGACTTGTTCTTCGATAAATCTTCAGAATAGGTCTTGGACTTCTGTTCTTTTTGCACTCTTGATCTTTTGACTTCGTCTTTTGTCTTTTTCTTCGATAAAAGCCCGTGAAAGCCCATGTTTTCTTCCCTTTTCACATTTTGATCCTAAATTACAACAAAAATCACAAACCACGCATAATTCCGACATTTAGGACATAAAATACACGTTTTGGCTCTGTTATTATTATAATTAAGTGGTAAAAGGATGAGTGTTTTCACACCTATCAAATCCCCTACACTTGACCATTGCAATGTCCTCATGCAATGCATTAGTTACAAAGCAAGTTTTATATTCTCATTCATAATCAATCCACATTGGCCTTTATTAAAGAGATAAAAATATTTAAAGGAAGAAAACTAGTAAAAAGATCAAAAACTTACCTTGGGTTTTGGAATGTCATGAATGATTATCATCCTCAAGTTTCACGTTCCCCAAACCAAACTTAAAAAGAGATCATTGTTATTATAAGTTAGCAAACTAACACAAACTCATGTGGCCCAATTATTCAGTTAGACTCCCTTATTCCTAGGTGTATCTTCTATATTTTATTTTTGTCTTGAATGATCACGAGGATACATTGTTGACTTATTTTGATAGTTATTTAGGCTGAAAATAAAGTGGGACGATTTAATCCATGGTTAGCTAAAGGACAAAATCTTTTAAAACTGCTTCTCGGGACCTCTTAAAGTTCATATCTTGGCATAACTCGCTTCACGATTTGAGACCTTTCTCGGACCGATATTTGGCAGCGACTTTGATGCAGTAGAATTAGTCGTTTTACTTACCTTTAGGAAAAAGTAAGCAAACGCTAAGTCGTGGTAAGTATTAGTAATTACGATTTAGGAAAACCGCAAATACCGACAATCGAGTTCGTTCTCGAGGAGGTATGGTGTTCGAGCCAATATAAATTACGTTATTTAATCGAGTTGTTACGTTTTTGGAAAGAAATAAAGAAAAGAAAAAGGAAACGATTTACGCTCAAAACGGACGAAAACGCGCGAACGTACCAACGTAAAAACACGACCCATCGAAAAATTTAACCTAAAAATTAATTAAAAATCACTAAAATGTTCTAAAAATCCTTACTAAGAAAAATACACAAACCAAAAAAATTTGAAAACTATTTAATTAATTTATATTAATTTTTAAAGTTAAATAAAAAATCTAAAAATAAAACTAAATAAGAAAAAGACAAAATTTAAACTTTTTATTTCTAAACCTAAAATATATTATATAAAAGCTAAAAACTATTTTTCCTAAATTTTTAAAACTACTTTTCTATTTTTTTATTGACGAAATAAAATTAAAACTTAAAATAAAGTTTAAAAATAACTGACAAAAGAGAAAAATAAAAACCACTTTTGAAAAATCCTAAATTTATACTAGAACAAAAGAAAAATAAGAAGAAACTAAAAACTAAACGAAATCAGCTGAAAAATAAGCAAGTATTCTACGGCTTTTTATTGAAAATACACGAAATGAAAAAGATAATAAAAGAAAAATGATAGGAAGTAGTAAACAAAAGAAACAATAGACCAGTTGGTTTGAAAGAGGGGTTCTGCGTCTGTTTGTAGTTTAAGGTCAGGGGTTCGAACCCCTGTTGCTTCTTTTTGGTATTATTTTCTATTTCACATCTTTATTAGGAAATAAAAAAAAGAACTTAAAAAAAACTAAATTGTAGGTATAACAAGAATTGCTAATAGAGCAGGTGGTAATTGTCTGTTGGCTTTAAGCTGAGGGTCGCAGGATCAATCCTTGGCCGCGCCAAATTCCTATTAATATTTTTACAACTCACATTCTATCATGCCCAAACAACCCCAAACAACCCTGCATTGTGCAGCGAAAATAAACCCAATTAACATTTGATAACAAAGTAATAACAAAAACGTGCTACAAGAACAGATGGTTAAATGTTATAGGCTGCGTTTTAAGTTTCTGTGAGGTCAGGTGTTCAAGTCCCCTTTGTGGTACTTTTTGGCAGTTTAATTCTTTGACAGCTTTTCAGCTTTTTGAACAAGGCGACAATAAGCTCACTCAAGAGTAGTTCACTATTGAGTGATAAGCAAAAATAAACAAAAACCAATACAGAATGCAGTTAACTCATGGATAGCAACAATTCAACTAAAAAGTTATGCAAGGGAATAGCAGCAAGTTTCTAAGTTCGAAAGTGAATTTTAACTTAAAAGCAAACTAACCAAAAAACTTCTAAACTTCAACCTCATAAATTGCAGACCTACGGGTATCCTATGACTACTTGATTCCAGATTCACTAATCTTAAATCCTCAAAACCAAGCAGCAAAAGCTGCTGGTGCAAAGTGCTAAGAACTTGGCCAATATTTGGCCAAGATGTGGACAGAAATCAGGTTCAAGTGCTTGAAAGTATAAGGCGATAAATCAAAACCTCAAAGAAACTCAAGATAAGTAATAAACAAGCAAAAATTAACCTAAATAACAACAATTCAAAGGTCTACGAACCTACTGTGGGTATTTTATGCAGAAATTCTTTTGAGCATACAAACATAGACCTCATATGGTGCCATAACTTGTTGCAAACTCAATTAACCCACACTCACACAACACAAACACGACTCTCACCTGGTCTCTTTTGATACACAGTCACTTAAATGCTTACACAAAACCTGACCTCAAACCACAAATCACGTCCAAATGTGATTTGTTGAACACAACAGGCCTTAATATAATTTTTTACTTTTGGTTTCCTGTTGATTCTGTTGGTTGCAGTTTGCACAATAAGGGCCGATGACACAAAACACAAGTAGCAGTCACAAACACCAATTCCAGCCTATGATGAGCTATATATTTTTTTAATGATTTTCTTTTTGTGGGCTATAAGCTGCTGGTGGTAAAAAAATTTGGACTGTAAGCCCCACTAGGCACCACAAAATTTATGGATGTTGTGGGTTCACAAGCAACAAAACAAAGTCTAAACTTCGAATCAAGCAACGACTTTGGTTTGTGCGTGAACAGTCAAGAACATAAACACAAACCTTAGCCCCTTTTTCTGTATTTTATGATTTTATGCAGAAACAAAAGCTATTTATGCTAAACTAAACTTCCAAGGCTGAGATGCAATCAAGCCTACAACTTAAACTTAAACCTAAGCGAGGGTTTGAGCTAGACCCAGACACCCTTTTATGGACAGAAATGAAAACTCAAGACTACAAAATAAGCTATTTAAACTGAGACCTGAAAGTGAAGCATACAAATCACAAAATTAAACAAATAGACAAAAAGTAAGCATGAAAATCAAACAAATAAGCAGTTAAACAAATAAGCAGTTAAACACATTAGCAATTAAGCACAAAATATCAAAGGCGGAAAAACTGAAAATTAAAATAAGTGACGCTTACCTTGAAGCTGGCAGCTCAACCTTCAACCTTAACCAAGTATTCCATCAACTTATCCAAAGAAGCTAGAAGCTTATGGTTTTGCTTAAAAGCTTTAACCAACATTAAGAACAAAAAATGTCTTCATAATTGTTAAACACGGAATTAGTCATGATTTTAGTGTTAAATCCCTTCATTTTTTGGTATAATAAATAGCAAAACGTGTATTTTTAATGCATTTATCGTTTATTTGTGTTATTTATTATTGTAGGTACGGATATGAGAAAAGGAGCAAAAACGAAGAAAAAGACCAAAAACAAGCACGAGAAATGGAAAGAGCACGGGAAATCGAGTTCAACGGTGCCTTCATATTTTATTGGGTCGGCCCGACACCATTTAAATGGGTCGAACCGACCCATTATTATGTTACATACAAGATGCTGGCCCAAAAACAAACACAACCCAAGAAAAAGGAAGGCCCGATTTAAAAGCCCAAGTCTCGTTTACATCTTATCTTAGCTGTTATTTTAGAGGAGATCTCATCTTTTTTTTTAGTGCTTTTCCTGCGTTTCTTTGAGGTTAGACTAGATTAGGTGCAATTTATTATTCTAGTTAGATTTTATTTTATATAAACAATTGCAGCTTCTTTCGTAATTTTGTTTTTATTATTTCTTTCCAGGTTTAGATTTATATAAAGTATCTCTTATTTTTTTAAATTTTTTTTTGCTTTAAACTTATATTTGGTTTACAGTTTAATATAATAATTTCTGGATTTGGTTTATTTTGTTGATGAAATACTGAATTCGATTTAGATTTGGTAGATGGTTTTGATGTTTCTTTTTTTTTGTGATCGGTTTATGTTTCGGTTATAGGCAGCAGGGTGATTTTCAATTATTCTTGATTTATTGGTGTTGATTTCAGTATGAGATTCGGAGCAGGTTTATTGGCTCCAATTTTTTATTGTTATTGATGGTTTGGCTATCCGGTAGATGAAAATATAGGATGTGGGTTACAGTTATTGAATATGGTGATGATTTATTAGTTTTTAGATGAAATTGTAAGATTTGAAGTATTGGCTTAGGTGGTTAAAGTGATTCGAGATACTGATTTGGATTGGCCAGAGTATAATTTCTTCACTCCCTTTTTATTTCTTTAGTTACTTCAAGTGTTGGTGTTGATTCAATGGAAACAAAAAGAAAAATAAATTATGAAATTAAAAAAATTTGGTTGGTTAAACGTTTTCTATGGGTTTCCTACCATCACTGTACATTCATTTGCACTATGTGTTAACCATTGTGCTAAGATTATTTTAATTTTTGTTAAATGATTGTAAAATGATATTTAAATAGGTTAGTGCTAGTTATATAAATTACTTTATCAAACTAGTTTAATTTTAATTTTATAATATGCAATCTAGTTAGTTAATTTTGTTTATTAGAAATTCTATAATATAACTACGTAGTAGTTTTTTTCAAATAGTTTTTACAAATTATTTTTAAATGCCGATTAGTTTATTTTTCGTTAACGTTTTATGTCTTTTGACGTCGGTGTATCGATTCATTACTTTTGGCGATTACTTTCGGCGAGGAGCTTTACGGATCTTTAGCTAAATTAGCATTTGAAGTTTAAAACTTGATTTGTCTTTATCTCGCTAGTTAGTTGATATAATTGACAACTTTATCCACTAATTAATTTGATAATAACTTTGAACGTTATAAACTTTTGATCCAATTTAGTTATTAGATCGGGTGGTTAGTTTTTCGTCTCCGGTTCGTCATACGGGTTCTTTTCTCTACTCTCTTTCCTTATTTTTATTTAATTAGCTTAAATATGTTTGTTATTTTTGTCTTGATAATGTTTAGCTTTATGTCATAACTAGAATAGTTTTACTTATGTTTGTAGTTTAGTTGTTGCTTTTATCTTTTATTATTTAGTCGTTAAATTTAGTTTTCAAAATTAAAATCAAATCTCTTTTATTTGAGCATCAAACTTTAGACATAAACGCTGATTTCCATTCACACTTCGCCAGGAACTACGATAACTTTCGGGTGTACGAAAATGACTCAATCAATAATATCAACATATGATCTTCAAACATCTCCAAATCATCACCAAACCTCTTCAAAGCACTTGTCACGTATACATAAGCTCACACAAAGGCTTATTGTCAGAAAACCGTCTAATAGCTTATGCTACACTACTCTTTGAAAATTTGTTGATATTTGAACTTTTAATGAACAGAAACTTGAACTAATTGGACAAATGAAATCGAAAACTTGAAATCCTTTGAAGAACAAGTTAAAAAGCCGAAGCACAAGCTCTTTGTCAGAGAGCTTATGGTTTAAGCTTATGGAACAGTGACTAAAAAAAAACTTTTGAGAATTGAATAACAAGACTAAAATTTAAAACAATTTAAAGTAAATGATTGCTGAAACTTAAAGAGACATAATTAAACTTGCATCAAATCATAACTTCATTAATTAAAAACTTGGAACACATTTAGTGAATTTTTACAATTCAAGAATGGAACAAGAGTACAAAGTGAAAACCTACTGCTATTTATACAAATGAAAATGAAACAAGAATAAACCCTAATCTGTTGTAGACTTCCAGTTTTGCCCTTGTAATATTCCATGGGATATTCTGATTTTGAAATCTTGGTCCTTGGTCAAATTTCCAATCCGTGAAGCATGTGAGGTTGCCAGCTGTTGAGAATGGATCTAACACGTCCATTTTGTTGTGGGCAAGAAGAAAAACATATGGACCATAGATTAGTAGTCGAATCTTCTGCCAAGTGAAAGTGATGGGGAAGACATGTGATGGTGAGGGGTCCTCAGTTGATGTGGCGTCTGAGTTTACCACATGGATGTGTTTGGGACATGCCAAATTTATGATCTGGAAAGAATTACGGTTTAATTTTGGTTAATGGGGGTTTTACGAATTTAGGGTTTATACGGTAAAATTGGGGCGTTTGATTTAGTTGGGGTGGGGATAAGTCTGTTTAGAGGGAAAAGATATAGTATTAAACGGGTTAGGTTTTTGGGCTGGGTCGGGTAAAAGGCCCGGGTATGGTTGGGTTTTGGGTGGATAAATGGGTTTGGGTTTATGTTTTGGGCAATACTACCCCCTGGTCTTCTCAAAAACTTCCAAATGAAGTTTTAACAGCTTTAACACTCAAATCCTTTATAAACACTTTCACAAACTTGTCAATTTTGGCACCATCATGTTTGTAACTTATCTCAAGGGCTTCTTTTTTTAATAATGATCAATCTTCAAGGGTGTTTCTTGCCATGTATTCAAAGTTCAAGGACCATACTTGTAAAACTTGATTCTTGGAGGATCAAAGTTGACAAATATCCAAAGATGAGGGACCAAATTTGTACAATCTTCAAACTTCAAGGGCATTTTTGCAAAATCACAACTCGGGTTCGGTTCATTGAGCGGCTTCGTTTCCCGTGTTTTTTTTTCTTTGTTCCTTGTGATTTTTTTTGTCTTTTTCTTGATATCCATACCTAAAACATACAACAACGAATACAAGTATATTTTCCGGTATTTTAATGATATTTTGAGCATTTTAAGTCCGATTTGGACGATGAGACCATGTATAATTGTAGTCTCATCACTCCCCCATACTAAACCATTGCCGTGTCCCCACGCAGTGCTAGAATTAAGTATCATAGCACTTCCAAGATTCATTTTATGATGATATTTTATTGAAGACGTAAACTTAAATAAACTACTACACGTGTTTTAGACATAATGTATTGTTTTCATCACGATTAAGTGACTTTTGGGATCATAGAACAAGAACACGTGAATGCTTCGTTAGAAATAATTTCGTCGTCCTCGATTTTTTGCCAGCTTTCGAATCTTCATCCACACCGTCCAAGCAAGAGTAGAGGGAAAGGAATTGTTGTGGATTGTCGATTTTCTGCCATCTTCTTGTTCTTTAGCAAATTGTGGGGCATGGGACCACTAGGGGGAGCACATGGGGATGTTGGTGAAGGGGTTAAGGGTGGGGTTTTGATTTAGACATGGTAAAAAGCTGATCTGGAGGATTAATTGCTTTAATTCCATGGATTAGTGAAGCTAGAAAATTAGGGTTTATGCTAATGAAGATGGAGGTTTTAATCTCTGGTGGAACTAAGCAAATATTACCAGCCCCAAAAATAATTGTTTTAATTCGTTTTAAAAAAACGTGGGTTAAGCAGATTAAGTAGATTTTTGGGTTTGGGGCTTTGGGCTGAGTGGGTATAAGGTAGGTTCATGAGTAGGGTCGGGTTTGGTGGGTATGGATCCGAGTTTGGTGAGGTGGAAAACTCTTAGTGGTGAGATAGGTTTTGTGGTTTGGCAGTTATCACCCCTCACTTTCTAAAAAAACTTCAAATTAAGTTTGGCAGCTTTATTATCCATTTCCCTTTGTAATAAGTATGGAGGGCTTGCTAAATTTGGCACAAATAATATGCAAACTTCTCATAGGGATTATAAATGTCACTTTGACCATTCTTTAAGGGTATTTCTTGACAAGTCTTCACACTTAAAGGACTTTTCTTGCAATATCGTGATTCTTGGAGGACTAAAGTTGACAAATCTCTAAAGATGAGGGACCAAACTTGTACAATCTTCAAACTTCAAGGACTTCAAAGGAAATTCATGATTCGGGTCCGGTTCTTTGTGCGGCTTCGTTTCCCGTGTTCGTTTTTGCTTCATTCTTGTGATCTTTTGTTGATTTCATGATATCCGTACCTAAAATACACAATGAACAAATACAAGCATATATTGGGGTATTTTATGATATATTTATGCGTTTTAAGCCCGTTTAGGACGATGAGACCATGTATAAAAGCAGTCTCATCACTCCCCATACTAAACCATTGCCGTGCCCTCACGCAATGCTAGAATAAAGTATCGTAGCACCTCCAAAATTAATTTTATGATGACATTTATTTAAATAAACTACTACACGTGTTTTAGACATAATGTATGATTTTCATCACGATAAAGTGACTTTTAGGGTCAAAGAATAAGAACACGTGAATGTCTCAAAGAGATAAGTTCATCATCCTCGATTTTCACTTGATTCCATGCTAAGCGTGTAACAAGATCATTGTTATTATAAGTTAGCAACACGATCACTTCTCATTAGTGTTAATTACGAACTTAAACTCCCTTATTCCTAATTGGTATCTCTTATATTTTATTTCTGTCTTAATGATCACGAGGATACATCATTGACTTATGCGTGAATAGAGATTAATTCTAAAAATAGAGTCTTAACGGTGTAACCAAAATCATTAAATTAATAATTCATCCTAATAGACAACGATGTCAAAAAATTAAGTCAACAAGAAGGATCGATAAACACGGTTTTATAACGGTTTTGAACATGAGACTTATTACCAAGACTTTTATATGCCCCCTAACGGAAGGGCCTTATTATCTTTGGTTTACCTCCATCTTTTATTCAACTTCGCCATGAAGCTTTTATTATGACTTCGGTCTTGCCTTGCCTTTTATTATCCGCCTCATCGGTGGTTTTATTAGCCAAAGACGTATATCCTCATGCTAAGGCGAATTTTGGATCTTTAAAGCTTCGAAGATTAAGGCTTGATTCACTTTCAATTTTGCATAGATTTTTCGGCCTTGTGAGCTACAAATTGTTTGCTAGATTTAGGTGAGCACTTGAAATCTTATTATTGGGTGAAGCTTTTGATTATTCGGATTGCCAATACTTCAAAACCGTGACGTAAGGTTATCAATCATAAAATGGTCAATGTCACCTCCCGGGTCAAAGCACTCATCCTCATGAATGTTAATCTCTTCGATTTCTTCATCATCGATAGGGGCGTCAAACCAAGGTTTGTCGTTCCCCTCATTGAGGATTTTAGAAACTCGCTCGAAAAGATCACGATCAAGTACGAGTCCATCATTCATTTGTGGGGGTTGTTGATAAGTTAAATCCCCACGAATGTGGTAAACGTAATTCCGATTTGAGGAGTGTTGATTAGGTAACTCCTCGAGAATTAGATGATTGGTCAAGTGAGTTGGTTCGTCATTATTAAGAAAAATAAGACGTTCCAACTCATCAAGTTCGGCCTCGACGTTGGAAAAATCGACCTCACTTGTAGGAAGAAGTGGAGGTAAAAGAGCTATCTCTCGTTCGATAATTTACGCAATCTCAGCAAAAGTATGTGAGGTTGCGATCCACGGGAGGTGGGGTGGGAAATCATTATTAAAAGCGACCTCGCCCTTAAGCTCAGTAAAAGTAGGGACATCACAAACCTCTTCAAATAAGTTGTCGAGACCAAATTCACTAATCTCACTCAATGTATCACAATCCTTAGACGCATCAGGGATATCGAGAGAATGAGGTACAATAGCACTAGGACATTGTGCAACAAGATCATTCCAAGAAATAGTAGGCTCATCGTCATCATCATCATAATAGTATGGATACACATGAGGAGGAATATAAGTCTCGATATTCGATATTTGCTCTTGTCGTTGATCCTCTTGACATTTTTCGACGATCTTGTTGAAAGCTTCTTGAACTTTTTGAAAGTTGTCAAAAAGAGTGGCAATTTGCTCAGGAGGAAATGCAAAAGAGGGTTGATGATCGAGGGAGTGTTGTGGGGGCTCAAAATTTTGAAAACCTGAATTATAGCATGGGTGTGGTTCATAGTAATTCATCGGTTGAGAAAAATTAGAACACGGATTTGGTTCATAATAATCCATAGGTGAAGAAAACCGAGGACACGGATTTTGCTCATAAGAATTCATTTCTGACAATAAGAAGTATAGTGAGGGCCCCCAAAATTGTTGCAATACGGGTATTGAGAAAAACCCGGTGCTTCTTGTAGATAGCTATTACCATTGTCATAATTGTAACCCAGTTCATGCTCGCCATGAGGCGGGTATCGAATTGGACATGAAACATGCCAATGAGAATCACTTCCACAATATATGCAAGGGGGGATAGGAGGTGGATTAGAAAAGGACGAATTAGTCGAATTGCACGAGGGACAAAATCCCAATTGTGAATCGATTGAAATAGGTAGAAGGTCTTTTCCGCATTGCTCATGAACACCATTGACATGATTCGCACCCATATAATCGTCCCACACACCCTACGCAATGGACATAAGAATCCATGAAGAACAATAGATAAGCAAGAAGATTATTTTTGGCGCAAAACTTTCGAAAAAGAAATGCTTTTTATGATTTTTTAAATGTTTTTGTATTTTTGAATTTTTTTTTGAAAAATGTAAGAAAAATAACGTTCACGAGTGAACGAATCCCAAAATCCAACGCGTCTCTCACAAAAAACCGTTAATCTTCACGAAAAGAGCCGGCAGCGGCGCCGTTTGAAATTAAGATTTTGCTAGTTGAAAAAAGTGCGTTTTCTCGGTGTCTAATCGAATTGATTTCCGGTTCAAAGTGTGACTCAGTCGTTTTTGGTTAACAAAAAGAAGGTTTGATTATCTATTTCTAAGTAAAAAGGTAAAAGCAAAACATAATAAAAATAAACTGAATACAATTAACTAATAATAACGAAACAATATAAATAATATAACGTGAATTAAAGCAAAACAATTATTAAAAATAAACCTAAACGAAGAAATTAACTATCGACTCGAAAATAAAGTTTACTAAATGAAAAAGGAGAGAATAAAACTAAAATGGTACTTTAAAGCTAAACGAGGCAAAATCTAAAGCGGGTACTAAATAAAAGATAAAACTTGAACTTTACGAAAAAATATTAACTATAAAATTAGATGAAAAATTTAACTAAAAATATGTAACTTTCAAAAATTAAATCGGAACAACTTTCAGATTAAACTAAACAATTACGGAACAATACTAATTATTAAACAAGCTAGCAGACAGCTAGCTCAAGCTAGCAAGCTAGCTGCTCACTTTCGGCGCCAAAATGGCTAAGCAGCCAAGCATGTAGGTGCTCCATCGGAATAAACATTGTATCGGAATGTGTATGTTGTATGGCAATGTTTATGATAAAAAAAGTGTCGGAATGTTTTTTTTTTGAATTAAAAACTGTCGCAATATATTATATTAACAAAAACTGTCGGAATGAAACTAAAAGAAAAGTATCGGAATATACTAAAGATTGAAACCATCAGAATGTGGCTATTGAAAATTGGCCAGCACTTCGTCTCAATGTAGCCTTAAGACCCGTCGGAATATGCGATCGCAATGAGCGATCGCAATCTCAATCGGAATAAGGGGGAAAAACCTCTAGATCGCAAAGTAGAACCCTAAGGTTATTGCGATCGAAACAAGCTGTCTAAAAGTGGCCGTCAGAATGCGTAAACCTCAATATTGCGATGGAACACAACAATCCAAAAATGGAGATATAAGCCAAAACTTCAATAAGCTATTTCAATAAGCACACTTAACGGAATCTCAAACAACTCAATAAGCATAAATTTGACAACTTTTGAAATATGAAATTCGTAAACTTTATAAAAGAAACTTTAAAAAGGTTAAACTTTTCAAGAAAACTAAAAACAATAAGCTAAACACTAAATAAGCCAAAAAGCATGAATAGCTCAAAGCTTAATCCGTGTAAGACTTAGAAAAGCATAAAAAGATGAAATTTTTAATCAAATAAACCATAAGATTAAGCAAAATCAATGCTTAATCCGAACCACAATCAAATCATAGACAAGAAAAGTAGGATGAGAATGATAAAGAAAAGCTTGATTAAAGGAAAATAAAGATTAACAATAAATTGAACTTACTTGGAATTAAAAGGCAAGGAATTTAAGACATGAAATTAAAATGACATGAAAAATAAATGGTGCAAAGAATGAAAATGGTGGAAAGACTAATTTTGTCAAAATTAGCTAACCCCGAGAAATGAAGTGAAATGGGTGCTATATATAGGGAGAAGGGAAGGATGCATGTGTTGCTCCTTTTTTCTTTCTTTCTTCATGTCTTTTCGTCTTCTAAACTCTTCGACTCTTTCGACGTTGTCTCGGGATTGATTAAACTCGTCTTGAAAATTCTTCATTAATAAGACTTGGGTTCCCTGGCTTTATTAAACTTCCGTCTTCAGACTTGTTCTTCGATAAATCTTCAAAATAGGTCTTAGACTTCCGTTCTTTTTTCACTCTTGATCTTTTGACTTCGTCTTTTGTCTTTTTCTTCGATAAAAGCCCGTGAAAGCCCATGTTTTCTTCCCTTTTCACGTTTTGATCCTAAATTACAACAAAAAAACACAAACCACGCATAATTCCGACATTTACGACATAAAATACACGTTTTGGCTTGGTTATTATTATAATTAAGTGGTAAAAGGATGGGTGTTTTCACACCTATCAGGATGTTTACCTCTTCTCGGGTCTCTCTACTTCCCCGAACTCATCTCTCTCATGCAGCATCTCCAGCTTACGCGCTGCATCGGCCACTTGTGATACCGTGTCCAACGGAGCACCCTCTAAGTTATTGGCAATTATTGGAGTAAGGGCCCAACAAAAATGTTGTGCCTGCTCTTCAGTGGTGCCCGCAGCTGCTCGCAGGACACCGGCGAATCGAAGGAAACGTTGCATGAAGTCATTGTTGTCTTCCTCAGGTCGCTGCCTAATGGTGTAGTATTCTCTCATGAGCCGATTCCTTCCTTCTGTGGGGAAAATGCTAGGCGGGGGAGGATAGTTGTCGTTCTGATGAAGGATGCCTTGCAAATCTGCATTGGCAGCTGCAACCATCTCCCGGATATTGTTTGTGTTTGCCATCTGACAGTATAACATAAAATACATGATTAAACTGATCAAACATAAAATATATATACATGAAAAAAATTTATACCAATAAATCATGAGAAAAATTTTATGCAGGAAAAATATTTACATGAATGCATGATGCAGTTTTATGAAAACTTTTGTATGCTCGAGAGTGAAAGCCTATGGTCAGTTTACCCAAAATAAAAGACATGGCGAGGGGACACCTATGGGTCGGTCCCAAATTTAAAAGTTTCGATAAAACACATGCGACTAAATAGGGCCAGTCCTGTACCAACCATTACTTAGTCATAAACCTGTGACAATGACATATATACGTATGCATGAAAATGATGAATGCATGAAAACCGACTGTCAGTTCTAGGAAGACCATGGTGACTACCCACTAATCACATGTCATGTTTTGAGAGCCTACAGGTCGAAGCCTTGGCTCTGATACCATAATTGTAACACCCCATTTTGATAAATGGTATGTCACGCGTGATTATGGCGTGTCATCAAAGCATACAAGGATAACTGTCTAAACATTACATGACCATAAAAGGAAATACCGGAATCAAACATCGGTAGTCCAAAAGTAAAGCTCATCACACACAATCATAAGTACTGTAAATGAAAGGACTAAACAATGTCCATGGAAAGAGTATCAAAGTATAGATAAATGCATAAAGTAAAGAAGGCTTGAAAGCTTCCAGTCCATATGCACGTACGCTTAAAGTCTACGAGCGTCCCTGAGTACCTGCCGTTTTGGGAACATGAAAAGGAAAACGGCTGAGCAATACGCTCAGTGCACGGATGTACAAGTAAAGCATGAATAATATAAGCATATAAGCAAGAAACAGTGGAAGAAACTAAGTCCTGAATAAACCGGTTAAGTCTTAGTAAAACTGGTTTTATAGTTTGAAAAGCCTTATGTTTATTTTGTAAAAACTGTTTAACATATTTTACCGTTAGCCAATATAGGTCATGAAATATCAACGTGCATGAATACTTGGAGGGGTGACCTTGTCATGTAAATTAGAGGGGCTGCCTCTAATTTAATATACTGGTTTTGGGTAGGAGGGATCAGCTCCTTGTGAAGGATGCAAGGCACACACCACATTCACACTAAGTAATCTGCTGAAAACATGTAACTAGGATGCACCCATACACCCCACATGATAAATATAATAATATGGCCAAAAGCTGAAAGGGACGCCACGAGCAATCACTCCACCGTGGGGAAGTCATAACACTAGTGCCTCTAGTGTTATGGTTATGGTACCTCCATAACTAGGTGAAGCTGGTCATGCATGTATATGGCTTTAGGTATTCTAATTGAACATAAGCAATCAAAACATATAAAACATATACTATGGGAAAATAGTTGGCTGCATACGAGGAATCCTAATAAGGAAAGAATGTCCATACTGGAAGGACGGAGAATCTGTACCTTATGTCCAGTGAACGAAGAAGACGAACGGAAGAAGGTCCTACTTCGTATCACTAATGCTACATAAATACATACGTGTATAAGTATCTGATTATTGAATACGTAACTGGTTTTATATCATGTCTTAGCTTGTTTTATATGTTCATGTCATGTTTTACTGTTCTAAGCTTTATGCTGTGTTTATCGTATATTATGTCTATTCTGATTAAGTATTACTTGTATTTCATGTATTATTATACTTGTTGTGTAATAATAAGTAACTTTCTAAAAATAGCAGGTTTCCTAAAATAGAAAGTTTCCAAAAATAGAAAGTTACCAAAAATAGAAAGTTTCCAAAAATTGAAAGTTTCCAAAAATAGAAAGTTTCCAAAAATAGAAATTTTCCAAAAATAGAAAGTTTCCAAAAATAGATTTACTGCTTAAAATAGATAAGCTTCTAAAAATAGAAAGTTTCCATAAATAGATTAGCTGCCTTAAATAAATAAGTTTCTAAAAATAGAAAGTTTCCATAAATAGATATAAGCTGGTTAATTAAGCTAATTATATAAGCTTAAGTGTTTTCTGATTATTATTCTAAGTCATGTGATTATATAATATAGTTTATTAATTATTACATGTAAATTAAATAACTATAGGTTAAAGTATTTAATTAAATATAACATGATTTTAATTAAATAAGGTAAAATACTTAGGTTAAAACATGTATTATTATTTATTAATAATATAACCTAAGTCATGTTGATTAATTAATTATAGTCATGGTTTTAATAATTAATTAATTATAAGGTCTAATTAAATGTAAATACTTAGGTTAAAATTCATGAATTACTAATTAAATTTATAACCTAAGTCATGTAAATTAAATTAATCACGTCATGCTTTTAATCAATTTAATTTAAGTCTAAGACATAACTAGTAAAAATCATAAACCTTGAAAAATAATTCATGAACCGGACCCGTGACAAAAAACCATGAACCGGACGCGTAACCATCACCATACCCCGACCTAAGTCGGGTTTCCCATGCCCCTTGCTGCTGTCGTGACACCATCACCACCATACCGAGACCATATGGTCTCGGTGGTGCGACATAGGCCAAGCCGAGACCCCTTAAGGGCTCGGTTAGGCGTCGGCTAGACCAAAACACCCCTAAAACCCTTGATTGATTGACCCCATGATCATTAACATGTTTAAGAATACTTGTTTTTAATTAGTTAATTAAAAACATCATGATCTTATGTGATTAGTTAAATCAAAACATAAAAGAAAAGGTTAAAAAGGTTATACCGAATACGTGGATCAAATAAGGATGAACATACACGAATCCTTGCAAAATTTCCAAGATCAAAATCAACCCGAACACCCCTTTTTGATGATCAAACCCGGCGGCCAAGAACCAAGAAAAAGAAAACTAGGGTTTTCTTCCTTTTCTAATTTTTATAAATAATGAACATGCTTTTCCCTAAATTCTTGTTTAGTAAAATTTACATGGGCCAAGCCCATGTTTTCCTAGTGTAGCCGCGGGTAGGGGCCCCACTTGGGGTAACTCGTACTTTTCTCGTGTCTAAACTATATAGTGTGTTCTCGTGTTTTATCGTGTTCATAATTTACGTGTTTTAATTAGTTTACGATCGTGACTTAGTTATTCATGTTCATAATAAATATATATACGTAAATAATATTAGTTCGTGATTAATTTACGTTCATGATTTCATGATCGCGTGTTCGTGATTATAATTATTTTTGGAATAATTATCGTGTGTTCATACGTAATAAATACTTATCGTGTTCTAACACGTACGTAATACTTGTAATTCTTATTCATGAAACGTAAACGTGCTATAAAAGGAAAGTTTTAATCATGTACGTATGATCTTAAGGGTACTATTCATGGTAAAAGCATGCGGGTTTTACAGTTTTGTTTTTGATTTGAAACTTGTCCATTCCCACTTTGATAATTTCCTTTGTTGTAGTTACGTGGATTGCCTTGATAACCACCATTTTGATTGTTGGTTCGATAGTTGTTAGCATTTTGATTTTGGGGAGCTTGATTTGGGCGGGAACCTTGGCCATTTTGGTTGTAAGTTCCCGTTGCTACGTAAGCACTCGAAGTGTTACCACCGGCGGTAATGCACTCGGAAAGATCATGAGCTCCACCACAAGATAAACAACTCTTTTCAACCACTTTAACCGATGCGGAATTCAAAGCATCTTGTGCTTTCCAATGTGTCTTAAGTATCGAAAACCTATCGAAAAACCGATTTTCCTCATTTGCTTCATCATGTAAGGCATTAATGTTACGAGACGATGACGACGATGACGAACCTATATTGGCAACACTCGGTGTGTTACGAGGGTTATAAACCTAAGATCTATTCTTAATAATCTTTAAAGCCTCATCGGTCGCTTTTTTACAAAAAGTTACCACCCGCGGCGACATTCAAATAATCTCGTTCATGATCATTAAGCCCATTATAAAAAGAATCAATTTGTTGCAATTCCGAAAAATCATGGTGTGGACATTCATGTAACATTTCCTTAAATCGTTCCCATGCCATTGAAAAACTTTCATTATTTCGTTGTGTAAACCTTGAAATCTAATTTTTCAAATGTGTTGTTTTAGATGCTGGAAAAAATTGGTTCACAAACTTAGAGACGAGATCACCCCATGTCAAAATCGAATTTGGCGGTTCTTTCTCGAGCCAAATTTTTGCGGGTCCATCCAACGAGTATGGAAACAACATCATCTTAATGGTGTCATGCGGAACATCCTTAAACTTGCTTGTTGCGGTGAGACGATTAAAATTCCTTATGTGATAATGCGGGTTGTCTTTCTCATGACCTCTAAACTTGTTTGCTTGTAACATCGACATTAAACCCGTCTTAATCTCTAAATTCTCCGCAAGAATGGCGGGAATAACAATAGCTTCTCCAAAACCCTCGGTGGGTGCTTGAAGCAACTCCATTATAGTACGATTAGCCATGGCGACTATTGGTTCTACAACAGGTCCGACAACTGGAGTTTGTTCTTCAATCAAATTTCCTTGGCTTTGACGACTTTTACGAGCTCGTTTTGCTTGATTACGAGTTAGCATAAACTTGTCGTAGAATGGGAGGTGAGCAAAGAAGATTCTTTTTGGGTGTTTTGTGATTTTTTTTTGTGTTTTTGATTGTTTTTAATTTTTTTTGGATTTTGTGTGTATTCGTAGACAACGATCTACCAAATCTCTCCTCGAATCAAACTCTTGATTAAAGAAGCCTCAAAAGAATGAAAACGATCACATGGAGTGAATGCCTTCGACTAACTTTAGAACTTTGGTGAAAACCAAATTGTTCAAGAGGGTTTAATCACAAAGAAACCAAGCAAATATATATGATATGTAATAATACTTTGGGCGGCAAAACCCTCGATTAGCTTTCAATCTCAAAATACTCACAAGCAAGCGGAGAAACGAGGCGGCGCGAAGCACTTAAGATCCTTTTTCTTTAGGGTATATTTTATAATACCCGCTTTATACCCACCTTATAGTTTATATTTTTCAAAATCGAGCTTCACGAAAGTATTTATCTATTTTTGCCTTTTTCTTTTTGTTTGAGATTCGAACACAATAATTAGGAGATCAAATCCCAATTAAGGTTGTGCTTTCACACTTTTGGAGATATTTTGTATTTGTTGTGATACTTAATACAATATAGTTATAATAATTTCACAAGAAAAACGAAAAAACCGATAATACATATTAGTAGAGTTCTACTAATACAAATACTATTTATGGTTAATATTAAAAACGAAATGACAAATTAATCACGACACACCTCCCCGGCAGCGGCGCCAAAATGATTGGAGTGTTTTACTACTCTTTAGGAAAAGAGCGTAAATAGCGGAAAGTATTAAACAAATGATTTAGGAAAATCAAGTGTTAATGACCCAAATAAGTTCGTTTCCCAAGGAGGTATATGTGTGTGAATAATTTTTAATGATTTGAGATTAATATGAGAAATAAGGGATGAGAAAAGAGAATGACGATTACGTTTGAATTACACTACGACGACTAAATTAAAAACCGTAAAAAGTGATAAAATAAAAAATAATTCTAAAAATTCCCAAAAAATTCCCAAAAATCAATTAAAATAAACTAAGAGTTTACAAATGATCAAAACTTTTTCAAACCTTTTAATTAATTAAATATTAATTTTTAAATGCTAATTAAAGCCCTAAAAATCCAAATAATTATTAAAAAGTCCAAAAAAAGATTTTTCACTTTCTAAAACTCTAAAATGACTTAAAAAGACTAAAAACTATTTTTATGAATTTTTAAAATAAGGAAAACTATTTTTAAATGGTTAAAAACTATTAAAATATTAAAATAATTCTAAAAATTAAGAAAATAATGCTAAAATTAATCTAAGAGTTTTAAAAATCCTAACTTAATGTATTTTACCTAAGAAAAATATAAAAGTTGCAAAAATGTGAAAAATGAAATTTAATAATAAAATAATATTAAAATATTATTAAAAATCCAAAAATTATAAAAATTTCTAAAAACTTGCAAACTAGTTTATTTTAACCTAAATAATCAGAAAATGAAAGTGAAATTACCAAAATACCCCTATTCGGCCCCCAAATGGGCTAATAACAAAAACAGCCTATGAAAATGGGCTTTTAGGCCCAATAAGATGAAACTCAACCAAATAAGCTGAAAATCACCAGTCTTGCTTAAAATTCAATTCTAAACAAAAAAGTCTAAAGGTCCAAAAGCTGAATATGAGCTTATCATAGCTTAATAGAACAACATTTTATTCTTAATGGGCTTTTTGGCCCATTAAGCTATAAGCTAATTCCATATGCTCAGATTTGACACACAACCTTCTTTTGAGATGCCTAAGAGATCTATGAAAAGAAATTTCAAATAAGTTCAACCAATAAGTCAGAAATAAGCAAAGTAAAATTTCACTAAAAGAAAAAATAGTCGACTTGGAGTTATAGACCACGTCAGACCTTGATTCAAGTTGCAAAAGACTCTAAATGACTTAATTAAGACAAATCAACAAAGAAAAGTTCAATAAGCCAAGCCAAATAAGCTGATAAGCACTTATGTAAAAGTCAAAGTAATTGGTTTTCTATTCAAAGCTCAAAGTCAACCCCACAAATGCTCCAGTATGAACAAATGGGTCAAATAAGTAACACCTATTACAAAATTAAAGTTGTTGCAGGTTTAAAAAAGCTAGAACAACTTATTGATAAGCTATCCCCAAAATAACACTACCAGTGGCTAGCAGAAGGGGAAAGGAGTTCCCACTGCTTTGACTATTTGACTTGCAAATTTAGAGAGATCCAGTTGGATTCAATGGAAAACAAAGGCACGCTTACAACCAGTGAGTTCTAAAGAGTCGATATCAAGCAAGAAATCACAAACTGATCTAGCCAATAAGCACATAATAAGCAAACAATCACCAGATATAGCACAGACATTGAAATAAGCAATTATGAACTAAAAAGCAGTTTAAGCATGAATAAGCCAACCAAAATGAACCATATGCATACACAAGCTATAATAAAGTCCAATAAGCAGAAATAAACTTGTTTCAAACACTGGATCAAATATTAGAAGCAGATTCAAGCTTGTGCAGTTACTGATGAACAAAGGCAATATACAAAACCCTTTTGCTGATCTAAATGACCACCAATCCAATTTTAAACCCTTAAATCCCTTTCCCTGGTTGTGTTAACTAAAAATTAGCACTTGTTAACCCTAGTCTACCCATAGATCTAGGTGTCCCCAAAATTTTAGCCAATTTAACCAAGTATTTTAGATTTTAAAGCCCTTTGTTGGATTTAGGTCATTCAAACCACAAAATATGCAAATAATGAACAAATAGTACTTATGAGACAATAACCAACACAAAGCACCAACATACAACCACACAAGTTTCCTCAAATCCTGGTATATCAGTTAACCTAAACACCCCTTTGTAAACTGATTTCTTAAGTTTTCAAAGGATTTGTGTGATTTAACCCACAAACCAAGATCTAATCAACCCTATAACAACAATCAAACCTCAAAAAACAAGTATCAACCACAATAAAACAGATTCACAATCAAATACTCAGATTCACCTAAATTCATACAAAATTCAGAATAATAAAAAGGATTAGAGATGCAAACCTCCAAGACTCACATCCAAGCCTTGGATTGTTTGAGCTGAGGTGCTAGCAAGAACACGCACCAGTTTCCAATAGCTGCTAAGAAGAACAAACCACAAAGATGAACACAAAAACAGATTATGACTTGATTTTTGAAAACAAGAGTTTTATTCCTCAAAACCTTTCCTCAAAATCAATCAAACAGATTAATGGAACTCAGACTTTAGCTAATCAAACACCAAACTTTCATAAAACACAAAAGGGAAATAAAAATTTTCAGAAAACCAAACTTTTATTTCATAAACAGGAATTACAAAGCATTAGCTAAAATCTGGAACAAAGGGGCTCTCACATGTTGAGGCCTCCTTTTATAGATGACTAAGATGATTCTAGAAGGGAAAATACATCAGAAACCCTTGCTATGAATTCTCAAAATTGCCCTTGAGTGCTTGATGGCGTGTTGAGGTTGTGACCTGTCCAATTCAATCCTGGATGTTCATTTTAGCTTTGGGGCCAAGCAAAGAGTATGGGACGTTGATTTGGCCACGTGTCTTTTCTTGGAGAGGAGGGTGTCATGTGATTGGTTGAACGGGTGAATGGGAGTGGGGTCCATAGTGAAGTGGTGTGAGAGTTCAGGCATGGGATTGGTTCGTGTGAGGGTGAATTGTATTTTGGTCAAGGTAATTCTAAAAACCCCTTTGATGGTGAAAAGTAAAAACTGGGTTTCATACGTGTGAATAGTGACAAGTTTGATCCAAGTTTAGTGGGGAAAAGGTGTTTGGCGCGTGTTTGTTTAGTTTAAACTTTGGAAATGGAAAAAGGAGTCCTTGTTCTTTGGAAGAAAGTGTATAACAAGTTTATTCACCTTATAAACTCGTTTTCCTTTGTTAAACAAGTTTCTGAATTTAGGTTTTGGCCACAAAAAGTTTTGAAAAGGATTCTAGGGCTTTTACAAGTTTAGGCTAATTACAATTTCAGTCCTTATGATATTTTAACCATTTTTTAAGGACTAGAAATGTAATATTCTTGAACTTCAAGGGCTTCTTTGGATCTTGGACTTTATGAAGGACCATTCTTGACATTTTGGATTTGTTGAAGGACTAATCTTGCCAATTCTTCAAACTTGGAGGACCTTTTTGTAATTTTGACAAACTTAAGGGACCAAACTTGTAATTATGAATATACAAGGGTATTAAGTGTCATTTCTTCATAAATGAGGGCTCAATCTTGTACATCTTCAAGTCTTCAAGGGTTTTTATTTGATAATTCACAAACTAGGGCCTGGTTCATTGTGCGGCTTCGTTTCTCGTGTTCGTTTTTCCTTGATTCTTGTGATCTTTTGTCTTTTTCACGATATCCATACCTAAAATACACAAGTAAACAAACACAAGAATATGTATGGTATTGTATGACATTTTTATGCATTTAAAGCCCGAAAAGAACGATGAGATCATGCATAAATGCCATCTCATCACTGCTGTTGTTGGAAATAGGGAAACTGTTGGTACTCAAGTTGTACAACAAAGTGGGATTCAGTGTTTTAACTGTCGAGGTTTTGCACATTTGGCTAGGGAATGCAGGAAGCCAAAGAGGGTTAAAGATTATGGTTATCATAAGGAAAAGATGCTGATGTGCAAGAAGATGGAAGCTAGGATCAAGTTATCAGATGAGGAAGGAGAAATGCTTGATGGCATAGACGATGAACTCTTCGACCAAGAACTCGAGGCACATTATTCATACATGGCAAAGATTCATGAGGTCCGTAATGTCACTGAAGATGACAATGGTCCTATCTTTGATACCGAGCCAATTGATAAGGTACAACATGATGATGAATATAATGTGTCTGGTGATACACATAAGCATAGTGATCTACCAACAACAATTACTGACACATGTATGACAAAAATGGTTGATAGCAATACAACACCCAATTCATCAGACATGTGCAATAATGAGTTTGAGGATTATCAACATGCAAATGAGTATGATGACGAGGAGTGTGTCACGCTTGCTAATTTAATTGCTAGTTTACAAAAAGATGTCAATGAAAATAGAAAGAGTCAAAAGCAATTAAAGAAGGCAAACGCAGCGATCACTCAAAACTTTGAAGAAAGCAAAGCCGCTCTTATAAAATCTAGTGATACCATTGATAGTTATAGGGCTCAGCTTCTTCAAAGAGACAAAGAGCTTGAGAGGTACAAAAGTCGTTTAATTAACGTTAAAAAGGACGATTTTGAAGATAAATACAACGAAGCTATTGCCTTGTTAACCAAAGAGAAACGTCAATTTAATGTTTTATTAAGTGATGAACGTCAAAAAACGTACCTTGCCACAACAAATATTAACGAAGTTGAACAAAGGCTTTCTATGAATACCACCAATTCTGTTAAAATTCGTGACAAAAAGAAACAAGAGGTTGAAAAATTAAAACATGATTTCAAAAATAGAAAAGGTAAAGATACTGAAAAAGTAAAGGATCTCGAAGAACAAGTCGATTTTTTGAAAAAAGTTGTTTATAAAACAGATGACTCTATTCAAACCGTTAGAATGATAGCACCTCGGTCGTTTTCTCAAGGGTCAAGCTAGTTTTGAAAGTCCCAAGTACCTCGAACAAGCTCAAGCTACAAACCCTCACTTATATCTTGATGAGTCCGAATGGATCGATCATGATTGCCTAGTAGTTAGGCTCGATAGTGAAGAGACGTCCCTTTGAGATGAGGAGAGTAGATCACCAGTCAATTAAGATTTTGTGACACCATATAATTATGCTTATGAAAACAGTCTTTATGGTCTTTTCTCTCCACAAAAACTGAAGTCTCGTGAGGAATTGTTTCTTGTAAGCAAACAACGAAGAATTCAATGGAAGAAATTTTTTGCCACTAAGAAATCAAATGTTTTTAAATATATTAACTATCTGCCTCTTGATGTGTCTAAAAGAAAAAGCAGAAAAACACTTGCTATTCTAAAACATCACATTGATAATATTCAATCAATTGTTGAAAGCGATTGGCAAAAACGTGAAAAGGATAAGTGGAAAACAGAGATTCCTCACGACATAACTGTGCTTGTGAAAGAACTTTTAATACCAAATACGAAGATAATAAAAGAAAATTTTCTTGAGTTTGAAAGATTAATTCGGTCTGAAATGTTTGATTATTTGAAATATGTTGAGTCTCTTGAAAAAGAAATTGAGGAACTTCAAAATGAAAAATCAGAGTTTAAACGAATATGATCTACTCTTAGAAGAATGTCTCTCTAAAGATATTTTGTGTGTTACTCTTCAATCTTGTGCTGATATCGATGAAGGATGTTGCATGCAAATATCTTGATAAGATCAAAGAGTGTGAACGGCTTGAAACTGAGCTTTCGAAACGCAAAGAAAATGTTGATAAAAAGGCTTTTGAGTTACTTCAACACAAAACTGATTTCCTTCAACAACATTGTCATTCTCTTGAACTTGCTTTGCAAAAAGACATCGGAAGTTTTCCACATGATAATAAGTTGCAAGAAAAACTTTCCCAAATGTATCGAGAAATGAATGAAAAGAGTTTGGATATTAAAGATTTGAAAGCTCAGTTACAAGACAGGGAAATAGCGATAGCAGAGTTGAAGAAACTCGTTGCTAAGATGGGTGGGAAAATTGTGGAACCTAGTGTTAAGAAACCAGTTGTAAGACAACCCAATGCGTACTAAGTGACTAAACCCTCTGTCTTGGGAAAACCATCTGTTTTCTCCAATTCTTCATTTGCAAAACCTGGGTTTGCCCCCACGACGGTTGCGAAGGATACGTTACCACAGATTAGTCCCAAAACACATATTAGATCACAAAGCATTAAGAACACAAATGTGATTAAACCAGGGATGTATAGATTGGTCACTAAACCCACACATAACAAAGAAAGTTAATCACCTCAGACTTCTAGAAACACTAATAGACATGTGTCTTTTACTACAGGTGTAGTCCCCACTACTAGTGTTAGCCGGCCTCAGCTTAAGAGCAATCGAATGAATGAAAAGGTTTGGCAAAACAAAAGTCAAGGGAAGATGAAGGAAGTAGAAGACCACCTTAGGAATTTTAATGTTTCTAAGAATAAACGTTTGTAATCGCGTGTGAAATGTGGAAAATGTGGAAAATGTGGAAAATCGCGTGTGAATGATTTGACTTTGAATTCTTTGAATGTTAAGTTTGTTTGTGTGAAATGTGGAAAATGTGCCAATGCTAATCATGCTATGTGTGTTTCTAATAATGTCAAAGGCGTAGATACTAGAACTAAAAAGCAACTTGCGATGCCTATTAGTGCTAGAAAACCCAAACGCAAAGTGAACCATTCTGGTGCAACCCCCCCTAAGAAAAGTATTGCATCATACTCCACCACTAAGAACCCTAGAAGCAGAATTAGGGAATTATATGAGTCTGCTAACAAGTATTGGAAATGGTGGTTTTCTATCAATATCCTCTAGGATATAAATGGATGCCTAAGGTTAGGACATAAAATGTGACAACGAGCGTTAGTGTGCCTTTAAGTGCTGAAACTAGGGAAACTAATGAATCTGAAATCTCAACTAACATGGAATCCAATATAGCAAATGCTCCATCGTGTTCTAATTCTTCTGCAGGTGATAGAAATAATTCTCTTCATACTGGACTCTGGATGCACGAAGCACATGACGGGGAATCTCAAGCTTCTAATGAACTTTGTGGAAAAGTTCCTGGGCACGGTCCGATTTGGAAATGATCAATTTAAACCGATCCTAGGGTATGGATATTTGGTTCAAGGGAATATCACAATCAAAAGGGTTTACTACGTCGAAGGGCTCAATCATAATCTTTTCTCGGTTGATCAATTCTGTAATGCGGATTTGGAGGTTGCTTTTAGAAAGAAGACATGTTTTGTTCGTGATTATGATGGGAATGACTTACTTACCGGTTCACGGGTTATTGATCTCTACACTATTTCACTTCAAGACTCCACTTCTTCAACTCCAATATGTTTTATGGCTAAAGCTTCAATGACTCAAGCTTGGTTATGGCATCAACAATTATCTCATCTTAACTTTGATACCGTCAACTTGCTTTCCAAGAAAGATATTGTGAGAGGCCTTCCAAACTTGATATTCATCAAAGATCATCTTTGTTCTTCTTGTGAGCTTTGTAAAGCTAAACGGAGTAGTTTCAAGACAAAGACTACCCCAAGCTCTAAAGGACGGTTAGATATTCTTTATATAGATTTGTGTGGCCCCATGCGTGTTCAAAGCATCAATGGGAAGAAATATGTTATGGTAATTGTTGATGACTATCCAAGGATGAAACACCTGAGGTTCTCATTAACTTCCTTAAGCTGATACAACATGGTCTTCAAGCTCAAGTAAAAGTGGTACGTACTGACAGAGGCACAAAATTCTTGAATTCAACTCTGAAGAATTATTTTGAAGCTGAAGGGATTGAACACAAAACATCTATTTCTAGAACACCTGAACAAAATGACTTTGTTGAAAGACGAAATCGTACTTTAGTTGAGGTTGCTCGAACATTATTATCCGCTTCAATTCTACCATTATTCTTTAGGCCGAAGCCGTGTCAACCGCATGTTACACACAAAACCGTTCCTTAATTATCCCAAGACACGAAAGGACACCATATCACATAATTCATGATCGCAAACCTTCACTCAAACACCTTCATGTTTTTGGATGTACGTGATACATAATTCGAGATGGTGAAAATCTGGACAATATGAAAGAGAAAGGTGATGCATGCTGTGACAATCCGTCAATTTATGGTTGGTATTTTATTCTCAAGTATTATTTAAAAATATTATTTTAATGTTTTATTATGAACTCACTTATTTTTGGGAAGAAATTTGGGTTTACGTCTCGAAGTAGCATCGACTACGTCTAAACCGGAGGATTCTACGTTACGTGCTTACGTTTACATACACCGTTTTTGGTGACAGTCCGACATTTCAGAAAAATAAATTTGTCCGTGAATATTATTTTGGAATTTTAATTTTGAGTTGGTTCATAAACTCACAAATTTACGAGAAGAGATTAGGACTTACGATTATAATTTAACGTCCTTTACGACTAAACCGGAAACCTTAGGATTACGTATTTACGTTTTCGAACTCCGTTTTTGATGAGACAATTTTTATTAGATTCGTTTTGTGCCGTTGATTCATAATTTATAAAAACGTTTTTCGTAAAACGACCCGAGGGCACGCAAATCGAGGAAACTAGAATCGAGGAATACCCGTAAATTAGCGGGATGAGACAAAACAAGTTTATCCCACCCCACTAACTAAAAGGGACCCCACATCATTTGATGTGGCACCCTTGTAACAAAATAGCTTACACTTGTAAGCATAAGCTTAACAAGTAAGCTACTTATCTCACTAAACCACAAAACCACTAACACTTACCATATGCTTCCATTTTCACATGCAAACCACCTCAAAATCCTCTCATCCCTCTCTCTAAATTCGTCCACCATGAAACACCCTCATTTGATCAAATTAACCACAATATCATGTGTTATTCACACATATGTTGAAGAACCTTTGAAGATATGAAGATTGGAGGTGATCTTAACCTATGAAAAGGAGTTTTCATGAGGTTAAAGGGCTGAATTCATGGAGGTGTTCATCTATCCAAAGTACCCAAGAAGTTTCCTTGCTAAAGTTGAAGATTTGATAACAAGAACCAAGACTTGTTCATCAAAAACCTCATCTTTTCATCACTAATGGTGGTTTCCGTGATTGAAGCACGTACCGTACGTCCGAGTTGCCGATAACCCGCCTTCCCACATCAACGTGAGTTCATAGCCTCGCACTCTTTTAAATGTTTTTATGAAATGTTTTATAAACCCGCGAGGGAGATAACATGTTAGTTTTTATAAAATAGGACACCATTTGTCCCGATTGTTTGTTTAATGATTTGGACCCGAATGATTGTATGACCCGATTGTATGACCCGATAAATGATTAAAGGACCCGATAGATGAAATAAAATGGATTATTAAAGTCAGGTTATGTCACTAAAAGTCCCATTAGCATGAATTGTGAACTACCGGGATTTGGTAGACGCTTGTGCATATAATAGTACTATTTGGGGACGATCACCCCAGTTCGCGCCTTGACGGTTGATCCCCGTCGTGCCACATTGATTGGTAAGCGAATTTATGTATGAGAAGATTTCCATAGCGTGACCTTTGTGACGACACGCTACTTTAGATGGGCAAATTGAGTATCGGGTTAGCTACCCGTTGTTGGTTTAGTAAGGTAACAATGTCATGCGGCTTATAATAATCCAAACTAACGAAATACTACTAGACGCTCCGAATTAGGATGTATTGCCTGACTAGCAATACAGAGTCATACTATTGATAATATGTTCGTGTTTTGGTTTTCATAACCATATTCATATAACGGTTTTTATGTGACTTTATACAAGGTCATAAGACGTATTGTATGATGCTTTTACGACATTGGCTCGTATAATGATTTTTAAGGCAAACGCCTATATTATGATTTTGATGAAGATTTGTATAAAATGACTTTGGCTATTTTATGGCCTATTAAAATGATTTGTACAAAATGATTTTCAGTAATAATTTTATACTGATATTATACTGATGGATTTTATTAAACTCTATGAATTCACTCGGCGTTATCGCTGACCTTTTTCTTTTAACATGTTTTATCTCAGGTACTTGAAGGTAATTCTCGGGAAGACAACAAGAATTCATGGCCCGCACCTAAACACTTATTTCCATTCGAATACTTTGTAAAACTTTGTATGAAATAATATGACTTGGGACCTATGTAACTTTGATATTTATGAATGGAAATGCTTTATTATTAAAACGACGCGACTTTTAAGCGTTGTCTATGATGTGAGTAATGTGCTATCCCGTAACACCAACTAGTCTTCCGCTGTACTGAGTTGTATAAATTTGGGGGTGTTACAGTTTGGCATCAGAGCTCTCGTTATAGAGAACGAAAGATTTTTTAAAACGAAGGTTTTGAATAAAACTTTTCAAAATCTTTTAACTATAAACATTTTTCTAAAAATGTCTAAAAATCTTTTGACTATAACAGTGCCGAAGAATTCCCGAGTTACCGACAAGGCCAGACTGAGAAGTGTTATTTTAATATATATATATATAACTTGAATTATATATATATATATGATGTAATTTGATTACATGATTGTTTGATGATTATTTTGATATTTATACGAGGTATTTATACGACGTCGATTGTCACAAGAAACCCTAAATCCCCTAGTAAATTAATCGAAGCTATTCTCGTAGGAATTCTAGTTATCCTAGATCTAAACCAATTTGTGGATATTTATGATCCCAACAAAATGGTTTATATTCGTAGAAATATAGATATTAGTTGATTGTGATACTGAAAAAGAATTGGCGAGATTAAATCTGATATCGATGTCATGACGATCTTTTCTTATAGAGTGGAGTTTGACAAAACGTTACCACCTAGAAAGATGTCATCTGATTTGTTGTCACCCAATTCTTAAATTTGAAATCGAAAGGGTGAATGTTGCACTTGAGGCTGTCATTGGAACCATTACCCAAAAGCCTCATGCCACTAGTACCTTTCCGAGAAGTCTAATTGAATGATCGAGTCATTTCATACTAGTGACTCCTTTGATAACTATTTTTGTAAGAACTATAGGATTGGAAATTAAGTGTTGTTGATATCGAGCTTTTATTGCGCTATTAAGGTCTAAAAATAAGGTTGAAAGTATTGGAAAATGAGGTAGGATGTTGCATTGAGTATAAAATTGGTTGAAACTTGAATAAAGTAAAATTTAACTCGTATGGAATATGAGATTGTTAAGAGGAAGTCGTTAAGTCCTGTGATTGAATTATAAAGTTAATTGATTGTAGGTTTGTGTTAAGGGTTGTTCCTAGGCCATTGTCCAATGACGAGGATGCCCAGTGTCCAATAAATAAATTGAAGAAATCTTCTTCTGAATTGGGATCGATGGATCTTCCGGGACATGTGGAACACCTAATGACCCTTATAGATTAGTATTCATTATGGTATCTTTTAAAAATAATCCCTAACTTAACTGAGACATCAGTTGGTAGGATGAGATCTTGGAATTGTATGACATAGTGACACATAATGTGTTACGGTACAATTTGACTTGTTTGAGATTAATGAAAAGACTACCTTTGATTACTAAATTCTACATATATCGATGTTATCTATCTTTTATTGCTTCATCCTAATGTTCACATTAGTGATGCAACCATTGAACAAGTACTCATCTCGATTTGAGTTACGTTGTGGATTATTCTTTTTGAGTGCCATCAAGATCATGAACCTCATGATTATTTGGCTAAAGCTCATTTCCTATCATATTGTAGTTAGTTCTTGGTGAACAACTTTTCATCACTCTTTTGCAGATCACTCATTGTTTTTATAAGTTAAAACAGTATCCCTTGAGAAAAATTTGGTTTTCATCACCATATGGATTATTTAAAGTGAGACTTATAAATAATCGTTTTCGAAATGAAGTTGTTTATGAAACACTTTGGAAAACTTAATTGTTTTCATAACAAAGAAAATCTTTGTAAATTTATTTTTGATTCTCATTTAAGAATTAAGCATGAAAATGTTTTTATTATAAACATGATGATAAAATTTTGACGAACTGAGTATTGCATCGTTAATCTTGAAATTGTATATAGTTGCGCGCCTACATACAATTTGGAATGGACCATGCAAGGCTGATTAGTAGTCACCATAAAGTTGATTAATAAACTCTACATTTTCTTTGAAGTTGTGAAAGATTAAATTTTATGAGATCTACAAGAAGTGCAAAATAGGGACATAATGTTAGAGATATCTACATATGTGCCCGTGCCGTCTATTTTTCTGAGTCGAATTTACTCATCTGTGGATATTGTCTTCTTTGACAATTTATATTCCCTTCTTGTCCATTTCTCCCGTAGTCAGATTCTTAGGAAAAGTATATGATTACCGAGTGTTGATACCCGACTGGATGTATCGACGTTCCTATCATTTCTTTTGAATTGATTTCATTTGAATGACCTGGGTAACGATCCGAGGAGCTTTCGAATGCGTACTCAAATTGTGAAAACATGGGATATATTCATATTCGTTAAATGTTTTCGTCTGTATCTGATTTGAAATTCTCTCGTATAGATTATGCGTTGACCTTACTCTTTGATGATAATTGTGTTTCCATATATCCCTAAATTTGTGAAGGATTATGAATTATTATTAGTCTTTTGAAAAGTTTGCATCTTATCGACGGCAATGCAACTAGAAAGTTGATAGTGCCCGTAGAATGGATTGATTGATTATGACATGACGACATTGTCTTAATTGATGGGAACTCGAATAGAATTCCCCTAAATGATAAGATGCTGATTATCAAAAGTGATCTAAATAATTCTTGATGGATGACCATATCCTGCATTTAGACTTAAAATTATACCGTGAATGGTTGTGAACTAGTCATAGATATTATAATCTAGAAAGAACCTAATATGAATGTACAAAAAGATGTTTATGTTATCTGAAACTTTAGGAAGTATTTGCTGGTGAATTACCTAGACTTTCGCCATTAAGGCAAGTTGAAATTGGTATTGATTATATTCCCGGTGCTGCACCTGTGGCGTGTGCATTGTACGTCAGCACCATCTGAATTAAAGGAATTACCGTACAACTGAGAGAGTTGTCAGAGAAAGATTTTATTCTACCGAGCTCGTCATAGCTATGGTGTTATCATTCCTTATATTTATAGATTACTGTGAACTGAGTAAATTGACAATCGAAAACGATATCCATAACTCGAAATGGAAGATTTGTTCGATCATTTACAAGGTTCTAGCATATGTTTTAATGATTTGATCCACGACATGGTTATTATCAACTTCGCGTCCGCGAAGAGGATTATCTATTCCAATCACTACATCCGGTACTTGTAATGAACATTATAAGTTTCACGTGATGTCGTTTGGATTGACTAATGCACATGTAGTATTCATAAATTTGGCGAATCACGTGTGTAGGCTGTAATTTGATAAATTCATACTCGTGATCATTAAGGACCATTTATTTGTTTATAAGAATAAGGAGTTAATAATTATTTATAGATTGCCCTAAATTGGCCGAACAATAAAAACCTGTACTTTGAATAATTAACATGAGATTAAAGACTTAAACCTTTACATTATTTGACTATGTGATTAATAGATAATGGAATCTATACTGACTCTTCAAATTAAGAGCCCTTTTAAGACTTTAGGTTTTACCAAAAAGAAAATGGAAATATGTTTTGACAAATGTTTTAACGAAGGATTTTTAAGAGATTATTCCCTTATACACCAATCATTTAACTAAACTCCTGTTTAGGGGTAAATGTTTGTGTATACTTCTAGACAACTTAAGAAGAATTGAGGAAACTATATAATTTATGACTTTAAATTTGAAACGAAAATATTTGCTTTTCAACTAAGAAAACTTTAACCAAAATATAAACAAAGTTTTTTCGAACATTTACGAATCTTATTAAATATTTTCGATAAATCAACAAAAATTGTGTTAACTAAATTCAGATTTATTTTTGAACATTTTATATAATTGGTCGAACTAAGAAATTTAAAATCTTTACCTTTACATTTCATAAAAATTGAATATTTAATATTTAATTAATTGTGATAATTATCGACGCTTTAAACGTCGGATTGAGCAAAACTAAAACAGAGAAATGTGAAGAAATAATTTTTGAATAAATACGGACATGATAACTATTCCATCTAGGGAAGTGAATGTAGATACTGACACATAATGTATAAAAGATAAAGAACCAATTAGGATGTATTTCTTAATAATGAAGGTGCCAAAAATAAATTGCCGAATAATATAAAAATAAACGATGTTTGTAAAAAGGATAATATAGATAACAAAAGGAGTTCGCGTCTAATGTGAACCATTAGAATTAAGAAGCCGATAGCGTTAAATATTTTAAAGGCCACTTGTGGTTGCCTAAATATGGAGATTGTGAGATATAGTATGTTGGAATTTGTAAGTATACGTATTCTATTTATGTCATTTATGACTAAAAGTATCTTTGTCTAAAGAAGTTGTACTAATGGCAAATTATGAAGGCAGACATCGCCTTATACATTAGTTAACGTCTAGCTATTGCAAAGGTCATCATCTGAATTTGATTCGATTTGGGTCATCGTCGACAGACTGACCAAATCTGCTAATATCATTCCCGTTAATGATAAATGCAAAGGAGTTATGTAAACATAGTGTGCCTGTATCGAAGATCTATATCAAGATCCTCGCTTCGCATCGAATTTCTAGAGATTTGCTCAGAAGTCATTGAGAACGTATCTTGAAGAGAGTACTGTTTACCACCCCAATCGAAGGGACGAGGTAAAGTAACGATACAAAGTAATATAAGTGCTGTTTTATGTTTGAATGAATGACCTTTGGCAATAAACCGTATAATCGTTTTCCTTTGGAGAGATTAGCATTGATAACTATCGTGTTAGGATCGAGATCGAATCTTGTGAGGATATATATTAGAGCATATGTAAGCAAAAGTTGAGATGAAGACACCCGACATACACCCATTGTGAGTTGGACATGTCTTTTAGGTTTAAGGTTTCCTATGATGGCGAACCTAACCTTACAAAATACCCGACCCGCGAAACCTGAAAAGATTGTTGAAATTAGGATTTGATTATTGACTGCCGACAGTGGGCAGGAAGTTATGTGAATATAAAATGTAGATTTTGAAGCGCCAGATGGGTAGCGAAGTTATGCCAAAATTTTTAACCTTGGGAAAATGAATTCATGATCTGACAAATCATGGGATATAAGTCCCCGTTGTATGGGACCATTGAGATGATGTAAAAGATTTGGTTTGAAAGGCATATAAGCTGGATCTACCCAAGGGCTTCAAGAGATGCGTGAATTATGTTTCGTATATCGAACTTGATGGAATATCTATCAAGTGAAAATCTGAATTCTTCTTAATAAAGCTTAGATCGGCGAAAAGTTGCATTCATCAGAAACCCGTGAACATCATGGATAGAGAAAGTAAGTCAACATTTAGCCTGATCTTATTCCCGTAGTTATGTTTGATGAAACTCGCGTATTGTAATGATTACACTTGTGAGAAAAGGCCGAATGTGGAGGAAATACCCACATGTCTTTAACTCTATAAGAAGCGAGTAGTAAGGTAAGATGATCTTTGAGGACAAAGATCCTGTTTAGGGGTAAATGCTGTGACAATCCGTCAATTTATGGTTGATATTTTATTCTCAAGTATTATTTAAAAATATTATTTTAATGTTTTATTATGAACTCACTTATTTTTGGGAAGAACTTTGGGTTTACGTCTCGAAGTAGCATCGACTACGTCTAAACCGGATGATTCTACGTTACGTGCTTACGTTTACATACACCGTTTTTGGTGACAGTCCGACATTTCAGAAAAGTAAATTTGTCCGTGAATATTATTTTGGAATTTTAATTTTGAGTTGGTTCATAAACTCACAAATTTACGAGAAGAGATTAGGACTTACGATTATAATTTAATGTCCTTTACGACTAAACCGGAAACCTTAGGATTACGTATTTACGTTTTCGAACTCCGTTTTTGATGAGACAATTTTTATTAGATTCGTTTTGTGCCGTTGATTCATAATTTATAAAAACGTTTTTCGTAAAACGACCCGAGGGCACGCAAATCGAGGAAACTAGAATCGAGGAATACCCGTAAATTAGCGGGATGAGACAAAACAAGTTTATCCCACCCCACTAACTAAAAGGGACCCCACATCATTTGATGTGGCACCCTTGTAACAAAATAGCTTACACTTGTAAGCATAAGCTTAACAAGTAAGCTACTTATCTCACTAAACCACAAAACTGTTGATCCCAAACTTAGATCGATTAAGCTTTGTGTATACGAGATTAGATCAAGTACTACACGTAGAGAAACCTTTGCTTATGAATAAAGTAACAAAGTGTTATGCGGAATTAACACTTGATCTAAAACACAATGATGTTAAACAAACTTTCACTTGTATTAGAATAAACGAACTTGATCACAATGAAAGAGTTTTAACAATCGAAAACTTATGAAAACTTATATTAAACATTAACCTAAAAGATCTTCTTTTATAGAACAAGAAGTCTTGTACAATAAGCTACGAATCAACTATTCTAGGTAAAGATAAACATAGAAAATACATTGTCGCCTCTATCCTTACTAGAAGTATTCTAGAATATAATAAACGTGTAGCTCACATCTTCCATCAGTGCTTGTCTTCAATCTGTCAACGCTTGACTTTAACTTGTCAACGCTTATGCTGTCAGCGCTCACTTTGCTCTTGTCAACGCTTGAGTTGTTCTTGTCAGCGTTCAAGTGTTCTGGCCTAAATTTATTCCCAACAATCCTCCCCTAAACTTGATATCCACTCTTATGATCAAGTTTCTGAGTAAACATTAAGAACTTGGAGGAGTCTGACAAACCTTATCATATTGATGATAAATAAATCTGATCAAATTCTTTGCCACGTCACTTGTATAGTCTATCTCCAACTGGGTGTCCTTCATCTTCTCCAAAACAGCTTTGGATATGAAATACTGAGCATCTACAAGTAAATACTCAGCAAACTTTGTAGAACTCAAATGGTATACACCTGCAGCTGAATATAACCTCCATTGAAGACCACTGAGGTCATCTTCAAGATCCTTCCATATTTCAGGATCTTCTTCTTTTGTCCCACACATTCTTTTGAATGTGGTCCAAAGTTTTATTCCATTGGCTGAAGTTGGTGCTTCAGCCTCATACTTGGTCTCTAGCAACCTCCAAAGGTCCACCAAGTCTTCTCTGTCACAACTTGCAAATAAAGATATGAGAGTGGTAAAAGTGTGTACCTCCTTGCCAAATCTTCCAATTTTCCAGAATCCACATTCATCTTCATCATAACTCACAATTGGATTCCTGGAATCTAGTGGTAACACATGCACCATATCTGAAGCTTCTAATGGGGAAAGCTTGAGGCTCTTTCTAATGATTGCTTCACTTGGATATAGTTGATTCATATCTTTTGGAAATTCAAGAATAAATCCCTTCTTTACTGGTCTAGGAACTATCATAGCTTTCTTGATTGCCATCTCTTCTGCAAGTTGCTCCTTTCTTTCATCTGAAAGAAGTCTGAAAGTGTTTTCTTCTTGCACTTTCACCCAAATAGGATAAGCTTTATGTTCTAGCTCATCAAATGTCAAAGCCTTCAGCTTCTGATGTGTCCATCCAACTCCATGACATTTGAGCAACATAAAGTAGAGCTTCCTTCTATCTCTTTTCAACTCAGAGAGAATGTTGCTTGCCTTGTACTTCAACATCACCTTACAATCCTTCTGAACTCTAAGAAGAATTTCCAAACCCCATATCTGATCTGAAATGGTCAAGTCTGGATTATCCATACAGCTTTCTTCCCAAGAATTGTACATCTGAACTACTTCTGGCATATCAAAATCAATTTGCAACTTCAAATCTCTCAGCTTTTCCCTAGCAAGCTCATCACCATACTCAAGTCTTTCTGGTTCAACAATCATCACACTTGAATCTGAGCTAGCTTCATCACTTTCTTCTTCAGAAGTCACAACAAATGGTGACTTTTCCTTTTCACCTTGTTCCATCATTTGCTCAGCCAATCTTCTATCAAATTCAACCTGAGCTGCATTCTTTGGAACAATTTCTTCTACCAACTTACCCTTACCCTTATCTGTTGGTTCAATTGTTGGTAGGGTAGATGATAATACCTGAGTAGGAACATCTTTGATGATAGATGATGACTGGAATACATCACCTCCATATGCAGATCTGTCAACGCCCAAATTTCCTCTATCAGCGCCCAAAATACTTCTGTCAGCGTCCAAACTTGTCTTATCAACGCTCAAATATTTTCCCTCAGCGCCTTGTGTAACCTCTCTCAACATATCTGTAAATGATAAATTTAAATTGGTTGGAGAGATCAAGGACGTATCAAAACCTGCTTGTTCCTTCAAAGTAGTAAGAGCTTCAGCAACATCCAATGATTGACCATCTTGACTGCTCTTATCACTCAGATTTCTTTGATCTTCCTCCCCTTTGGAAGACTCCTCCATACCTCCCCTTGAATGAGCATTCTCCAAAACAACAATCCTCTCCCTCAATTCTTTGAGTTCAAGGCCTTGGTTACTGACAATTTGTACTAAGTCTGCATTTTGCTTTTGCAAGCTAATGCAGACAGCCGTCAATTCTAAAAGCGTCATTGGTTCCAGTCTGCCCTCTTCCAAAATGGGAATTTGACCTCCCAAGTCAGGTTCATTGGGCATGGATGAGGACTTAATGATGGTGGGACTGCCTTGGCCAGCTTCTAAGCTAGAACCAATAGTCCCAGCCTCATCCAGGTCACCAGCCACACTTGTGGTGGTGGTTCTCTCTGCTTCATGGCTAGGACCACCAGAGGAGAACACTCCAGCAGTCCTTTGGCGTTTAATCAACCTATATTCAGGTGGTGTGGAAGATGGTGTAGAAGAAGGTGTAGGTGTGGGTTGGTTAAGGGGTGTTTGGGATTGTGATGGTTGGATGTCAGTGTTGGAAATAGGCATATCAACGCCCACATTAGATGTGTCAGCGTCAAAGGGATTTTGGTCTATTTGCATTTGGTCAGGTGAGGGTAAAGGTTCAGGGATAGGTTCAAGTTGTGGGTGAGGGTCAATATGAGGTTGGGGGTCTGGTTGGGGTTGTGCTGCTGCAATAACAGCAAGCATGGCTGGGGTTAATGGTAGGTCTCTATGAGGTGGTGAATTCATCTTGGTAAAAATAGCCTTCTTTTGTTCAGGGATCTTATAAAAATCATTGTGATCCCTTGAAATATATCTTTGAGCATCAAAAATCATTTGCAGAAAACGGGGATAAGCTAAAGTCATTTTTGTCCCCTTGTTTTTACACATTCCTTCAAAAATCATTTTAGACCAGTTATACTTTTGCCCTGTTGCAATACACACAATAGCAGTTGCAATGGATCTATTGATCTCATTGTGTGCAGTACATTTGGGACTCAAACATTGAAGGAGAATGTGAATTAGGTACTTCCAGGCTGGGGGAAATTCCTGCTTATGGTACTTATTAAGAGTACCTTCATCAGGAATAGGATATCCCAAAGCCCTAAGCCCTTGTTCTATTTCAGATATGGGAAGAATGGTTACACCATCAGCATCATCAAGATGCAAGGCCTGGCGTACCAAGGCCTCAGTAACCACCCAAGGTCTCCCATGTACAATAGAAGTCAATGTTGTCACTCCATTAACTGTTGAGGAACTAACAGTGTTCCAAAACTGTTTAATGTGTGTGACTGGAATGAGTGGTGCATGAGAAAGAGCATACCTTAATGGGGATGCATTCAAATACTCCACCATCTCTGTGTATTGAGGGAACAAAGTATTATCAGTAACAAGATAAGCAATCATGTTGTGTTGAGACTTGAACCCTAAATCCAATTCTGCTGAGTTAAATCTTGGTGCCATTGATGAAAGCTGTTAATTTGAAGTATAAAAGATGAAGGTTGATAAGAGAAAAGTGTTACACAAGAATTATAGATACCCTGTTTAAAATAGGAGCCAAATTTATAGGAGTGGATGAATGCATGTGATTGGCCCAAAAATAGGCAAAGATTTTCAAAAATCAATCATGAAAATATTGAAAAAGTTTATAAGTTATCTCATGCATTTAATGAAAGTAACAACTCCTAAAATTACGGCTTGAAAATATGTCAAAAAGTAACAACTGGGTAGGTCCCATTGTTTGTCAACGGTCAAATATAACCCATCAACGCCCAACGGCTATAATCTTGTCAACGTTCGCCTAAAGCCATGTCAGCGTCCATTTTGGTCACAACAACGCTTGGAAAAATCTTGTCAGCGTCCAAAAATAAAATTGTTTTAAAAAGTGAAAAATGACCTTAACAAGTAATTTATCCTAGAGAAGATAACCAAAAGCTGATAATTATCATAGGGCGGCAAGCACTGTCCAGTTATGCACACTTGCATAAACAAGATAGACATAACAGTCCTCTAGTGTCCCTTGCTAACCAAAATTCTTAACAACCAAGTTACCTTATAAAATCCTTGTTACTTCCAGGTAAATCCCATATCAAAATGATTCCCAAGTCTCCCATCAGACCACAACCAATTCTAGGCCAAAAATGTCTTGGCAGCATGCAAAGTTGATATACTATGCATGCTACAGTGCCTCATGGTTTAGTAAAACTAACCCATACTCACCTGTGGACACAATCTAGAATTGTGATAAGAGTATCATATGGATACCCAAAAATCCTAAGGGTTCCTTAAACCTCCCCTCAAACTATGATACATGAGTTCTCAAAATATATATGAACATTAAAAATTTATGTCAAGATAGGAATATAAATATTCCAACCATCATCCATAAACAAAAACATGTCCAAATAGCTCTTCAAAGATCCATAAGCAACTCTGTATCCAATGGCATAAAGCTACCATCACCTGCACATTTAGATGAAAACCACAAAACTAACATTTGTTGCTGATAGCGTCCCGACAACACTTATCAGCGTTGAAGAAACTCTTGTCAGCGTTAGACAATAATATCTCTAACAACGGCAAAATAACACTTGACAACGTTACATTTACCTTTGTCAGTGTTAGAAAAGTAAAGTGGAAAATCTAAATCATCACAAAGACCAATAACAATGCATTATCCTGTACATACTTTTACAAAAAGTGTTCCAAAACACATATTAAGTGAGATTAACCATTCCAATATTTGTTACCAAATATTGAAATCTTCCAGCATCAAAAGGTTTAGTTAATAAATCAGCCACATTGTCTTCTGTATCTACCCTATCTGGTTGTATTAAACCTTTCTCAAAGCAATCTCTTATAAAATGATGTCTAATTTCTATGTGTTTGGTTTTAGAATGATGTACAGGATTTTTAATAATGCATAAAGTACTGTTATTGTCTACAAAAATCTTGGTATGCATAAAATTATACCCATAATCCAACAGCTGGTTCTGAATCCATAAGACTTGTCCACAACAAGCAGCTGCAGCCACATATTCTGCTTCAGTTGTAGAGTTTGCCACCACTGTTTGTTTCTTGCATTGCCAAGATATTAATCTGCTCCCAAGAAATTGGCATCCACCAGTTGTGGATTTCCTATCAAACTTGTCACCACCATAGTCACTGTCTGAATATGCAATAAGGTCCAATGGAGAATCTTTTGGGTACCATAATCCAAGATCTGGATAACACCTTAGGTACCTAAAAATTCTCTTCACAGCAAAAAGGTGACATTCTTTGGGAGTCACTTGATGGCGTGCACATGCACACACAACAAACATGATGTCAGGTCTTGAGGCTGTAAGATACATCAATGAGCCAATCATTGATCTATAGTGCCTAACATCCACATCCTTTCCTGCTCCAATTTTTCCCCAAGGGTGTTGCCTATCCATAGGAGTGGAAGCCTCCTTCTCATGTGGAGAAAAACCATATTTCTTCAAGATTTCAGCTACATACTTGTCTTGGGAGATGAAGATACCATCTTCTTTCTGCTGAACTTGTAAACCTAGAAAGAAGTTCATCTCACCCATTGCACTCATCTTGAATTTATCTGTCATGAGCTTGGAAAAATCCTCACTCATTTTTGGATCAGTAGACCCAAAAATGATGTCATCAACATAGACCTGCACAAGCAACACATGTTTTCCTTTCTTCTTTGTAAATAGTGTCTGATCTATGGTGCCCCTCTTGAATCCATTGTCCACCAAATAGGTAGACAAGGTACCATACCATGCTCTAGGGGCCTGATGAAGTCCATACATTGCTTTCTTCACTCTATAGACCTTGTCTGGATTTTCAGGATCTTCAAAACCAGGAGGTTGCATAACATATACTTCCTCAACAATTGTCCCATAGAGGAAAGCACTCTTCACATCCATTTGGTAAACAGTAAAATTCATACAAGAGGCATAAGCTAGAAAAATTCTTATAGCTTCAATTCTTGCAACTGGTGCAAAAACTTCTTCATAATCAATTCCTTCCTCTTGTGTATATCCCTGAGCTACCAAACGTGCCTTGTTTCTGACCACAATGCCTCTTTCATCTTTCTTGTTCCTTAGAACCCATCTTGTCCCAATTGGTCTCACATATCTAGGACAATCAACCAGCTCCCAAACATCCTGTATAGCAAATTGGTGAAGCTCATCCTGCATTGCTTCCACCCAACTTGGTTCTTTGAGAGCATCAAAAATCTTTTTGGGTTCATCCTGTGACAGAAAACAGGCAAACAAACATGCTTGTACAAGAGGGGTATCAACCTTCTTGTGTATATTGGCAATAAATCCACCAAGACCTTGATGGGATCTTCTTGTCTGAACTGGAGCCATAACATCCCCAATGATTTGAGATGTGGGGTGATCCTTTGCTGTGGAAGTGAGAACTCCTCCTTCAAAAAGTCTAGTGTCCTCAACTTCACGCTCCATGTTGCCAATATCTTCTTCAGATTCTTCTTGATCAACAGAAATCTCTTCATGGACATTAGAAGGTCCACCCTGTTCAAAATGGGAAGAGAAAAGATGTGCAAAGGTGTCATCAAACTCTGAACCTTGCTTGTCAGCGTTTGGGCTAACAGTGCTTGAACTATTGTTGTCAGTGTCTGATCCATCAGCGTCTGAATTGCTCTTGTCAGCGCTTGATTTCCCTTTGTCAGCGCCTGAAGAAGTATGCATGTTTGTATTTGGTGGTATCTGAAAACCACCATTATCTTTTCTAGCAGCAGCAGCAGCAGCATAATACTCATCTGTCCATATAGGAAGTGTAACATATTCTTGTGTGGGAGATGATTCAACTGCTGGTGGTCCATCCTCCTTAGCAACCTGTATACCTGAAACATTACCAATTCTCTTTTCCAAAACACTTGAAGTTACCTTCACAATGTCTGGATCAGTAACAGGCATATAATTTAAAGCTCTAGATAAAGGTTCTAAGTCAAACAACCAATTTGGACCACTCTCAGGATCACTAGGTTTACTTTCTAAAAACCTAACATGTACCTTTTCAAGTATACGTTTTTCCTTTTTAATGTAAACCCTATATCCTTTACTCTGCACTGAATAACCCATGAAGTAGCCTTCATCACCTTTTGAATCAAATTTACCTAGGGCCTCACTAGTTTCTAGAACAACTACATGACAACCAAAAGGCTTTAGAAAGCCAATATTGGGCTTCCTTCCCCAAAGTAATTCATAAGGTGTCTTATTATGTATCTTGTTGACCAATGCCCTATTTTGAACATAACAAGCTGTGTTAACAGCTTCAGCCCAAAAGGCTATAGGAAAGTGGGCATCAGCCAACATGGTTCTGGCTGCTTCAATAAGGGTTCTATTCTTCCTTTCAGCGACCCCATTTTTCTGTGGGGTTCTAGCAATGCTAAACTTCCTAGTAATCCCTTTCTTGGCACAAAAATCATCTAACAACTGATTTCTAAACTCACCCCCATTGTCACTTCTAATAATCTTGACCTCATTACCATTCTTCTTTTCAATTTGGGTAATGAAATTAATCAGACTTTGGGCAGTTTCACTTTTCTTGGCTAAAAAGAAAGTCCATGTAAACCTGGAATAATCATCAGTGATAACAAAACAATATGATTTACCCTTCAAACTTTCTATATTAGTTGGACCAAAGAGGTCCATATGCAATAAGTGAAGTGGTTTAGAACTAGAGTGCACCTGTTTAGACCTGAATGAGACCTTGTGCTGCTTGCCCTTAAGACATGCAACACAAGAGTGGTCATTGTGGAAAGCCTTTTCAGGCAAACCATCAACTAAACCAAGCCTCACAAGTCTATTGATATTCTTAAAGTTTATGTGCCCTAATCTCCTGTGCCAAAGATTACTTTCATCTACTGAGGCTTTAGCATACAGACATGACATTTTATTATTTATCTTAATTCCATTAAGATTCACATTATATATGTCTTTATGCCTTGGTGTTCTAAAATCTATGTATTTTTCCTCTGGGAGCTTATAATCTTTGCTTAACACCAAGCACTCAGTATCTGTGAAAAGAACCTTATTTTTGTTATCACACACTTGTGATACACTAAACAAATTATAATCCAGTTCTTTTACCAAGAAGACATTCTCAAACCGTAGATTGTTGGTGACAAGGGTTCCTTTTCCAGTGATGGTGCCGTAGCCCCCTCCAAAGTATACCTTATCACCATCTTGAATAGGAGAGAAATTGGTCAGATAGTCTTCCTTCCCTGTCATGTGCCTTGAGCATCCACTATCCCAGTATCCATAATCATTGATCTTCTTCTGAATGCCCTGCACATAAAGAAAACACATTAGTTTTCTTTGGGAACCCAAGCCTTGGAAGACTTGGATTCATTTGGTTGTTCAACAAGAACAGACTTGGTTCTCATAACAACCCCATTTTCATCCCTGTTTGAATGAAATTCCCAGTTAACCCCAATTGGTGTTGACAATGCCTTTGAAATATAATGAAACCTGTTGCATGTCATAGAAATACCAGTAGAATTAGGGTTTTGGTCTTGTTTTGGTCACCATGTTAAGCTAGTAGAAGCTTTAGACCTATTTCCCTGTGGTTGCAAATACCTAGGTTTAGCAGTGTGTCTGTCAGCGCTGAAATTTCTCTTGTCAGCGCCCCGATTGCTCTTATCAGCGTTGAACCTAGGGTTTGCTACAGGAACCCATTGCCTATTTGACCAAGTATTTGACTTTTGAAAAGGTCTTAGGCCTTGTGTGTTAGACCCTCTAGAAAAGAATGGGGCTGGTCTAACAACTTGTGAACTTTTGTTCACAAAGGTATTGGGTCTGACAGTGTTTGACCTATGTTGACTTTTGTCAGCGCTGAAATGGTTCCTATCAGCGTTGACATTGGAAGCGTTGACACATTTGTATGCCAAATGTGAGAAGCTACCACATGTGTAACAAGCTTTTCTAGACATAGTCTTAGGTCTAGAAGTAAAGAAGCCTGTTCCATGGTTACTAACTTGGCTTTTTGGTGACCTAGTATTTCTATACATCTCAGCATACTTAACACTAGGTTTTCTAACAGTTTGTGGGCCAAGGTCAACAGCTTTGCCAGTGGTAGGGTGTGTGATCTTAATAGGTTTACGATCAATGGACTCATCAATTGGTATCATGTTTGGTGTGGGCTCATTTGGACTTTCACACAACAACCCTCCCTTAACAAACAAGGTGTGGTTAGCTTTCTTCCACTCATCTAGGTCAGTCAGTTTTTGCTTGTATTCCTCAACTGGGGAAGTCACTCTAGGTGGAGGAATGAATTCCTCCTCTTGGCATTCTGGCAAGCCAGTCCAAGATAAGTCCTTTGATTGGACACCATAGAAATCCCCAGCTGGTGGTGGAACACCAGTATAATTATTCATCCCAATCCCACTCATATCCTTAGAGTCTCTTTGTTTACTAACACACTCTCCTAGGGATTGTGTGGCCTTATCAAATCTCTGGATTTTAAGACTCACATTATCTTTATTTTTGTTAGCCTCCTCTAACTGAGCTATCAAATCAAGATTAACCCTATTTACTATATCTTGAACATCTTTACTCTGATGTAACTCATGTTTTAAGATATTTATTTGATCCTTTAAATCAAACTCCATTTTCTTATACTCAGCTACTATCTTTTCTGTTTGGGTAAGAGCAATTTGATAATTAGATACTTTGCATCTTTCAGTACTTGCCTCATCTAATAATTTAACTATCTCTTGTTTTAATTTTTCAGTATTTAAACGACAACCCTTAGAACAGAAAGCATCATCATATACCTCATTATCTGATGAAGAGGAGGAGTGTGCCATGAGAGCATATTCAGCATGCTCTTCTTTAACTTCAGCAACCAAAGCTCTGTCCTCTTCCTCATTCTTAGCCATCCAGCTCCAATCCCATTCTCCAACACCATCAATTTGTTGAACAGCAACCATGGCCTTGGGATCTGGGCTCTTAATCATTTGGCTTGAAGGCTTCCCAGCATCAGATCTTCTTGGAGATCTACATTCCCTCATAAAGTGCCCCATCCTATGACAGTTGTAGCACTCGACCTTGGACTTGTCAAACCCAGCAACATCCTTAGCATTAAAGGTCATCTTCTTCTTGAACCTTTTATTGAACCTGTTTGCTCTTAAACTTACAAGAGCCATAGTCCACTTGATGTCCATTTCTTCCAATTGTTCATCACTTGTCTGCTCAAGATCTTCATATGTAATCCTTGAATCACTGGGCAAAGAAGCAATGAATGCACACACAGTATCTAGATCAAAACCAGCAGGTTTAATTCTATCAGCGCCATGATTATGTGTGTCAGCGCTTGAGTACAAAGCGTTGACAGGATATGATCCAGCGCTGACAGACTGACATCCAGCGCTGACACCTTGAGATCCAGGGGCTGAATGTCCATAGAAGTTCATGGAATCAAATTGGCCTTCACTTTGTGAGAAGAAGGCCATGTTGCTGCTGGAAGATTTATTATCACTTTCCAACTGCCATTCATTCTCCAACAGTCTTAGTTTGTTGAAGATGTCATCAAACCTTGAGGTCTTGTGGGTATTATTGACAAGAATGGATCTTGTCTCAATTTTCCATACATCTCCAAGGCTTTTGAGAAAAGTAGCATTCAATTCAGGATCATCAATCTGTTTTCCCATGAAAGAAAGTTGACTTGTGATGTCAAGAAGTCTGCTTCTCACACTGCTGAGATTCTCATTAGGTTGAGCTTTAAAGACAGCATACTCATGCAAGAGTTGCTTCTTCTTTTCTTCTTTTGTGTCAGCATTGCCACCATGTGCTACTTCAAGAGCTTCCCAAAGCTCTTTTGCAGACTCAAAGCGTTTGTACTTGTGCTGATTCTCATGACCTAGGGCATGTTTCAAGATGTTCAAGATTTTCATGTCCACCCTCTTCTTGGCTATATCTTCAACAGCTACAGCTCTCCCATCTCCAGGCTTTTCCACCTTATCAGCTTCTGGACAATTAGGAACAGCTGTCCTTGTGGCAATTGCAGCAGTAATCTTTGCTGCTTTGTCGAATGTGTTCCCATATTCGATAATCTCCCAAAGAGTGTAGTCATGAATAGCTATGTATTGCTCAAAATTGGACTTCCAAAGCTCAAAGTTCCTGGCATCAAACATGGGAATTTTGATACTAGGGTTTGAGAAGTTGTTTTGTAGCAAAGAAGCAGGTTGATCTGTGCCAGACATGATGTTTTTAGGGTTTTGAGAATTTTAGGGTTTTTAGGGTTTTGAGAATTTTAGGGTTTTTAGGGTTTTTGGTGTTTTAGGTTTCTTGCGTTACTTAAAGATCAAAAGTTTCTCAACAAGCTCTGATACCACTTGTTGATCCCAAACTTAGATCGATTAAGCTTTGTGTATACGAGATTAGATCAAGTACTACACGTAGAGAAACCTTTGCTTATGAATAAAGTAACAAAGTGTTATGCGGAATTAACACTTGATCTAAAACACAATGATGTTAAACAAACTTTCACTTGTATTAGAATAAACGAACTTGATCACAATGAAAGAGTTTTAACAATCGAAAACTTATGAAAACTTATATTAAACATTAACCTAAAAGATCTTCTTTTATAGAACAAGAAGTCTTGTACAATAAGCTACGAATCAACTATTCTAGGTAAAGATAAACATAGAAAATACATTGTCGCCTCTATCCTTACTAGAAGTATTCTAGAATATAATAAACGTGTAGCTCACATCTTCCATCAGTGCTTGTCTTCAATCTGTCAACGCTTGACTTTAACTTGTCAACGCTTATGCTGTCAGCGCTCACTTTGCTCTTGTCAACGCTTGAGTTGTTCTTGTCAGTGTTCAAGTGTTCTGGCCTAAATTTATTCCCAACAAAAACCACTAACACTTACCATATGCTTCCATTTTCACATGCAAACCACCTCAAAATCCTCTCATCCCTCTCTCTAAATTCGTCCAAAAACCATCATGAAACACCCTCATTTGATCAAATTAACCACAATATCATGTGTTATTCACACATATGTTGAAGAACCTTTGAAGATATGAAGATTGGAGGTGATCTTAACCTATGAAAAGGAGTTTTCATGAGGTTAAAGGGCTGAATTCATGGAGGTGTTCATCTATCCAAAGTACCCAAGAAGTTTCCTTGCTAAAGTTGAAGATTTGATAACAAGAACCAAGACTTGTTCATCAAAAACCTCATCTTTTCATCACTAATGGTGGTTTCCGTGATTGAAGCACGTACCGTACGTCCGAGTTGCCGATAACCCGCCTTCCCACATCAACGTGAGTTCATAGCCTCGCACTCTTTTAAATGTTTTTATGAAATGTTTTATAAACCCGCGAGGGAGATAACATGTTAGTTTTTATAAAATAGGACACCATTTGTCCCGATTGTTTGTTTAATGATTTGGACCCGAATGATTGTATGACCCGATTGTATGACCCGATAAATGATTAAAGGACCCGATAGATGAAATAAAATGGATTATTAAAGTCAGGTTATGTCACTAAAAGTCCCATTAGCATGAATTGTGAACTACCGGGATTTGGTAGACGCTTGTGCATATAATAGTACTATTTGGGGACGATCACCCCAGTTCGCGCCTTGACGGTTGATCCCCGTCGTGCCACATTGATTGGTAAGCGAATTTATGTATGAGAAGATTTCCATAGCGTGACCTTTGTGACGATACGCTACTTTAGATGGGCAAATTGAGTATCGGGTTAGCTACCCGTTGTTGGTTTAGTAAGGTAACAATGTCATGCGGCTTATAATAATCCAAACTAATGAAATACTACTAGACGATCCGAATTAGGATGTATTGCCTGACTAGCAATACAGAGTCATACTATTGATAATATGTTCGTGTTTTGGTTTTCATAACCATATTCATATAACGGTTTTTATTTGACTTTATACAAGGTCATAAGACGTATTGTATGATGCTTTTACGACATTGGCTCGTATAATGATTTTTAAGGCAAACGCCTATATTATGATTTTGATGAAGATTTGTATAAAATGACTTTGGCTATTTTATGGCCTATTAAAATGATTTGTACAAAATGATTTTCAGTAATAATTTTATACTGATATTATACTGATGGATTTTATTAAACTCTATGAATTCACTCGGCGTTATCGCTGACCTTTTTCTTTTAACATGTTTTATCTCAGGTACTTGAAGGTAATTCTCGGGAAGACAACAAGAATTCATGGCCCGCACCTAAACACTTATTTCCATTCAAATACTTTGTAAAACTTTGTATGAAATAATATGACTTGGGACCTATGTAACTTTGATATTTATGAATGGAAATGCTTTATTATTAAAACGACGCGACTTTTAAGCGTTGTTTATGATGTGACTAATGTGCTATTCCGTAACACCAACTAGTCTTCCGCTGTACTGAGTTGTATAAATTTGGGGGTGTTACACATGCATTCTAGTGGGATATGCAACTAAGTCTAAGGGATATAGAGTGTACAACAAGAGAACCAAATTGATAGTCGAGACTATTCATATCAAATTTGATGAATTACAAGAGATGGCACTTTAACAAAGCTGTTTAAGTCCCGATCTACAACGACAAAAGACTTCTATGCACAACCGCACGGAACTCGAAACTCAAGATCACAACAATGAACCGTCAAGTTCAAAGCTGGATCCTGAACATGTTCCATGAGAAAATATGACAGTGGACAAGACACTTGAAGAGTTGGAAATGTTATATGGACCAATGTTTGATGAATATTTAACGGGGGAGAAACATGTTGTATTGAAGTCTTCCACTGTCACTCATGATAACAATGATGATATCGATCATCGTCAACAAAAGGATACAACTTCATCTACTTCAACACGGGTTGCTGCAGATTTACCTCCTCAAAATATCACTTCAATAATCGATCCTACAACATCCACAACTACTGTCATTGATCCAGAGAACACGAATCAAGCAGACGATGCATTATCTGACGATGACGATTTTCACAATCCGTTTGGTACATCGGTACATGAAACTAGAGAGTCTTCTACTCGCCATGTTGATCCGTCAAATATGCATACGTTTTATCAACGACATCCGTCAATACATCATTAGACCCGAGATCATCCTTTGGTTCAAGTAACTGGAAACCCTTCACAGCCTGTTCGTACAAGATGACAATTAGAAACCGATGGCGATGTTTGTATGTTCGCACTCTTCGTGAGTACAGCTGAACTAAAAAACATCACAGAAGCCATGGCTGATCATGCTTGGATTGAATCGATGACGGATGAACTTCAACAATTTGAAAGACTTAAGGTCTGGGAACTTGTTGACAGACCATACGATGTGATTCCATTAAATCTTTGTTGGATCTGGAAAAACAAGATGGATGAAGAAAACACGATCATCAAGAACAAAGCTAGGCTAGTGGCTAAGGGGTATGGCCAGAAAGAGGGAATTGATTATGACGAATCATTTGCACCAGTTGCACGTATGGAAGCGGTCAGGATTTTCCTTGCTTATGCTGCACATAAGGGATTCACTGTTTATCAAATGGACCTGAAGACAACTTTTCTTAACGGTCCTTTGAAGGAAGAAGTCTATGTCACGCAGCCGGAAGGATTCGTTAATCCACATTATCCTGATAAGGTGTATCTTGTCCACAAAGCACTTTATATGGACTCAAGCAAGCTCCAAGGACGTGGTACGACGAGCTCTTAAAATTTCTGGTATCCAAAGGTTTCTCAAAAGGTTATATTGATCTAACTTTGTTCACTTATAAATATGAGGATGACATTTTGCTTGTGAAAATTTATGTTGATGACATTATTTTCGGGTCTACACACCCAAAAATTTCAAAATGGTTTGAAAAAGTTATGCACAACAAATTTGAAATGTCAATTATGGGCGAACTAAAATTCTTTCTAGGAAATCAAGTTCACCAATCCCCAAGTGGTATCTTTATTAAACAAGCTAAGTATTGCCAAGAGATAATCAAAAAGCATGGTATGACCTCATGTGACCCCTTTGGGACACCATTATCAACCACATCGCTAGATTCTGACTTGGAGGGAAATGCCATAGATCAAACAATATATCGTTCCATGATCGGCTCCCTCATGTACTTGACAGCAAGCCGACCAGATATATCACATACTACGTGTTATTGTGTACGATATCAAGCACGACCCACTGAAAAGCACCTCAAGGAGGTTAAACGGATCTTTCGGTACCTCAAGAATACCATTCATTTGGGACTCTGGTATCCGAGGGAAACCGGTTTCTTTCTAACGGCCTATTCAAATTCTGATCATGCAGCGTGTCTCGATACATGAAAAAGTACTTCTGGTGGTGCACAAGTTCTAGGTCAAGATACGCTTGTGGGATGGTCTTCCAAGAAGCAGGATTGCACGTCACTTTCATCAGCCGAAGCGGAGTATGTGTCTCTATCTGTGTGTTGTGCTCAAGTTCTTTGGATGAGCACACAACTCACGGATTATGGCTTCCACTTTGATAAAGTACCTATGTACTGTGACTCAAAGTCGGCCATATCCATCTCTTGCAATCCAATACAACATTTCCACATGAAGCACATTGATGTCAGATACCACTTCATAAAGGAACAAGTTGAAAGAGGTATCGTTGAACTATACTTTGTTGGAACGGATTACCAATTAGCCAACTTGTTTACGAAAGGTCTATCGAAAGATAGATTTGAGTACCTCGTTAGGCAAATTGGTTGAGATGTTTGACTCCAGCAGACCTGGAGATTCTGACAAAGGTGCCTGCTTGATTCGTCTATCAAACATCTACCTGTAAATATCTTTGAAAAAGCAAAATACTAAAATATAAAACATATAAAAACAAAACACAAAATTAAAAATATTTGAAAGTCCAAAAATATTCTTCTCGACATATCTTTCAGTATCGATAATATGGACGTGCCTAGAAATGTTGCTCAATAACGACACGGGTGCGTACATAAAGCTCGAATGAAAGTTGTAAATATTTTTCAAAACATGTCATTTCTATTTAATAAAGGAAATTGTCCATTTTGGACAATATTTCCAAACAACGGGTAGAGCAATCTATCTTGGGTTGAGCTTGTCACAAAACATTCAATGTTTTCAGCTCAACACATTGGCTTGTAATCACTTTCAGATTGCAACCCGGATCTACATCCACGGGGGAGTGTATGATTTAGTACGCTTACCCTTAGCAAAAGAAGAGAAATCTTCTTACACTTGAGTGGATCTGTGAAGACATTCAAAGTCTATGAACTCAAGTTTATGCTTTTGAAAAGCCATTTCTTAAAATTTGAAATGTTGTTATTTTTCAAAAAGCGTTGAACACAATTTTTTAAAGAGTTTTTCCATGATTATTCAAAATCTTTCAAAAATTGCGTGTTCAACAACTCCCATCCTCAAAAAGTGAAATGTGGATCACATCCTCACAATGACAATTCAATTGGATCAATTTTTGAGGTGGAGCATTCCAACTTCATGCAAAGATTGACACATCTTTCTCTTGAAGATTTTCAAGACTATTTTTAAAAATATATTTTAATCAAATTTGGTATCTCTAATATCAAAAGATTTTATATATTAGAGATAGGGGAGAAAATATGATTAAAATATGATCTATTTTGCAAGACTCAAGCACTTTTAACTCTTACCCACATGTACGAAACACTTTTGATTATTGATCCACATGTGAAGGGGGAGCATTTCTGAAACGACAAAACTATCAAGGTGTTAAATGTTTTTCAAACACTTTGGTAGACTTTCTAGTGTTTTTATGGTTATGATCTCATACCCACAACATCTTTAATTCACGACGTTATTGGTGTCAAAAGGGTGGTTAGGTTTAAATCCTATGATCCAACCAGAACCGGAGGGATCTTCCCAGGGACAATCTAATAGATTATTAGAAGACCTTAGGAAAGATGGAGTAGAATGTGAACGTAGCTGAATGCTGACTAAGTACTGATGCTAGCATTGGAACAATCACAACAAGGTGCTAGTAATGATGTCTTGGTAAGCATTAAAGGAGTTGAAGAATGAAAAAGAAATGTAAGGATAAAGGGTGTAAAGAAAGAAGCTCTCCATACAACTTAGGCAGAAACCGGGCCAACACATCATGAAGACAACTCATCATGGACCCAGTGATGTCATGCACAACCCTTACCTATCTACTCAGGCTTCTATCAAAAGAAGTTTGTTTTATTGTCACGGAGAACAAGATGACTTGTATTAGCTTTCTCACTCCAAGATAGTTGATATTGAATAGGTGGCATCTGCTCCAGCCTCCGACCACTAAAAGTGCACAAATCAAGTCTAGAGCCAAGAGATCAATCAAATCTCGTTAGGACACACGGAATGCCGTTAAATAGAGTCCTACGCTATATCCTTGCGATATTGCTAGAACACTCAGAGTGATACTACTCATTATTCACAATGATGAGTGGAAACCATTCCATTGTTAACATCAAACATCACTACGGTAGGTCATATGTAAGATTCTTTACGAATTAAACATATGTAAAACTGAAAGGCAACAGTGGTTTGATTCTGAATTGATTCAAACTCGTTTCAGGTTTCTACGCAATATCCTTATGATCTTGCCAGAACATTCAAAGTGATATTCATTAATATTCACAGTGACGAATGGAAATCCTTCTAGCGTCAACCTCAAACAGCGCTTCGGTAGGTGACTTGTGAGGTTCTTATGAATCAAGCTTATGTCAACTGGAAAGCAACAATGGTAAGACTCTTTATGAATCAAACTTGTTCCAGGAATTTGGATTCACGATTTTAATCAAGCGGATATTTATCCAATTGATTCACTCTTTATGTTCGCAGTCTTGCTTTGAGACGGTCGAGTAAACAGAACGGCTAGTACAACCGCGAAACCCTGTCAAGGAAATTCTTAATTGAATCTACCTAATCACAGGTATGGTATTTAATATCGTATAACGATCTTCACCGACCAGAGGTAAAACGCTACTGATTTAGGACGAATGTTAAAGCCATTCAGTCCGTGTCTATGTTTTGTCTCGAGAAGGTGGCGTTACGGTGTACTCAGCAAAGTCAAAAATTCAAAAACCACATACTCATGCCTAAATACATATTCAACAATTACTAGTGTGAGCATGTGGATGAAGACACAAGATCGCAAGATGGCAGAGACAAGTCAAGGATGATTTGAAGATCTCAAGATCAAAAGACAAAGTCGAAAGACAACGAAAAAGGCTCAAAGATCACATCATGAAGGAACAAGACTACTATTTACACGTTCAAGACTAATTTATGGCTAGATTAATAATCTCTATAAATCTCCAAATGACAAAGGGTAATGACCTCTCATTGGGGGAGATTGTTAGCCTCAAAATATTGAGTCAAACAAGAATGTTCGGTCGTATGTTTATTATGTATTGTATTTTAGAACCTTGTAATAGGTAGTAGGTTAGTCGTGTTTTACGGGCTTAAATTTAAGCTAAAGTTCATTAATAAGTAACTAAAGCTTAAAAAGAAAGCCCGACCCATTAATATATAGCCCATACAAGCCCGCATGTGGGTGGACTATATATACCCTCCTCCTAGCATGTTAGGAGGAGGTTGGCTCATTTGTATTCTTTCTCTCAATCTAATATTCACCAAGTTCCAATCATTCTCTCTCTTTTCTCTCTCTACTTCCTCTCTCTAGAATTCATATATCTTCTATCTACCTTTCTTGTTTAATCATCACATATTTATGGGACAATAATTGGGAAGCTGTGAAGAGAATCCTTAGATATCTTAAAGGAACCTCAGATGTTGCATTATGTTTTGGGTAATCGGATCTTATTGTCAAAGGATATATTGATTCAGATTATGCAGGTGATGTTGATGGAAGCAAATCAACCACCGGGTATGTGTTCACAGTTTGTGGTGGAACATGAGCTGGGCTTCAAAACTGCTGGCAGTCGTGGCTATGTCAACAACAGAAGCAGAATATGTGGCAGCTGCTCAAGCCAGCAAAGAAGCAGTATGGTTGAAGATGTTGTTGGAGGAGCTCGAGCACAAACAATATATAATAGCTCTATTTTGTGACAACCAGCGCGCCTTGTATCTGGCAAGGAATCCAGTATTTCATTCAAAGACAAAGCATATACGAGTTCAATATCATTTTGTTCGTGAGCAAGTGGAGGATGGAACCGTGGATATGCAGAAAATTCATACTGATGGTAACGTGGCATATTTTCTAATGAAAGCAATCAATGGTGACAAGTTTGTATGGTGTCGATCCTCATGTGGCCTAGCAGAAATGTAAGCAACATGGAAGTACAAAGAAGGATACCCGGTGTGAAGATTGATTGAACTCCAATCTAATCTTCAAGTGGGAGATTCTTGTTATATATTGGCTTCTAGAAAAGATGACATACTCAGTTTTTTGGACAGTGGCATGCAAGTTATCAACATGGGAAAATATCAGGCAGCCACTTGCTTGTGTGTTCAATGGACCAAAGGAGTTTACAAGTAGTATAAATAGAGGATCTTGGAACTAATTTGAAGCATCCCATTCTCTTCTATTTCTTACTAATTCTTGTATGTGTTATAGAGAGTTTGTAGTAGTTCATAGTAGTGTTAACTAGAGAACGTGTAACTACTAATTCTTACATAGTGAAGTATCTTTCCTTGCCTGTGGTTTTCATCTTATTGGGGGTTTCCACGTTAAATCTCCGTGTCATCTTTTATTGCAGTCCATATTTAGTTGTAGGTTTGCTTAAGTACGGTGTCACTTTTCTCAAAAAGGTTAGTAATTCTATATTATAAGTTTCGATTATAATTTGGTAGCAAGAGTTTTAGTTGAAAATAATGTTTGAAGAATTAATAGTTTATATTAATGGTGGACCTGGTGACGGATAGGACGCATTAACATATGAAAGGCAGATACTTGAATAATTCATGATGAACAAAATAAAATAGGTTACGAGTCAACTAGTTGGGTCTCGGGCCGGGTTGCAATATAGCTCTAAAATGAGGCAATTCGTAAGTGAACTGAACCAAGTTATGACACATGTTTCAAGCTTAGTTTTGATTCAAATTGGTTTTTATAATTATACCTTCTATAATAAATTTATCTTATTGTTGTTGCGGCTTACTCTTTGTAAATGCAAATATCGCACTAAAATGATATTTACGTTCTAATCGTACTTAACGTTTTGTTAACGACAAAACATCAAACATATTTTTATGTTTAATAAAAAGCATCAAATAGGTTTCTTCAAACTTATAGAAAAATGTTTTACAAATGTACACATAAACATATGTAAACATAAAATGGTGAAAAATGTTTTACTCACAAAAAGTCAATAGTTGACCTCCAATAAATCAGATTTTGCAAGTCAAACTAGGAAGATTTGATTCTTGCTTGATAGAGTGGACAAACATTTATGAGGAACAAAAGTCAGACTAGCCGGACCCCGATGGACCCAAAGGGGAAGGGTCCAACGGGATCCGTGGGTCCCTGGCAGTTTGCCTATAAATAGAAACCTTTGTCCAAGCTTCTAACACACCCCTTTCTAACTAATCTCCTCTAAATCTCAATATACATCTAACTCTCTAACTCTTTCTTGTGAATTCTTTTCTTGCTTGTGATTTAGATCATTTTCTCATATAAAGATCGATCACGAGAATTCCAAGCTTTGATCTATCAAGGCTTTACATTGCATGAAAGTGTTGAAGCGTTACTTACACTATCACCATTGTTGTACCCGTTCATCTATTTAGTTGTGTAAGTGTGGTTGATGTTATAACCACAAGGTGTAGAAGTTTACAAGGCCGATTGTGTCTTTGTAAAGAATGTGAAGACATCTTAGCTTAGATATCGATAAAGATTGTAAGCTAAAGTGTGAAGGTTTCTCCACCGATGTAAAGGAGAATCATTTGCTAGTGATGTAGAACTCTTGAGTGGATACTCGGGGCGTGGAAGTAGGGGCAAGAAAAGTGAGATCTTACTAGACCGAACCACTATAAATCCGTATGCATTGTGGTTTTTTTCTTTATTACTTCAAGTCATTTACCTCACGTGTTATACTTGATCTATATATCCTTACAATCATGAAAAGTTTATAAAAACATTAAAACTAATCGGTAAAAACTATTCAACCCCATTCTAGTTTTCCACAATTGGCATCAAGAGCTACGTACTCAAGATCTTTAAAGTAGATTTTACTTTAAAACTTGAATCGATCCATGGATTCTGAAAATTACAAAGAAGGAAAATCTATGCAAAGACCACCACTCTTTGAAACCGATAGTTTTATCTATTGGAAAAATCGTTTTGAAACTTACGTAAAATCTAAGGATATAGATCTTTGGTATATAGTAATTGAAGGTGATTATGTACCAATGATAATGAATGTTACCACTAACCAACTCGAATCAGTTCCACGTGCAAATCAAACCGATGATCAAAAGAAAATGTTGGCTAAAAGTAATGAAGCCATAATGATGCCTTTTAATGCTCTACCTAAAGGGGAGTATGAAAGAATATTCATGTGTCAATCTACCAAAGAAATTTGGCATTCACTCATAGTCACACATCAAGGAAACTCACAAGTCAAGGATAACTAAACTGATTTACTCGTTCAACAATATGAACTAATTTCTATACTTGAATAAGAGTCAACTGATGTGGGATTCGGTCGATTTAACACTATCATAGCATCACTCAAAGCATTTGAAGAATCTTTCTCCAACAAGAATTTTGTTAGGAAATTACTAAGAGCCCTCCGTCCAAAATGGCGAGCTAAAGTCACGACAATCGAAGAATCTAAGGACCTCTCAAACCTATCACTTGATGAACTCATCGGAAATCTTAAAGTACATGAAATGGTAATGGAAAAAGATTCTGAGATCATCAAAAGTAAAAAGGAAAACCAAAAATCACTAGCCTTGAAAGCTCGAGTAGAATCTAGTGATGACGATGACTCCGATAGCGATGACGAAGAATATTCTATGGCCGTTCATGACTTCCAAAAATTCTTCAAAAGGCGAGGTAGACTCGTAAGACAACTACTTGACAACAAGAAGGCATCTCAAAAATCATTTGATATCAAAAAGCCTAAAGATGAAAAACGATGCTACCAATGTGTTGAGCCGAGTCACTTCATTAGCAACTGTCCAAAGGGGAAGCTAACAACCCAAAGAGATTTCATAAGTGGTACATGGAGTGCTAGTGATGATGAAGGCAATGAGACCAAAAAGGTAGAACGTGCTCTCATGGCACAAGAAACTAGTGAGGCACACTCCGACTCTTCTTACTATTCCTCTTCTCTAGACGATGACACATTACAAGTTGAGTTTGATAAACTGTATGAGGTAAGACTTAAAATCATAAACAAAAACAAAATATTAAAAACAAAAAACGAAAGCTTATAAAAAGAAGTTTATGATCTAAAACCTAGCCTATTAAGACTAGAGAAAGGAAAAATAGTCAAATACAAATGTGAAACATGTCAAGAGCTAAATATCGAAATTGAGAAACTTAAAGCTAATCAAGAGGATTTATCCAAACACAATCTAAAATTTGCAAAATTTACCAAAAACGCAAATTGCATCGAAGAATTGCTCAACTATCAAAGAGACAGTAAAGATAAAATGGGGTTAGGATTTGAAAAATAAAACGCAGCCTGTAACACCCCACTTTGATAAGTGGACCGCTACGCATAATCATGTCGTGTCATCAAAGCATGCAAGGTAATATGTAATAAAACATACTTTACCATAGGGAAAACCGGAATCAAACATCGGTTCCCAAACATAAGCCCAAAACATAAATAAAGTAAATGAAACAAACAAAGACCACACAAGCATAAATATATGAAGGCAAAAAGGAAAAGAAGTCTATGGCAGCTTCCATCCTATGCACGTCCTCCAAATGCTCTCTGTTCTTGGGTACCTGCCGTTTTGGGACATGGAAAGGAAAGTAACGGCTGAGCATAACGCTCAGTGCACAGATATACAAGCATGTAATGAATAATATAAGCATGTAAAACATATAGCGGCGGAAATGTATATGTCGTGGAAAACCTGGTATAACATAGTAAAACTGGTTTTATAGTTTGAAAAGCCTTATGTTTATCTTATTAAAACTGTTTAACATGTTTACCATTAGCCAATATAGGTCATGAAATATCAACGTGCATGAATACTTGGAGGGGTGACCTCGTCATGCAAATTAGAGGGGCTGCCTCTAATTTAATATACTGGTTTTGGGTAGGAGGGATCAACTCCTTGTGAAGGATGCAAGGCACACACCACATTCACACTAAATAATCTGCTGAAAACATGTAACTAGGATGCACCCATACGCCCCACCTGATAATAATAATATGGCCAAAAGCTGAAAGGGACGCCACGAGCTATCACTCCGTCGTGGTGAAGTCATAACACTGGTGCCTCCAGTGTTATGGTTATGGTACCTCCATAACTAGGTGAAACTGGTCATGCATGTATATGGCTTTAGGTATTCTAATAAAATATAAGCAATTCGAAAACATATAAAACATATACTGGGGAAAACAGTTGGCTGCATACGGGGAAATCCTAATAAGGAAGAATGTCCATACTGAAGGGACGGAGAATCCGTACCTTAAGTCTAGTGAACGAAGAAGACGAACGGAAGAGAGTCCTACTTCGATCTCACTAATGCTACATACATAGGATACATGTATAAGTATTCTGATTACTGAGTACCTAACTGGTTTTATATCATGATTTAGCTTGTTTTATATGTTCATGTCTTGTTTTACTGATTTTAACGTTATACTGTGTTTATCGTGTATTCTGTATATTCTAATTAATTATTACTTGTATTTCTTGTATTATTATACATGTTGTGTAATAATAAGTAACTTTTTAAAAATAGCAGGTTTCCTAAAATAGAAAGTTTCCAAAAAATAGATTTACTGCTTAACATAGATAAGTTTCTAAAAATAGAAAGTTTTCATAAATAGAAATAAGCTGGGTTATTAAGCTAAAAGGATAAGCTTAAGTTTTACTGATTAATATTCTAAGTTGTGTGATAAAATAGTATAGTTTATTAATTATTACATGTAAATTAAATAAACTATAGGTTGAAGTATTTAATTAAGTATAACATGATTGAATTAAATTAAGTGTATAAAATACTTAGGTTAAAACATGTACTAATAACTATATTAATATAACCTAAGTCATGATAATTAGTTAATTACATGTCATGTTTTAATAATTAATTAATTACTATAATCTCAAATACATAATAAAATAATTAGGTCAAAATCACGTATTATTAATTGATTATTTATAACCTAAGTCATGTTTTATTAATTAATTATAATCCATGTTTTAAATAATTAATTAATAACAATCGTCAAATTAAAAGGGTAAAAATACTTAGGTTAAATACATGTGTTATTTACCAAGAATAACTATAACCTAAGTCCATGATTTAAATTAAATTAATTATTAGTCATGCTTAATTTAATTTAATTAATCTTGTAAAAAAATATACTTGTAAATAATCAACTTGTAAGATTAACTAAGTCGTGAACCGTGTTTTATAATTTAAACATGACGTGAACCGGACCCGGACCCGGAACCCCATGAACCAGACCAAATAAATTTAGTAATTCTTGCAAAATAAAATTATACATAAGTCATGCATAAGATTAATTTAACTAACATGCTTATAATTAAACTAGTTAAATATCGTAACATACATGTTTTTATTACTCAGCCAAACACCCCCTGAAACTGTTTTAAAACTGTGAACCAAACACTCCCTTAACTAGTTAAACAATTCCTGCTGATAGTTCTTAATACCTACTATTTTTAATGATTTTTACATGCTGACTGTTTAAAATTACCCACTGACCCATGACTTGTTCCTGCTGCCAGAACAAATACACCACTAGCCGCAGCCAATGGTTTCCCCCCTGCTTGGCCGCCGTTGATAGTGTTAATCCAAACGCACCCCTGCTGACTGCAAGGGTTGCGGCTGAAGGAGCAAAAAGCCCACTGTGGTCGTTTGGTTTGCAGCAGCTCGAAAGAAAACCACCCACGAGAGTCATAGATTCTCGGTTTGGTGCAAGCCGAACCAAACACCATCAAACCCGACCCCTAATTAAGTTTTATTCGTGATCTTTTTTTTAACAAAAGGAAGAATATAAATAATGAGATTAGGGTTTCTTACATGTGATTTAGGGTTTACGGAAAACATAAACGTGAACCAATCCTTCTTCTTGAATTGCAGCCCATGATCTCATCCTTGTTTCCTTGGTGTTGGACGACGGCATCAAAGAAGAACAAGGAAAAAGGGGCGACTGTTTAATATTTAGGGTTTCATGTTTGTTGTGTTTGTGTCGACAGAAAGAAACGAACAAAACAAAACCCCCGTCCCTTTTATTTTTGTTATACGCCTGGAGCCCAAGTGGGCCTTGAGCCCATCTTTCTTTCCCTTTGACTAACGGCCCAACAACACACAACCTTGTCTTGTTTTGATTTCGGGTTTAATTTTATACGTATGCATGTTCGTGTATTTACATGTCGTGTATTATATCTTGTTAAATTTATACATGTTCTACGTAAACATATCGTATACTCATACTAATAATAATACACGTAATTACTCGTCATACTTAATTAATATGCGTGATATTCGCGTTAAATGTTCGTGTTTACATGCTACGTAATTATTAATTATTCTTGTTATTATAATTACTTGTACGTAAGGAAATTCGTCGTATTAATAATTACGTAAGTACATAGTTATATGTTCGTGATTCTTACGTTCATGTTCTCATGTTCGTGATTATAATAATTGTTGATAATAATTATCGTGTTTTAATACGTACATAATAATTATCGTGTAATAACACGTACGTAATTCTTGTAATTCATATTCGAGAAACGTAACGTGCTATAAAAGGAAAGTTTTAATCATGTACGTACTATCATAAGTGTACTGTTCATGGTAAAAGCATGCGGGTTTTACAACTCTTCCCCCCTAAAAAGAATAATTCGTCCCCAAATTATAGATAACGTAACTGGAATCGGAAATACCCGAATTAATCTGGAAAGGTGTGCAGGATAAAAGGACATAAAGGTGACATGCTAAAAAGGAACGTGAAACGTGACATGGCTAAATAGGACATGGAACGTGACGTGACTGAAAGAATCTTATTGGATTATTGAAGGATGAAAGGATAAAGTCCGGATGGACTCGTCCGTTTCCAAGTGGCCTCCCTCTCGGAACGGTTCTTCCACAAGATCTTGACATAAATGATAAGTCTTGATCCTCCTGACCTTGACTTGAAAATACGAAAAAGTTATTGGTTATCAAAGTAAGATAGATCCCTTGAATTTAATCGAGGGAAAAGATTTAACGTGCAAGGGAAACTGCAACGTTATGATGTAACATAACCTAACTAACTGATAATAGTAACGTCTTAGCAATGATGTGCGAGACATACTGAAACGTAGTACGTGAAGTTTTTTGAACGTGATACGTGAAAATTTTTGAACGTGATACGTGGAGATATTGTGAGTATAATATGGCAACATATCGTGATCACTGATACGTGTAACATATCGTGATCGTGGAATGAATATGACATGTGAAACATATCGAGAACATGGAATATAACTGCGGTTACACCAAATGCTACAAGGCGAGACGTGGAATGTGACGTGAAACGTCTATATGAGGATAGAGAGTTATACTAAACTTGAGCGTGGTCTCTCAAGTTCTTGCAAAACTTCTCAGAACGCAAATGAACGTAAAATCGTAAGCCAAGACACGATCATGAACATGAATAGTACCATAACGTGAGCGTGAAAGCAAGTCGTGAAACTGGAACGAGAACGTGAACGTACATAAGGAGAAAATGCGAACCTTTGTCTGACCCGATAGCTGATGGATTGCCAAGTGATCGGATGAGCCTTGGCTGGAACATGTCCGATCAATCTGTTGGTTCTGAAATCCTTGCGGATGTAAGGATTCTGAAGACTTGATCAACTGTTGGCAATAACCCAGATAGCATCATGCTTCTTCTGAGTTTGCGTTAATCTGGTAACCAAAATCCATGGAGATCTTGTCCCATTTCTTTTCACAATTTCTGATGATGGAAAAACATCCAAGTCTGTTGGTGTTCTATCTTAGCCTGTTGGTATGACAGGTATGTAGATATGAACGTAAGTGTATCTTGCCTCATATAACTTGATACATAGGAGTTTGCGAAACTCTGAGTCTCTGAATCTAGACTTCTCTTAGCGTAGGATTTCCTAGAACACCTAATGTAGTGTAGGGTTCTCACCTTTATGCATAAGCTGAGTCATGGTAAGTTTAACCGTGAGAATTAATAAGTGTGAAATCACTTATCCTTTTACCACTTATTTCCAATAATAACAAGACCAAAACGTGTATTTTATGTCGTAACGGAATTATGCGTGGTTTGTGTTTTTATTGTGTTTTAGGATAAAAATATGAAAAAGGAAGAAAACACGGGCAATCACGGACTTTTATTGAAGAAAACGAGAAAAGACGAATTCAAAAGATCAAGAGTGTAAAAAGAACGGAAGTCCAAGGCCTATTCTAAAGATTTATCGAAGAAAAAGTCTAAAGACGGAAGTTTAATGAAGTCGAAGAACCAATTCTAATTATAGAAGAAAATTATAAGACAAGTTCAATTTATATCGACAAATCCCGAGACGACGTCGAGAAAGACAAAGAATTTAAATCGAGTCGAGACTAGAAGAAAGAAAGAAGGAAGCAACACATGCACTCCCCACCTCCTATATATACCCTCCTAATGACACATTAGGAGGGTGTTAGTTAATTTAGCTAGTTTATTTTCCTATTAAATGGCGCCGCTGCCGGCTCTTTTCGTTAAGATTAACGGTTTTTAGTGAGAGACGGGTTGGATTTTGGGATCCGTTCATTTTTGAACGTTAGTTTTCTTGCTTAAAAATTTTCAAAACTCTATAAAAATAAAAAATTTTCAAAAATTCAAAAAAATTAGAAAAACATAAAAAACCAAAAATATTTCTTGTCTATCTTTCTTTTCTTTTTATAGGTGTGTATGCGTACCCGTGCTCGTAAGAAGAAAGCAATTCAAGTCGAAGTCAAAACTCCACCTATTGTCACCATGAACAATCGACCAATGATCGAGCTTTTGCAATCGCAAGTAGAGGGCAACACGATGCTATTGTCATACCCGAGATTGGAGCCAACAACTTTGAACTCAAATCCGGCTTCATTCAAATGGTCTCTGCTCAACCATTCTTGGGGCGAACACTTGATGATCCTCATGACCATATAAAAAGGTTTCTTCAACTCACTAATACGGTTAAGTATAATGGGGTTTCACAAGAGGTGATTCGCTTGCAACTTTTTCCTTTCTCCTTAGAGGGACAAGCCCGCCATTGGCTTGATAAGGAACCAAGTATTCTTACGTGGTCGGATTTAGAGACCAAATTCATCAACTACTTTTTCCCACCCTCACGTACTACCACTTTGCGGAATGAAATCATTAACTTTGAATAAAAGTACGGTGAGACATTTAGTGAATCTTGGGACCGTTTTAAGGAACTTTTACGAAAGTGTCCACAACATGGTTTCAAAAAAGTACATCAAATTAATACTTTTTACAATGGTTTAAGCATGAATGACCAAGATTCACTAAATAGTTCCCCGGGGGGTAACATTTTGGTTAAGTCTTCTAATGCCGCATGGGATATTATTGAGAATAAGTCTAGAGTGCAAACTAAGAGTGCTCGGACTAATGTGGCTAGTGCTAGTACTAGTGACGCCGACAAGAGAATTGATAAGCTTACTTCGCTTGTTGAAACACTTGCTCTACAAACCGCTAACAATACCAAAGCCATCAATGCGCAAGTTAATGCTTTGAGTTAGTCATGTGAAATATGCGTGGGTTCTCATTCATACACCGATTGTCCTTCGACTCATGACAATCCGGAAAATGTGTATGCCGCTAACGGTAACTATTCCACGGGAGGCTATCAAGCACGTCCTCAAGGTGACCGCAATTTGCTCAGTTATCGTTCAAACAATTTCCTTTCACCACCTGGTTTCCCCCACAAAACCCAAACAACCTCAATCGTAACAATCAAAACCAACCTCGAGCTCCAAATCAATATCAAACCCAAAGACACCCATATCCACCTCAAGGAAACAATCAAGTTCACCAACCACCCGCTTATCAACCACCTGCCTACCATGCTCTTCCTCCCACCTAATCCACCACATTTAATCAAGAGGTTGACACTTACATGAGGACTAATGATGCGATAGTGCAGAATCTTCAGCGACAAATCATCAACTTGAAGGGAGATATGGCGAAACAAGGGAATGATCTTCGAGCCGATATGCGAAATACTTTGAGCAGTCAAACGAATGACTTAAGGGATATGATGGCTAGTTTCTTCCAAAGTAATCAAGCCTCTGGTTCGGGTTCTCTTTCGAGTAACACTGTTGCTAATCCAAGAAGGGAGATGAAAGCAATCACCACTCGAAGTGGAAAAGGTTTAAAGGAACCCGAGTTTCCTACACCTACACCGGTGATTGTGACAAAGGAAAACGAGTCCCCTTCTCCAATTCCTCCACCTTCTATTTCTCCAATTCCTCCACCTTCTACTTCTACCCCTCCACCACCCAAGGATGTGAGTGAGATTTCCATTCCAAAGCCTTCATCTCAACCCAATATACCTTGTCCCTCAAGGTTGAGAAAAGAGAACTTGAAGAACAAGGATGATATTCAGGTTTCTAACTTTCTCAAAATGTTTAAACAACTGAATTTCAACATCTTCTTTGCTGAGGCTCTCGCTCACATGCCGAAATATGCTAAAATGTTTAAAGATCTTCTCAGTGATAAGGAGAAACTTCTTGATATCGCTCAGACCCAACTTAACGAGAATTGCTCCGTAGTGCTCTTAAGGAAATTACCCACCAAACTTGGTGATCCAGGTCGTTTTCTCATTCCTTGCAACTTCCTGGGGTAGAGAATTATATGGCCCTATCCGATCTAGGTAGTATCAACTTAATGCCTCTAAGCATTTGGAAACAATTGTCTCTACCCGAGCTAGTCCCCACACGAATGACATTGAAATTAGCTAACCGTACGGTTGCTTATCCAGTGGGGATAGCCGAAGATGTCTTTCTCGGTGTCGACAAATTCACCTTTCCAGCGGATTTTGTTGTCGTTGACTACGAGATGGATCCCCCTGTTCCATTAATCGTTGGACGTCCATTCTTGAGGCCCGGTTTCACTCTCATTGATGTAGCCGTGGGCGAATTAATCATGAGAGTTGGTGATGATAAAATCGTCTTCACCATGGGTAAACTTTCTAAGCAGCCTTCTAAAAACGAGAGAGTTAATTTCATTGACGTTCTTGATGAGGCTTGTGAAGAGCATTTCAAAGACACTTGTAAAAGTGGTTCTTCTTCTCTACCCATTGTTGAGACCATTGCCTCTGTTGCTCTATCACTAACTCCATTTGGAGAGAGTGATTTCCTTTTGAAAGAATTTGAAGCAACTTTGGGGGATGTAGACTTACAATACGACGATTCTCCCTCCAATTGGGATGAAGATATTCGTACCATTGAGAAACTTCTCAATGAGGACCATATTTCTACACCATCTCCTAAGGAAATCTCTATCGATGATCCGAATTTGACTACGCCTTCCATCGAAAATCCTCCGGATTTAGAGCTTAATGACATACCGTCTCATCTCGAATACGTGTTCCTTGACGACAATAAGAAGCTACCCGTCATAATCGGAAAGGATTTGAAAGAAGACAAAAAATATCGACTTATCGCCGTGCTGAAGAATCATAAGAAAGCGATTGCTTGGAAAATCTCCGATATTCGTGGATTTGATCCTCACTTTTGCAGACATAAAATTCTCATGGAGGACGATTTTAAACCCACTATTCAAACCCAAAGAAGGGTGAATCCCAAGATCCATGACGTTATCAAAAAAGAGGTTATCAAACTTCTTGATGCGGGAATGATCTACCCTATCTCGGATTCACCATGGGTTAGTCCGGCCCATTGTGTGCCTAAGAAAGGCGGAATCACTGTTGTGCCCAATGAAAACAACGAGTTGATTCCTACTCGTCTCGTTAGAGGGTGGAGAGTTTGTATAGACTATCGCAAACTCAATGATGCAACGAGAAAGGATCATTTTCCCCTTCCTTTTATGGACCAAATGCTTGAACGTCTAGCGGGTAATGACTATTATTGCTTCTTAGACGGTTTCTCCGGGTATTTTCAAATTCCCATCGATCCTAAAGACCAAGAGAAAACCACATTCACTTGTCCATATGGAACATTTGCTTACAAACGAATGCCTTTCAGCTTATGCAATGCTCCCGGGACTTTCCAAAGGTGTAGGATGGCTATCTTCCATGACATGGTTAAAGAAACTATGGAAGTCTTCATGGATGATTTCTCGGTCTATGGTGACTCCTTTTCTACTTGCCTTGCCAATTTGGAACGCATGCTTAAGCAGTGTGAAGACACTCGTCTCGTTCTAAATTGGGAAAAATGCCATTTCATGGTAAAAGAAGGCATTGTGCTTGGACATAAAACCTCAAAAGCCGGTCTTGAAGTGGACCGTGCTAAAGTTGATGTCATAGCGAAATTACCTCCACCTTCAACCGTGAAGGGTGTGAGAAGTTTCCTTGGTCATGCGGGCTTCTATCTTCGATTCATTCAAGATTTTTCTAAAATCGCTCGCCCGATGACCCACCTCTTGGAAAAAGATACTCCTTTTGTCTTTTCTAAAGATTGTATTGAATCCTTCAATCTTCTTAAGGACAAGCTAACTAAGGCACCGGTCTTGGTTACCCCTAATTGGGAGCTACCTTTTGAATTGATGTGCGATGCTAGCGACTTTGCTATTGGAGCGGTTTTGGGACAAAGAGTGAACAAACACTTCCAACCAATCCATTATGCTAGCAAGACAATGACGGGGGCTCAATTGCATTATACCACTACCGAAAAAGAGCTTTTAGCTGTAGTGTATGCTTTTGAGAAGTTCCGCCCCTATCTTGTCCTTTCCACCACAATCGTGTACACCAATCATTCCGCGTTGAAGTACTTGTTGACTAAGCAAGACTCTAAGCCAAGACTTCTTTGTTGGGTTTTGCTCCTACAAGAATTTAAAATAGATATTCGTGATAAGAAGGGAGACAAAAACCTAGCCACGGATCATCTAAGTAGACTTGAGGATCCTTATCAAGGGGATCATCCGAATCAAGAGATCAACGACTCTTTTCCCCTTAAGGCCTTAATGTCTATCAATTCCAATCTTGATGACACCCCGTGGTTTGCGGACGTTGCAAAATACTTAGCGGGTGGTATTCTCATCGAAGGGTTAACATCCCAAAAAAAGAAGAAGTTCTTTAAAGATGATAAGACTTACTTTTGGGATGACCCTTATCTCTTCAAACAATGTGTTGATCTAATTATTCGTCGGTGTGTTGATGGACTCGCAACTTTAGACATTCACGAAGCTTTCCATAAAGGACCCACCGGTGGTCACTTTGGTCCCAACTACACCGCGAAGAAAGTGTTTGACTCGGGATTCTATTGGCCCACCATTTATCGTGGCGCTCACGAAATGGTTAAAAATTGTGATGCTTGCCAACGCCAAGGCAAGATCACACATAAAGATGAGATGCCTCAAAAATTCATCCAAGAATGTGAAATCTTTGACGTATGGGGTATCGACTTTATGCGGCCATTTCCATAATCTAAAGGGAAAAAGTACATCCTTGTAGCCGTTGACTACGTTTCTAAATAGGTTGAAGAGAAGGCTCTTCTTGCGAACGATGCGAGGGTGGTTGTGAACTTTTTAAAGCAGCTTTTTGCTCGATTCGGTGTTCCTCGTGCTATCAGCAGTGACCGCGGGACTCATTGTTGCAATGATCAATTTGCTCGAGTCATGGCTAAGTACGGTGTCAATCACCGTCTTTCCACCGCTTATCATCCTCAAACAAATGGTCAAGCCGAGATATCTAACCGTGGATTGAAGCGAATTCTTGAGCGTACTGTGGGAGAGCATCGTGCCTCGTGGGCCGATAAGTTAGAAGATGCTTTGTAGGCTTTCCGTACCGCATATAAGACTCCGATTGGTTGCACTCCATATCGTCTTGTGTACGGGAAGGCATGCCACCTCCCTATTGAGCTGGAACATAAGGCGTACTGGGCATTGAAGTGGGTCAATTTTGACATCAACAAAGCCAATGATCTTCGGAAGATTCAACTCAACGAGCTAAATGAACTGAGGAATGAAGCTTATGAGAATTCATTGATCTACAAGGAGAAGACCAAGATCATTCATGATTCAAGGATTAAGAACCAAGAGTTTCACGTCGGTGATCAAGTCTTACTCTTTAAATCTCGGTTGAAGATCTTCTCGGGCAAGCTGAAGAGCCGTTGGTCTGGTCCATGCACCGTCGCCAAAATTTTCCCTTACGGCACCATTGAGCTTTCTCAGCCAAATGTGCCTAATTTTAAAGTGAATGGCCAGCGTGTGAAGTTTAACTTTGGTGAGGACATCTCTCATGAGATGATTCCATCCCTCACCACGTTTCCCTTGAATTAGTTCTGGGTCGAGTCAGGCTCGTGACTCGGTTAACAAAAACAAGCGCTTCTCGGGAGGCAACCCGATGATCTATCCTTTACCGTTTTCATAATAAGTGTAGGGGGAGACCCTCGTATGTGTTTGTTGTTTTCCTTCTTAACATGTGCAGGGATTCGAGCTTTCAAAGATCCATTCTTGATGACTTTTGACGACCCATGATTCCGTGTACCCGTCTTCCCGGTTTTATCCTAAACTCTTTTGATTCACTATTTTATATTCTTCAATATTAAAATTGGAATCACCTTAGTTGTCTCATCCTTAGCAAGATTTAAGCAAAGTGCACAATGTCCTAAGTGTAGGGGAGTTTACTCCCACATGCTTAAACATTGAGGACAATGTTTATATTAAGTGTAGGGGGGACTTTTATCGAAGTTAAGTGGGCTTTTCCTTGTATATGTCCTCATTTTAACCGAAAAATTGATTTTTCGACATTTTTAAAAATTTTTAATCTATTTTGGCCTAGTAGTTTTTCCTTTGTTATTGTTAATTACTTTCTTTGCAAAAAAATAAAAGTTTAATAAAGTGGTTTTAATTTTCAAACGTCATGAATCTTTTGACTCAACCCGAGTTTACTTATCCAAGTTTACTATAGCTAGTATCCTTAAAGTGTTTAAGTCAAGTTTTGCTAGGCTTTTAAGAACAAGAACTTTTCGCAAGTTCCTATAATTGATCCTAGAAAGTCGTTTATCAAGGGAACTTTAAAATGCGAATTCTAAACTTGAAAAAGTCTAAGAAGACGCAAGATCCTATAGATGACTTGAAAACCCAAAACTTTGATTTAATAGGCTAAGCATCCACGAGTCTCATTCCTTAAAATTTTAAATTGTGGAGTACGGGAGATGATAGAGTCAATTATAAGTTTGATATTCTTTCATGAATTTATGTGAGTTGATTATGAGCTTTTTCTCCCATCGCTTGCTAATAAATTTAATCGCAATAAATAAGGTTGTACGATTTGAAAAGTTACTTAGCTTAGCACACGATCGTTTAAAAGTTGCTCGATATTAATTAGAGTTCATAGCCAAGGCATAACTTATTGAAGCGGGATGCAAAGATTGGCGAGTCCAAAAAGGCCCTAAAAAGGCATGAGGGCTACATTTTGTTGCTAAAGATCCAAAAGTGATGTGAAGAATCATTTATCGAAAATCAATATGAAGGATCGAGACACACGACGAAAAGCAAATACTCCCCTAAAGATCATGGAGAAGTCTATCCAAAAAGGCCCTAACAAGGTATGAGGATAAATAGATCCAAGTCCTAAAAGGAGGCGGATCATTGTATATCAAAGTCCAAAATAAAGATTGGAGAAAAATGAAGAAGTCGTGGTCCAAATATGAAGAATCTCTCAAAAACTTCAAGTGAAGAAATTCCTATTATGAAGAGAAGACCATAATTTCAAGAACGTCTCTCAAGATTCGAAGTATGAAGTCACTGCCAAATATCAGTCCGAGAAAGGTCTCAAATCGTGAAGCGAGTTATGCCAAGATATGAACTTTAAGAGGTCCCAAGAAGCAGTTTTAAAAGATTTTGTCCTTTAGCTAACTATTGATTAAATTGTCCCACTTTATTTTCGGCCTAAATAAACTATCGAAATAAGTCAAACAATGTATCCTCGTGTTCATTCAAGACAAATTTAAAATATAAGAGATACACCTAGGAATAAGGCAGTCTAAGTAAATAATTGGGCCACATGAGTTCGTGTTAGTTTGCTAACTTATAATAACAATGATCTCATTTTTAAGCTTGGTATGGGGAACGTGAAACTTGAGGATGATAAACATTCATGACGGACAAAACCCCAATGTAAGTCTTTGATTTCTTTGCTTGTTTTATACATATTTCTATTTTTTTAGATACCTTAAAGTTTAGTATTTAATAAAGGCCAAGGTGGGTTTTTTATGATGAAAAATGTAAACCGTGCTTTGAAATTAATGCATTGCATGAGGGCATTGCAATGGTCAAGTGTAGGGGATTTAATAAGTGTGAAATCACTTATCCTTTTACCACTTATTTCCAATAATAACAAGACAAAAACGTGTATTTTATGTCGTAAAAGTCGGAATTATGCGTGGTTTATGTTTTTATTATGTTTCAGGATAAAAATATGAAAAAGGAAGAAAACACGGGCTATCACGGGCTTTTATCGAAGAAAAAGAGAAAAGACAAAGTCAAAAGATCAAGAGTGTAAAAAGAACGGAAGTCCAAGGCCTATTCTGAAGATTTATCGAAGAAAAAGTCTAAAGACGGAAGTTTAATGAAGTCAAAGAACCAAGTCTAATTATAGAAGAAAATTATAAGACAAGTTTAATTTATATCGACAAATCCCGAGACGACGTCAAGAAAGACAAAGAATTTAAATCGAGTCGAGACTAGAAGAAAGAAAGAAGGAAACAACACATGTACTCCCCACCTCCTATATATACCCTCCTAATGACACATTAGGAGGGTGTTAGTTAATTTAGCTAGTTTATTTTTCTTTCTTTAGTTTTTCATTTTAGAGAGAGAAAGTGTTTAACTCTCTCTCTCTAAAACTTCATCTTTGTAGAAATGCTAAATAAGATCCGGTGGTCTCACATGGTGGTAGATGGTGTTGGAAGCCATTGATGAACTTAGAGAGAGAGAAGAGAGGTTGAAAGTAAAGAGAAAATGTATTTAGAAAATGAACAAATGACAATCAACACCCCTCCTTGGAAGCTAAGGAGGGGTATATATAGTCACACACGCACCTTAAACTATACATCGAACCTAGTCTAGTCTAAGCGTGTGTGACTATGATAACTAACGGGAATTCTTAAATGTCGTCACATAAAGTGAGTTTCCAAAAATCTCCCCCCATGGGACGACGTGTAGAATTCCTTACAATATTCTTCCTAACAAGTACAAAATGATTAAGAACAAGAGCTTTCTTGAAGCATCCAATGCTGATGAAGTCTTCTGAGGCCTTCGTCTTCAAAACGACTCATCTTTAAAGTAACTTGTAGAAGAAATACTATAACGGCACGAGCTAAGTAACCCATACACTTCTGGTTAAGGAGAAGCTTCTGAATTAGCTTCCCCCTAATTCATGCCACGTAAACTTGATGAAGAAGCTTTTTAAATAGCTTCCCCCTAAACCAACAATCCTCGTAAGCAACTTCAAAGCTTTCAATAAAGCTTAGAATGATTAAGCGCACAGCGGAATCTAACTAGCAAATCCCATCATATAACATGATAATGTTACCAAGAGGGATTGAAAGTTTGGGGTACACCAAGTAGATCAACAACTTTTCTTCTCACGCTTGAATAATTCTTCTGAATTTTTCTTCCCCCAGAGAGTTCAAGTTATGCATACCAGAAAGAATCAAGACACTTCTTCCCCCACATAGTTGAAGAAGGTAAATAAATCCCAATTATGAAGCTCAAATACTGAAGTGGACACTTTATCCCATTCATGAAGTTGACATCGTAACACCAGAGTCAATTAAGTCCCGGAAATGTACATATCTTCTTCCGGAGATGCACCAGAGTCAATTAAGTCCCAGGAATGCATATAGGATAATGATGATGAATAATTGTAACAATCAAACAATTAAACCTCGAATCAGTAGTGTACCGTTTGGAGATTGATAACGACACGAGTTAAAACACTGATTTTCTCTGCGGCTATGACAAATGTCATCCCGGAATATCTTCAAATCAAAAGAAGGTATGAAGTTCATCATGTGTACTCGTTGTGCGTTCAATGTGTCTTCTTCTTCCCCCTTGATGGTTTCGAAACTCGGAACCATCAATAAATTGTACGCACATGAACCTGAAATCTCGTGGGAATAATAAATAAGCTGAATTATATTCTTTGTGAGAATCAGCTGTTGATCGAAAATCTCTTCTCACAAACTCTCCATGGCCACCTTTACCAACCCACGTGAAAGCAATTTGAAGTGACCACTGAAAGAATGAACCAGATACATCAAACGTGAAACCGAATAAGAATCCTTCGATCTTGTGACTTAAGCTTGCACTATTGTTGAATGAAGAACGGTGGAGAAATCTCTAAGTACTCAATGCATCACTGAAGAAGTCTATAAGCACAACACCTCTTGAAATTATCCACGTCGACTAAGCGCGTGACACTGAGTATAACAATGTAACCCCTTTAAGTGATAGTTATCCGAGTCATCAACCATCCACCCTGAACCCGGAAACCAGATAACCAAGTCTTCATTCTAGGATTAAGCACGAGCAAGTTATCTATTAAAAGATAAAATAAATACACGCCTTCGAAAAATCCGTCTTCAACGTCACGTAATTAATACCCGATCAAACAAAATCTGTAGCCACTAAAAAATCTAGACATTTTTTCTTGGTCTCGTCTAATAAATCTTGTCACTTTGTCTCGATATGTGTCTTTAAATCTTGTCACTTTTGTCACGTCACTTTTTGTCACAACTAAAATCGTTAATCAAGATATTAAAATTTATCAAATAAAAATGATAAATAATATTTGAATATAACAATTTCTGGCCCCATCATTCAATCACTTGTCCATAAAATCAGCCCATGAGATACATGATGTGTATCCCGTTTTCATAATGCAAACCAAAACAAGTGTGAATGATGAATAAGTTTAATCATGCCCAAAACACATAGTCGGTCCAAGGTACACACAGTCGGCCCGATTGTGTTTGTAATACCCGATCCATCCCAAGAAGAAAGTGGGATATAAAAACTACCAAACCCTAAAGATTAGGGTAACCCTAATCATATTCCAACAGCCGCTTCATCTATTTCTCTCCCCTAAAACACCTCCTAATCTCCTAAACATCTCCGCCCCTAAAACTCTCCATCTATAACCGAGACAACAAACTTCCCCACTAGCCACCAAATCTCCTCAGAACATCATCCATCTAAACATAACCTCAAACCAAATCACCACACGAATCTCATCACACGAATCATTTGATAAGAATCAAAGATTTCGAAATCAAATTAAGCCAGGACCCTCTTATTCATATTAAATCACAACCGAACAAAAACCATCCATATCCACGACTTCAATCATTTCGTTTGAATAAACTTATGTTCAAAACATCAACAGAGGCTTCAAGATCATTAATTTTGTCTAAGGTAGGTTTAATTCGTGATTGCTGTGATGTTTTTCACTCGAATCAAAGATAGAAAATAACATATTTGTTATTGTTCTTTCTTTACTTTCGGATATGAACGGGAAGGTTGAACCCTCCACAGATCTGTGATGAAGTGAGTTTTCTCGTGTAGATCTTAACAGATCTTGCTATGCATGTGAGAAAAAATTCTGAGATCAAGATGTTTTCTGTTTTTATGTTGAGTCTAGATGGGATAGGTGTCGATGGGTATTAGGTTTAGTTTTGGAGTTGTGGAGATAAAAGGTTGGCTTGTTAAAATAGACTCAGTGAGTTAACTGAGTCAACTCGGTAATTACCGAGTTGACTCGGTTGTGATGGATTTGGCTTGGTTACATGTTTGGTCCACTGGTTATAACATTCCATCGCAGTCAAAGTCTTTCTATCGCAAAGTCAAACAGTTTCATCGCAATGTTTTCTATAAAACCCATCGCAATGAAAAAATCCATCGCAATGATTTTCTTAAAACCCATCGCAATGAACAAAATCCATCGCAATGTGTGAAATAATTTTTGGCACCATGTCATTTTAAATATGCCATTGCGACAGGTCCAACCACCTCATCGCAATGTGACTCATCGGAATGAGTCCCATCGCAACGGGTAGGTTGAACCCATCGGAATGTGTCAAAAACAACCCCATCGCAATCCATGCGATCTAAGTAGCCATCGGAATGCGTGCATCGGAATGAGCCTATCTGAATACTTTTATCCAAAAGTACTTTTGCCGTTTTTTCAGGGACATGTTTTTTGGATCTGGTTTAATTTCTGGCAGATCTTCATCTTCTAGAAAATAAGACCAGAAAGAACCCAAAAAAATCAAGAAAAATGCTGTTAAAAACACAGATAAGTACACCGTGACATTGGGAAAACCATTTGACCAGGGTATACTAACCAGTTGACCAGATTCAAGAAAAATGAAGCCAGTGAACATGATTTAGTTTGAACATGATTTAGTTTGAATAAACCAGTGAACATGATTCAAGAAAAATAAACTGCTCAACAATAGTAGTACATGTGACTGTTTGGACAGATTGGACAATAAAAAAGACGTGACAAAAAATTTTTTGTGACAAAATGGAACAAAAAAATATAACGAGACACAAAGAATAATCAGACCACCAAATCGAATATACGAACACGATCCAAGGATGGAACCGAGGCTCTGATGCCAAATGTAGAAATGCTAAATAAGATCCGGTGGTCTCACATGGTGGTAGATGGTGTTGGAAGCCATTGATGAACTTAGAGAGAGAGAAGAGAGGTTGAAAGTAAAGAGAAAATGTATTTAGAAAATGAACAAATGACAATCAACACCCCTCCTTGGAAGCTAAGGAGGGGTATATATAGTCACACACGCACCTTAAACTATACATCGAACCTAGTCTAGTCTAAGCGTGTGTGACTATGATAACTAACGGGAATTTTTAAATGTCGTCACATAAAGTGAGTTTCCAACAATCTTTTCTTTCTTTCATGTTTAAGCTTTAATTCACTCTTGTATTTTTGAATCTTTAATCTACAAGTTCAAGTTATGTTTTTCATATTCAATCTCTTTCTGTTGGGAATAAATTATAGCTAGTCTACTTGAGCGCTGACAAGAGTAAAACAAGCGTTGATACGAAGAAAACAAACGCTGACAGATCAAGCGTTGACAAGAAGAAGTCAAGCGTTGATACATTGAAGAAAAGCACTGATGGAAGGATATGATCTACACGTTTATTATGTTCTAGATTACTTCTAGTAAAGATAGGAACAACAATGTATTTTCTATATTTATCTTTACCTAGAATAGTTGATACGTAGATTATTGTACAAGGCTTCTTATGTCTATAAAAGAAGACCTTTAGGTTATTGTTCAAAATAAGTTTTCATACGTTAAACACTTTCATTGTAAGCAAGTTCGTTATCATTAATCAAAGTAAAAGTTTGTTTACATCTTGTGTGTTCTTGTTTAAGTGTTAATTCCGCATAACACTTAGATTATCATATACATATACAAAGGTTTCTCTAAGTGTATAACTTGATCTAATCTCGTATACATAAAGCTAAATCGATCTAAGTTTGGGATCAACAAGTGGTATCATAGCTTATTGAGGAACTTTTGATCTTAAAGAACACAAGAACCCTAAAATCACCAAAACCCTAATTCTCACAAAACCCTAAAAACATCATGTCAAATCCAAAAGTAACCTCCTCCTCCTCACCTTTACCAAACATCAAGATTCCCATGCTTGATGCAACCAACTTTGAATTGTGGAAATTCAACTTTGAGCAATATCTGGGGATCTATGACTACACTCTCTGGGAGATTATTGAATTTGGAAACACACTCAATAAAGCTCAAAAGATTGTTGATGCCATTGCTGGAAGAGCAGCTGTTGCTGGATGTTCAGAAGCAGATAAGAAAGAAAAGCCTGATGATGGTAGAGCTGTGTCTGCTGAAGACATAGCAAAGAAAAGGGTTGATATGAAAACCCTAAATATTCTTAAACTCTCTTTGGGACAAGAGAACCAGCATAAATACAGAGGTTATGAATCTGCTAAGGACCTTTGAGTAGCCCTTGAAGTTGCATATGGTGGCAATGATGATACTAAGAAAGAGAAGAAGAAGCAACTCATGCATGAGTATGTTATTTTCAAAGCTCAACCTAATGAGAAGCTTAGCAGTGTTAGAAGCAGACTCCTTGATATTACTAGCAAGTTGTCCTTCATGGGGACACAAGTTGGTGACGTTGACACCATTGCTACTTTTCTTAAAAGCCTTGGTGAAGCATGGAAGATTGAGGCAAGATCTATACTTGCCAATAACACTCACAAAAGTTCTACTTTTGATGATATCTACAACAAACTGAGGCTGTTGGAGAATGAAACTCTTTTGGAGCATGGAAGTAAGTCCACCAACAGTAACATGGCCTTCTTCTCACATAGTGAAGGTCAATTTAATCAGAAGGACTCTTACATGCATCCAGTTACTGGATCAACATGTGTCAACGCTGGAACATGTCCTGTCAACGCCTCATATTCAGACACTGACACATACAAAAGTGACTCACCAAGAGTTAAACCTGTTGGTTTGGATCTGGATACTGTATGTGCTTATATTGCTTCTTTACCCAATGGTTCAGTGATTACATATGAGGATCTTGAGCAAATAAGTGATGAGCACTTGGAAGAGATGGATATTAAGTGGAACATGGCTCTTGCTAGTATAAGAGCAAACAGGTGGAATAGAAGGTTTAAGAAGAAGATGACCTTCAATGCAAAGGACACTGATGGATTTGATAAATCCAAAGTTGAGTGCTACAACTGTCATCGTATGGGGCACTTCATGAGGGAATGCAGGTCTCCAAGAAGATCTGATGCTGGCAAACCCTCAAGCCAAATTGTTAAGGCTCAGGATCCTAAGGCCATGGTTGCAATGCAAGAAATTGATGGTATGGGATGGGACTGGAGCTATTTGGCTAAGGATGGGGAAGAGGATAAAGCTTTGGTTGCTGAAATAGAAGAAAATAGCATGTTCAATATGCTCTCATGACACACTCCTCCTATTCATCAGATAATGAGGTATACGATGATGCTTTTTGTAGTAAGGGTTGTAGGTTAAATACTGAGAAACTTAACAAAGAGGTGTTAAGATTATTAGATGATGTGAGTACTGAAAGATGCAAACTGTCTAATTACCAACTAGCTCTCACTCAAACTGAGAAGCCAGTTTCTGAGTACAAGAAAATGGAATTTGATTTAAAAGACAAAATAAACATCTTAAAACATGAGTTAAATGCTAGCAATGATATTAGGAGCATCATGGAAAGGGTTAATGGTGAGTTACAGGCTAAGTTAGATGAGGCCATTAAGAATAAGGATAATGTTGGCCTTAAAATTCAGAGATTTGATAAGGCCACACAAACCCTAGGAGAATGTGTTAATAAACAAAGGGATCCTAAGGACATGACTAGGATTGGGATGAAAGACTATTTCTGTGGTTCCACCACCAGCTGGGGACTTCTATGGTGTCTAAAGAAAGGACCTATCTTGGACTGGTTTACCAGAACTCCAAGAGGAGGAATTTATTCCTCCACTAAGAGTCATTACCCCAGTTGAAGAGTATCAACAGAAGTTGACTGACTTGAATGAATGGAAGAAAGCCAACCCTACCTTATTTGTTAAGGGTGGCTTGTTATGTGAAAGTCCTAATGAGTCAACCCCTATTAAGGTAACAAACCCAATCACTGGTAAGGCTATTGACCTTGGCTCAAACACTGTTAAAAAACCTAGTGTCAAGTATGCAGAAATGTATAGGAATACTAGGTCACCTAAAAGCCAAGTTAGTAATGATGGAGCAGGCTTCTTCTCTTCTAGACCTAGGGTTGTGTCTAGAAAAGCCTGTTACACTTGTGGTAGCTTTTCACACTTAGCATATAAGTGTGTCAACGCTTCCAAGGTCGACGCTCTTAAAAAGTCAAACGTTGTCAGACCCAAATCTTGTGTGCAGCAAAGTCCACAAGTTGTTAGACCTGCCCCATTCTTCACTAGAGGGTCTAAAACTCATGGACAAAGACCATTTCAAAAGACAAATACTTGGTCTAATAGGAAATGGGTTTCTGTAGCAAACCCTAGGTTCAACGCTGACAAGGGTAATTTCAGCGTTGATAAGACCAAATCCAACGCTGATAGAAACGTGACCAGACCTAAATATTTGCAACCACAGGGTAAGGGGTCTAAAGCCTCTTCAAGCTTGACATGGAGACCAAAGAAAGATCAAAACCCAATGATAATGGGATTTCTATGACCTGCAACAGATTTAATTACATTTCAAAGGTCATTACAAAACCTATTGGGGTTAACTGGGTATTTCATCCAAAGAGGGATGAACAAGGGGTTGTTATGAGAACTAAGTCTGTTCTTGTTGAACAACCAGATGAATCCAAGTCTGCTAAGGATTGGGTTCCCAAAGAAAACTAACTTGTTTTCTTTATGTGCAGGGCATTCAAAAACAGGTCAATGATTATGGATATTGGGACAGTGGATGCTCAAGGCACATGAAAGGGAAGGAAGATTATTTAACTAACTTCACTCCCATTAAGGATGGTGATAAGGTTTACTTTGGAGGAGGATATGGAACTATCACATGCAAAGGAACACTTCTCACCAAGAACTTGCGTTTTGAGAACGTATTTCTGGTAAAGGAACTTGATTACAATCTTTTTAGTGTATCACAAGTTTGTGATAACAAAAATAAAGTTCTGTTTACAGATACTGAATGCTTGGTGATAAGCAAGGATTATAAGATCCCAGATGAGAAATATATTGATTATAGAACACCTAGACATAAAGACATATATAATGTGAATCTGAATGGGATTAGGATGAATAACAATATGTCATGTTTTTATGCTAAAGCTTGTTGGGAATAAATTGTAGCCAATCTACTTGAGCACTGACAAGAGTAAAACAAGCGTTGACAGGAGCAAAACAAACGCTGACAGCTCAAGCGTTGACAATATAAAGTCAAGCGTTGATACATTGAAGACAAGCACTGATGGGAAGATATACTCTACGCGTTTATTGTATTCTAGATTAATTCTAGTAAAGATAGGAACAACAATGTATTTTCTATATTTATCTTTACCTAGAATAGCTGATACGTAGATTATTGTACAAGGCTTCTTATGTCTATAAAAGAAGACCTTTAGGTTAATGTCAATATAAGTTTTCATTCATAAACTACTTTCATTGTAAGCAAGTTTGATATCATTAATCAAAGTGAAAGTTTGTTTATATCTTGTGTGTTCTTGTTTAAGTGTTAATTCCGCATAACACTTAGATTGTCATAAACATATACAAAGGTTTCTCTAAGTGTATTACTTGATCTAATATCGTATACATAAAGCTAAATCGATCTAAGTTTGGGATCATCAAAGCTTCAGTAGATGAGAGTAATCTATGGCACAGGAGACTAGGGCACATAAACTTTAAGAATATAAACAGGCTTTTGAGACTTGGCTTGGTTGATGGCTTGCCTGAAAAGGCTTTCCACAATGACCACTCTTGTGTTGCATGTCTTAAAGGCAAGCAGCACAAGGTCTCATTCAAGTCTAAACAGGTGCACTCTAGTACTAGACCACTTCACTTGTTTCATATGGACCTATTTGGTCCAACCAATATAGAAAGTTTGAATGGTAAATCATACTGCTTTGTTATCACAGATGACTTTTCTAGGTTTACTTGGACTTTCTTCTTAGCTATGAAGAGTGATACAGCTGACATTTTAATTGATTTTATTACCCAGATTGAAAAGAAAAAAGGTAATGAAGTTAAAATGCTTAGGAGTGATAATGGTGGTGAGTTTAGAAATAAACTTTTAGATAATTTTTGTGCCAAGAAAGGGATTACTAGGCAGTTTAGTGTTGCCAGAACCCCACAGCAAAATGGGGTTGCTGAGAGGAAGAATAGAACCCTAATTGAAGCAGCCAGAACTATGTTGGCTGATGCTCATTTCCCCATAGCTTTTTGGGCTGAGGCTGTGAATACAGTATGCTATGTTCAAAATAGAGCATTGGTCAACAAGATACAGAACAAAACACCTTATGAATTACATTGGGGAAGGAAACCTAATATTGGTTTTCTTAAACCTTTTGGCTGTCATGTAGTTGTCCTTGATACTAGTGATGCCTTAGGTAAATTTAGTGCAAAAGGTGATGAAGGCTATTTCATGGGGTATTCAGTACAGGGCAAGGGATATAGGGTTTACCTAAAGAAGGAAAAACGTATTCTTGAGAGAGTACATGTTAGGTTTTTAGAGAGTAAACCTAGTGATCCTGAAAGTGGTCCAAATTGGTTGTTTGACTTGGAACCTCTATCTAGGACTTTAAATTATATGCCTGTCACTAATCCAGACATTGTGAAGGTAACTTCAAATGTTGTGGAAGAAAAAGTTGTCGATGTTTCAGGTACACAGGTTAATGAAGAGGTTGGATCACAAGCAGAAAAGTCATCTCCCATTCAAGAGTATGTCACTATCCCCATATGGACAGATGCTTTTGCTGCTGCTGCTGCTGGAAAGGATAATGGTGGTCCCCAAGTACCACCAGCTAACAACATGCATGGTCCTTCAGGCGCTGACAAAGGCAAATCTAGCGCTGATAGGACAAATTCAGACGTTGATGGCTCAAACGTTGACAACAACATTTCAAGCGTTGACAGCTTAAAAGCTGATACCCAAGGTTCTGGCGTTGAAAACACTTTTGGGCATATTTTCTCTTCTACTTTTGAACAGGGTGAACCTTCCAATTTATATGAAGAGGTTCATCCTCATGTTGATGAAAGAGAGTCTGAAGAAGAAGATATTGGCAACTTGGATAATGAGATTGAGGACAACAGACTTTTTGAAGGAGGAGTTCTCACTTCTACTATGAAGAATCATCCCCCTTCTCAGATTATTGGGGATGTTATGACTCCTGTTCAGACTAGAAGATCTCATCAGAATCTTGGTGGATTCATTGTCAATATACACAAGAAGGTTGATACCCCTCTTGTGCAATCATGCTTGTTTGCCTGTTTTCTGTCACAACAGGAACCCAAAAAGATATTTGATACTCTCAAAGAACCAAGTTGGGTGGAAGCAATGCAGGATGAGCTTCACCAATTTGCAATTCAGGATGTTTGGGAGCTGGTTGATTGTCCCAGATATGTCAGACCTATAGGGACAAGATGGGTTCTAAGGAACAAAAGAGATGAAAGAGGCATTGTGTTCAGAAACAAGGCATGTTTAGTGGCTCAGGGATATACACAAGAGGAAGGGATAGACTATGAGGAGTTCTTTGCACTAGTTTCAAGGATTGAAGCTATAAGGATCTTTCTAGCCTATGTATCCTGCATGGGCTTCATTGTCAATCAAATGGATGTGAAGAGTGCCTTCCTCTATGGAACAATTGTTGAGGAGGTATATGTGATGCAGCCTCCTGGTTTTGAGGATCCAGAGAATCCAGACAAGGTGTATAGAGTCAAGAAGGCTATGTATGGACTTCATCAAGCCCCAAGAGCATGGTATGGCACATTATCCACTTATTTGGTGGACAATGGATTCAAGAGGGGCACCATAGATCAGACATTGTTTACAAAGAAGAATGGTAAGGATGTTCTACTTGTTCAGGTCTATGTTGATGATATCATCTTTGGATCTACAAATCCAAAGATGAGTGAAGACTTTTCCAAGCTCATGAAAGACAAATTCAAGATGAGTGCTATGGGGAGATGAACTTCTTTCTAGGGTTACAAGTTCAGCAGAAAGAAGATGGTATCTTCATCTCCCAGGATAAATATGTGGCAGAGATCTTGAAGAAGTTTGGCTTTTCTACACATGAAAAGAGGGCTACTACTCCTATGGATAGAGAACACCCTTGGGGAAAGATTGGAGATGGGAAAGATGTGGATGTCAGGCACTACAGATCAATGATTGGTTCATTGATGTATCTTACAACCTCCAGACCTGACATCATGTTTGCTGTGTATGCATGTGTACGCCATCAAGTGACTCCCAAAGAATGTCACCTTTATGCTGTCAAGAGAATCTTTAGGTACCTAAGATGTTATCCTAGTCTTGGCTTGTGGTACCCTAAAGATTCACCTTTGGAGCTTATTGCATATTCATATAGTGACTATGGAGGTTATAAGTTTGATAGAAAATCCACAACTGGTGGATGTCAGTTTCGGGAGCAGGTTGATATCTTGGCAATGCAACAAACAAACAATGGTGGCCAATTCTACAACTGAAGCAGAGTATGTAGCTGCAGCTGCTTGTTGTGGACAAGTCTTATGGATTCAGAACCAGCTGTTGGATTATGGGTATAATTTCATGCATACCAAGATATTTGTTGACATTAACAGCACTTTATGCATTATTAAGAATCCTGTACATCATTCTAAAACTAAACACATAGAAATTAGACACCATTTTATAAGGGATTGTTTTGAAAAGGGTTTAATACAACCAAATAGGGTGGACACAGATGAAAATGTGTCAGATTTACTAAGTAAACCTTTTGATGCTGGAAGATTTCAATACTTGGTAACAAGTATTGGAATGATCAATCTCACATAATATGTGTTTTGGAGTCTTTTTGTAAAAGTATGTACATGATAATGCATTGTTATTGGTCTTTTTGAGGATTTATATTTTCCACTATATTTTTCTAACACTGACAAAGGTTGCTTTAACGCTGATAAGTGTTATTGTGACGTTGTCAGCAATATATTTGTCTAACGCTGACAAAGCTTTTCTTAACGCTGTCAAGTGTTATCGGGGCGTTGTCAACAACAATGTTTTTTTTGTGGTTTTCAATCTAAATGTGCAGGTGGTGTTAGCATTATACCATTGGATACATAGTTGCTTATGGATCATTGGAGAATCATTTGAGCATGTTTTTATTTATGGATGATGGTTGGAATTTTCTATTCCTATCTTGACATAAATTTTTTATGGTCATGCATATTTTTAGCAACATATGTATCATAGTTTAAGGGGAGGTTTTAGGAACCTTTAGGACTTTTGGGTATCCTTATGATACTCTTATCACAATTCTAGATTGTGTCCACAGGTGAGTGTGAGTTAGTTTTACTAAATCATGAGGCACTGTAGCATGCAAAGTTGATATACTATGCATGCTACCAAGACATTTTTGGCCTAGAATTGGTTGTGGTCTGTTGGGAGACTTGGGAATGATTTTATCATGGGTTTTACCTAGGAGTAACAAGGAATTTTATGAGGTAACTTAGTTGTTAAGAGTTTTAGTTAGCAAGGGACACTAGAGGACTTTTATGTCTATCTTGCATAAGCAAGTGTGCATAACTGGACAGTGCTTGCCGCCCTATAATAATTATCAACTTTTAGGTTATCTTCTCTAGGATAAAATACTTTGTTAAGGTCATTTTTCATTTTTATAAATTTTTATTTTTGGACGCTCACAAGTATTTTTCAAACGTTGTTGTGACCAATTTAAACGCTGACATGGCTTTAGCAAACGTTGACAAGAATATAGCCGTTGGGCGTTGATGGGTTATTTTTGACCGTTGACACTCAATGGGACCTACCCAGTTGTTATTTTTTGACATATTTTTGGGCCGTAATTTTGGGAGCAGATAATTTTCATTTAATGCATGAGATAAACTTATTTCTTTTCAATATTTTCATGATTGTATTTTGAAAATAGTTGCCTAATTTTTGACCAATCACATGCATTTTTCTCTCCTATATATTTGGCTCCTATTTTAAATAGGGTACCTATCATTCTTGTCTAACAATATTTTCTCCTATACTTCATCTTTATCACTCATTCAAACAGCTTTCAACAATGGCACCAAAATTCAAACCAAGCGATTTGGAATTGGGATTCAGGAGTCAACACATCATGATAGCGTATCTAGAAGCTGATGATACTCTGTTTCCCCAATATGCACAAATGGTGGCGTATTTGAATGCATCCCCTATTAGGTATGCTCTTTCTCATGCTCCACTCATTCCTGTCACACATATTAAACAGTTTTGGAACAATGTTAGTTCCTCAACAGTTAATAGAGTGACTACATTATCATCTATTGTTCATGGGCGCACATGGATGGTTACTGAAGCTTTGGTTAGCCAAGCTTTGCATCTTGATGATGCTGATGGTATAACCACCCTCCCCATTAATGAAATAGAACAAGGACTAAGGGCTTTGGGTTATCCTTTCCCTGATGAGGGAACTTTAAATAAATATCATAAACAGGAGTTTCCCCCAGCCTGGAAGTACCTAATACATGTCCTCTTGCAATGTTTGAGTCCCAAGTGTACTGCACACAATGAGATCAATAGATCTATTGCTAGTGCTATTGTGTGCATTGCTACTGGGCAAAAGTTTAATTATTCAAAAATGATTTTTGAGGGCATGTGTAAAAATAAAGGGAACAAAATGACTTTAGCTTATCCCAGATTTTTACAAATGGTTTTTGAGGTGTAAAATTACTGCACAAGGGATCATGATGATTTTTATGAGATCCCTGTGCAAAAGAAAGCAATTTTTACAAAGATGAACTCACCCCCACATCGTGACTTACCCCTAACCCCAGCTATGATTGATGTCATTGAAGCAGCACAACCCCAACCAGACCCTCAACCTCAACTTGACCCAATACCTGAACCTTTAACTTCACCACAACACATGCAGCTTGACCAAGAACCCTTCGACGCTGACACATTAAATGTTGGCGTTGACATGCCTAATCCAAACGTTGACACCAATCCTTCACAGACCCAAACACCCCTTAACCAACCAACATCCACCCAATCCACATCATCTTCTCCCCCCAACACAATATAGGTTACAAAAATGCCAAAGGACTACTAGAGTGTTCTCCTCTAGTGGTCCTAGCCATGTAGCAGAGAGAACCACCACCACAAGTGTGGTTGATGCTATGGATGAGGCTGGGACTATTGGTTCTGGCTTAGAAGCTGGCTAAGACAGTCCTACCATCATTAAGACCTCATCCATGCCCAATGAATCTAACTTGGGAGGTCAAATACCCATTTTAGAAGAGGGCAGATTGGAACCAATGACCTTAATGGAATTGATGGCTGTCTGCATAAGCTTGCAAAAGCAAAATGCAGACCTGGTACATATTGTCAGTACACAAGGCCTTGAACTCAAGCAATTGAGGGAGAGGATTGTTGTTTTGGAAAATGCTAGCATAAGGAGAGGGATGGAGGAATCTTCCAAAGGGGAGGATGAACAGATAAATGTGAGTGATAAGGGCTCCCATGATGGTGAATCTTTGGGTGTTGCTGAGGCCCTAACTAGTTTGAAGAAACAGACAGGTTTTGATATGTCTTTAGTCTCTCCTACAAACTTAAATGTGTCTTTTACAGCTATGTTGGAGGAAATTACAAGAGTCGCTGAGACAGGTAATTTGGGCGCTGACATGAGTATCTTGGGCGCTGACAAAACAAAATTGAGCGTTGACAGACCTGCAGATGAGGTTGATGTATTCTAGTCATCATCCATTATCAAATATGTTTCTTCACAGGTGTTACCATCTTCCTTACCCACCTTGGATCCATTAGATAAGGGTAAGGGTATTATGGTAGAAGTAGATGTTCCAAAGAATGTAGCACATATTGAGTTTGATAGAAGGTTGGCTGCACAAATTATGGAACAAGAAAGAAAGAAGGTGGGTGAATCACCTTTTTGTTGTCACTTCAGAAAAACAAGAGGGAAGTGATGAAGCTAGTTCAGACTCAAGTGTAACGATCATAGAACAACCAGAAAGACTTAAGTATGGTGATGAGCTGGCAAAAGAGAAGTTGAATGAGTTGAAATTGCAGGTTGATTTTGATATGCCAGAAGTTGTTCAGATGTACCATGCTTGGGAAGATAGGTGTATGGAGAATCCACATTTGACTATTTTAGACCAGATATGGGGTTTGGATATTCTCCTAAGAGTACAAAAGGACTGCAAGGTAATTTTGAGACACAGGGCTAGCAATATTCTCTCGTTGTTGAGAAGGGATAGAAGGGAGTTGTACTACATGCTCCTCAGATATCATGGAACAGGGTGGACTTATAAGAAATTGATTGCTTTGACATTTGAAGAGTGGGAGTTCAAAGCTTATCCCATTTGGGTTAGAGTGCAGGAAGAAAACACTCTAAGACTTCTTTCTGATGAAAGAAAAGAAGAACTTGTAGAAGAAATGGAGCTCAAGAAGGCAATGATTGTTCCCAGACCTGTGAATAAGGGAGTTCCTCTTGAGTTTCCCAAAGATATGGATAGGCTAAATCCAAGTGAAGCTGTTATAAGAAAGAGCCTCAAGCTCTCACCATTGGAAGCTTCAGATATGGTACAAGTGTTACCACTTGATTCCAGAAACCCTATTATAAGCTATGAAGAAGATGAATGTGGTTTTTGGAATATTGGCAGGTATGGAAAAGAGGTTCACACTTTTACCACTCTTATATCTTTGTTTGCAAGTTTTGATAGATAAGACTTGGTAGACCTATGGAGGTTGTTAGAGGCCAAGTATGAGACTGAAGCTCCCACTTCAGTCAATGCAATAAAACTATGGTCAACATTCCAAAGAATGTGTGGACCAAGAGATGAAGATCCTGCTATTTGGAAGGATCTTGAAGATGACCTCAGTGGTCTTCATTGGCGTTTGTATTCAGCTGCTGGTGTTATTTATTTGAGTTCTACAAAGTTTGTTGAGTATCTTCTTGTAGATGCTCAGTATTCCATGTCCAAGGAAGTCTTGGAGAAGATGAAGACTACACAGCTGGAAATTGATTATTCAAGTGACGTGGCCAAAGATTTGATCAGATTTATTTATTACCAATATGATAAGTGTTGTAAGATTCCTCCTAGTTCTTAATGTTTATTCAGAAACTTGATTACAAGAGTAGATATCAAGTTTAGGGGAGGATTTTTGGGAATAAATTATAGCCAGTCTACTTGAGCGCTGACAAGAGTAAAACAAGCGTTGATAGGAAGAAAACAAACGCTGACAGATCAAGCGTTGACAAGAAGAAGTCAAGCGTTGATACATTGAAGACAAGCACTGATGGAAGGATATGATCTACGCGTTTATTATGTTCTAGATTACTTCTAGTAAAGATAGGAACAACAATGTATTTTCTATATTTATCTTTACCTAGAATAGTTGATACGTAGATTATTGTACAAGGCTTCTTATGTCTATAAACGAAGACCTTTAGGTTATTGTTCAAAATAAGTTTTCATACGTTAAACACTTTCATTGTAAGCAAGTTCGTTATCATTAATCAAAGTGAAAGTTTGTTTACATCTTGTGTGTTCTTGTTTAAGTGTTAATTCCGCATAACACTTAGATTATCATATACATATACAAAGGTTTCTCTAAGTGTATAACTTGATCTAATCTCGTATACATAAAGCTAAATCGATCTAAGTTTGGGATCAACACTTTCTACCTTTCTTGATTTTTACTTATTTGATCCGAATATTATCTTTGATTTTGGTTAATCTTGATGTTTGATTTATTAAAAAGTTTATCTTTTGGTTTCTATCTAAGTTTTATACGAATTAAGCTTTGAGCTTATCATGCTTATTGGCTTATTTTGTGCTTAGCTTATTTACTTTTTAAGTTTTCATAAAAAGTTTAGTCTTTTTAAAGTTTGTTTTATAAAGTTTGCGTATTTAGTATTTCAAAAGTTGTCAAATTTTTGCTTATTGAGTTGGTTAAGCTTCGGTTAAGTGTTCTTGTTTGGAAGTGCTTATTGAGTTTTTAGCTTATCTCACCTTTTCGGATTGCTTGGTGCTTCATCGCAATAGCTTAGGGTTTACTCATTGCGACGCTACATTCCAACGATTTCAGTGTGATCGCAATAACTCTTAGGGTTTTACTTTACGATCAAGTATTCAGATCCCTTATTCCGATCGTGATTGCGATCGCTCATTGCGATCGTACATTGCGACGGGTCTTAAGGCTTTATTGAGACGAAACGCTGCCAAAATTTCATTAGCCATATTCTGATAGATATTGTATTCCGATAGACTTATATTCCGATTGATGTGATTCCGACAGCTTTACTTTTGACATATTCCGATACTTTCATTAGTATTCCGACAGAATTAACTTGATACATTCCGACGGATTATTTCGACGGGTGTATTCCGACTGGTTCATTCCGATTGCATTTCGGCACAAACATTCCGATGGTTTAAGTTCTTGTATTAAAGTTTTCAAGTTTTAAATTCACTTTTAAGTTTTTAAGTTTTTAATCATTGAGTTTTAACTCGTAATTTTAGTTTAATTTTTAAAAGCTTTTATTTTACTCAACGACATTTTCATATTTGCTTTTAGTTTAAAATATATAATCAAACAACCCATTTTATTTTTCACCAAGAATGACTGGGTCGCACTCTTAACTAGTAATCAATTTGAAAAGACTTGAAAAACGAACTTTTATATCTAAGTAAAAATCTAGTTATTAAGAATACACGTGATTCAGCGTGTCACTGTAATCAACCGGAATTTATATTGAAAAATTTCAGGGTGAAATTTTTCTCGTTGTAGAATTTGCAACATAGTGCAAAAATGATCTTCCTGCTCTTCTCTAGACTTAAATATAATCAGATTGTCCTTGATGAAAACATTGATGAATTTGTTTAAGAGTTCATGGAAACTCAATTTATTAAGTCCATAATGCTGCTGGGAAATTGCGAGACTAATATAAAATTATGAATCTAGCATGACTAAGTTGTGAACGAATAGCAGTCATGGAAATGTCCTGCTCTCTCACTCGTCACTATTGGTAGCATGATTATGAATCCTTTCTTGGAAAAATGCTTAACACCCTATGGTTGATTGGACATGTCGTCAATACGTGGAGGAGAATAACCGTTATGAATGGTGATTTGTTTAAAATCGATGGTAGTCGACACATAATCTCATGTTACCGTCCTTCTCCTTGAAGGTTCTTCTGGAATGTATGGGAAGATTTTGGTATAATCGGTTGGTTATGCGTAAAAGGAACTTCAATGGTCGTGTCTTAATTGACAGCTAGAAAATTTTAGCAGTCATGGCTAACAAAGCACGTGCTTGGAAAGCATAGATAATTTGTACAAATTTTCCTGATGTAAAACCATGCTGAAAGTATTCAAGAGCCTGGACATTACTGTACAAAATCATGAATCGTAGCAGGGTGTGATGTTCATAGTCCATAATTAGGATAAATTCAACTCGTGTATGTCTGAGGTAGTGCGTTAGCAGGTTGGATCTCATCATTAGGCTGAAGGAAAAAACCTTCGTATACCTGGGGAATACGAATGTCGTCCTTTATGGTCATGAATATATGAAATATGGGTACAAGAAATGAAAGTGTCATCGAGCAAACGTGACAGATCTTACTGATACGCCGGTGATGGTACTGAAATTCTTGTGGCCTGATTAATACCTGGCACTACAAAATGGATATACCCTCTGGAGGGTACCCTGAATTTATTAAGGATGTTCCAGAATTGGACGTGAGTCATGTGTCTTGACTCGTGTCTTGGGAAATGTAAGCATGACATGTGTCCCGACTGGTGTCTTGACATGTGTCTCGAGATGTGAAATGAATCGAACTACAAATATTTGGTTATTCTGCCAGAATTGGCGTATCGGCTGGACTACTGATCCTTTGTATTTCGGACCACGTCCATGGCCGGAGCTCTGATTGCGATTGCTAGTATAGTTGTTGTCATAGTAGTGGTTACTATCGTCTTGGCTGTCAGTTCCATGACGGTCATTCTCATGACTCTGTTTCATGTAATTATCAGCTGAGTGGCCGGCTTATACCGGTCTTCACTCCTATGACTGAAACGACGACTGAATGACGTGTGTTATGTAACTAAGAAATAAGGACAATGATGGAAATCGTCTGGGGGTGAAGCATCTTCTCGTCCGATCGCTTTGATATAACGCCTTTGTCTTCGTCTTGTAAGATCTCCCGGTTGTGAACAGCATCATCATCTCATAGCGTCTCCAAAATCAGCAGCATCCACCTTTAGTAACATCTCCAAGTCATGAGCGGCATCAACAATCTTGTAGAATATCAGCAAGCGGGATATGCACATGGGATACGGTATATGGAGTACACATGGAATGTACATGAAATGATCAGTATGGGGTCGATCATTTGACATGATTTTAAAGGTAAATAACTGATTAAATGGTTAGAAAGACCATCATGATAACCTGGCAATGCCAATATATACCTCATTCTAGTTGCATAGAGAAACGCTAATGTGTGGTTAAACGAATTTCAACGATGATTTTCCTGAAAGCATGATTAATGAAAACCAACCATGACTATCATGAAAGAAGAATTTACATGAATTCCAACAGTGTCTTGCATGAAAGCAAAACAACAAAAGAGACGTAAGACATAATCACGTGAAGACGAAGTCATCATGAAGAAACATGGAACAACCCAACACGAAGGAGTGTATCACATAATCAGCATGAAACTGAAGTTAACCATGACAGTATGAAAACATACTCGACATAAAAAACATAGTAACTTATGAGGGGACATGAAAAAAAATTTATGCCAATAAATCATGAGAAAATTTTTATGCATGAATAACAGTGCATGAATGCATGATGTAGTTTATAAAAACCTTTATATGTGCGAGGGGACGCCTATGGGCCGGTCCCAAAACAAAAGACATGGCGAGGGGACGCCTATGGGTCGGTCTAAAGTTAAAAGTTTCGATAAAAGCACATGCGACTAAATAGGGCCAGTCCTGTACCAACCATTACTTAGTCATAATTCCTGCAACAATAATACATGAAACATAAATAAATGAAACTCATCTGTCAAAACTTATCAGAAAATTTTTTATGTGACTAATTATGAACTACTGGGGGTCAGTCCACATAGCCACAGTTCACGAGGAACATCATGCATGAAACAATGACACATAACTAAATATGAATGACGGTTGTCCATCCATATTTGTAAAACAATATCGATGAAAACATCAAGGTTAAAACCTCAAGGTGTTGAAAACATCATGGTTAAAAAAACAATGCACTGAAAACATCAATACGTGGAATATAAACGTTGGATTAGGAAACTCCTGGTGACTACCCACAAGTCACAGGTCAAGTTTTAGAGCCTACAGGTCGAAGTCTTGGGCTCTGATACCATAATTGTAACACCCCACTTTGATAAGTGGACCATTACGCATAATCATGGCGTGTCATCAAAGCATGCAAGGTAATATGTAATAAAACATACTTGACCATAGAGAAAACCGGAATCAAACATCAGTTCCCAAACATAAGCCCAAAACATAAATAAAGTAAATGAAACGAACAAAGACCACACAAGCATAAATATATGAAGGCAAAAAGGAAAAGAAGTCTATGGCAGCTTCCATCCTATGCACGTCCTCCAAATGCTCAAGTCTGTTCTTGGGTACCTGCCATTTTGGGACATGGAAAGGAAAGTAACGGCTGAGCATAACGCTCAGTGCACGGATATACAAGCATGTAATGAATAATATAAGCATGTAAAACATATAGCAGAGGAAATGTATATGTCCTGGAAAACCTGGTATAACTTAGTAAAACTAGTTTTATAGTTTGAAAAGCCTTATGCTTATCTTATAAAAACTGTTTAACATGTTTACCATTAGCCAATATAGGTCATGAAATATCAATGTGCATGAATACTTGGAGGGGTGACCTCGTCATGCAAATTAGAGGGGTTGCCTCTAATTTAATATACTGGTTTTGGGTAGGAGGGATCAGCTCCTTGTGAAGGATGCAAGGCACACACCACATTCACACTGAATAATCTGCTAAAAACATGTAACTAGGATGCACCCATACGCCCCACCTGATAATAATAATATGGCCAAAAGCTGAAAGGGACGCCACGAGCTATCACTCCGCCGTGGTGAAGTCATAACACTGGTGCCTCCAGTGTTATGGTTATGGTACCTCCATAACTAGGTGAAACAGGTCATGCATGTATATGGATTTAGGTATTCTAATAAAACATAAGCAATTCGAAAACATATATAACATATACTGGGGAAAACAGTTGGCTGCATACGGGGAAATCCTAATAAGGAAGAATGTCCATACTGAAAGGACGGAGAATCCGTACCTTAAGTCCACTGAATGAAGAAGACGAACGGAAGAGAGTCCTACTTCGATCTCACTAATGCTACATACATAGGATACATGTATAAGTATTTTGATTACTAAGTACGTAACTAGTTTTATATCATGATTTAGCTTGTTTTATATGTTCATGTCATGTTTTACTGATTTTAACGTTATATTGTGTTTATCGTGTATTATGTATATTCTAATTAAGTATTACTTGTATTTCTTGTATTATTATACTTGTTGTGTAATAATAAGTAACTTTCTAAAAATAGTAGGTTTCCTAAAATAGAAAGTTTCCAAGAAATAGATTTACTGCTTAAAATAGATAAGTTTCTAAAAATAGAAAGTTTCCATAAATAGAAATAAGCTGGGTTATTAAGCTAAAAGGATAAGCTTAAGTTTTACTGATTAATATTCTAAGTCGTGTGATAAAATAGTATAGTTTATTAATTATTACATGTAAATTAAATAAACTATAGGTTGAAGTACTTAATTAAGTATAACATGATTTAATTAAATTAAGTGTATAAAATACTTAGGCTAAAACATGTACTAATAAGTATATTAATATAACCTAAGTCATGATAATTAACTAATTACATGTCATGTTTTAATAATTAATTAATTACTATAATCTCAAATACATAATAAAATACTTAGGTCAAAATCACGTATTATTAATTGATTATTTATAACCTAAGTCATGTTTTATTAATTAATTATAATCCATGTTTTAAATAATTAATTAATAACTATCGTCAAATTAAAGAGGTAAAAATACTTAGGTTAAATACATGTGTTATTTATTAAGAATAACTATAACCTAAGTCGATGATTTAAATTAAATTAATTACTAGTCATGCTTAATTTAATTTAATCAATCTTGTAAAAAAATATACTTGTAAATAATCAACTTGTAAGATTAACTAAGTCGTGAACCGTGTCTTATAATTTAATCGTGATGTGAACCGGACCCGAAACCCCATGAACCGGACCAAATAAATTTAGTAATTTTTGCAAAATAAAATTATACATAAGTCATGCATAAGATTAATTTAACTAACATTCTTATAATTAAACTAGTTAAATATCGTAACATACATGTTTTTATTACTCAGCCAAACCCCCCCCCCCCCTCCCCTGAAACTGTTTTAAAACTGTGAACCAAACACTCCCTTAACTGGTTAAACAATTCCTGCTGATAGTTCTTAATACCTACTGTTTTAAATGATTTTTACATGCTGACTATTTAAAATTACCCACTGACCCATGACTTGTTCCTGCTGCCAGAACAAATACGCCACTGGCCGCAACCAGTGGTTTCCCCCTGCTTGGCCGCCGTTGACACTGTTAAGCCAAACGCACCCCTGCAGAATGCAGGGGTTGCGGCTGAAGGAGTAAAAAGCCCACTGTGGCCGTTTGGTTTGCAGCAGCTCGAAAGAAAACCGCCACCAAGAGTCATAGACACTCGGTTTGGTGCAAGCCGAACCAAATACCATCAAACCTGGCCCCTAATTAAGTTTTATTCGTGATCTTTTTTTAACAAAAGGAAGAATATAAATAATGAGATTAGGGTTTCTTACATGTGATTTAGGGTTTACGAAAAACATAAACGTGAACCAATCCTTCTTCTTAAATTGCAGCCCATGATCTCATTCTTGTTTCCTTGATGTTGGACGATGGCAGCAAAGAAGAACAAGGAAAAAGGGGCGGCTGTTTAATATTTAGGGTTTCCTGTTTGTTGTGTTTGTGTCGACAGAAAGAAATGAACAAAACAAAACCCTCGTCCCTTTTATTTTTGTTATGCGATTGGAGCCCCAGTGGGCCTTGAGCCCATCTTTCTTTCCCTTTGACTAACGGCCCAACAACACACAACCTTGTCTTGTTTTGATTTCGGGTTTAATTTTATACGTACGCATGTTCGTGTATTTACATGTCGTGTATTATATCTTGTTAAATTTATACATGTTCTAGGTAAACATATCGTATACTCACACTAATAATAATACACGTAATTACTCGTCATACTTAATTAATATGTGTGATATTCGCGTTAAATGTTCGTGTTTACATGCTACGTAATTATTAATTATTCTTGTTATTATAGTTACTTGTACGTAACGACATTCGTCGTATTAATAATTACGTAAGTACATAGTTATCTGTTCGTGATTCTTACGTTCATGTTCTCATGTTCGTGATTATAATTATTGTAGATAATAATTATCGTGTTTTAATACGTACATAATAATTATCGTGTAATAATACGTACGTAATTCTTGTAATTCATATTCGTGAAATGTAACGTGCTATGAAAGGAAAGTTTTAATTATGTACATACAATCATAAGTGTACTGTTCATGGTAAAAGCATGCGGGTTTTACAAAGCCTCTAGTTCAAAAACGGCACCACATAACAAAAATAAAAAAAATGTTGTCACAAAGAGTCCCGGACCCAGTCGGACCCCTCTTTAGAAGGGTCCGGCACCCAAAGGGTCCGTGAGTCTGACTGCTAAACAAATACAAAATAGGGCAGAATTCGTCACGGTGACTAGAAAACCAAAATCTTTTAATCTAGAAAGATACAACACAAATTTTAGGAGTATGGAAGCAAATACTAGAGCAAGAAACATACAATATCAACCTATGCCATCCTATCCCAAACGCCCATTTCCCAAAAGCAACCAAATACACCAAGTAGGTATAGTCAAGTGCCATTGTAAAACCCGCATGCTTTTACCATGAATAGTACCCTTAAGATCGTACGTACTAGATTAAAACTTTCCTTTTATAGTATGATTACGTTCACGTATAAGAATTGTAAGTATTACGTACGTGTTAAAACACGATAAGTATTTATTACGTATGAACACACAATAATTATTTAAACAATAATTAATCACGAACATGCGATCATGAAATCATGAACGCAATTTAATCACGAGCTAATATTAATTACGTATATATATTTATTACGAACACGAATAAATATATTAGGTCACGGTTAATGTTTAACGAGAACACATAAAACACGAACACGACTAAACACGAACGAACACTAAAATAAATAGACTCGGAAAAAGGTACGGGTACCCCATGTGGGGCCCCCTTACCCGCGGCTACACCAAGAGGGATGGGCCAAGCCCATCAAATTTTACTAACAAGGGGGTTAAGGAAAATCTTTTAATCATTTTTCACTTTACATTAAATTAACAAAAACCCTAAAAAGATTTTTCTCCTTCTCCTTGCTCTCTCTTTGGCCGCCGCATATACAAGACACAAACAGGGTGTTCGTTTGATTTTGATCTTGAATTTTGTGCAAGTATTCGTGTGTGTTCATCCTCGTTTGAACCAAGCATTCGGTATACCTTTTTTAATCCTTTTTCTTTCATGTTTTGATTTAATAAATTAAATAAGATCATGATGTTTTTAAAAAGCTAATTAAAATCATTAATTAAACATGTAAATGGTTATGGGGTAAATCAAAACGAAGGATTTAGGGGTGTTTGTTGTGGCCGACGCCTAAACCGAACACCCAAGGGGTCTCGATTTGGCTTATGGACCACCACCGAGACCTCATGGTCTCGGTTTGGTGGTGTGGGTCCCACGGCAGCAGCAAACAGAGGAGAACCCTGAAGTGGTTCGGGGTATGGTGTTGATTACGGGTCCGGTTCATGGTTTCTACTCACGATCCGGTTCATTGTTTATGTTAAGGTTTATGATTTTAATAGTTTTATGTTAAAGATTAAATTAATGAAACCTGACATAATTAATTTAATAAACATGACTTAGGTTATAATTTAATTATTAGATCACGGATTTTTAACCTAAGTATTTATATTTTCTAGACTTTATAATTAATTAATTATTAAAAACCATGGTTATAATTAACTAATTAACATGACTTAGATTATATTATTAATAGTTAATAATACATGTTTTAACCTAAGTATTTAACTTTATTTAATTAAAAACATGATATATTTAATTAAATACTTTTAACCTATAATTTATTTAAATTACATGTAATAATTAATAAACTATATCTTATATCAATATGACTTAGAAAAATAATCAGAAAACACTTAAGCTTATATACTTAGCTTATTTAACCAGCTTATATCTAATTATGGAAACTTTCTATTTTTAGAAACTTATTTAATTAAGGCGGCTAATCTATTTATGGAAACTTTCTATTTTTAGAAACTTATCTATTTTAAGCAATATATCTATTTTGAGAAACTTTCTATTTTTGGAAACTTTCTATTTTTGAAAACTTTCTATTTTTGGAAACTTTCTATTTTTGGAAACTTTCTATTTTTTGTAACTTTATATTTTTGGAAACTTTCTATTTTAGGAAACCTGATATTTTTAGAAAGTTACTTTTTATTACACAGTAAGTATAATAATACATGAAATACAAGAAATACTTAATCAGGATAGACAGAATATAAGATAAACACAGTTTAAAGCTTAAAACAGTAAAACATGACATGAACGTATAAAATAAGCTAAGACACGACATAAAACCAGTTACGTATTTAGTAATCAGATACTTGATAATTGGATTTTAGTTATAAAGATTGTTCTTTGACGTATGTCTATTCGAATTGATTACTTGTTTAAAGTGTGACTCAATTGTTTTTGGTTAAGAAAAATATTTGTCGTTGTTTGAAAATAAAAAGTGCAAAACTTTAAAGTAAATGGAAGGTAATTAAATCTAAACCTAATTGAAAATAAATGACGGGAAATAAAAACGTGACGAGAAATTAAAAGGCAAACTTAAATGTAAAGAAGGCAAACTTAAACTTAAACTAAAGGAAAGCTTAAAATAAATCTAAGGCAAGTAAACTAAAAGTGCGACTAAGTAAAAAGGCGGGAAAAATAAAGATGGAAACTTAAAAACATAAACTTAAAATAAACTAAAAATCACTCATTCGGAATAATATCCTTGACTCGGAAAAATTCGTTGATTCGGAATATTAACCTCATGCGGAATAAAATTAGCTCACTCGGAAAAATTAAAATAAGAGCTTGATTCGGAAAAAACAGTTCATGCGGAATAATGTGTTCAATCGGAATAATCCCTTCATGCGGAAAAATTGATTCATCCGGAATGTTTGGTTCATTCGGAATGTTCAAAAGAAACCTTCGTTCGGAATATTTATTCGTCCGGAATAAACGGTTGATCCGGAATAAAAACACTGATTAGGAAAAAATGCTTCGTCCGGAATAATTAAAGAAAAGAGGCTTGATTCGGAAAAACAAAGATGAAATGCTTGGTTCGGAATATAACCTTGATTCTGAATAAAGAGCTCGTTCGGGATAAATGTTCATGCGGAATAAAAGGCTTATGCGGAATAAAATGCTGATTCGAAATCTTTTAAACTGATTAAGTGAAGAACAAGGAAAAATAAAAAGGTACGAATCTTAATCAAAACTAACCAAACTAATCCCAAAGATTAAACAAAACTAACCATTAAACATCTAATAATGATAAACTATCAATCCAGATCAATAAAACTAACCATAAACACCAACAAAATCAAAAACCAACTTGATCAAATCAATAAAAACTCAAGAACATAAACATAAACATAAAGATAAAGATTAAATCAAAACAAGAAAGGTAGATGAGAGATTAACAATAAAAATAAAGATTCAATAAACATAAAAGTAAACTTACTTGGAATTAAAGGTGCAAGACACGGTAATTAAAGTGACAAATTAAGTAAATGACATGTAAATAAATGTGCAAGTATGAAAAATGGTGGAGAGACTAATCTTGTCAAAATTAGCTAACAACTCTAAAAAATGAACATGAGGTCCTATTTATAGGAGAGGAGGGGAGTGAGTGGAAGCTTCTCCTTTCTTTCTTTCTCTTTTTCTTTTTAGTCCTTCGTCTTAAGTCTTCTAAATTCTTTGACTTTTTAGACTTTGTCTCGGGATTAATTAAACTCGTCTTGTAATTTCTTCATAAATTAGACTTGAGTTCTTTGGCTTTATTAAACTTCCGTCTTTGTACTTTTTCTTCGATAAATATTCATAATAGGCCTTGGACTTCCGTTCTTTTTGAACTCTTGATTTCTTGACTTCGTCTTTTGTCTTTTTCTTCGATAAAAGCCCGTGAAAGCCCGTGTTTCTTCCCTTTTTACATTTTGATCCTAAAATCACAACAAAAACACAAACCACGCATAATTCTGACATTTAAGACATAAAATACACGTTATGGTCTTGTTTTCATTATAATTAAGAGGTAAAAGGATGGGTGTTTTCACACCTATCAAATCCCCTACACTTGACCATTGCAATGTCCTCATGTAATGCATTAATTACAAAGCAAGATTACACTTTTCATCACAATCAATCCACATTGGCCTTTATTAAAGAGATAGAAAATAACAAAACAAGTAAAGAAATCAAAGACTTAGATTTTGGAATGTCATGAATGATTATCATCCTCACGTTTCACGTTCCCCATATCAAGCTTAAAAACGAGATCATTGTTATTATAAGTTAGCAAACTAACATGAACTCATGTGGGCCAATTATTTACTTAGACTCCCTTATTCCTAGGTGTATCTCTTATATTTTATTATTGTCTTGAATGATCATGAGGATGCATTGTTGACTTATTTCGATAGTTATTAAGGCTGAAAATAAAGTAGGACGATTTAATCAATAGTTAGCTAAATGACAAAATCTTTTAAAACTGCTTCTCGGGACCTCATAAAGTTCATATCTTGGCATAACTCGCTTCAGGATTTGAGACCTTTCTCGGACCGATATTTGGCATTGACTTCATACTTCAAACCTTGAGAGACGTTCATGAAATAATGGTCTTCTCTTCATAATAGGAATTTCTTCACTTGAACTTTTTGAGAGATTCTTCATATTTGGACCACGACTTCTTCATTTTTCTCCAATCTTTATTTGGGACTTTGATATACAACGATCCGCCTCCTTTTAGGACTTGGATCTATTTATCCTTATACCTTGTTAGGGCCTTTTTGGATAGACTTCTCCATGATCTTTACGAGAGTATTTGCTTTTCGTCGTGTGTCTCGATCCTTCATATTGATTCTTGATAAATGATTCTACACATCACTTGGGATCATTAGCAACAAAATGTAGCCCTCATGCCTTGTTATGGCCTTTTCGGACTCGCCAATCTTCACATCCCGCTTCAATAAGTTATGCCTTGGCTATGAACTCTAATTAATACCGAGAAACTTTTAAACGATCTTGGGCTAGAAGCTAAGTAACTTTTCAAATCGTACGACCTTACTTATTGTAGATAAATTTATTAACAAGCGATGGGAGAATAGGCTTATAATCAACTCACATAAATTCACGAAAGAATACCAAACTTATAATTGACTCTATCATCTCTCGTTCTCCATAGTTTAAAATCTCAATGAATGAGACTCGTGGATGCTTAGCCAATTAAATCAAAGTTTTGGGTTTTCGAGTCATCTATAGAATCTTGCAAACTCTTAGACTTTTTCAAGTTTAGAAAACGCATTTTAAAGTTCCCTTGATAAACGACTCTCTAGGATCAATTATAGGAACTTGCGAAAAGTTCTTGTTCTTAACCCGTGAGAGTTAAGACTTTCGCGTTTTAAAGTTCCCTATATAAAAGCCTAGCAAAACTTGACTTAAACATGTTAAGGATACTAGCTAGAGTAAACTTAGATAAGTAAACTCGGGTTGAGTCAAAAGATTCATGACGTTTGAAAATTAAAACCACTTTATTAAAATTTATTCTAACAATGAAATAAAATAACTAAAATAGAGGAAAATACAGCTATACTACTAGGCCAAAATAGATCAAAAATTTTGAAAAATGTCGAAAAATCAATTTTCCGGTTAAAATGAGGACAAATACAAGGAAAAGGCCACTTAACTTCGATAGAAGTTCCCCCTACACTTAATATAAACATTGTCCTCAATGTTTAAGCATGTGGGAGTAAACTCCCCTACACTTAGGACATTGTGCACGTTATTTAAATCTTGCTAAGGAAAAGACAACTAACGAGATTCCTATTTTAATATTGGAAAATATAAAATAGTGAATCGAAAAGAGTTTAGGATAGAACCGGGAAGACGAAAACACGGAATCACGGGTCGTCAAAAATCATCAAGAGTGGATCATTGAACGCTCGAATCCCTGAATATGAGAAGAGAGGAAATAGCAAACACCAACGGGTCTCCCCTACACTTAGGATAAAGATAGCTAAAAGATAGATACTTGGGTTGCCTCCCAAGAAGCGCTTGATTTTTGTTCACCGAGTCGTCAGCCTGACTCGACCTTGATTAGCATGGAAAGAACCTTGAAGAGCATCCACCGGGATCAAACACATGGTTTTCGTCCATCAAGTAACACAAGCATAAGGCGAACAAGGCAAGCCAAAGAAGAGTAGGCAAGGTTCCCTTAAGCAAGGATGGAGCGCGGTGGTAGCAAGGGTGAAGTGCAAGCATATCTCCATAAGTTCCAAAGATTTTTCCTTTTATTTCATCAGATGGATACTGAGATGGCTTGAAAATTTCAATACCGGGGTCAAACACCTTTTCCTTTAGGGGAAAATAGCACTCAGGCTCAGCAGAATGTGAAGAAGATCCGCTAAGAAAATGCACAACCTCGTTCTCAGAAGGTGGATAGAGAGGTGTTAAAACATACGTGTTGCGGATGTTGGTGTCGTCCGGTTTCTTCTCCTTTGAAGCGGGTTTCTTCATATCCAAAGAAGGATAAAGACCATAATCATCAAAGTCCAAAGGAGGAGCATCACTCTCATGAGGGAAGTATGTATTGAGAAAAGTAGAAAAGTCTTCCTCAAATGAGTAGTCATCCAAAGTAGGATCAAGCATTGATGGCGGAGGATTTCATCATGTGAAGAATCACTCGAAAGAGTATCAGCCTCATCAAAATCATCATAAGTGGCCATGTCTGGATACTCAGAAGTAAAATCATCATAATCATCTCCATTGGAACTAGAATCGTCATCATAAGTATCAAAGATCGATGGAGAATCATAAATTGGTGGAGGATCAGAATTGGATAGAGAATCATCCACATCATCTTGGAACAGTGGATTATCATAGCAAGAATCGAATAGAGGATTGTTATAGACGAAAAAATCATCAAGCACATTAATCATATTCGCGGATTCTATTCCATTAGATTTGGTTGTGATCTTCCCCATTTCGACTACTTGTGCATCATTCCCGACCCTTAAGATTAACTTACCTTCAGCCACATCGACAAGAGCTTTTCCGGTTCTCAAGAATGGCTGACCAAGTATTAAAGGAATACGAGGGTCCATTTCATAATCAACAACAACAAAATCGATCGGAAAAGTGAAGGTGCCAACTTTAATGAACACATCTTCGGCAATACCAACGGGGTAAGCAAGAGTGCGATTTGCAAGCTTAAGAGTCATCTTCGTTGGTGTAAGATCGGGTAATGATAACTTTTTCCAAACACATAAAGGCATCAAATTTATACTTGCCCCGAGATCGGCTAAGGCAGTAAATTCGTCAGTTTGGTTAAAAGTACATGGTAGCACAAAACGACCGGGATCTCCAAGTTTTTCCGGAAGTTCTTTAAGAAGGATTGTAGAGCAATTTTCATTCAAGAGAGTATTAACAAACTCGGCCATCTTCTCCTTCTTATTAAGCAATTCCTTAAACATCTTGACAATGTGGCATTTGGGCAAGAGCTTCAACAAGGGTAAAGGTGACGGTCATGCCGGCAATCTTGTTCAAAAAGTTAAAGACTTGAACGTCATTCTTAGTCAAAATTCTACCCTTGTCGAGTCGAGAAGGGTAAGGAAGGTGGGGTTGGTGAAGGGTTCTTCTTGGGTACTTCTTCATGACAAGGCGGAGACGGTAATGGTGAACTAATACTAGGTGTGGGAGTAGTAGGGATAAATGGTGGTGGAGGAGGTGTAGATGGTGTAACTAGGGGTGAGATAGATGGTCCTACTAAAGTAGCTCCACTACGGGTAGTAATAGCACTCACATTCGCTCTCGGGTTGGTGACGGTGTTTGAAGGTAGAGAGCCCGAAGTAGAGGGTTGAGTGGTTGGTAAGAAACTAGCCAGCATATTCTTCAAATCATTCGTTTGAGTGATGAAGGAGGATTGTATATCATTTCGAAGCTCGGATCTAATGTCATTCCCTTGCTTAGTGATATCCCCTTTCAGATTAATAATTTGGCTTGTAGATTCTTGATTTGCTCTCCTTGGGTTCTCATTAAAGCTTCAACATCTTGATGAATGGGTGGGGCTTGTTGAGCGGGTGGGTGATAAGGATTAGAAGCTCGAGGTGGGATTTGGTTGCTTCTATTGTAATTGTTGTTGGGGTTGTGGTTTTGAGGAGAAAAACCGGGTGAAAGAAAGTTGTTCGACCGGTAACTTAGCAAATTTCGATCCCCTTGAGGTCGGGCTTGGTAATTTTCCGGTGAATAGTTACCATAATCCGCATACACATTTTCCGGATTGTCTTGAGTAGAAGGACAATCAGTGTATGAGTGAGGACCGCCGCATGTCTCACAAGAAATTGCTACCGCTTTAACTTGTTGTTGTTGGTTTGTAGCGATGAGCAAGATATTTTTGTTCATTTCGGCCATCATGCGGGTGAATTCGGTCATATCGGGGTTTGCTGAAGTAGAAGAAACATTGACTCTCGGGTTTTTCCTTGAAGAAGCGGAGGAATCCCAATTTTTGTGATGAGTAGTCATGTTCTCAATAAGCTCTCTACACTCCTCGGGTCTTCTTTTCATAAATGTGTCACCGACGGCTGCATTAATCGTATCACGATCACGAAAAGTCAAACCGTTGTAGAAAGTATCAATTAAGGTAACGGGGAGCATGTTGTGGTTTGGACATCGACCGATCAAAACATTATATCTTTCCCAAGAATCAAAGAGAGATTCATCGGGTTCTTGCATGAAACTGCTGATTTGATTTCGAAGGCTCGTGACCATGGATGGTGGAAAGTAGCGCGACAAAAATCGTTGAGTCATGTCGTCCCAAGTATGAATGGAATTCTTCGGGAGACGATCAAACAATTTTTCGGCGTGGTGGGATAAAGTATGTGGAAAGAGTTGAAGGCGAAGGACATCCATAGTAGCACCAGGCAACTTCATGCTTTGAGTAATAGTAATGAATTTGTCGAGGTGCTTGTTGGCATCATCATCCGGTATTCCGCGGAATGGATTAGTTTGCACTTGTTGGATCATGTGATGCTTCAACGAAAACTCCGGAGCCGTGATTTGCATCGGCGCAATCGGTCTTCCTCGTCCAAACATTGTGGGTTGACAAAGCTCCTCCATTGTCCGATGATCGGGCTGTGGAAGAACATTGTTGTTGTTATTGTTGAGGTGCGGTGGGTTATTGTTGTTGTTCACACCTGCCATAGCTAAATCTTCACGAGTCTCGGGCTCTGGATAAGTTGAAGATCTAGTACGCATACACCTGCAAAGGCAAAAGAAAAAGATACGAAAGCAATAGTCAATATATATACACTATAAAAATAAAATCTTTTTGTTTTTTTTGAAATTTTTTAATTTTTATGGATTTTTGGAAATTTTTAATTTTTAAGAATTTTTGGAAATTTTTAAGCAAGCAAAATAACGTTCACGAGTGAACGGATCCGAAAAAGCAACGCGTCTCTCACAGAAAACCGTTAATCTTTACGAAAAGAGCCGGCAGCGGCGCCATTTGATAACTCGATTTTACTCAGTTAGAAAGTTCGTTAAATCGATCTCCTCGAATTGATTAAGGTTTAAGTGTGACTCAGTTGTTCTTGGTAACAAAAAGGGAAGTTGGATATCTATTCTACTTGAAAAGGTAAATGCGAAGCGAAATAAAAATAAACCAAAGACAAATAACAAAGGAGCAATGCAAATAATAAAACGTCACTTAAAGAGAAACGATAAATAAAAATAAATCTAAAAGACGAAATTAACTAATGACTGAAAATTAAAACGCGCGAAGTAATAAAAATAAGCTAAAACAAATACCAGAAAACTGTCACTTTTCTGAATAAAATAGAAAATATAAAAATTACAAATTCAAGAAAAACTACTCATCCGGAATAAATTGCTCATCCGGAATAAACTTTCATTCGGAATAAGAGCTTCATTCGGAATATATGGCTGATCCGGAATGACACCTTTATCCGGAATAAAAGCTTGGTCCGGAATAATGTTCCTTCATTCGGAATAAACAGTTCATCCGGAAAAACATGTGATTCGGAAAATGTGGTTCATTCGAAAAAAAACTTGACTCGAAATAAATTGTTGGCTCGGAATAATTTAAACAAATCCTTCATTCGGAATGTGAGTTCATGCGGAATAATTAGATGGATTCGGAATAATCTGTTTATGCGGAATATTTGCTTCGTACAGAATAAAAACTGATTTGGAATAAGGAGCTGGTGCAGAATAATAAACTTGGTGCGGAATAATTAAAAGGAAATGCTGGTTCGGAATATTTGCTTTACTGATTAAGCGAAGAACAAGGAAAAATAAAAAGATACAAATCTTAATCAAAACTAACCAAACTAATCCCAAAGATTAAACAAAACTAACCATTAAACATCTAATAATGATAAACTATCAATCCAAATCAATAAAACTAACCATAAACACCAACAAAATCAAAAACCCACTTGATCAAATCAATAAAAACTCAAGAACATAAACATAAACATAAAGATAAAGATTAAATCGAAACAAGAAAGGTAGATGAGAGATTAACAATAAAAATAAAGATTCAATAAACATAAAAGTAAACTTACTTTGAACTAAAGGTGCAAGACAAGGTAATTAAAGTGACAAATTAAGTAAAAATGACATGTAAATAAATGTGCAAGTATGAAAAATGGTGGAGAGACTAATCTTGTAAAAATTAGCTAACAACTCTAAAAAATGAACATGAGATCCTATTTTGTAGGAGAGGAGGGGAGTGAGTGGAAGCTTCTCCTTTTTTTCTTTATCTTTTTCTTTTTAGTCCTTCGTCTTAAGTCTTCTAAATTCTTCGACTTTTTAGACTTTGTCTCGGGATTAATTAAACTCGTCTTGTAATTTCTTCATAAATTATACTTGAGTTTTTCGGCTTTATTAAACTTCCGTCTTTGGACTTTTTCTTCGATAAATCTTCAGAATAGGCCTTGGACTTCCGTTCTTTTTGAACTCTTGATTTCTTGACTTCGTCTTTTGTCTTTTTCTTCGATAAAAGCCCGTGTTTTCTTCCCTTTTTACATTTTGATCCTAAAATCACAACAAAAACATAAACCACACATAATTCCGACATTTACGACATAAAATACACGTTATGGTCTTGTTTTCATTATAATTAAGTGGTAAAAGGATGGGTGTTTTCACACCTATCAAATCCCCTACACTTGACCATTGCAATGTCCTCATGCAATGCATTAATTACAAAGCAAGATTACACTTTTCATCACAATCAATCCACATTGGCCTTTATTAAAGAGACAGAAAATAACAAAACAAGTAAAGAAATCTAAGACTTACCTTAGGGTTTTGGAAGGTCATGAATGATTATCATCCTCACGTTTCACGTTCTCCATACCAAGCTTAAAAACGAGATCATTGTTATTATAAGTTAGCAAACTAACATGAACTCATGTGGGCCAATTATTTACTTAGACTACCTTATTCCTAGGTGTATCTCTTATATTTTATTATTGTCTTGAATGATCACGAGGATGCATTGTTGACTTATTTCGATAGTTATTAAGGCTGAAAATAAAGTAGGACGATTTAATCAATAGTTGGCTAAAGGACAAAATCTTTTAAAACAGCTTCTCGGGACCTCATAAAGTTCATATCTTGGCATAACTTGCTTCACGATTTGAGACCTTTCTCAGACCGATAGTTGGCACTAACTTCATACTTCAAACCTTGAGAGACGTTCATGAATAATGGTCTTCTCTTCACAATAGGAATTTCTTCACTTAAACTTTTTGAGAGATTCTTCATATTTGGACCACGAATTCTTCATTTTTCTCCAATCTTTATTTGGGACTTTGATATACAACGATCCACCTCCTTTTAGGACTTGGATCTATTTATCCTCATACCTTGTTAGGGCCTTTTTGGATAGACTTCTCCATGATCTTTACGGGAGTATTTGCTTTTCGTCGTGTGTCTCGATCCTTCATATTGATTCTTGATAAATGATTCTTCACATCACTTGGGATCTTTAGCAACAAAATATAGCCCTCATGCCTTGTTAGGGACTTTTCGGACTCGCCAATCTTCGCATCCCGCTTCAATAAGTTATGCCTTGGCTATGAACTCTAATTAATACCGGGCAACTTTTAAACGATCTTGGGCTAGAAGCTAAGAAACTTTTCAAATCGTACGACCTTACTTATTGCATATAATCTCATTAACAAGCGATGGGAGAATAGGCTTATAATCAACTCATATAAATTCACGAAAGAATACCAAACTTATAATTGACTCTATCATCTCTCGTTCTCCATAGTTTAAAATCTCAAAGAATGAGACTCGTGGATGCTTAGCCAATTAAATCAATGTTTTGGGTTTTCGAGTCATCTATAGGATCTTGCAAACTCTTAGACTTTTTCAAGTTTAGAAAACGCATTTTAAAGTTCCCTTGATAAACGACTCTCTAGGATCAATTATAGGAACTTGCGAAAAGTTCTTGTTCTTAACCCGTGAGAGTTAAGACTTTCGCGTTTTAAAGTTCCCTATATAAAAGCCTAGCAAAACTTGACTTAAACATGTTAAGGATACTAGCTAGAGTAAACTTAGATAAGTAAACTCGGGTTGAGTCAAAAGATTCATGACGTTTGAAAATTAAAACCACTTTATTAAAATTTATTCTAACAATGAAATAAAATAACTAAAATAGAGGAAAATACAACTATACTACTAGGCCAAAATAGATCAAAATTTTTGAAAAATGTCGAAAAATCAATTTTCCGGTTAAAATGAGGACAAATACAAGGAAAAGGCCACTTAACTTCGATAGAAGTCCAATCGAATTGATAACTGGATTTTAGTTATAAAGATTGTTCTTTGTCGTATGTCTAATCGAATTGATTACTGGTTTAAAGTGTGACTCAATTGTTTTTGGTTAAGAAAAATATTTGTCGTTGTTTGAAAATAAAAAGTGCAAAACATTAAAGTAAATGGCAGGTAATTAAATCTAAACCTAATTGAAAATAAATGACGGGAAATAAAAACGTGACGAGAAATTAAAAGGCAAACTTAAACTTAAACTAAAGGCAAGCTTAAAATAAATCTAAGGCAAGTAAACTAAAAGTGCGACTAAGTAAAAAGGCAGGAAAAATAAAGATGAAAACTTAAAAACATAAACTTAAAATAAACTAAAAATCACTCATTCGGAATAATATCCTTGACTCGGAAAAATTCGTTGATTCGGAATATTAACCTCGCGCGGAATAAAATTAGCTCACTCGAAAAAATTAAAATAAGAGCTTGATTCGGAAAAATTAGTTCATGCGAAATAATGTGTTCAATCGGAATAATCCCTTCATGCGGAAAAATTGATTCATCCGGAATGTTTGGTTCATTCGGAATGTTCAAAAGAAACCTTCGTTCGGAATATTTATTCGTCCAGAATAAACGGTTGATCCGGAATAAAAACTCTGATTCGGAAAAAATGCTTCGTCCGGAATAATTAAAGAAAAGAGGCTTGATTCAGAAAAATTAAGATGAAATGCTTGGTTCGGAATATAACCTTGATTCGGAATAAAGAGCTGGTTCGGAATAAATTTTCATGCGGAATAAAAGGCTTATGCGGAATAAAATGCTGATTCGGAATCTGGGAAACTGATTAAGCGAAGAACAAGGAAAAATAAAAAGGTACGAATCTTAATCAAAACTAACCAAACTAATCCCAAAGATTAAACAAAACTAACCATTAAACATCTAATAATGATAAACTATCAATCCAAATCAATAAAACTAACCATAAACACCAACAAAATCAAAAACCCACTTGATCAAATCAATAAAAACTCAAGAACATAAACATAAACATAAAGATAAAGATTAAATCAAAACAAGAAATGTAGATGAGAGATTAACAATAAAAATAAAGATTCAATAAACATAAAAGTACACTTATTTGGAATTAAAGGTGCAAGACAAGGTAATTAAAGTGACAAATTAAGTAAATGACATGTAAATAAATGTGCAAGTATGAAAAATGGTGGAGAGACTAATCTTGTCAAATTTAGCTAACAACTCTAACAAATGAACATGAGGTCCTATTTATAGGAGAGGATGGGAGTGAGTGGAAGCTTCTCCTTTCTTTCTTTCTCTTTTTCTTTTTAGTCCTTCGTCTTAAGTCTTCTAAATTCTTTGACTTTTTAGAGGCACTGGTGTTATGACTTCCCCATGGCGGAGTGATTGCTCGTGGCGTCCCTTCAACTTTTGGCCATATTATTATATTTAACATGTGGGGCGTGTGGGTGCATCCTAGTTACATGCTTTCAGCAGATTACTCAGTGTGAATGTAGTGTGTGCCTTGCATCCTTCACAAGGAGCTGATCCCTCCTACCCAAACCAGTATATTAAATTAGAGGCAGCCCCTCTAACTTGCATGATGAGGTCACCCCTCCAAGTATTCATGCACGGTGTATTTTCATGACCTATATTGGCTAATGGTAGAATATGTTAAACAGTTTTTATAAGATAAACATAAGGCTTTTCAAACTATAAAACCAGTTTTACCAAGACTTAACCGGGTTATTCGGGACTTAGTTTCTTCCGCTGTTATATGCTTATATGCTTATACTATTCATGCTTTATTGTACATCCGTGCACGGAGCGTATTGTTCAGCCGTTCTCCTTTTCTATGTTCCCAAAACGGCAGGTACTCAGGGACGCTCGTAGACTTTAAGCGTACGTGCATATGGACTGGAAGCTTTCTAGCCTTTCTTTACTTTATGCATTATCTTTACTTTGATACTCTTGCCATGGACATTGTTTAGTCCTTTCATTTACAGTACTTAAGTTTGTGTGTGATGAGCTTTACTTTTGGACTACCGATGTTTGATTCCGGTATTTTCCTTTTATGGTCATGTAATGTTTAGACATTTATCCTTGTATGCTTTGATGACACGCCATAATTATGTGTGACATTCCATTATCAAAATGGGGTGTTACAATTATGGTATCAGAGCCAAAGCTTCGACCTGTAGGCTCTCAAAATATGACCTGTGATTAGTGGGTAGTCACTATGGTCTTCCTAGAATTGACAGTCGTTTTCATGCATTCATCATTTTTATGCATACATAGATATGTCATTGTCGCAGGTTTATGACTAAGAAATGGTTGGTACAGGACTGGCCCTATTTAGTCACATGTGTTTTATCGAAACTTTTAAATTTGGGACCGACCCATAGGCGTCCCCTCGCCATGTCTTTTATTTTGGGTGAACTGGCCATAAGCGTTCACTCTCGAGCATACAAAAGTTTTCATAAAACTGCATCATGCATTCATACACAAATTTTCTTGCATAAAATTTTTCTCTGGATTTATTGGTATAAATTTTTTTCATGTATATATATATATATTTTTATGTTTTGATCTGTTTAATCATATGTTTTATGTTATACTGTCAGATGGTTCTCACACGCGAACAGGAAAAACTCAATGCTGCAATCTAAGCTGCAATGCAAGCTTTGCTTCCTCAACTGAGGAACGACATCAGGGCTGAGGTTCAAGCTGCCAACAATCAGCAGCATAACCAAGCACCTCCTCCTCCTCCAGTGACATTGGTAGTATGGCTGGAGAGATTCAACAAGCTCCGTCCTCGAGCTTTTGAGAAAACAGATAGCCCCAGTGATGCTGAAAGCTGGTTGGCTCACATCAAGAAGATTTTCAAGGCTATGGGTTGTGACCCTGTGTCCAAGGCGAGGTTGGCATGCTACCGGTTCGAAGGCGATGTGTTAAATTGGTAGTTAGCATTGATGCAGTCTGAGGGAGGTGACGATTGGGTGGCTGGTTTGACATGGGCTCAGTTCAAAGATAGGGTGATGGAGCAGTTCTTTCCCAAGGCTGAGCAAGACAAGCTCAAGAGGGAGTACCATGGGATCCGACAGAGAGCTGGGGAGAATAGCAATGAGTTTATGCAGCGCTTTCTTCGCTTAGCTGGTTTCCTTGGTGCAGCAGCAGATACTCCTGAAGAGCAGGCACACCACCTTAGGTGGGCTCTTCGCACATCGGTCGAAAACAATCTAGTGTGTGCTACATTCAACACTGTAGCACAAGTGGCCGATGCAGCACGTAAGCTAGAGATGCTGCATGAGAGAGATGAGTTCGGGGAAGCTCAGAAACCCGACAAGAGGTAAACATTCGTATTCTAGCGGTGACTAATTCGTATTCTCTCCATATATGTCAATTATTCATCTCTTTAAATTGTATCTTCCAGGCAGAAAACTGGGGACCGGTCTCAGCCGGCTACTCAGCAGCAGCCTCATCAACCCAAGGGAAACGGTCAGACTAACGACCATTCTGCTATGGATAGGCGTGGCGGTAATGACAATTACCGTAACAACGCGGGACACTACAACGGCAGCAGGTCCTAATACTTACGAATTTTCTTATGATTTCATGTTATAACTCATATACTGACACTTTAGCAAAACTTCTACCAGGAACCATGGAAACGGTAGGGACCAGAACAAGAGAGGTTCACAGCCTAGCCGTCCAGCTATCACTGGTATTCAATCTTACGATTATCCGCATTGTCCTTTATAACCTATTATCATGTCTTATGTAAAATGTTTTATCAGGTCCTTAGCCAGCCAGAGCACCTGCTGGAGGATATACTCATCCTCTTTGCTCTACTTGCCACCGTAGGCACCCAGGGCCATGTCATCGTAACACTAACGCATGCTTCAAGTGTGGTCTTCCTGGCCATATCATGAAGGATTGCCGTAAGGGCGAGATGGAGGGCACATCGGGACATGCTGATACCAAGCCGCCTCCTACCACTGGGCGTGTCTACACGACATCTCGAGACCAGGCCAACAAGTCTACAGGTACCATCACTGGAATCTTGTATATGTATGGTCAAGCGGCGTGTGTTCTTTTCGATACGGGTGCTAATCACTCGGTCATTTCTACTGCTTATGCTAAGAACATTAGGATGCTCTCTATGCCACTAGAGAATAGACTTACTATTTCCACGCCTTTGAGGGACTCTGTATTAATCACCCATGTATACAAGAGTCTTCCCCTAGAATTTGACGATAAGGTTCGTCCTGTTGACGCACTTCCGCTGGACATGCATGACTTCAACATGATTTTGGGCATTGATTGGCTATCCAAGCATCATGCTACCATAGAATGCCATTCATATCGAGTTATCTTCGGTGATGTTAATGCACCAGAGTACATTCATAACGGGTTCGTACCCGGACGGTCTGTACAAATCATATCTACCCTGCAAGCGCGTGCACTGCTGTCACATGGCTGCGAGGGTTATCTAGCTACGGTTCACGACATGGATGCTGAATCTCCATCAATTCAGGATCAACCAATAGTGTCGTAATTTAACACCCCCAAATTTACACGCAGCGGAATACAACTTTGGGTGCTAAACAATGATACAAAACACATAATTTATAAAGAACGACTCGAAAAGAGACGTTTTAAATTTATCGTTCCTAAAACATTTGTCAGAGTAGCGTAGTCCCAAGACATCGTAACCAAAGTACAACCAAAACAAAAGATTTAAATTGTTTTGAACTTAAGGAACGACAAATATTCAAAGAGTTTATATACAAAGTAGTGCACAACATTCATTCCCGTGGCTTCCAAGCTTCACACTTCTTGATTACCTGAAATACATGTGAGAAAATCATCAGCAAAAATGCCGAGTGAATCTATAGGTTTATATAATCATTTTTGAACACAAGCCAAGATTATAAGTTTGTGGCATGCTTATAAGCATCAGATAATAACTTGCATCAACAATAATAATTGTATTTAGCATAAATTTCAATAAGCTCATGGAACCGAGCCCTTAGACACTCCCTTTAGAGGTCTGATAAGACAGGAGATTTATTAATTGTCAGTTACCTCCAGATTATTGGTACATTGCCGTATACCTGACTTCTCAATACAATATGTTCAAACAGTGTGGAGGTCGGGCCTAAGCTTCTATGACAAGTCCACAAAAACTGAACCGGGGCGGCTTCCCCCATAGATCTATTAATTGTACTAGCGGTTAACCCATCATAGGTTAATTAACGGTCCATAATTGAGGTTTTAATAAAGGCAATCACTTAATGCAATTTAAAGGCAACCACGGGTCCATTCATAAAGGGACAAGCATACCATAAAAATCTTGTGTTCTAAGTTTACAAAACATGTATTCCCCCTCGCGGGTTTTAAAATATTTGAATGAGCTCAAACGAGGCTATAGACTCACCTTAGTACTTATAGTAGTTGAAGACAATCGCCGACGATAGTAGATGCCCGATAATCACGATAACCGCAACCTAGCAAATAAGGCGCGTACTTTAATAATAGACTCGAGAATAAACGATACTTAATAAAATCAAACTCGAACTCATAAAACCACAATACACTCGCAAGTAAACGATATAAATAACCTTATTATACTTCACTACTCATTTACTTTACCATTTTATACTTTTAACAAAATCCGCCGGTACATACTACATGTACTAGCTTATTTACCCCTTTTAAACTTGTCGACCGTTTATGAAACGACTCGATAAACTAACTTACTATATATAGAAAGTCCTCCTACAAGTTTATCAAATGAAATTACTTTTAAAGTCCTTTACTCGACTCATTTTCAAACCACAAAATCCGGACAGATTTGCGTTAATTTTTCATACGACCGTTTTAACTTATTTAAACGACTCCGTTAACAAAAACGACACTCGGGTTTTAAAGTAAACTCAACCTAATATATAAATACCTCATTATCAGTAGGTTACTCATTTTAAAACTTCTATTTAGAGTCCCCGGGATTCGATCCAAATATCGACAACAACTATATGTAGTGTCGATACTCGTCTCCCGGTACACGATTATTCAAAACATCATAACTTCGCGCTCGTTTTGAGTTAGAAGCTCTACCTTATATCAAATCGAAGCTAAGGAAATTATCCACAACCCTAGGCTATAAGTTTAGTCATTTTCAAAACATAAAAATTCGGATTTCTCAGTTTACTTACTGCTATAAAATGGGTACCAAAAACTTGTACAAAATCAACTTTTTGACCACAACCAACCATAGAAATGGTCATTCCTATACTCTATTATCATCATACATCCACCATAACATCAAAATCATAACAAAAATAAAAATCTTTGGATCAAAATATAATTTTTAACAAGATTTCTAGCAAGAACCACCATGGATCATGCTAAAAACACCATGCATGACCATGGCTTCCACCTACTAACATCATAAAAATAAAAAGTGCTTGCATGTGTAAAATTTTTATACCTTTGTGATCCTTGATCAAAAATAAAGATGGGTCTATGCTTGGTTTAGCTAGATTCAACCTAAATCTTGAGATAAATTGAAAAATGTTTGGATTTGGTGTGGGTGTTGGATGTTTCGGCAATGAGAAGAAAAAAAGGAGAGAGAGAGAGATTTTGGAAGTAAAAAAAATGTGTGTGTGTGTTTGTGTTTTATTTTATTAAATTTTTAGTTAGTGGGGAAGGACCAAATGGCAATTTGGCAAGAGTTTGGTTAAACTTTGTAAATAGCTAGTTTAAAAAGGTGGGAAATTGTAACTAGTCAATTTTGAAAATATTTACGGGACTCGGGTTTCGTAAAAATACTAAAAAAAAGTTTAAACGCACACGAAAAATAAAAATATAATGACTCGATACGTAATTAAGACGATATCGTCAAAAATATTAAATATCGAAACGATCGATAATGAAATATAAAATTATGGGCATCCGTCGGTATCGCGATCACTAGTAATCCTCGTCGCTCGTCAAAATATAAAAATAAAATATTTAATATCGATTTCAACTTAAACCGTTAAACGTAAAAATATTTAAGATTATAAAATACTTCAAAATATTTGAAAAGTAAGAATTAAATAATGACCTTATTTTGCGGGTTTTACATCCTCACCACCTTAGGAGAGCATCGTCCCGGGGCTTACTTCTCCTTAGGTTCGTCTACGAATAAATGTGGATACTTGCTCTTGAAGTAGTCCTCACGCTCCCAAGTGTATTCGGGTCCACGTCGGGAATTCCATCGCACTTTCACTATCGGGATCCGACTTTGCTTAAGCCGTTTCACCTCTCGATCCATAATCTCTACCGGTTCTTCAATAAAATGCAGCTTGTCGTCCAGTTGAATCTCCTCAAGTGGAATTATCAAATTCTCGTCCGCCAAACACCTCTTAAGATTAGAAACGTGAAAAGTATTATGAATAGCACTTAACTTCTCTGGCAATTCCAACTTATATGCCACAGGACCAATTCGATCAATAATCTTGAATGGACCAATATAACGTGGACTAAGCTTTCCTCGCTTGCCAAATCGAATTACTCCTTTCCAAGGTGATACTTTCAACATAACCATATCGCCAATATCAAACTCCAATGGTTTTCTCCTCTTATCCGCATAACTCTTCTGCCTACTACGAGCTGTCAATAAACGGTTCTTGATTTGCACGATCTTCTCAGTCGTTTCTCTAATCAATTCAGGACCCGTCAACTGACTTTCTCCAACTTCACACCAACCAACTGGTGATCTACACTTTCGCCCGTAAAGTGCTTCAAAAGGCGCAGCCTTAATACTTGCATGATAACTGTTGTTGTATGAGAACTCCACCAAAGGTAAGTGTCGATCCCAACTACCTCCAAAATCCATTACACATGCTCGTAACATATCCTCCAAGGTCTGAATAGTCCTCTCACTTTGTCCGTCCGTCTCCGGATGATACGCAGTGCTCATATCCAACTGAGTCCCCAAAGCTCGCTGAAGCGATTTCCAAAACTCAGATGTGAACCGACTATCTCGATCAGAAATAATTGACAAAGGAACCCCATGTCTACAAACAACTTCCTTCAGATACAACCGAGTAAGTTTGTCTAAGTCATCAGTTTTCTTCATCGGCAAGAAATGAGCCGACTTAGTCAACCGATCAACAATCACCCAAATCGTATCATAACCACTAGAAGTTCTCGGAAGTCCCGAAACAAAATCCATAGTGATCCTCTCCCATTTCCATTCTGGAATTTCAGGTTGTTGCAGTAAACCCGAAGGTCTCTTGTGCTCAAACTTCACCTTCGCACACGTCAAGCATTTACTAACATAAGTAGCAATGTTAGCCTTCATATTCGGCCACCAGTAGCATTTCTTCAAGTCTTGGTACATTTTATCCGATCCTGGGTGAATCGAATATTTAGATTTATGAGATTCGTGCATAATTAGATCTCTCAGTCCTCCATACACCGGTAACCACACACGATTCTCGAAATACCGAATTCCGTCATCACGAATTTCGAATATAGGTGTCATCCTTCTACCCAAGTCTTCATCTCTCACATTCTCTTCCTTCATCGCCTTAGTTTGAGCTTTAAGTATTCGATTAGATAAATCAGAATGAGTTTTCATAGCTAAAGCTCTAACCCTTTTGGTTATTTCTCTGTCCTTCCTACTAAGTGCATCGACAACTACATTCGCCTTGCCGGGATGATAGCAAATTTGAATGTCATAATCACTCAACAATTCTACCCATCTTCTCTGCCTCATATTGAGCTCCTTCTGATCCAGAATATGTTGCAGGCTTTTATGATCGGTATATACCACACTCTTTGTACCGTAGAGATAGTGTCTCCAAAGTCTAAGAGCAAAGACAACAGCTCCTAATTCCAAGTCATGTGTAGTATAATTCTCCTCATGCTTCCTCAATTGACGAGATGCATACGCGATCACTTTCTCCCTTTGCATCAACACAGCACCAAAACCCTTACGCGATGCGTCACAATATACCACAAAGTCTTCAGCTCCGTCGGCAAAGCCAAAATTGGTGCAGAACACAGCTTCCGCTTCAAAGTTTGGAATGCTTCTTCTTCTTCTGAACCCCATTCATACTTCTTGTTTTTCTCGGTAAGTCTAGTAAGAGGTTTAGAAATTAAAGAGAATCCTTCTATGAATCGCCGGTAGTACCCAGCTAATCCCAGGAATTGTCTAACTTCAGTCGGGGTCGTAGGCCTATCCCAATCTCTAATAGCTTCAATTTTGGAAGGATCAACATGAACACCGCTACTATCGATCACGTGCCCAAGGAATTGGACCGAATCCAACCAAAAATCACACTTAGAAAATTTTGCATACAACTTCTCCTTCTTCAGCAACTCCAAAATAGTCTTCAGATGACCTTCATGCTCCTCCCGACTTTTGGAATAAATCAGGATATCGTCGATAAATACAATCACAAACTTGTCGAGGTATGGTTTACACACACGATTCATTAAGTCCATGAACACCGCAGGTGCATTAGTTAACCCAAACGGCATCACTTGAAATTCAAAGTGTCCATAACGCGTCCGAAAAGCTGTAATAGGTATATCCTCCTCTTTAACACGAAGTTGATGATAACCCGTCCTCAAGTCGATCTTCGAGTACACATACGAACCTTGAAGTTGATCGAACAAATCATCGATCCTAGGAAGTGGATAACGATTTTTAATAGTTAACTTGTTCAACTCTCGGTAGTCTATGCACATTCTGAACGATCCGTCCTTCTTTTTCACGAACAACACTGGAGCTCCCCAAGGTGACGAACTTGGTCTAATGAAACCCTTCTCCATTAACTCCTTTAACTGATCTGCCAATTCCTTCAACTCAGACGGTGCCAAACGATAAGGTGCACGCGCCACCGGTGCAGCTCCCGGCACTAGATCAATCTTGAATTCGACTTCTCGCTGAGGCGGAAGCCCTGGCAAGTCATCGGGAAATACTTCAGGAAAATCACGAATGACCGGAACATCTTCCACACGCCTAACCGGTAGTTCCTTCTCCACTACTTGAGCCAAGAACATATGACAACCTCTTTCTACATATTTCCTCGCCTTGATACAAGATATCACCGTCAGACGAGATTTACCGACATCACCTTTAACTACTAACACCTTGCCCTTAACCGGTATGTGAACAACTTTCTCCCCACATACAATTACCGCATCATGAGCAACCAACCAATCCATACCAACTATCACATCAAACGAACCCAAATCTATCGGCATTAAATCAATTTCAAACAAATGATTTGCTAATTTCAAAGGACACTTCTTAAATATAGTGGTAGTACTAACTAATTGTCCATCAGCTAACTCGACCTCATAACTAGCATTTAGGCTTGTTGGCTCAATATCAATTAAACGACTAAAGGAAGTGCTTATAAAGCTCCTATCAGATCCTGAGTCAAACAACACACTAGCATAACGATGGTTGAGTAAGAACGTACCCGTCACCACATTTGGACCCTGTGCCTGATCAACATCCTTAACAACATAAACTGCCCCAGCAGCTTCACCTGCTTTCCTGTTCTTCCACTTTGGACATTGAGGACGAAAATGATCACGCTCTCTACATTCGAAGCAAGTCTTGATCGGAATAGCATTCGCTCCAGTAGCAGGAACCCTTGTCTTACATTTCTCCGCAGCATGACCAACCTTTCCACATTTAGTGCACCTTGGTGGACAATTACCAAAGTGACAAGCACCACAATTCTTACATTTCTGAGCTGGTCCCCCATGATCGGCATTATCATTCTTGTTAGTCGCAGCTCTAGCCCCATCATTTCTCTTCTGATTGTACTGCCTATGGCGGTTACCACCTTGATTACCACTCTGAGAATTCTCCCATTTCCTTTTACTACTTTCAACAGCTTTCTCAGCCCTATCTTGAACTTTCTGCCCCATGAGTGTATGAGCCATTCTTACAGTTTCAACAAAGTTCTTCGGTCGAGATGAAGTTGTCTCACCTTTAATGTACCCAGGCAGCCCTTTGATGTATTGATCCATCTTTTTCTTCTCAGTAGCAAAAGCATCTGGACACAGCAAAACCAACTCATTGAATCGGCTAGTATATGCAGCAATGTTATTATCTTTCAGCTTCAGGTGCCTCAACTCATCCTCCAAAGCAGATAACTCTTCTTCTGGACAGAACTCTTCTTTCAACAACCTTTTAATTTCATCCCAAGGTTTCCTGTTTGCAGCTTCTAAACCAACTGTAGCAACTTGAGTCTTCCACCAGCTTAAAGCTCGATCCTTAAAAGTAGCAACTGCGAACTTAACCTTGTTCCTTTCTGAGCAATCACTAATTTCAAATGTTGTTTCCGTTTTCTCAATCCATCTGAATAATTCCAGTGCTCCACCAGTTCCTTGAAATACAGTAGGTCCACACTTCATGTATCCAGCAAAAGTACATTCTTTAACCACAGCAGCAGCCTCATCTGCAGGATTCTCAGCTGCACCTGCTCCTCCAGCAGCTGCATCAGGTCCCGCAGGTTCACCTTCACCTTCAGCACCCGCACCTCCGGAGCCACCTGCTCCTTCAGTGTTAACACGCGCAGCTCTATCCGCAGCTAACGCTTTCGCAACCTCTTCAGCAACTAGCCTTGCAATGGCATCATTTGTCATTCTCCTAGGTGGCATGATTATGTCACATCACAAAGAGAAACGATAAAATGAATGAGTTAATTGTATTCATGGTATAGTCATATCATGTACAAAATCAATCATCAAATGCATACACATTATCAATACAAGGATTCACAATCATTATAAGGATCAAAGGAAACTATTATCATCGATCAACAAGGAATGATCTTAAAGACAAATAGAGTACAACGACACTAAATGATAAACACTAGTCACGTGGGGATCCACATGGCTTAGTTGACTTTGTCTCGCTTGCAGCAGTGAAACCTGCTTCCTCCTCATCGAAGACGTAATTTGACGGTGGTAAATTTCACAAAATAGGTATAAGGTCATAATAAAATGAAATAGAATAATTTCCAAAAATTTAAATAAATGTAGAGAAACCTTCAAAATAATTACAGGAAAATTTCCAGAAATATATTTAAGTAAATCATTAATAAATGATAATTCTTATCGAAAAGTTTAACGATATCAATATATATATATATCGATAAAGGATTATAGTATTTATTTATAAATACTTAGCAATAAGGCATACATAATAATGTATACTAAAGTTGTAATCCCAGAAGTAGCTTGAACCTGAAGTCACGCGAAATCATGTGCACCGACTCTTTGAAAAAATAAAAACCGATAGTTATAGTTTAGGTTTTTAGAAAAAGACCTAGTTCTCTATAACTCATGGCTCTGGTACCAATCTTTAACACCCCAAAATTTACACGCAGCGGAATACAACTTTGGGTGCTAAACAATGATACAAAACACATAATTTATAAAGAACGACTCGAAAAGAGACGTTTTAAATTTATCGTTCCTAAAACATTTGTCAGAGTAGCGTAGTCCCAAGACATCGTAACCAAAGTACAACCAAAACAAAAGATTTAAATTGTTTTGAACTTAAGGAACGACAAATATTCAAAGAGTTTATATACAAAGTAGTGCACAACATTCATTCCCGTGGCTTCCAAGCTTCACACTTCTTGATTACCTGAAATACATGTGAGAAAATCATCAGCAAAAATGCCGAGTGAATCTATAGGTTTATATAATCATTTTTGAACACAAGCCAAGATTATAAGTTTGTGGCATGCTTATAAGCATCAGATAATAACTTGCATCAACAATAATAATTGTATTTAGCATAAATTTCAATAAGCTCATGGAACCGAGCCCTTAGACACTCCCTTTAGAGGTCTGATAAGACAGGAGATTTATTAATTGTCAGTTACCTCCAGATTATTGGTACATTGCCGTATACCTGACTTCTCAATACAATATGTTCAAACAGTGTGGAGGTCGGGCCTAAGCTTCTATGACAAGTCCACAAAAACTGAACCGGGGCGGCTTCCCCCATAGATCTATTAATTGTACTAGCGGTTAACCCATCATAGGTTAATTAACGGTCCATAATTGAGGTTTTAATAAAGGCAATCACTTAATGCAATTTAAAGGCAACCACGGGTCCATTCATAAAGAGACAAGCATACCATAAAAATCTTGTGTTCTAAGTTTACAAAACATGTATTCCCCCTCGCGGGTTTTAAAATATTTGAATGAGCTCAAACGAGGCTATAGACTCACCTTAGTACTTATAGTAGTTGAAGACAATCGCCGACGATAGTAGATGCCCGATAATCACGATAACCGCAACCTAGCAAATAAGGCGCGTACTTTAATAATAGACTCGAGAATAAACGATACTTAATAAAATCAAACTCGAACTCATAAAACCACAATACACTCGCAAGTAAACGATATAAATAACCTTATTATACTTCACTACTCATTTACTTTACCATTTTATACTTTTAACAAAATCCGCCGGTACATACTACATGTACTAGCTTATTTACCCCTTTTAAACTTGTCGACCGTTTATGAAACGACTCGATAAACTAACTTACTATATATAGAAAGTCCTCCTACAAGTTTATCAAATGAAATTACTTTTAAAGTCCTTTACTCGACTCATTTTCAAACCACAAAATCCGGACAGATTTGCGTTAATTTTTCATACGACCGTTTTAACTTATTTAAACGACTCCGTTAACAAAAACGACACTCGGGTTTTAAAGTAAACTCAACCTAATATATAAATACCTCATTATCAGTAGGTTACTCATTTTAAAACTTCTATTTAGAGTCCCCGGGATTCGATCCAAATATCGACAACAACTATATGTAGTGTCGATACTCGTCTCCCGGTACACGATTATTCAAAACATCATAACTTCGCGCTCGTTTTGAGTTAGAAGCTCTACCTTATATCAAATGGAAGCTAAGGAAATTATCCACAACCCTAGGCTATAAGTTTAGTCATTTTCAAAACATAAAAATTCGGATTTCTCAGTTTACTTACTGCTATAAAATGGGTACCAAAAACTTGTACAAAATCAACTTTTTGACCACAACCAACCATAGAAATGGTCATTCCTATACTCTATTATCATCATACATCCACCATAACATCAAAATCATAACAAAAATAAAAATCTTTGGATCAAAATATAATTTTTAACAAGATTTCTAGCAAGAACCACCATGGATCATGCTAAAAACACCATGCATGACCATGGCTTCCACCTACTAACATCATAAAAATAAAAAGTGCTTGCATGTGTAAAATTTTTATACCTTTGTGATCCTTGATCAAAAATAAAGATGGGTCTATGCTTGGTTTAGCTAGATTCAACCTAAATCTTGAGATAAATTGAAAAATGTTTGGATTTGGTGTGGGTGTTGGATGTTTCGGCAATGAGAAGAAAAAAAGGAGAGAGAGAGAGATTTTGGAAGTAAAAAAAATGTGTGTGTGTGTTTGTGTTTTATTTTATTAAATTTTTAGTTAGTGGGGAAGGACCAAATGGCAATTTGGCAAGAGTTTGGTTAAACTTTGTAAATAGCTAGTTTAAAAAGGTGGGAAATTGTAACTAGTCAATTTTGAAAATATTTACGGGACTCGGGTTTCGTAAAAATACTAAAAAAAAGTTTAAACGCACACGAAAAATAAAAATATAATGACTCGATACGTAATTAAGACGATATCGTCAAAAATATTAAATATCGAAACGATCGATAATGAAATATAAAATTATGGGCATCCGTCGGTATCGCGATCACTAGTAATCCTCGTCGCTCGTCAAAATATAAAAATAAAATATTTAATATCGATTTCAACTTAAACCGTTAAACGTAAAAATATTTAAGATTATAAAATACTTCAAAATATTTGAAAAGTAAGAATTAAATAATGACCTTATTTTGCGGGTTTTACACGTAATTCCAAGATGTATTTCCAGCAGAACTTCCAGGCATACCACCTGCACGAGAAGTGGAATTCAATATTGAGCTTATTCCAGGAGCTGAACCAATCTCCAAGGCTCCTTATCGCATGGCTCCCATAGAGCTGAAGGAGCTGAAGGATCAACTGCAAGAACTTCTAGAACGAGGTTTCATTCGACCGAGCGCATCTCCATGGGGCGCACCGGTCTTATTTGTTAAGAAGAAGGACGGCAGTATGCGTCTTTGCATAGACTATCGTGAGCTCAACAAGATTACTATCCAGAATAGGTATCCACTGCCGCGTATAGACGATCTGTTTGACCAACTCCAAGGGGCCAAACACTTCTCCAAGATTGATCTTAGGTCAGGCTACCATCAGCTACGGGTTAAGGAGCAGGACATCGCCAAGACTGCTTTTCATACCCGCTGATAGGTGTGTAAACCCCCATCCTTTTTACCACTTAATTACAATAATAACCGAGCCAAAACGTGTATTTTATGTCATTTATGTCGGAATTATGCGTGGTTTGTGTTTTTGTTGTGATTTAGGACAAAAAGGTGAAAAGTGGAGAAAACACGGGCATTCACGGGCTTTTATCGAAGAAAAAGACGAAAGACAAAGTCAAGAAATCAAGAGTGCAAAAATAACGGAAGTCCAAGACCAATTCTGAAGATTTATCAAAGAAAAAGTCAAAAGACGGAAGTTTACTAAAAGCCGAAGAACTCAAGTCTAATTTATTGAAGAATTACAAGACGAGTTCAAAGAATCCCGAGACAAAGTCGTTAAAGTCAAAGAATTAAGAAGATTAACAAAGAATTAAGAAGAGCAAGGACTTAATGACGCAATTAAGGAAAGAAGAAAGAGGGGAGGAAGCTTCCTAAGCACCTCCCTAATCTCCCCTATAAATAGATTAGAATTTCATTTCATTTTCTCTTGTTGGCTAATAGTGACAATTATTTCTTCCATTTTTTTTCCCTGTCATTTAATTACATGTCATTTAACTTAATTGTCTTGCACCTTAAATACCTTTAATTTCAAGTAAGTTTTCTTTTAATTCTTGTCAATCTTTACTTTTTCTTGTTAATCTCCTATCTACCTTTCTTGTTTGATCTTAATCTTTATGCTTTATTGTTCATGTTTATGTTCTTGAGTTTTATTTGATTTAATTAAGTGGGTTTTGATTATTTTGATCATTATTGTTAGATTTGTTGATTTGGATTGTTTGTTTATCATTAGTAGATGTTTATTGATTAGTTTGATTTAATCTTGTGGTTGATTTTGTTTAGTTTTGATTAGATTCGTATTATTTTGTGCTTCCTTGTTCTTCGTTTTTCTGTTACTGTATTCCCAGGTTAGATTCTGAATCAACAACACATTCCGAGTGAAGGTGATTTGGTGATTGTTCCGAATAAGCAAATTATTCCGGATCAGTAGTGTTTATTCGGAATAATTTATTATTCCGGATCAAGCTATTCATTCGGAACATTTATTGTTCCGGATCAGCTGTTCATTCAGAATATTCCGAATAAAGGTTTTGTGGTGATTTATTCCGAATCAATTTCTTCCGGATCAAGGAGTTTTATTCGGAATAATTTATTATTCCGAATCAAGGTCTTCATTCGGAACATTTATTGTTCCGAATCAAGGAGGGGGTTCATTCGGAACATCAAGCATTCCGAACCAAGAAGAATTCCGAATCAAGCTTGTTCATTCGGAATATATTCTGAATCAGAGGATATTCCTGATTAGTGAGTTTATTCGAAATTTATTCCGAATCAAGGGTCTTTATTCCGAATCAGGGAGAAGTTCCGAATCAAGGGTGTATTCCGAATGAAGTGACATATTCCGGATGAGCTTTTATTTCGACTGAAGCATTTGTTCCGAATTAAGGGTTTGGTAATAATTCCGAGTGAACAAGAATCATTCCGAACGAAGGTGACATTCCGGACGAGTGATTTATTCCGAACGAAGGATTATTCCGAGTGAGCTGTTTTCAGGTTCTTTTAACTTTCTGTTTTTAATTTTTAATTTTTAAGCTTTATTTTTCCCGCCTTTTTACTTAGTTGCACTTTAAGATTTATTTGCCTTAGATTTATTTTAGCATTGCCTTAGTTTATGTTTTAGTTGCGTTTTAAGTTTGCTTTAGATAGTTTTAAGTTTGCGTTATTTACTTTAAGTGCCTTTTAATTCTCGTCTCGCTTTTAAATACTTGCCATTTAATTTAAATTAGAGTTAGATTTAAATTAACGTCATTTTCATTTACGTCTTGCACATTTATTTTAAAACAACCAAAAATATTCTTTTTCACCAAAAACAATTGAGTCGCATTTTGAACCGGAAATCAATTCGTTAAGATACCGAGAAACGAACCTTTTCAACCTAGCAAAAGCATGTATCAAATGGCGCCGCTGCCGGCTCTTTTCGTAAAGATTAACGGTTTTCTGTGAGAGACGTGTTGCTTTTTGGGATCCGTTCATTCGTGAGAGTTATTTTTCTTGCTTAAATATTTTCAAAAAACCATAAAAATTAAAATTTTTAAAAAGCCATAAAAATTAAAAATTTTCAAAAATCCAAAAAGATTTTATTTTTATCTTTGTAGTGTATATATATTCTCTTTTTGTTTGGTTTCTTTTTCTTTTGCTTTCGCAGGTGTATGCGTACTAGATCTTCTAATTATCAAGAGCCCGAGACTCGTGAAGATTTAAGTATGGCAGGTGTGAACAACAACAATAATCCACCGCACCTCAATAATAACAACAACAATGTTCTTCCACAGCCCGATCTTCTGACAATGGAGGAGCTTTGTCAACCCATAATGTTTGGACGAGGAGGACCGATTGCGCCGATGCAAATCACGGCTCCGGAGTTTTCGTTGAAGCACCACATGATTCAGCAAGTGCAAACTAATCCTTTTCGAGGAATGCCTGATGATGATGCCAACAAACACCTCGACAAATTCATTACAATCACTCAAAGCATGAAGTTGCCCGGTGCCACAATGGATGTTCTACGCCTTCAACTCTTTCCACATACTTTATCACACCACGCCGAGAAATGGTTTGATCGTCTCCCGAAGAATTCCATTAATACTTGGGATGACATGACTCAACGCTTTTTGTCGCGCTACTTTCCACCATCCATGGTCACGAGCCTTCACAATCAAATCAGCGGTTTCATGCAAGAACCTGATGAATCTCTCTTTGATGCTTGGGAAAGATATAATGTTTTGATCGATCGTTGTCCAAACCACAACATGCTCCCTGTGACCTTAATTGATACTTTCTACAACGGTTTGACTCTTCGTGATCGTGATACGATTAATGCAGCCGTCGGTGGCATATTTATGAAAAGGAGACCCGAGGAGTGTAGAGAGCTTATTGAAAACATGACTACTCATCATAAAAACTGGGATTCCTCTGCTTCTTCAAGGAACAACACGGGAGTCAATGTTTCTTCTACTTCAGCAAGCCCCGACATGACCGAATTCACCCGCATGATGACTAAAATAAACAAAAATATCTTGCTTCTCGCTACAAACCAACAACAACAAGTTAAAGCAGTAGCAACTCCTTGTGAGACATGCGGTGGTCCTCACTCATACACCGATTGTCCTTCTACTCAAGGAAATCCGGAAAATGTGTATGCAGCTTATGGTAATTATTCACCGGAAAATTACCAAGCTCGCCCTCAAGGGGATAGAAATTTGCTGAGTTACCGATCAAACAACTACCTTTCACCCGGTTTTTCTCCTCAAAACCCAAATTCCAACAACAATTACAATAGAAGCAACCAAATCTCACCTAGAGCTTCTAACCCTTATCACCCACCCTCTCAACAAGCCCCACCCATGAATCAAGATGTTGAAGCTTTGATGAGAACCCAAGGTGAGCAAATCAAGAATCTACAGAGCCAAATTATCAATTTGAAAGGAGATATCACCAAGTAAGGGAATGACATTAGATCCGAGCTTCGAGATAATATTCAATCCTCCTTCAGCAATCAAACGAATGATTTGAAGAATATGATGGCTAGTTTCTTGCCCACAACTCAACCTTCTACTTCGAGTTCTCTACCTTCAAACACCGTCACCAATCCGAGAGCGAATGTAAGTGCTATTACTACCCGTAGTGGAGTTACCATAGTAGGACCACCTATTCCGCCCCCATACACCTCCTCCACCACCATTTATCCCTACTACTCCTACACCTAGTCTTAGTACACCATTACCGTCTCCGCCTCGTCATGACGATGTCCCCAAGAAGAAACCTTCAACATCTCAACCTTCACCTACTACACCTCCACCACTCAACCCCAACATTCCTTATCTATCTCGCTTAGGCAAGGCCAAAATGCACACCAAGGATGACATTCAAGTGTCGAATTATTTGAAGATGATCTCTCAAATGAATTTCAACATTAGCCTTGTTGAAGCACTTGTCCACATGCCGAAATTTGTCAAAGCATTCAAGGAATTGCTTAACAAAAAGGAGAAGCTGATTGAGCTCGCCAACACACGCTTAAATGAAAACTGTTCTGCAGTTATTCTTAAAGAACTTCTGGAAAAACTTGTAGATCCCGGTTGTTTTGTGTTGCCTTGCATTTTTAACAAAACCGAAGAATTTACTGCCCTAGCTGATCTCGGGGCCAGTATTAATCTAATGCCTTTAAGTGTTTGGAAAGCACTATCATTACCCGACCTTACTCCAACAAATATGACCCTTGAGCTTGCAAATCACACTCTCGCTTACCCCGTTGGTATTGCCGAAGATGTGTTCATTAAATTTGGCACATTCACTTTTCCGGTCGACTTTGTAGTTGTTGATTATGAAATGGACCCTCGTATTCCTTTAATACTTGGTCGGCCATTCTTGAGAACCGGACGAGCTTTAGTTGATGTTGCCGAAGGTGAATTAATTTTAAGAGTCAGGGATGATGCACAAGTTTTTGAAATGGGGAAGCTTACAAGCAAATCCTTTGGAGGACGAGAATCAGCGAATATGATCAATGTGCTCGATGATTTTGTCATCTACAACAATCCTCTATTCGAGTCTTGCATTGATAATCACTTTTTCAAGATGATGTGGATGATTCTTTCTCCAATTTGGAACCTTCACCCATATATGATTCTCCACCGATCTTTGATGCTTATGATGATGATTCTAGCTCAGATACGGATGATTATGATGACCTTACTTCCGAGTATCTCGACATGCCCACCTTCGATGATTTTGATGAGGCTGATACTCTTTCGAGTGATTCTTCTCATGATGAGGATCCTCCGCCATCACTTAATCCTACTTTGGATGATTACTCATTTGAGGAAGACTTCTCTACTTTTCTCAATACATACTTCCCTCATGAGAGTGATGCTCCTCCTTTAGACTTTGATAATTATGGTCTTGATCCTACTTTAGATTTGAAAAAAATTCTTTCAAAGGAGAAGCAACCGGACGACACCAACATCCGCAGCACGTATGTTTTGACACCTCTTTGTCCACCATCTGAGGACGAGGTTGTGCATTTTCTTCGCGGATCTTCTTCACATTCTACTGAGCCTGAGTGCTATTTTCCCCTAAAGGAAAAGGTGTTCGACCCCGGTATCGATATTCTTCAGCCATCTCAGTATCCATCTGATGCAATAAAAGGAAAAATCTTTGGAAATTATGAATATATGCTTGCACCACTTCACCCTTTCTCCCATCGTGCTCCGTCTTTGCTTAAGGGAACCTTGCCTATTCTTCTTTGGCTTCCCTTGTTCGCCTTATGCTTGTGCTATTTGATGGACGAAAACTATGTCTTTGATCCCGGTGGATATGTTTCATGCTTCTTCCTATGATAATCAAGGTCGAGTCAGGCTCACGACTCGGTGAACAAAAATCAAGCACTTCTTGGGAGGCAACCCATGTATCTATCTTTTAGCTTTCTTTATCCTAAGTGTAGGGGAGACCCGTTGGTGTTTGCTATTTCCTCTCTCATATTCAGGGATTCGAGCGCTCAATGATCCACTCTTGATGATTTTTGACGACCCGTGATTCCATGTTCCCATCTTCCCGGTTCTATCCTACTCTCTTTTCGATTCACTATTTTATATTTTCCAATATTAAAATAGGAATCTCGTTAGTTGTCTTTTCCTTAGCGAGATTTAAACAAAGTGCACAATGTCCTAAGTGTAGGGGAGTTTACTCCCACATGCTTAAACATTGAGGACAATGTTTATGTTAAGTGTAGGGGGGACTTCTATCGAAGTTAAGTGGCCTTTTCCTTGTATTTGTCCTCATTTTAACCGGGAAATCAATTTTTCGACATTTTTCAAAATTTTTGATCTATTTTGGCCTATTAGTTTTTACCTTCGTATAGTTATTTTCCTTTATTTTCTAGAATAAATTTTAATAAAGTGGTTTTAATTTTCAAACGTTGTGAATCTTTTGACTCAACCCGAGTTTACTTATCTAAGTTTACTCTAGCTAGTATCCTTAACGTGTTTAAGTCAAGTTTTGCTAGGCTTTTATATAGGGAGCTATAAAACGCGAAAGTCTTAACTCTCACGGGTTAAGAACAAGAACTTTTCGCAAGTTTCTATAATTGATCCTAGAGAGTTGTTTATCAAGGGAACTTTAAAATGCGATTTCTAAAACTTGAAAAGGTCTAAGAATTTGCAAGATCCTATAGATGACTCGAAAACCCAAAACTTTGATTTAATAGGCTAAGCATCCACGAGTCTCATTCCTTGAGATTTTAAACTGTGGAGAACGAGAGATGATAGAGTCAATTATAAGTTTGGTATTCTTTCGTGAATTTATGTGAGTTAATTATAAGCCTATTCTCCCATCGCTTGCTAATAAATTTATCTGTAATAAATAAGGTTGTACGATTTGAAAAGTTACTTAGCTTCTAGCCCAAGATTGTTTAAAAGTTGCTCGGTATGGATTAGAGTTCATAGCCAAGGCATAATTTATTGAAGCGAGATGCGAAGATTGGCGAGTCCAAAAAGGTCCTAACAAGGCATGAGGGCTATATTTTGTTGCTAAAGATCAAGAAGTGATGTGAAGAATCATTTATCAAAGATCAATATGAAGGATCGAGACACACGCCGAAAAGCAAATACTCCCAAAAGATCATGGAGAAGTCTATCCAAGAAGGCCCTAACAAGGTATGAGGATAAATAGATCCAAGTACAAAAAGGAGGCGGATCGTTGTATATCAAAGTCCAAAATAAAGATTGGAGAAAAATGAAGAAGTCGTGGTCCAAGTATGAAGAATCTCTCAAAACTTCAAGTGAAGAAATTCCTATTATGAAGAGAAGACCATTATTTCATGAACGTCTCTCAAGATTTGAAGTATGAAGTCGCTGCCAAATATCGGTCCGAGAAAGGTCTCAAATCGCGAAGCGAGTTATGCCAAGATATGAACTTTATGAGGTCTCGAGAAGCAGTTTTAAAAGATTTTGTCCTTTAGCTAACTATTGATTAAATCGTCCCACTTTATTTTCAGCCTAAATAACTATCGAAATAAGTCAACAATGCATCCTCGTGATCATTCAAGACAATAATAAAATATAAGAGATACACCTAGGAATAAGGGAGTCTAAGTGAATAATTGGCCCACATGAGTTCGTGTTAGTTTGCTAACTTATAATAACAATGATCTCGTTTTTAAGCTTGGTTTGGAGAAAGTGAAAACTTGAGGATGATGATTATTCATGACATTTCCAAAACCTAAGGTATGTTTTTGATTTCTTTACTTTGAATGTTTATAATTTTCTATCTCTTTAATAAAGGCCAATGTAGATTGATTATGTTGAAAAATGTAAACGTGCTTTGTAACTAATGCATTGCATGAGGACATTGCAATGGTCAAGTGTAGGGGATTTGATAGGTGTGTAAACACCCATCCTTTTTACCACTTAATTACAATAATAACCGAGCCAAAACGTGTATTTTATGTCATTTATGCGTGGTTTGTGTTTTTGTTGTGATTTAGGACGAAAAGGTGAAAAGTGGAGAAAACACGGGCATTCACGGGCTTTTATCGAAGAAAAAGACGAAAGACGAAGTCAAGAAATCAAGAGTGCAAAAAGAACGAAAGTCCAAGACCAATTCTTAAGATTTATCGAAGAAAAAGTCAAAAGACGGAAGTTTACTAAAAGCCGAAGAACTCAAGTCTAATTTATTGAAGAATTACAATACGAGTTCAAAGAAATCCCGAGACAAAGTCGTTAAAGTCAAAGAACTAAGAAGATTAACAAAGAATTAAGAAGAGCAAGGACTTAATGACGCAATTAAGGAAAGAAGTGATGAGACTGCTTTTATACATAGTCTCATCGTCCATATCGGGCTTAAAATGCATTAAATATCATCAAAATACCCAAATATATGCTTGTGTTTGTTGCTTGTGTATTTTAGGTACGGATATTGAGAAAATGACAAAAGATCACAAGAATCATGCAAAAACGAACACGGGAAACGAAGCCGCACGATGAACCAAGCCCCAATTAAGAAATTTCCAAAGAAAGTCCTTGAAGATTTGAAGAATTATGAAGAAGGGTCCTCCAATTATGAAGAATTGACACTTTATACCCTTGTATCTTCATAATTACAAAGTTTGGTCCCTAAAGTTTGTCAAAATTACAAAAAGGACCCTTAACTTTGAAGAATTGGCAAATTTAGTCCCTCAACAAAACTAAATTGTCAATAATGGTCCTCCAAGAAGTCAACAAACAAGTCAACGCCTTAAAGTATGAAGACATGTCAAAAACAGCCTTGAATATTGAAGAATTTACATGTTTGGTCCTTGTTTCAAGCTTATAAAATCCTTGTGCCAAATTTGACAAGTACTCCATACTTATTATAAAGGGAAAACAAAGTTTTGACTGATATTTGCAAAGTGAAGGAAAAGGAAAACATTGGGGACCATATGTGACCAGACAACCAAAGATGCATCACCCACTCACCACTCGCCACGTCACCCTCCACAACTCCATCCACCAATCAGATACCACCTCCCCTCCACGTCTGCATTCCACTACACCACCCTTAATTAATTATAACTGATTAATTCAGTTACATTAATTTCCCCCCAAACACCAAATTTAAACACTAAACTTCCTAAATCAGATTAAATACACCTGTTCTTCCCCATAAACCCTAAAAAACCCCAGGTCAGATTAAACCCTAATCAAAGGGGTTTTTGCTCCTAATCTCCAGAACTTTAATTGGGCAAGTCAACATCAAAACCCAACACCCCAAACCTTCACCAACTCACTCAAGAGCCCCACTCATTGGTCCCCTGCTACACACTTTTGACTCCAAGACAAAAAAGGGCCAGGAAATCAAAGGCTCTTGTTTATTTCTTGTTCCCAAAGATAGATTGAACGTCTGTGATCATCCAACAACAGCTGGCATGTCAACATCCTTCACATGGAACCAATTTGACTGAAAATTCAAATTTCGTCCAAGGGCTATTCAGGAAATTCATCTATTAGGGTTTCAGTAGTCTAGAGAGTTCTATTGTAGTCTATTTAAGGAGGGTGCAACATGTGCACACCCCTTGTTCCTGAATTTTTTTTCTTTGGTCACAACTTGTAATACCCGTTTTATTATGGAATGAAACTTGGTTTAGTACTGTTGACGAAAAAGACTCAGGCTCCATTCTTAATTACTGTTGTTTTATTATTCATTGCCTGTTTGATTTTTAAGTTCTTTTTAAAATTCAGTTTGTTTGAAAGTTTCTGAAATTTTGATTTGGTTTGGTTAAATCCTTGTTTCAAGTGTTGTTTTCTAGGTTTGTTAGATATTCTTTAAGTGTGTTCAAAGGAAGTTTTGGTATTAAAGTTTGTTGGTTTGATAAGGTTTTCAAAAGAAAGTAACAAAAATCAGAAAGTATACTACTGTGCTTGTTCTTCATTTTAATCTTAGCAGGTTCATAACTTGCTTGTTTGATAAAGGTCCAGCTCAGGTCCGGACCTGAAAGGAGGTGACATTTTCAGTCACTAAGGGACCTGGATGTAGGTCCCTTGTGGTAAAAATCTTGTCTCATTTTTCATATTTTCATATTTTATGTGATATTGCATGATTTGTATGAAAATCTGTTAAAGTGTTGTTTAGTTGTTTGGATTAGCTCAGTGGTGTGTGTTATGCATGTTAGTATCATTTAGAATCAAACTTGATTGGATTATATGTGATTTGCTTTGAAAATTTTTCATTTTCATAGTTTACGGGGTGTTTGGATTTGTGATTTAAGCAGACTTTGTGACAAGTTTGTGAGTTAAATCTTGTTTAGAATCACTTATTAGGGTAGAATAGGGTGTATGCTAGTTGTTTATTTCAGTTTGGTAAGGTTTTAGAGCAATTGCATGCTAAAATTTTGAGAAAGAAGCATAAAAACAGTCACTGCCATTTTTCTGCTTATTTTGTGAAGTTTGTGCATCAATTCTTGATAATCTGTTAGAGTAGGGGTTATAGCAGGATTGTATGTTGGTTATATGCTATTTGGAGTCATTGTGTGCAAGTTTGTGAGCATTGAATCTCACTTGTGTGCTATCTGCATCAGAAATACACCCCCAGGCCTGTATAAGCATATCAGCAACATTATTGTGCATCTTTGTGTGATTATTGTGGATGCTTGACTGATTTTTGTTCATTATTTGACTCCTTATACTCCAAAGAGTATAAGGGTGCCTTCTTATCCAACAATCATCCACAAGAATCAAAGATTCAAGTCCTCTTGGGTCTGTTTTCACTTGTGAAGAAACTCAAATTCTTTGAGTTTTCAAAAATCAACCTGGACACGTTTTTTTACTCATTAGAGCTTAATCTTGTTATAAATTGGATTTGGAATTGTGTTTTAGTGAGTAAAAAGGTTACTGGTTTGTGTTTTTAAAAGTTAAAAAGAAAAAAAAAATAAATACCAAAAAAGACGTGGCCAGGACTCGAACCTACGCCACTCCTCCCACAACCAAACGTGTTAACCATCTGCGCCCTAGGGACTTTGACTGATAAGTCTCATTTCATTATCTATTTAAGGGTTGTTGGATTTGTAGCTTATTTGATTAACAGCTTTTAAATAAGCTTTTTCTAGCTTATTTCTTTTAGGTTTTCATTGTTTAGCATTTTTCCTAGGATTTTATAAGGGTTTTTGACTTTTCAGTCCAAAAAGTTTATTTTTCCCATTATTAATTAATTTTCTAGGATTATTTTAAGTTTTAATTTTAAAAAGTCATTAAAAAATAGAAAAAGGTAATTTAAAAATCTGAAAAAATAGTTTTTAGGTTTTTAATCATATTGTTGAGGTTTTCAGCTATTTAAGTTTTCAATTTAGCTTATTTTTGATTTTATTGGATTTTAGGGTTTTTAGCTAATTTTAAAATTTAATATAAAATTATTAAATAGGTTTCATAAAATTTTAATTGCATTTTTGTCTTAGTTACAATATTCTAGATTTTTGGTAAATTTTTAGATTTTATTTATGAACTTTGAATTTTTTTGATTATTTTAATATTATTTTATTATTAAAAATTGAAGTTTTATTTTTTTTAGTTTTTACATTTTTCCAAAGTTAAGGACACTTAATTAGGAGTTTTTCCACTTTCCAAATATTATTAAGACTTTTCAATTAATTTCTAGAATTAATTTAAGATTTAAGTGATTTTAATAGTTTTTAAGTTTTTAAAAATATTTTAATTTGGTTTTAAAATTTAAAAAAATAGTTTTTAGCTTAATTAGGATATTTTTGAGGTTTACAAACTATAAGATCTTGTGTAAGGCTTTTTAATAATTAATTGTGATTTTTAGGGCTTTAATTAGCATTAAAAAGTCATTATCTAATTAATTAAAAGGTTTTAGCAAGTTTGAATTTTTGTAAACTCTTATAATATTATTGGGGATTTTTAGAAATTTTTAGGAATTTTTAGGTTAAAATTTTAATTTTTGTACTATTTACGGTTTTACGTGATCGCCTTTTTCGTCGTAGTTTAATTCGTTTTCGTAACCGTCTTCCTTTTCTAATCTCATTTATTTCTTCCTTTTTCAATCATATAGTCACAAATCAATATCAATTCAATACACAACACACTTGTCTCCTTGGGAAACGAACTTGTTTGGTCATTAGTGCTCGGTTTTCCTAAACCGACACTTAATACTACCACTATTTGTCATCCTTTTCCTAAAGGGTACAAAAACACTACATCAAGAAGAAAGAGGGGAGGAAGCTTCCTAAGCACCTCCCTAATCTCCCCTATAAATAGATTAGGATTTCATTTTATTTTCTCTTGTTGGCTAATAGTGACAATTAGTTCTTCCATTTTATTTTCCTTGTCATTTAATTACATGTCATTTACCTTAATTGTCTTGCACCTTAAATACCTTTAATTTCAAGTAAGTTTTCTTTTAATTCTTGTCAATCTTTACTTTTTCTTGTTAATCTCCTATCTACCTTTCTTGTTTGATCTTAATCTTTATGCTTTATTGTTCATGTTTATGTTCTTGAGTTTTATTTGATTTAATTAAGTGGGTTTTGATTATTTTGATCATTATTGTTAGTTTTGTTGATTTGGATTGTTTGTTTATGATTAGTAGATGTTTATTTATTAGTTTGATTTAATCTTGTGGTTGATTTTGTTTAATTTTGATTAGATTCGTATTTTTTTGTGCTTCCTTGTTCTTCGTGTTTCTGTTACTGTATTCCCAGGTTAGATTCCGAATCAACAACACATTCCGAGTGAAGGTGATTTGGTGATTTTTCCGAACAAGCAAATTATTCCGGATCAGTAGTGTTTATTCGGAATAATTTATTATTCCGGATCAAGCTATTCATTCGGAACATTTATTGTTCCGGATCAGCTGTTCATTCGAAATATTCCGGATAAAGGTTTTGTGGTGATTTATTCCGAATCAATTTCTTCCGGATCAAGGAGTTTTATTCGGAATAATTTATTATTCCGGATCAAGGTCTTCATTCGGAACATTTATTGTTCCGATTCAAGGAGGTGGTTCATTCGGAACATCAAGCATTCCGAACCAAGAAGAATTCCGAATCAAGCTTGTTAATTCGGAATATATTCCGAATCAGAGGATATTCCTGATCAGTGAGTTTATTCGGAATTTATTCCGAATCAAGGGTCTTTATTCCAAATCAGGGAGAAGTTCCGAATCAAGGGTGTATTCCGGATGAAGTGACATATTCCGGATGAGCTTTTATTTCGACTGAAGCATTTGTTCCGAATCAAGGGTTTGGTAATAATTCCAAGTGAAAAAGAATCATTCCGAACGAAGGTGACATTCCGGACGAGTGATTTATTCCGAACGAAGGATTATTCCGAGTGAGCTGTTTTCAGGTTCTTTTAACTTTCTGTTTTTAATTTTTAATTTTTAAGCTTTATTTTTCCCGCCTTTTTACTTAGTTGCACTTTAAGATTTATTTGCCTTAGATTTATTTTAGCATTGCTTTAGTTTAAGTTTTAGTTGCGTTTTAAGTTTGCGTTATTTACTTTAAGTGCCTTTTAATTCTCGTCTCGCTTTTAAATACTTGCCATTTATTTTAAATTAGAGTTAGATTTAAATTAACGTCATTTTCATTTACGTCTTGCACATTTATTTTAAAACAACCAAAAATATTCTTTTTCACCAAAAACAATTGAGTCGCATTTTAAACCGGAAATCAATTCGTTAAGATACCGAGAAATGAACCTTTTCAACCTAGCAAAAGCATGTATCAAATGGCGCCGTTGTCGGCTCTTTTCGTAAAGATTAACAGTTTTCTGTGAGAGACGCGTTGCTTTTTGGGATCCGTTCATTCGTGAGCGTTATTTTTCTTGCTTAAAAATTTTCAAAAAAGCATAAAAATAAAAAATTTTAAAAAGCCATAAAAATTAAAAATTTTCAAAAATCCAAAAAGATTTTATTTTTATCTTTGTAGTGTATATATATTCTCTTTTTGTTTGTTTCTTTTTCTTTTTCTTTCGCAGGTGTATGCGTACTAGATCTTCTAATTATCAAGAGCCCGAGACTCGTGAAGATTTAAGTATGGCAGGTGTGAACAACAACAATAATCCACCGCACCTCAATAATAACAACAACAATGTTCTTCCACAGCCCGATCTTCGGACAATGGAGGAGCTTTGTCAACCCACAATGTTTGGACGAGGAGGACCGATTGCGCCGATGCAAATCACGGCTACTGAGTTTTCGTTGAAGCACCACATGATTCAGCAAGTGCAAACTAATCCTTTTCGAGGAATGCCTGATGATGATGCCAACAAACACCTCGACAAATTCATTACAATCACTCAAAGCATGAATTTGCCCGGTGCCACAATGGATGTTCTACGCCTTCAACTCTTAGGCTTAGCTGGCTATTACCGTAGGTTCGTGGAGAACTTTTCCCGCTTAGCACTACCATTGACCAAACTGATGCGGAAAGGGGAGAGATTTGTCTGGACTGAAGAACGAGAGAAGAGCTTTGAAGACCTGAAGCAGAAGCTAGTATCTGCACCTATTCTTACTCTCCCATCTGGTACGGGTGGATTTCAAATCTACAGTGATGCATCAGGGAAGGGACTTGTCTGTGTTCTCATGCAACATGGGAAAGTGATCGCGTACGCTTCACGGCAACATAAGCCTTATGAAGAAAATTACCCTACGCATGACTTGGAACTTGTTGTAGTCGTGTTTGCATTGAAGATATGGAGGCACTACTTATATGGAGAATCATGTGACATTTTCACGGACCACAAGAGCTTGAAGTATATCTTCACTCAACGTGAATTGAACATGAGGCAGAGAAGATGGTTAGAGTTGTTGAAGGATTATGACATTAATCTACAATATCATCCCGGAAAGGCAAATGTGGTAGCAGATGCTCTTAGCAGGAAGTCCGGGATGATCAACGGCATTTAAATTGAGGAGGAAATCATAAGATACTTGGAGCGACTAGACATCAAGATCATGGTACGTGGACAGCAAGGTTACTGGGCTAATCTTAGAGTAGAACCCGAGTTACTCTCTAAGATCAAGGAAGCTCAGAAAGATGATGGAGAAATCTGAGCGATAGTACATAATTTGGAGAAACAGACGGAATTCAGAGTAGATGCAGATGGTATTGTATGGCAGGGTACGAGACTTTGTGTTCCTGATGACCAAGCACTCCGGGAAGCCTTGTTAGCTGAAGCTCATAGCTCCCCATTCTCTATACATCCTGGTTCGACTAAGATGTACCATGACATCAAGAAATACTTTTGGTGGAGTGGTATGAAACATGATGTGGCCACTTACGTATCCAAATGTCTTACCTGCCAGCAGGTTAAGATCGAGGATCAGCGATCCGGCGGTCTCCTTCAACCGTTAGATATTCCAGAGTGGAAGTGGGACAAAATCACTATGGATTTTGTTACTGGTCTTCCGCCTACCAAGAGGAAGCACGATGCAATTTGGGTTATCGTAGATCGACTTACCAAATCAGCTCATTTCTTACCGATCCGCAAGGAAGATGCGGTAAGTAAACTCACCGATACGTATAGAAGAGAGATCATGAGACTCCACGGTGCTCCATCCAGCATCGTCTCAGACAGAGATCCTCGTTTCACTTCGCGATTTTGGAAGAGTATGCAGAAATCTTGGGGTACACAACTTAAGCTTAGCACGGCGTTTCATCCTCAAACGGACGGACAGTCGGAGCGAATGATTCAGACATTGGAAGACATGTTGAGGTCATGTGCGTTGGAATGGACGGGTGATTGGGACGATTCCATATGCTTGGTGGAGTTTGCATACAACAACAGTTGGCACGCAAGTATCAAGTGTGCTCTTTTCGAGATGTTGTAATGCAGAAAGTGTCGCGCCCCAATCTGCTGGGATCAGGTTGGTGAGCGAACACTTGAAGGACCAGAAATCATAGAGATGACCAATGAAAGGATCGCAGTAGCTAAGCAGAAACTTTAGGAAGCACGGTCACGTCAGAAGAGTTATGCCGATAAGCATCGTAGGGACATACATTTTAACGTAGGAGATCACGTCTTCCTTAAGGTTTCGCCGGCACGTGGTGTTAGACACTTCGGGATTAAAGGGAAGCTCAGTCCTCGTTTCATCGGACTGTTTGATATAATTGAACGAGTCGGTGAAGTATCTTACCGGTTAGCGTTACCTCCGCAGCTTTCGCATGTAAACAATGTATTTCATGTGTCCTTACTTAGAGGGTACCAGTATCATCCCCTTCACATGGTTCAGTATCCACTTGAACAGATACGTGAAGATCTCACCTTCATAGAAGAACCCGAACGAGTTCTTGACAGACAAGAACGAGTCATGAGAAGGAAGACGATTCCATTCGTCAAAATCCTTTGGAGGGATCATACCGAGTGGGAAGCCACTTGGGAAACATAGGAGTCTATCCGGGCTTCTTACCCTCATTTCATATTTTGAATTCGGGTATGTTCTTCTTCTTCAGTTTACTTTATCTATAATTCGGGAACAAATTATTCTTTTTAGGGGGGAAGAGTTGTAAAACCCGCATGCTTTTACCATGAATAATACCCTTAAGATCGTACGTACTAGATTAAAACATTCCTTTTATAGTATGATTACGTTCACGTATAAGAATTGTAAGTATTACGTACCTGTTAAAACACGATAAGTATTTATTACGTATGAACACACAATAATTATTTAAACAATAATTAATCACGAACATGCGATCATGAAATCATGAACGTAATTTAATCACGAGCTAATATTAATTACGTATATATATTTATTACGAACACGAATAAATATATTAGGCCACGGTTAATGTTTAACGAGAACACATAAAACACGAACACGACTAAACACGAACGAACACTAAAATAAATTGACTCGGAAAAAGGTACGGGTACCCTATGTGGGGCCCCCTTACCCGCGGCTACACCAAAAGGGATGGGCCAAGCCCATCAAATTTTACTAACAAGGGGGTTAAGGAAAATATTTTAATCGTTTTTCACTTTACATTAAATTAACAAAAACCCTAAAAAGATTTTTTTCCTTCTCCTTGCTCTCTCTTTGGCCGCCCCATGTACAAGACACAAAGGGGTGTTCGTTTGATTTTGATCTTGAATTTAGTGCCAGTATTCGTGTGTGTGCATCCTCGTTTGATCCACGCATTCGGTATACCTTTTTTAATCCTTTTTCTTTCATGTTTTGATTTAATAAATTAAATAAGATCATGATGTTTTTAAAAAGGTAATTAAAAAAACATTAATTAAACATGTAAATGGTTATGGGGTAAATCAAAATGAAGGATTTAGGGGTGTTTGTTGTGGCTGGCGCCTAAACCAAACCCCCAAGGGGTCTCGGTTTGGCTTATGGACCACCACCGAGACCTCATGGTCTTGTTTTGGTGGTGTGGGTCCCACGGCAGTAGCAAACAGGGGAGAACCCCAAAGTGGTTCGGGGTATGGTGTTGATTACGGGTCCGGTTCATGGTTTCTAGTCACGATCCGGTTCATTGTTTATGTTAAGGTTTATGATTTTAATAGTTTTATGTTAAAGATTAAATTAATAAAACATGACATAATTAATTTAATAAACATGACTTAGGTTATAATTTAATTATTAGATCATAGATTTTTAACCTAAGTATTTATATTTTCTAGACTTTATAATTAATTAATTATTAAAAACCATGGTTATAATTAATTAATTAACATGACTTAAGTTATATTATTAATAGTTAATAATACATGTTTTAACCTAAGTATTTAACTTTATTTAATTTAAAACATGATATATTTAATTAAATACTTTTAACCTATAGTTTATTTAAATTACATGTAATAATTAATAAACTATATCTTATATCAATATGACTTAGAAAAATAATCAGAAAACACTTAAGCTTATATACTTAGCTTATTTAACCAGCTTATATCTAATTATGGAAACTTTCTATTTTTAGAAACTTATTTAATTAAGGCAGCTAATCTATTTATGGAAACTTTCTGTTTTTAGAAACTTATCTATTTTAATCAGTAATTCTATTTTTGGAAACATTCTATTTTTGGAAACTTTCTATTTTTGGAAACAATCTATTTTTGGAAACTTTCTATTTTTGGAAACTTTCTATTTTTGGAAACTTTCTATTTTTGGTAACTTTCTATTTTTGGAAACTTTCTATTTTAGGAAACCTGCTATTTTTAGAAAGTTACTTATTATTACACAGTAAGTATAATAATACATGAAATACAAGAAATACTTAATCAGGATAGATAGAATATAAGATAAACACAGTTTAAAGCTTAAAACAGTAAAACATGACATGAACGTATAAAATATGCTAGGACACGACATAAAACCAGTTACGTATTTAGTAATCAGATACTTATACACGTGTTAGGACCATTGTAATAGTTATATGTAATAGGTAGACTAGGAGGTATGTAGTTCCTTCTGGTCCTAGTCGTAGTAGGAGCAAGTCCTGCTCCTGGTCCTAGTCGAAGTCAAACTTTATTATTTACTTAATATTCTGTTAGGATATGCATGAAATATGTTAGGAAAGGATATGCATATCAGTTTTACACGTTTTATTTAATGATGTATTAGGGTTTCCTTGTAGTATAAAAGGAACCTTAGGAAGAAGGGTTAGACACACCTTCACAAAACGTAGTTCTAGTCATTATCAATACTAGAAATCCTTAGAAAGGATCAAGTCTTTATAGTTATTCTGTTCTTCTTAATTATATTTATATTCTACATTCATATTGTGTATAGAGTCTCTTTGTGATTTGACTTGTGATTACAAAAGTCATTCACCGGTCCTAACAGGCTGCAAGATCTACATCTAGTAGACCCAACAAGTGGTATCAGAGCCTGGAAGGGTCTCTATACAAGAAGAATCAAGTTTTCTAATTTCTGACAATTTGTTTATCATGTCCGCCTCAACTTCTACTCAAACAGGAGAAGACAGCACTCCTAAAATTGTGCAACCTCAGCAGATCCTGGCTACGGTCTCCAACACGAATGGAAAATTCCCTCTTCTGAAGAAGGGTGAATATGATAACTGGGCAATGAAGATGGAATGGTGGATCACCAACACTGATCAAGATCTTTGGAAGATCATTCTGAATGGGAACAGCAGGAAGCTTACTGGACGAGATAAGAACGGTAATATTACTCTTCTTGACCCTAAATCTCATGAGGAAATTATAGCTATTCAGAAGGAGGTAAAAGCAAAAACGATTTTGCTTCAATCTCTTCCTGAAGATCACATGGGTGACTTCTACCATTTGGATGATGCCAGAGAGATCTGGAATGGAATAAAAGCAAGGTTCGGTGGGAATGAGGAGTCAAAGAAAATGCGAAGGTCCATGCTGAGAGATGAATTCACCGAATTCAAAATCTTAGAAACTGAAGGTCTAAATCAAGGGTATGATAGGTTCCAGAAGATATTGAGGCAGCTGAATCAACATCGGTCAAAGCCTGATGATGGTGACATTAATGCAAGGTTTCTTAAAGCCTTACCCTACTCATGGAATCAGGTGGTGATCTCTCTCAAAGCCAAAGGTGGGCTTGATTATCTCACTTTTGATGATCTGTTTCATAGGCTCAGAACTTTCGAACCTCATGTAAGAGGATTTCCAAGTGATTCTTTTCCCACTCCTGCTAATTCAGCCTTTGTGAGTTCTATGGCATCTAGTCCCATGTCATATGCAAGTAGCCCTAGCAATACTGTCTCCTCTCAGCATACTGTTCAGCATACTTCTACTCCTGATCCTACTACCAAGTCTGGTAGTATGGTAGAAGCTGTTCTTCATTCCTTTGTGGCTGATGTTAATGCTGAACAACAACTTGCTTTTGATGACTTCAAACAGGTCAATAAACTTGACCTGGATGAGATGGATCTTAAATGGCAGATGACTATGCTTACTCTTAGGGTTCACAAGTTTGAGAAGAAAGCAGGAAGGAAATTTAATTACAACCCTCGGGAGCCAGCAAGATTCGATAGAAGCAAGGTACGATGCTATAACTGCCAGCAACAGGGTCACTTTGCAAGGGAGTGCCCTAGCAAGAATGATCAGGAGAAGAGCAGGTACTCCGCTTTCAAGGTTCAGGAGGTAAAAGATGACAGGAAGGCATTGGTATCAGTTGACTCTATGGTCAACTAGAATGATCATCAGGCTTCAACTCTGGAATCAGCTGAATCCTCGACTGACGTGTTTGCAATGATTGCTGGGAATCTCTCTGATGCAGAAGAAGCAGACGAGTTTGCTCTTATGGGCATCTCACCTCAGGTACAACATTGTCCTCTTGGTTGTCATGATAAATACTCAAAATTGTTGTCCCAATTTAATGAAGTAAATGATCAAAATGATAAGTATTTTTTAGAGGTTCAAGCCTATAAGGCTTCATTAAACACATTGGAACAACAAAAGAGGTGGTTACAAGATACACAACGTGCGTATGAGGATAAAATCAGGATACTAAGCATTGATTTAGAAAACACTACAAATATGCTTAAATATACAGAAACTGAAAGAGATGCTAGTATCAAAGAAAAAGAGGAGATGCAAGCTAAATTAGATGCTACAATGCTAAGATTTGACAAATGGGAAAAGGCACCTAAAAATCTTTCAAAATTAATTGATAGTAGCATGTCTGGCAGAACTAAAAGAGGCTTAGGATTTGAAAAATATATTGATTCAGAAGATGTATTTGATTTATCTTTCTCAAGTGTCTTTGATGCCGACAAAGAGGATGAGGGCAAACCTAGTTACAATAGGTTTAAACCAGCAGCAGAAATGCATGCTGTCCCTCCTCCTCTTACTGGAACTTTTATGCCCACCTCATGGCATAATGACTCGGATGGATCACAGATGCTTGAGTCCCCAACAAGTTCTACTAATACTAATGACTTTGTCTCATGTACTTTCAGTGACAAAGCCGGTGACTCTGCATCTAATGGTTCAAGTGAAGAGTCAAGACCTACAAGTTCCAAGTCGAATGAACATGCTGCTACTGGTGCTAGGAAGTGTGAAGAAAAAGTTGTTGTCAAGTCAAGTGTGTCTGGTCCTTGTTTATTGAGTCCTAGGAAGAATATTTTTCCTAGAAATGTGTGTAATAAAGTAGGCAGTATGAAACAATCTCATTCTAATAAAAGGTCTTTCAAAACATGTTTTGTTTGTGGCAGTTCCTTTCATTTAATCAAAGATTGTGATTATTATGACACACATGCATCTGTTAATCATGCTTTTCCTGCTCCTGGTTCACCAGGAGCTGCTTCATATGCTTCTAGAAGACTTAATCCTAGTGCTCCAATGTTTAATACTTCTAGAGTATCCTCTCCTTTCGCGTCTGATTATTGGAGAGATAGTGGATTCCAAACAACCAGTAATTATTTTCAACATTTTAATCCAATCTATCCGCATAATTTAGACCACACGTATTTTGGTTTGGGAAATTTGGGAACTGCTGTTAAGCCCTCAGCAGGTTGTTCTTGGTCAAATAATAATACCCATATGATACATAGACAACCAAGGAACAATGGTGGATCTCATCATTCTTCTTGGCATTCATCTAATGATCCACAAGGCAGGCTCAAACCTGAAAAGGTTTGGGTCCCCTTAAGACACTAACTTTTGCATTTTTATTATCTTGTTGTTGTAGGTTACTCCATACCAGGATCCTAGTCTAGGCATTGTTGATAGTGGTTGCTCCAGGAGCATGACTGGCAATAAAAGTCTTCTCTCTAACTTTGTACCATTTCATGGAGGCAAGGTCTATTTTGGAGGAGGTGAAGGCAGAATCACTGGCAAAGGAACGATAAAGACTCCAAATCTAAATTTTGAGCAGGTCTACTATGTGGAAGCACTTCAACACTTCAACTTGATATCGGTCTCTCAGATTTGTGACAAGAAGCAGTTTGTACTCTTCACCGATACTGATGCACTTGTGCTTTCCAAAGATTTTCAGCTTCCGGATGTCTCACAAGTTTTACTCAGAATCCCTAGAAGACACAACCTCTATAGCATCAAGTTGAATGAAGTCAACCCTACTGGTCAACTAGCTTGTCTGGTTGCAAAAGCCTCAGAAGATGAAGCCACTAAATGGCACCGAAGGATGGGACATGTGAACTTCAAGACCATTCACAAACTTGCCAATCTGAATCTGGTCTCTAGTTTACCTCCCAAGACGTTTAGAAATGATAAAAATTGTATTGCCTGCAGCAAAGGCAAACAGCACAAAGCATCCTTCAAGGCCATTACTGCTCTAAGTCTTATTACTGAACCATTGCAGCTTCTACACATGGACTTATTTGGTCCTACTTCCATCAGGAGTATTGACCACAAGCAATTCTGTTTGGTGGTGACTGATGGTTATAGCAGGTTTACGTGGGTGTTCTTCATGGCTGCCAAAAGTGAGACCTACTCAATTCTTAGAGATTTTCTTACCTTGATAGAGAATCAGTTGTCCAAGAAAGTTAAAGGTATTCGTTGCGACAATAGAACCGAGTTTAAAAATAAAGACCTCATCACAATTTGCAATACTAAGGGCATCAAAAGAGATTATAGTGCTGTTAGGACTCCTCAACAGAATGGTGTGGCAGAAAGAAAGAACAGGACACTAATAGAAGCAGCAAGAACTATGCTTGCCGATTCCAAGCTTCCAACCATGTTCTGGACAGAAGCTGTTAATACTGCAAGTTATGTTTTGAATAGGGTTTCTATTACCAATCCTCACAAGAAGACTCCTTATGAGCTTCTTACGGGCAAAGTTCCAAATATTGCTCATTTGAAGCCTTTTGGGTGTCCAGTCACCATTCTGAATACTAGTGACTATTTGGGGAAGTTTGATGGCAAGGCAGATGAAGGATACATTGTGGGATATTCAGCTCATTCTCGGGCGTATCGTGTCTACAATCTTCAAGCCAAACGGATAATTGAAACTATTAATCTCAGGTATTTTGAGGAGAAGTCAAACATCCAAGGAAAAGGTCCAGAATGGTATTTTGATCTTGATTATCTTAGTGATTCATTAGGATATTTTCGTTTCAAAACTAACCATGATGCAGAACCACAAGTGTTTGCAACTTCTAGTACTGGTGTTCCTTCTAGTCTTTCTGATTCAGATGATGAGGATGACATTTTTGTGGTTCCATCCTATTCCACCACGGTTTCGCCCACTCCTCCTAGTGATGCATCTCCATTGGAAGTACAGGATTCCCAAGCAGCTCTTGACACTCTTCTCAAACAGCAACAAGAAGCTACTAAAGCAGCAGCTCAAGGTAGTTTTGAGTTTCCCTTGGTTGAGCCTACTGACAAAGTTGCTCCGGGTACTCCAGCTTCTGCTCCTAGTGCTAGCTTATCACCTACTGGTACTCCGGCTAGTGAGTCTGCTTCCAATACACGTTTCTCCAGTCCTTCTGATTTGGGGAACCATGAAAAGAAGTCTTCTACCAAGTTGGATGATATTCATAAACAACCAGAACATGGGATTTTCCAAAATGCTTCATATGATGCTGACTTTGTTGGTGATCTCAATAACTTGGCACCAGAAGTGGAGGTTTCTTCCAATCCAGTCTTGCAATCACATAAAGATCATCCTACCACTCAAATTATTGGAGATCCTGGTTCTACTGTCAAGACACGCAGAATGCAGCAGAAGGCCTCGTCTGATCATCATGCTCTTGTGGGCTATATTGAGGATCAAAAGCGTAATAATCATACGGACTTTCAGCACTGTTTGTTTGCTTGTTTTCTTTCACAGGTGGAACCTAGGTCTGTTTCTCATGCTCTTGAGGATCAAAGTTGGGTGGAGGCTATGCAGGAGGAAATGCAGCAATTCTTGTTTCAGAATGTTTGGATTCTGGTTGAGTTACCAGATGGAAAGACAGCTATCAATACCAAATGGGTTCTGAAGAACAAGAAGGATGCACAGGGAATTGTCGTAAGGAATAAAGCTAGGCTTGTCGCACAAGGACACACTCAAATTGAGGGCATTGACTATACTGAAGTCTTTGCGCCGGTTGCCAGAATCGAGGCCATTCGTCTGTTTTTGGCCTTTGCTTCATATGTTGGCTTTACGGTGTTCCAGATGGATGTCAAGAGTGCATTTCTCTATGGCAAAATTGACGAGGAAGTGTATGTTACTCAACCTAAGGGGTTTGTAGATCCACTTCATCCCAAGAAAGTCTACAAGGTGGTCAAGGCTCTTTATGGGTTACATCAGGCTCCTAGAGCTTGGTATGAGCGTCTTTCAACTTTCTTGTTAAAGAATGGCTGTCGAAGAGGTACTATTGACAAAACACTATTTCTTCGGCGGAATTCCAAGGATATTATCCTTGTTCAGGTTTATGTGGACGACATTATCTTTGGTTCTACAAGGAAGGAGTGGTGTGATGAGTTTGAACACTTGATGAAAGGCGAATTTCAGATGAGTGCGATGGGAGAACTGTCATTCTTCCTTGGTCTTCAGGTCAAGCAACAATCGGATGGGATCTTCATCAGTCAAGATAAATATGTCCATGAGATTCTTCAGAAGTTTGACATGGATCCTCTTAGACCAGCAGCAACTCCTTATGAAGTTGATAAAATCAAACTTAAGAATGAGCCAGACCCCCCGGTAAATGTTCACATGTACAGGTCTATGATTGGCTCTCTCATGTATTTGACTGCATCACGTCCGGACATTATGTTTGCCGTAAGTGCTTGTTCTAGACACCAGGTGACTCTAACGGTTTCGAACTTAAATGCCGTGAAGAAGATTTTCAAGTATATCAAGGCTCAACCTAAATTGGGTCTATGGTATCCTAGAGAATCTCCTTTTGTTCTAGAAGCCTATAGTGATAGTGACTATGCTGGTGCTAATAATGATAGGAAGTCTACTACTGGTGGTTGTCAATTTTTGGGTCGTCGACTTATTTCATGGCAATGTAAGAAACAGACAATCGTAGCTACTTCTTCAACAGAAGCTGAATACGTTGCTGCTGCTAGTTGTTGTGGACAAGTTTTGTGGATCCAAAATCAGATGTTGGATTATGGTTTCAATTTTATGAATACCAAAATTTTTATTGACAATCAAAGCACTATTTGCATTGTGAAGAATCCTGTTTTTCATCAGCGGACGAAGCATATTGAGATTCGGCATCATTTTATACGGGATGCCAATGAGAAGAAGCTGATACAGGTTCTTAAAGTTCATACGGATGACAATGTTGCTGATTTGCTGACTAAAGCTTTTGATGGTCCTCGGTTTAACCACATGGTGGTTCATATTGGGATGGTCAATCCTTGAGGTCTAGGATTGAGGGGAGGAAAAGCCTAAGGGGAGGCTTTGTGTACATATTAGGTCAGACTAACGTATTAATAGTATTTAACAACATAGTTTCTTGGTTATGATGGTGTGTGGTGCTAATGATGGAGGATTTTTGCTCTCTTCTGGTGGATATGGCCTTACATGACTGGCTTCTGGTCCTCTTTGGTCAGCTTCTAGTTATAATTGGTTGGCTTCTGGTGGTTTAAAATCCTTCCATGTCAAGTGGTGTTTGGCTCCTGGTACTGGTCTGGCATACTGTTCATTCCTTTTGTCCTTTGTTAATCACGTTTTGCTCCTGGTCTGACCATTGTGTGCTTTGACTTTTGGTCAACGCTCCCATTCCTGGTATTTACAAGTTTGAATTCCGCATGTTAATTGGGAGTTGGTTATTATGTTAAAAAGGGCAAGTGGTTACTATGCAATTATGGTTTAATTTGAAAGGACAACCCCCCATTAATAGGGGTCAATGAACAGTTACCACTTTCTTTATATATGGTCAACATACACCCTTGACTCACTCTTTACAATTAACACACACACAAAACCGCTTCTACTCTTTACACCCTAATCCCAATCCTTCTTCCATCAATTCATCAAGATCCATGGCTGCTCTTGCTTACGAACCTGCTCACAACCGTGTTGCTTATCTGGGTGATGGTCCAAATCGTGAACATTTTGCTGACATCTTGGATTTCATTGAAGCTTCTAACTTAAGGTTTGCATTTACTGTCTGTCCCACCATATATGATAGTGTGATTCGTCAATTTTGGGCGTCTGCTCAACTTGTGAATGTGACTGGTCGTCCACGTGCACTCCATGCTACCATAGATGGACGTGCATATGTGGTGACTGAAGCTTCCATTCGCTCTTCTCTTCATCTTCAGGATGAAGGGGGTGTTGAATCAATCCCCAATTCGGAAGTATTGGAGGGGATGGCTGCTATAGGTTATGAACATGGGGGGAAGTTTAACTTCCAGAAAAATAGGTTTTCCCCCCAATGGAAGCTTCTGGTTCACTTTTTAATCCATTGTATGAGTCCCAAGTCTGGGAGTTGGGATGCTTTCCCTACTCCTTTGGCTACTGGTCTTATTTGTTTAGCCCAGGGTAGAGTGTTTAATTTTTCTCATTATCTATTTGAGGGGATGGCTAGTAATTTATCTACTGCTGGTTCGAGGAAGAAATTTCTTATGTACCCTAGGTTTCTTCAACAAATCCTTGTTTGCATTACACGTGATAGGACTGAGCATGTGCCGTCTAAACTTACAGCTAAAGTGTATTACAATATGATGAATGGGTTTACTGGGGATTGGAGGCCCCTGACTGAAGCCATGTTAGGGTTGGCTCAGGGTCCTATGGGTGAGGAGGAGGAGGCTCCTGAGTTAGTTGTGATAGATGATGACCCCATGGAGGAGGAGGCTCCTACTGTTGGTGCCACTCCTGTGGTAGAGGAGGAGCTAGTTGAGGAAGTGGTGGTTGAAAAACCATCTCCTACCAAGGCTGGTCCTTCCTCAGTCCCACAACGGTCTCCATTTGTAGAAACTCCACCTCCTAGTCCTGTCCCACACTTGACTGATAAACCGTTTGATGCTAGTTCTCCACAGGTTGACCCACATGTTGCTTCGGGCTCCAATGATGCTTTCCCTGATCCAAGTTCTCTTGGTGGGCAGGCAGAGGAGCCTACTACACTGATATCATTGCTTGATCTTATGCGCAGGTACCATGAGAGGATGATTTGTTTGGAAGCTGACTTAAACCAACATCGGAAGCTTACAAGGGAGTTTGTTCTTCCTCTGGCTGATCGCATCAAGGCGTTGGAGACTCAACAACGTCGTCGCAAGAAGCATGTGGTCCATTCAGATTCTGAGGATGAGGGTGCGGAGAATGTTGAGGATGGCTTGACGTTGTTGGCAAAGGCTGCCTTTGCTGATAAAGTTTATGATGATTTGCCGGTTCCTCCAACGTCCTCCAATGTTCCTTCTCCTGGTGCTATTCCCCCTTCTATGGGTGGTGATTCTGATCCTGCTGATGGTTCTCATGCTGGTCCCTCTCATGATCCGAAGGGAAAAGCCCCAATGACTGATGCTCCATCTCCTTCTCGCAAGCGTACTCGTCGACAGATTGAGGAGGAAAGGCTTGGTGAAGAGGCTGCTCGTCGGGTTCAGGCTGAGATTGATGAAGCGGATAGGGCTGCTGAGGAAGAGCTTCGAGAGCGCAGGCGTGCCCAAATTCAGCATGATGCCATGCATTGGAGTGATAAAGAATGGATGCAAGTGTTGACTGTTCTCACTCGCGATTATGCTCAGTTTAAGGATCTTTTGGGTGACGATGTTGATGAACACAATTGCATACCAAAGGCTATGGTATTGATGCGTAAGCATCAGTTGGCTCTTGCTGCAGAACTTAAGAAACAGAGAAGGAACAGACCTTTATCTCGGGCTGAGGAGCGTCAGCAGATGCATCGTTATGTGAAATATCAGTCTGCTGCTCATTTCAATGCTCCTTGGACTTGGGCTCGGGTGCGGGATTTGACTTTTGATGAGATAAAGGCTCTTTATGAAAAGATGGTGAAGCTTCAAAGTCAACCTATTCCGGAAAGATTTATTTACCATCCTCGTGGTGTGACTGCTTCTATGCCTGCTGATTCTACTGGTCCTTCGTTTGCACCCACTCCTGGTTCTGCTGGTAGTCCTTCTGGTTTTGTTGCTACTTCTGTTGGTCCTTCTACTTCACCTTTGGTTGCTCCTATGGGTTCTACTGCTGGTCCTGCTACTACCATCTTTGTTACTACCACCACCACTCATGCTTCCACCACCACACCTGTTACTACCACCACCACACATGTTCCTGCAAGCACCTTTGTTGATACCACCATACCTACTGCTACTACATCTGATGTGCCATCTCCATCCGCACCAGTTCCTGGAACTCAACCTAATCCTACTTCTGATGTAGCTCCTAGTGGTCCATTGGGTGGACACCTTCATGAGTCTACTTCTCCTGCTTCCCCTACTGCTGCTGCGGTTAAGGTAAAGGTTGAATCAACACCTACTGATCCCACTCCTAGACGTTCCATTCGCCAGAAACAAGCTCGTCGTGTTCGCCGTGGTAAGACAGTTCCTTTTGAGAAGCGTGATCCTGAGAATTTAATTGATGCAGCTTCCGACAGCGATTCTGACTTGCCCTTGGGCAATGGGAGCATTACGGGTTATATGGTTGAGCGTTCTACCACACTTCCTGGTGGCGTATCCCATCAGATTACTTTGAGTGATGGGTCTGTGCGATTGGCAACGGGTTTGCAGGGTGTGTTATCTTGGGCTGACCGTATGGATCTTATGGCGTTGTTCGGATTTGTTTATTCTAGTATGCCGTTTGACCCCATGGCTGTGTCTTCATGGCCTGGTATACGAATCTGGGCTGATCTCAAGCTGATGTTGGATCCTCCTCCAAATGCTCCTGTTTCGAGCATATGGAAGGATCAAATGCAATGGGAGATTCTGCGTTGGAAGCTTTATGCTGGATGTGGAGTTCATATGTTGGAATTAGAATCTGGTCATATGGTGTTTATGCTGACGGATGTGGAGTATCCTTTGACTATTTCTTCGATGGAGGCGATGTTAGCGAGTCACTTGCAAATTTCTACTGCTCCATCTGGAAATGAGTCGTCTGTGGCTACGGCATTGGTAGAAGGTATTCAGGCGCGGTTGCTAGCAGATAAGAAGGCTGCTTCTGGTATGTAAGGTGATTGGGTTGTAAGTGTTTATGCTTTGTATTTTGTTCATTTGTTCTTATTTTTATTCTTTTCACCAATATGTATAGTGATTGGTGAATTTCATTCTTTATAGTTAAAAATATATATATATATATATATATACTTTTTATATAATATCTGCTTATACTTTAAACACAGTTTAGCTTTTATACTTGCACATAATATCCCTTGGCTGTTTCACAATGTGGTTCCTGGTTTGAGCTTGTCCTGGTACTTGGTTTCACTTGGTGTTGGACGTGGTCCACACAACAAATGGTTCTTAACTTACCATGTCTAATCGACAAGAAAAAGTTGATTCACCTTGAGGGTACGGCTCCTGGTGCGATTCTCAAATCCGTTGATGGTTGCCAGGTTACCCAAAACTGGATGGTTTTCACTTGCCATAGTCTTAGACTGAAAAGTGGCTAATCCAAGGGGGTACGGCTCTTGGTAAAGATCTTATCAAATCCGTTGATAGCTGTAATAGCTTGCTTAAAGCTATAGGGTGTTCAACTCACCGATGCTTCATTGCTAAGAGTTGGCGAGTCCAGAGGGGTACGGCTTCTGGTAAAGACGCATCAAATCCGTTGACGGCTGTGATGGTTTGCCTAAAATCATCAGGGTACTCCCACTCACCATTGATTCACGTTCTAAGAGTTGGGATGGGTTCTAGTCTCCCAGGGTGATGCTTATTCCACCAGAATGACTAGCTAGCCCAAGAGCGAGCAGCTACTTGGTAAAGGCTCATCAAATCTGCTCATGTTGTTGAAAAGATTCAACACGATGCTGATTTGTTACAAGCTTTGAAGAAGCTTCTAGTGTTACATGTTGCGGCTGTTACTCTGATTCTTATCTTGTTGATGCTGCTATTTGTTTTGCTGATACAATCCTCGGGCTTTCTTTGCACGTTTTCTAGGAAACTTGAACTCAACAGGTCAAATTCAAGTTTAGGGGAGGATTGTTAGGACCATTGTAATAGTTATATGTAATAGGTAGACTAAGAGGTATGTAGTTCCTTCTGGTCCTAGTCGGAGTAGGAGCAAGTCCTGCTCCTGGTCCTAGTCGAAGTCAAACTTTATTATTTACTTAATATTCTGTTAGGATATGCATGAGATATGTTAGGAAAGGATATGCATATCAGTTTTACACGTTTTCTTTAATGATGTATTAGGGTTTCCTTGTAGTATAAAAGGAACCTTAGGCAGAAGGGTTAGACACACCGTCACAAAACGTAGTTCTAGTCATTATCCATATTAGAAATCCTTAGAAAGGATCAAGTCTTTATAGTTATTCTGTTCTTCGTAATTATATTTATATTCTACATTCATATTGCGTATAGAGTCTCTTTGTGATTTGACTTGTGATTACAGAAGTCATTCACCGGTCCTGACAGGCTGCAAGATCTACATCTAGTAGACCCAACGACACGTATGTATTTATGTAGCATTAGTGATACCGAAGTAGGACTCTCCTCAGTTCGTCTTCTTCGTTCACTGGACATAAGGTACAAATTCCCGTCCTTTCAGTATGGACATTCTTTCCTTATTAGGATTCCCCGTATGCAGCCAACTGTTTTTCCCGTAGTTTAAGTTTATATGTTTGATTGCTTATGTTTAATTTAGAATACCTATAGCCATATACATGCATGAACAGTTTAACCTAGTTATTGAGGTACCATAACCATAACATTAGAGGCACTAGTGTTATGACTTCCCTACGGCGGAGTGATTGCTCGTGCCGTCCCTTCAGCTTTTGGCCATATTATTATATTTATCATGTGGGGCGTATGGGTGCATCCTAGTTACATGTTTTCAGCAGATTACTCAGTGTGAATGTGGTGTGTGCCTTGCATCCTTCACAAGGAGCTGATCCCTCCTACCCAAACCAGTATATTAAATTAGAGGCAGCCCCTCTAATTTGCATGATGAGGTCACCCCTCCGAGTATTCATGCACGGTGGATTTTCATGACCTATATTGGCTAATGGTAGAATATGTTAAACAGTTTTTATAAGATAAACATAAGGATTTTCAAACTATAAAACCAATTTTACCAATACTTAACCGGGTTATTCGGGACTTAGTTTCTTCCGCTGTTATATGCTTATATGCTTATACTATTCATGCTTTATTGTACATCCGTGCACTGAGCGTATTGCTCAGCCGTTTTCCTTTTCTATGTTCCCAAAACGGCAGGTACTCAGGGACACTCGTAGACTTTAAGCGTACGTGCATATGGACTGGAAGCTTTCTAGCCTTTCTTTACTTTATGCATTATCTTTACTTTGATACTCTTGCCATGGACATGGTTTAGTCCTTTCATTTACAGTACTTATGTTTGTGTGTGATGAGCTTTACTTTTGGACTACCAATGTTTGATTCCGATATTTTCCTTTTATGGTCATGTAATGTTTAGACATTTATCCTTGTATGCTTTGATGACACGCCATAATTATGTGTGACATTCCATTATCAAAATGGGGTGCTACAGCCATAAAACTATGACTATCAAAACCAATACTATATGGGAAATTTGGTGCCTTGGTATGTATTTGGTAACACTCAAATTGGAATAGCCTTAAGGAGTATGTTTAACCCCAAATGGACCCATAAAAAGATGGGGACCAAACGCTTGAGCTTTATAATACGTAGGTATTCTTGAAGGTTCGACTCGAACCCGACGAACGGATCAAGGACAGTGGATGTTCTAGACACATGACGGGTAGAAATCTATTTAGCACCTACACACCAACGGATAGAGGTAATGTTATTATTAGTGGCAACGTCAAAAGCAAAATCATAGGCAAAGGTATGATTTCTAATGACCATATCACCATAGATAATGTTGCTCATATTGAAAATTTAAGATTTAATTTACTTAGTATTAGTCAACTTTGTAGTAACAAATGCAAAGTATTATTTGAAGAAAATGGTAGTAAAATACAAAAAGACGGAATAACAATAGCAAAGGGAATAAGGAAAAGTAACATATACGTAATGAAGTTTGATACTTCAGAAGACGCTATTTGCTTGACCACCATAGACAACACCTCTACCCTTTGGCATAGGCGTCTGGGTCACATAAATATGGGACTTTTACAAAACTTGGCTAACAAGAATCTTGTGAGAAATTTACCAAAGGTAATATATGACCAACATTTTTGTGATGCATGTAAAATTGGTAAGCAAACACACGCAATCCATAAGGCCAAAAATATTGCCACTTCAACAAAATGTCTAGAATTTTTGCATATGGATTTGTTTGGTCCATCCGCGGTACAAAGCCTTGGAGAAAATCTCTATACTTTTGTTATTGTAGATGACTATTCAAGATTCACTTAGACAAAATTTTTAAAACCAAAAGTGAAGTATTTGATCACTTTGAAATTTTAAGTAAGAAAATCAAAAATCAATTAAGTTGTAAAATTGTGTCAGTTCAAATGGATCACGGTCGAGAGTTTGACAATGAAATGCAATTTGGAACCTTTTTTGACGCCGAAGGCATCACTCACAATTTTGGCTCCAAGAACACCTCAATCAAACGGGGTAGTTGAACGTAAAAATATAACTCTTCAAGAAATGAGTAGAAACATGTTAAATGGATCTAACATACCTCAAAAGTTTTGGTGTCATACGGTCGACACCTCTACTTATATTCTAAATCGAGTCTTAATTAGACCACTACTAGACAAAAATAGATATGAACCTAAAAGGAAGAAAACCAACCATATGATATTTCAAAGTATTTGGAAGTAAGTGTTTTATTCTTAACACAAAGGATTATCTCACTAAGTTCGACCCAAAGTCGTACGAAGGAGTATTTCTTGGATATTCTCAAAATAGCAAAGCTTACATCGTACTTAACAAACAAACTATATGTGTCGAAGAATCGTTGAACATAACATTTGACGAAAGACCTCCTCCCTCTAGAACATCACCTTTGGTAGATGATGATCTAGTTGAAGGACAAATTAATAATCAACAACTTGATATTGTAAAAGACAAGGGAAATGAACCATTAAAAATTAAACCTATAAAAATTAAGGTAACCAAGGGACATTCATTAGATAATGTTATTGGTAAAATGAATGAACGAACACTAAGATCACAAGTCCAAAATGAAAGTAATTTTTTTTGTTTCGTGTCTCAAATCGAATCTAAAAATATTGACGAAGCCATTATCGATGAAAGTTGGGTCCTTGCAATGCAAGCAGAATTAAACCAATTTGTCATTAACGATGTATGGTTTTAAGCTAGGTTGCAAAAATCAAGAATCGCTAGCCGGCCGGTCAACCACCTTGTAGCTTGTAATCATTCTAGGTGGGATTAATCGATGATTAATCAGATTGACATTTTGTTGGAAATACGTTTTTACGTATTTAGGAAGATTCGGTCACTCCGGCAATATATTAAGTTATAACTCGTAGTCTAGTTACTTTACATTGATTAAACAAGGAAAAGCCCGGTCCATGTCATGTATGACCGGCCCAACTTGTAAGCCCAAACCCATCTCATGGGCTTGGTATATAAAACCTCTCCTTAGTTGGAGAAGGTGTGGTTCACATAATATTTCAGATAGTTGAAGCTGTTTTCCCTTCACTTTCTCTCTCTAAGTGTGTGTGTTCTCACCATCTCTCTATCTCTTTCTCTCTCTAGATTATAAGCAAGATTTACAATATCCTACAAATGGTATCAAGAGCCATGGGATGATTGTATTGTTTATATGTTTGTGTTCTTGATTTTCGTGTCTATTTTGATTCAAAATCATTCGATCCAATTTTTTTTTGTGTTTTTTATGGTTTAATCTTGATACAAATCATCTACATAGTTGGGGTAGAGATTTGGTATATTTACTTTGGCTAAAAACACAAATTTTTTGGGTGTTTGGATCATTTTTTTGGCTTAAAATCTCGAATTGGGTGAGTTTTATTCGAGAAAAGTTGAAGTCAGCATATTTTTCATTATTGCGAAATCTCTTTTTTTCGCAATGTACTAGGGTTTCTATATTGCGAAATGTGACATATGGTTATTGCGAAGAGTGGCATTTTTCCTTTTATTGCGAAGATTGATTGTAACATTGCAAAGTTTGGAATTTTTCTCATTGCGAAGATTGATTGTAACATTGCGAAGTTTGGAATTTTTCTCATTGCGAAGATTGATTGTAACATTGCGAAGTTTGGAATTTTTCTCATTGCGAAGAGTGTTTCAGTTTGATTATTCCAAGTTCCAATATTCCGAAGATCACTTGCATAATTATTCCGAAAATAATTTGAAAAAATTATTCCTTAAAATCGTGAGTTTTTGTTTGCCTTGGAATTTTTTGGTTTATCAAGAACATATTTTAGGGGATTTCAACATTTTTCTTGAATTCTACACACGACAACAAACACATTTACTTTCTCTCATTGTTCGATAAACGTTTGTATTTTAACTTATCGAAATGGAATTTACTTCACTTACGGATAAGTCCATCCTCTCGGGTACGGATAATCGTCCACCAATGTTGGTGAAGACTATGTACGAGGATTGGGCTTCCCGAATGGAACTTTGTATGTTGAATAAAGAGAACGGACATCTCATTTGGGCATCGGTGCTCAATGGACCATTTGTATATGGTACTGTGACGGAAGGTGCAGTTACTCGTCCTTGAACAACAGGTGAATTGACTAGAGATGCTAAGATTAAAGATAAGTGTGATAAACAAGCTACAAACATCATTCTCCAAGGCCTTCCTCCAGATGTCTATAAACTCTCCAGTAAACACAAAGTTGCCAAAGAGTTATGGGATAGAATTCGTGTTCTAATGCAAGGCACCTCGTTAACTAAACAAGAACGAGAGTGTAAGCTATGTGATACGTTTGATAAGTTTGCTTATGTCCCCGGGGAGACTCTCAATGATTACTATTTGAGATTCACTCTATTGATGAATGAGCTCAACATCTATGGCCTAGCCATTCCTACATTTCAATTAAACACCAAGTATTTGAACACTCTTCCTTCCGAATGGATCAAGCATGTGACGGCTGTTAAATTGCCTAAGGATTTGCATCAAACCAATGTGGATCAACTTCAAGCTTTTCTTCAACAACATGAATGCCACGTAATCGAGGCTCGGTTATCAACACCTCAAGTTCATGATCCGCTTGCCATGATTGCTTCTCATCAAATTACTACTCAAAACTTGGCATATTCTTATCAACAGCCATCATACTTGCAACAACCACCACACACCTATCAGCAACCACAACAATCATTTAATCAACCATGAATGTTGCCACACCAAGCATTTCAACAAAGTGTTCTTCAACAGCCTTATCCACAGCAACCATCACCTCAGGCATTACCATCACAAGACATGACTTCTCCAATGGGCTATACTCCTCAGCAAGGATATTTTCCAATTGAAGCACCACATGCACAAGCCTTTTATTCCAATGAACTCCCACCAAATCAAGCACCGTCTTTACTCCAAATGATACGCCTACTGATGTCCTAAGCCATATCACTACCTACTTGTCAAAACTTTTTCCAACTAGAGGGTTTCCAACTACGAACAATGAGCTCCGCAATTCTTCAAATCCTCGACAACAAACCACTATTCAAGACAGTCAAGTGATGGTGCAATCCATTCAGGAAAGGCAAAATTCACATGGCCCCACTACAAGGATCGTGAACGCTTAATTTGTGAATTCTCAAGCTAGTGGAAATGGAAGCCCTATTGGTCATCAAAAGGTTGTGACTTGCTACAATTGTCGAGGACAAGTTCATATGGCTAGGCAATGCACTCAGCCGAAAAGGGGAAGGGATGCAACCTGGTTTCGTGAGAAGATGTATTTGGTCGATGCTCAATCTAAGGGAAAGATTTTGGACTCAGAGGAATTAGCATTTTCTGCAAACCCAGGGGCAGCTGATAATGAAGGCATAACAATCGTCTCTACTTCTAATGCAGCATATCAAGAAGATGATCTTGATGCATATGATTCGGACTGTGATGACATTCACTCAACCCAAGCTGCTCTCGTTGCTGATCTCTCTCACTACGGTTCTGATGTCGTCATTGAGTTACTAACCACAACTAATACTGTTCATGATAACCACATCAAGTTGATCATGAAAATGACAACCTCGAACAGCATTCGGGAACTAGTAACTCAAATGATGTGGTATCCAAACCAACACATTTGAGTGAACCTTAACCAAATGCTACGACGGGTATGGAATCTTATGATCAACAGGATTTGGTAGTGCCTAAACATATTATTGATAACATGAATGTGGCCGTCTTACAAACTATAGATTTGAATGCCAATTTAACCGCTAAGCTTGCGTTGTATAAGGAAAAGGTAAAAACTTTTGAAATAGTCCCTCAAGCAGAGAAAATATCTTATTCTGAATTTGACCAATTTTGTTTTGAGAGGATAGAACACTTAAATGAAATAGAATCATTAAGAGCTAATCTTTCCAATGAATCAAAAAAAAGAGTCGGTTGTAAATGATTTTCAAAAACTTAAAACGGATTTCGAAACTCTCGAGTCTAAAAAGTTTGAATCGTAAATTATTGCTACCAACTTCTTAAATTCAAGGAACAACAGCTTTTAAAACAATACACTTCCACATAAAAGGTTCACCTCTTAACCAAGTCATTGAAAGAACTAGAACATAAGCGTCTTCAAGATTTACCACCTAATCCCCGTTATGCAAAACAAGCTCAGGAATATATTCCTTGTCTTTATGATGCGACCCTAATTGGAAAATCGAAAGAATCACCTTATGTTCGTGATACTGAGGAGAAAATGTCACTTGCGGAAGAAACTCGATCTAAAATGCTTTCAACATTCCATAAGTTTGATTATGTTAAGCATAATAAAGATCAATTTGATAAAAAGACCCGTTTTTGATTACAAAAGGAATTAGCTCAATTATTAGCTTGTATGCCCCAAAGTTTGTCAAATGAAAACATTTCTAGTACGTCTCCTACACTTGTCAGAAAGGATTTAACTAAGTTAATTTCACCATTTTAATAACTGATTTTTATTAAAGTTCGTTTCTCTCGACTCGTTCGACTTGACAAAGGATTTTAAGTGTGACTCAGTTGTTCTTGGTGATAAAAAGAAAATGTCGTTATCTATTTTAATCTATAAAAAAAATTAAACTTGATAAAAAAGTAAAATTAAAAATAAAATAAAACAAAACAATTTAAAATAAAGCTTGACAAAAATGGCGGGACATAAAAAGTTTGAAAACAATTCGGAAAACTAACTCAAAACATAATTCGGGAAAATACAAAACATAACCTAATTCGGAATACACTTTAAACTTAATATAATTCGGAAAAAGTTATCAACACATAATTCGGAATAACTAAATGAAACCCTAATTCGGAAAACATGGAAATTAAGTAATTCGAAATCCCTATACATACACCTAATTCGAATTATGATTTGCTGCATTCAATTCGGAATCCTAGGGATTAGCAACTAATTCAGAAACAACCCAAATGACTTAATTCGGAATGTATTCCGAATAGAAATTCGGAATAGGCAAAATGATATTAATTCAGAATTAAAGGTCTCAATGTAATTCGGAATACTGATTTAGTGGCTAATCCGGAAGTCTAGTTACAACCTAATTCTGAATAAAACATAAACATTAATTCGGAATACATATGAAATGATTAACTCGGGAAAAGGGTTTAGTAAGTCGGAATAAAAAGAAAACTGTAAGTCGGGAAAAGAGGGTTATGCTAATCCGGATTAAATGACAAATAAGCTAAAACCAATTAAGCTAATAACCAAAAATTAAGCTAAACAAATTTTAAGAAAAACTAAGCAAGACACAAATCAAAAACTCTAAAAAACACCAAATAAGCAAAATATATAAAATCAATTTTAAAAACATTAAACTACTAAATCCACTTAATTAAAAATATGCTAAACACAAAAATAATCAATAAGCTCAATAAGCTATAACATCAACCACATCAAAACCATAAAAACAATGAAATAAGCACTTCACTCCAATAAGCAATAAGATCAAACAAACTACATGATTAACCAAATCAAACACAAGATTAAAAACAAGAAATGAAGAATGAGATTAATTTGAAAAGCTTGAAATTAAGATGAAGATTAAGATTCAAAAATACAAGATTAAAGATGAAAAGCTTGAAAACATGAAAGAAAACTAGAGAGAGAAAGTAATTACACCTACTCCTACTCCTAAAATAATCTATCTAGTTATCTAATGAATACAAATGATGGAAAATGAACTATTTATAGTGGAGGAGTAATGTAGTGTTGTTGCTTCCTTCTTTCTCTTTGTCTTCTTGTATTTTTAATTAATTCGTCTTTCTCGACTTTGTCTCGGGATTTGTCGAATGATAAAATGAACTCATATTCTAATTTTCTTCTTTTATTAGATTTGGTTCTTAGACTTCGTTAAACTTCCGTCTTTGGTCTTTTTCTTCGATAACTCTTCAGAATAGGCATTTGACTTCCGTTCTTTTTTCACTTTTGATCTTTTGACTTCGTCTTTTGTCTTTTTCTTCGATAAAAGCCCGTGTTTTCTTCCTTTTTCATATTTTGGTCCTAAAACATAATAAAAACACCACGCATAATTCCTCCTTTTACGACATTAAACACACGTTTTGGTCTCGTTTTTATTATATTTAAGTGGTGAAAGGATAAGTGTTTTCACACTTATTAAATCCCCTACACTTGACGATTGTAATGACCTCATGAAATGAATTAATTTCAAAGCAAGATTTACATTCTCCATCATAATTAACCCACCTTGGCCTTTATTAAATACTACGACACTATGGAAACTAAAAAGATAGAAAATTTCAAAATGTTTGAAGGAAGAAACTTGTAAAGAAATCAAAAACTTACATTAGGGCTTTTGGTGTCATAAATGTTTATCATCCTCAAGTTTCACGTTCCCCATACCAAGCTTAAAAACGAGATCATTGTTATTATAAGTTAATAAAGCTAACACTTACTCATGCGGCTCAATTATTCACTTAGACCCCCTTATTCCTAGGTGTATCTCTTATATTTTATTATTATCTTGAATGATCACGAGGATTCATTTTTGACTTATTTCGATAATTTATTTAGGCCGAAAATAAAGTAGGACGATTTAATCAATAGTTAGGTAAAGGACAAAATCTTTTAAAACTGCTTCTCGAAACCTCATAAAGTTCATATCTTGGCATAACTCGTTTCACGATTTGAGACCTTTCTTTGACCGATATTTGGCATCTACTTCATACTTCGAATCTTGAGAGACGTTCTTGAAATAATGGTCTTCTCTTCATAATAGGAATTTCTTCACTTGATGTTTTTTAGAGATTCTTCAAACTTGGACCACGACTTCTTCATTTTTCTTCAATCTTTATTTGGGATTTTTATATACAACGATCCGCCTCCTTTTCTGACTTGGATCTATTTATCCTCATACTTTGTCACGGTCTTTTCGGATAGAACTCTCCATGATCTTTATGGGAGTAATTGCTTCTCGTCGTGTGTCTCGATCATTCATATTGATTTTTTGAATAATGATTCTTTACATCACTTTGGATCTTTAGCAACAAAATGGAGCCCTCATGCCTTGTTAGGGCCTTTTTGGACACGCCAATCTTCGCATCCCGCTTCAATAAGTTATGCCTTGGCTATGAACTCTAATTAATCCCGGGCAACTTTTAAACAATCTTGGGCTAGAAGCTAAGTAACTTTTCAAATCGTACGACCTTACTTATTGCATTTATTTATTAATAAGTGATGGGAGAAAAAGCTCATAATTAACTCACATAAATTCATGAAAGAATACAAAACTTATAATTGACTCTATCATCTCTCGTTCTCCACATTTATTTATTAAGTAGTGAGACTTGTGGATTCTTAGCCTAATTAACCAATTAAGTTCCATATGGTTAAGGATACTAGCTAGAGTAAACTAAATAAGCAAACCCGGGTTGAGTCAAAATATTCACGACGGGCCTAATATATCAAAGACATCTAAACTTGTTAAAATCATTTTATTTAAAAGTTACGAAGAAATAAAATAACAATAACAAAGGAAAATACTACTAGGCCAAAATAGATCAAAAATTTTGAAAAATGTTGAAAAATCAATTTTCCGGTTAAAATGAGGACATATTCACGGAAGAGCCCACTTAACTTTGATAGAAGTCCCTCTACACTTAATATAAACATTGTCCTCAATGTTTAAGCATGTGGAAGTAAACTTCCCTACACTTAGGGCATTGTGCATGTTGTTTAAATCTTGATAAGGAAGAGACAACTAAAGTGATTCTTATTTCAACATTTATGGATATAAAATAGTGAATCAGAAGAGTTTAGGATAGAACCGGGAAAACGGGTACACGGAATCACGGGTCGTCAAAAGTCATCAATAGTGGATCTTTGAAAGCTCTAATCCTTGCACATCATAAGAAAGAAAACAAGAAACACCTACGAGGGACCCCCTTCACTTATTATAAAAACGGATAAAGTAAGATAGATTAGCGGGTTGCCTCCCGAGAAGTGCTTTTTTTTAACCGAGTCACGAGCCTGACTCGACCTTGAATTAAGAATTCAAAGGGAAGCCTCTAATATCGATACCGGGATCAAAAATCTTGTCCTCGTTCCTGGAGGAACATAATAAATGAGAGGGCGGGGGATAGGTCATGAAAGGTAAAAAGGTCCTCTCAACATATGAGAAGTATGCGAAGTTATCATCCACGGGAGGTGAGGTGGGTAAAGGAATCAAAATGTCATCCCCAAAAGACAAATGATTATCAATAAGTGGCAAAGCCGTAAAGGTATCGATCATAGAATAATCAATGTCACCTCCCGGGTCAAAGCACTCATCCTCAGTAATGGTCTCTAAAGTATAGGATGAAAGGTGCTCGGGAGAGGGACTTGGGACAATATCCTCTTGAATAAATTTATCAAAAAGAATGTCCCCCTCCGTGTCATCATCATCAATACCCGGAGGTATTGAGAGAATGTCGATTTCCTCCTTAAATGTGTCATTATTCTCAATGGAAGTAAGAGACAGGGGTAAAGACTCGGTAGTAGGAGTAGAATTCAACGCTTCAATTTTAGCAATAAGAAGATGAACTTTCAATAATTTGTTGCGAAGAATAACGTCTTCCACCTCATCAAAAAGACCAAGTTTATTGGTGAACTTCTCGTAAGTCGGAGAGAATAAATCAACATCGCCCTTATCTCCTGGAGGAAATGGGGAAAATGAGAAATGTCAAAAGTGAAAGTCTCATAACACGGAGAAAAATCATCATTAAGAGCGACCTCGTCCGTAAGCTCCGTTAAAATAGGAGGGTCATCCTTATCCGATCCTGAAGAATAATTAAAATTATATTCGGAATCACAAGATAACTCATCCTTATCTACAATCTCCTTTAGTGTAGGACCAATTAAGGGTTCTTGATATATGGACTCATTAAAAAGTTCTTCACACTCCTCAAAAGTTGGTTTATCAAAACATGTCTCACTAAGAGAATTTGAAGAAAGCATAAAGTCATTTGAAAGAGTAGGTGAAGAAATGGGGTCATCAATGGGTATTGTAGGCTCAAGTATAATTTCGGGAATTTCCTCAAGATATGAGGAAGTAGGTAAGCTAAATGTAGCTGTGGGTATCAACACCGGAGGTGGAGTAAAACTCATGTTAATCTCCAGGCCTTGTCTCTCCTCTAATGGCGGAGAGATGGAAGGATCCACAGTGGGAACATCACTACTAGTAGTGGTGTTAGCCTCGGCATCGAATCTCAAAGACGACTCAATATTATCTTGAGCTTGATAGGTTTCTAAAATGAGCATGAATTTCTTATCGGTTTCCTCTTGCCATTCTCTTAGTAATCTATCATTGTCCTCAAGCTTTTGAAGAACTAATTCCATTTGAGGTTGTGAAATATTCTCTTGATTATAGTTTTGAAAATTGCCTTCATTTTGAAAACTTTCATGATTTGAAAACCCTTGATTTTGAAATTCCCCTTAAAACCCTTGATCATAATGTGGTGGGTTACTCGTTGTGGGAAAACTAGGGGAGCCAAAATAAGTATTAGTAGCATAGCACATACATTCCTCATTAGTATAAACTTCCCCATAAGTTTTGTCACAATTAAAATAAGCATGAGGTCCACCACAAGTCGTACACTCCTCGGACATAATCTAATAACGCTCTTCTTACAATATTTCCCAAATTGGACGATTATCCATGATAATAATAGCATGAGTTTCAATATCGGCTAGAGTGGATTTCCTCTCCCGCCCACGAATATGCAACACCTACAAAAGAAAAAGATAGAAAAGAAATAGCAGAAGAAATAAGGTTAACATAAAAATAAAATATTTTTGGTGAAAAAGTTTTTAAAAAAGAAATGCTTTTTATGATTTTTAAATGTTTTTGGATTTTTTTTGAAATTTTTATTTTTTTTGAATTTATTGAAATTTTAAGCAAGAAAAATAACGTTCGAAAGTGAACGGATCCCGAAATCCAACGTGTCTCTCACAAAAAACCGTTAATATTTACGAAAAGAGCCGGCAGCGGCGCCATTTTAATATAGGTTTTTTAGTATAATCGTTTTTCCTCGACTCGACTCGAATTGATTTTCAACTTTAACAATGAGATTAATTGTTCTTGGTTAATAGTATATGCTTGGTATCTATGTCTATTTAAGCTAAAAATGGGGAAAATGGCGCCATTTTAATAACTGATTTTTATTAAAGTTCGTTTCTCTCGACTCGGTTAGACTTGACAAAGGACTTTAAGTGTGACTCAGTTGTTCTTGGTGATAAAAAGAAAATGTCGTTATCTATTTTAAACTAAAAATGAAAACTTGAAAAGTATAAAACAAATGGAAAAATATAAAAGAAAGTAAACAAATTTAAACTTGATAAATAAGTAAAATTGAAAATAAAATAAAACAAAACAAATTAAAATAAAGCTTGACAAAAATGACGGGAAATAAAAAGTTTCAAAACAAATCGGAAAACTAACTCAAAACATAATTCGGGAAAATACAAAACATAACCTAATTCGAAATACACTTTAAACTTAATATAATTCGGAAAAAGTTATCAACACATAATTCGGAATAACTAAATTAAACTCTAATTCGGAAAACATGGAAATTAAGTAATTCGGAATCCCTATACATACACCTAATTCGGAATATGATTTGCTGCATTTAATTCGGAATCCTAGGGATTAGCACCCAATTCGGAAAGAACCCAAATGAACTAATTTGGAATGTATTCCGAATAGGAATTTGGAATAGGCAAAATGATATTAACTCGGAATTAAAGGTCTTAATGTAATTCGGAATACTGATTTAGTGGCTAATCCGGAATTCTAGTTACACCCTAATTCGGAATAAAACATAAACATTAATTCGAAATACATATGAAATGATTAATTCGGGAAAAGGGTTTAGTAAGTCGGAATAAAAAGAAAATTGTAAGTCGGGAAACGAGGTTTATGCTAATCCGGATTAAATGACAAATAAGCTAAAACCAATTAAGTTAATAACCAAAAATTAAGCTAAACAAATTTTAAGAAAAACTAAACAAGACACAAATCAAAAACTCTTAAAAACACCAAATAAGCAAAATATATAAAAACAATTTTAAAAACATTAAACTACTAAATCCACTTAATTAAAAATAAGCTAAACACAATAAAATCAATAAGCTCAATAAGCTATAACATCAACCACATCAAAACCATAAAAACAATGAAATAAGCACTTCACTCTAATAAGCAATAAGATCAAACAAACTACATGATTAACCAAATCAAACACAAGATTAAAAAAAAGAAAGAAAGAATGAGATTAATTTGAAAAGCCTGAAATTAAGATGAAGATTAAGATTCAAAAATACATGATTAAAGATGAAAAGCTTGAAAACATGAAAGAAAACTAGAGAGAGAAAGTAATTACACCTACTCCTACTCCTAAACTAATCTATCTAATTAACTAATGAATACAAATGATGGAAAATGAACTATTTATAGTGGAGGAGTAATGTGGTGTTGTTGCTTCCTTCTTTCTCTTTGTCTTCTCGTCTTTTTAATTAATTCGTCTTTCTCGACTTTGTCTCAGGATTTGTCGAATGATAAAATGAACTCGTCTTCTAGTTTTCTTCTTTTATTAGATTTGGTTCTTCGACTTCGTTAAACTTCCGTCTTTGGTCTTTTTCTTCGATAAATATTCAGAATAGGCCTTTGACTTCCGTTATTTTTGCAATTTTGATCTTTTGACTTAGTCTTTTGTCTTTTTTTTCGATAAAAGCCCGTGAAAGCCCGTGTTTTCTTCCTTTTCATATTTTGGTCCTAAAACATAGAGGTGGCAAAACGGGCGGGCAGGCGGGCACGGGCTGTGGGATAAACGAGCAACGGGCTAAACGGGCGGCGGGCCAAACGGGCGCGGGCTAAACGGGCACGGCCGAAACAGGCGGGCGAAACGGGCCAAGCTAAAATGAGAAAAAAGACATATAAAAACGTAGAATTAATAAATAAAAATACTTTATTAAAGACGGGGATAAAAACTAAATATAAAATATCCGCCAAGTAGTCTAATTAGTGTTTTACATGTGCGCCCATTACGCCCATAATTTTCTTACATACGCGCCTATTTAGCCCATTATTAATAAAGAATGAGCAAAAAGTGCCCCATCCTTTTTTGAAAATAGGAAAAAAGTGCCCATATTTATCATAATGGGTAAGATTTTCCGCCTCTACTAAAACACAAAAAAAACACAAACCACGCATAATTCTGCCTTTTACGACATTAAACACACGTTTTGGTCTCGTTTTTATTATATTTATGTGGTGAAAGGATAAGTGTTTTCACACTTATTAGTAAGAAAGGTGTCTAATAGCTTAAATACGTTGCACCAACACTTTGCCGATTTTGACAAGGTCATTAAGGAACGAATGACGGCTTCGGCCATAAGGGAAGGTGAATGGAATTTTGAACACACTAGAGCTGCATTTTGAGACGAAATTGTTCCGTTTGTAACCAATATTAAAGGGTGTTTTAGAAATATTGATCAAGATTTGGTTTTAGAATTAGATGAAGTTAAACGTGTTTTCAATGAAATGGATGATGCTTATGAAAATGGTTTAGTTGAAAAAGAATGAATTGCACGCCAAAATAATCAGCTTCCGAAGCAAGTGATGTAGCATGATATTGTATCCGTCTGTGTGAATAGAAGTGTTGATAATGATTCTATTGTGCATAATGTTGCATCTGTGGATAATGTGGTAGATAATGCTTGTCACAAATCTGACGCTTAATTTTTAAAGCTTCAAGATTCTTATACTTTGCTTTCAAAATGTTTTGATAAGATTCAAAAACATTGCATTTCGCTTGATTGTAAAAACAATTTATTCAAGAGATTTTTGAAACGTCATTCGAAGGTGTTAATACAGATGATCCAAATTTTCAAAAGGATTTTCGATTGAATTTACAATCAAAACAGCCTCAGCCAAGTGACAAGGTTGCTAAATCATTGCCAATAGACATAGAGAAATCTAAGGAGATTAACTATGTGCACGTACTTGCGGCCGCTGAGAATTTTAAACTTGATCTAGATAATCGAGTTTCCAAGATTTTGTCCAAATTTGATAACTTAAAACAGAAAAATACATAACTCTACGATTCAGTAAAGCCCGTATGTGCTAATACCACTGCATAGAATCAATCATTGATTGAACGATTGAATTGAAAGTCGGTGGAAATATCTGATTTGAGAGAACAAATTTGTGATAAAAATTTGGGTTTGGCTGAGTTAAAGGAAACACTTCGTACCCTAAAAGGTAAGAATGTTGTGGATAACGCAGCCACCGTCTCAGCATCGTCCTCTAGTGCAATCAAAAGAAACCTCATCACCGTCACACCACTTAACAAGGGCCCTAGGACTAAACCATCTCAAACATTGGTCACTAAAGATAAGGCAAAATCAAACCAGCTTCTAATATTCCTGTGTTGCCTTCTACCGGAGTAAACACAACTACTAAGGCTCAAAGATCTAAGCTTAAAAGAAACATGAAGAATGATAGGATCTTGCCCCCATCTAGTAGTCAAGAGAAGAAGAAAGTAGAAGCTCACCCTAGGAATGTTATTTTTGTTTTGAATAAAAATAATCATGTAGCTAAACCTAAAGGCTATGCGGTTGTGCAGCGTTCTAAGACTGCTGCGAGTTCTAATTTGAAATGTTGGAATTGCAATGAATGTATGTTTTTTAGTCATCATGATTCTTGCCTTATTGACCATGTGAATGAGATGAATGCCCGGAAAAATGGTTTAGAATGGAAACCGACTGGGAAAGTGTTAACCGAAGTTGGTTGGATGTGGCGCCCCACTGGTAGAACTTTCACTATAGTAGGAAATGCGTGCCCTTTAACTAGGATCACTCCCACTAAAGTGAAGAAAGCGTGCCCTTTAACTAGGAGTACCAATGCTACCAAAACACAAGCGTGTCCTTTAAATAGGAACACCAACACTACTGTAGGAACCAGGTGCCCTTTAAATAGTTCTACTCACACTGTAGTGCTCGCTAATAATCCAAAACCTCAGAAAGTTGGAACAGTAAAACCTGTTATTGGTAAAACTCACATTAGAAAACACCGGAAATCTAAGGATAAAACAAATGTTAGCAATTCTAATAATATTATATTTGTATCTGCTAACACTCTGGAACCAATAGTTTCCAATGCATTGTCTACTGTTGTTGCTGAAAACAGGTGGTCCAAATTGTTCTCTGGAGAACGCTCTCAGCTCAAAATTCCGTTAGCAAGATTCTTGGTACGGTTCGATTTGGAAATGATCATATTGCAAAGATAATGGGTTACGGTGAATATCATATTGGGAATGTTATAATTTCAAGAGTGTATTATGTGAAAGGTCTTTGTCACAATTTATTTTCTGTGGGACAATTCTGTGATGGAAACCTAGAAGTTGCTTTTTGAGAGCATACCTGCTTCATTCGTAATTTGGAAGGGGTTGATTTATTGAAAGGTACTCTAGGGAATAAGTTGTATACTTTGTCTCTACAAGATATGATGGCCGCTTCTCCAATATGTCTTCTCTCCAAAGCATTGAAGACTAAGTCATGGTTATGGCATCGCCGGTTATCTCATCTTAACTTTGACGCTATTAATCATTTGGCAAAAAATGAACTTGTTCGTGGTCTTCCTAAACTTACATTTCACAAGGACCATTTGTGTTCCGTGTGTACAATGGGGAAAAGAAATAAGAAATCATACAAACCCAAGACTTAAGACACCAACCAAGAGAAACTTTATTTGTTGCATATGGATCTTTGTCGGCCAATGCGTGTTGAAAGTCTTAGTGGTAAAAAGTACATCCTCGTCATTGTCGATGATACTCTCGGTTTACATGGGTGAAATTTCTTGCAACAAAAAATGAGGAACCTAAATTCATCATCGGATTTCTCAAGATGATTCAAGTGTGTCTCAATACTACTGTCCGACGCATTCGTACAGATAATAGAACCGAATTTGTGAATCAAATCTTGCATAGTTATTATGAAGAAGTTGGCATATCTCATGAAACATCCGTTGCACGCACTCCACAACAAAATGGTTTCGTTGAGAGGCAAAATCGCACACTTATGGAAGCTGCTCGAACGATGTTAATTTACGCAAAGGCTCCATTGTTTTATGGGCTTAAGAAGTATCTACAGCAGTTTACACCCAAAACCGGTCACTAATTCGAAAACGCCATGGTAAAACACCTTATGAGCTCCTACATGGAAAAGTACCAGATTTATCATATCTTCATGTATTTGGTTCTCTTTGCTATCCAAATAATGATGGTGACAATTTGGGAAAACTTCAACCGAAGGCTGATATTGGTATTTTCATTGGTTATGAACCCGCAAAGAAAGCATACCGAATCTACAATCGTAATTCTAGCAAGATCCTCGAAACTATGAATGCTGATTTTAATGAGCTGACGACAATGCCTTCTGAGAAAAGCAGCTCTGAACCCGCACTTCATGAAACGGGACCCAGTAACATTAGCTCTGGTCTTGTCCCAAACAACCCTACTTCATTATCATTTACACCACCTTATAGGAATGAATGAGATACGTTGTTTCAACCGTTCTTTGATGAATTCTTTACTCCTCCAAGTATTGTTGCTCCAGAACCTGAGGTAGTAGCTCTGGTTACCGAAGTTGTCGCTCCAGCAACCGAAGCACAATCAGATACGTCTACACCTACAATTGGTCAAGATATACCTTCAACGAGTAATTCTCAACCAACACCCGAATCAACTACCCATGTTATGTCTGTTGATGATGAAGAGGATGATGATGATCATGACTTAGAATTCGCTCAAATGCGTGAACTTCCATTCTTTGGTGTACCAATTCTCGACCATAATCAAACTGGCTCTTCCACCTCAGAGGAAGCTCCTACTACGTTCTACTCTAATCCACGGATTCATGAACATGACAACAGGTGGACAAAGGATCATCCTATTGATTCTATTATTGGTGACCCTAATCGTCCGGTATCCACACAAAGTCCGTTACAAGAAAGTGCAATGTTTTGTCATTTTGATGCTTTTCTAAGTGAAGTTGAACCTAAGACGTGGCAACAAGCATTTACCCAATCCTGTTGGATAGAAGCTATGCAAGAAGAACTTAATGATTTTGTACGTCTTGATGTATGGTAACTTGTCCCATGCCCGGATCAAGTGAAGTTACTCACTTTGAAATGGGTTTACAAGGTGAAAGTCAACGAGTTAGGTGGATATTGAAGAACAAATCTCGACTAGTAGCTCGTGGATACAAGCAATTAATAGGCATAGACTTTATGGAATCCTTTGCACCCGTTTCCCGTTTGGAAGCTATTAGACTATTCCTCGCTTATGCAGCCCGCATAAATATGATCGTCTATCAGATGGATGTGAAGACGACATTTCTTAGTTGTGAAATCAAGGAAGAGGTCTATGTTCAACAGCCGGATGGTTTTGTGAACTTTAAATATCCTAATCACGTGTACAAGCTTAAGAAATCTCTCTATGGGTTGAAGCAAGCTCCACGCGCATGGGATGATCTATTGTCACAATTCCTCATTACGCAAGGCTTCGCTAAAGGCAAGATGGATCCCACGCTGTTCATTCAAAAACGAGGTAAAGATATGATTATGGTACAAATATATGTTGATGATATTATATTTGCAACCTCGACCCAAACCTTATCCAATGAGTTTGGGACACTCATGTCTTCCAAGTTTAAGATGTTAATGATGGGCAAGGTATCATTTTTCTTAGGTCTTCAGATAACTCAGAGTCCCAAAGGCATCTTTATCAATCAATCCAAGTATGCCCTTGAATCACTAAAGAAATATAAGATGGAATCTTGCGACCCCGTGGATACTCCAATGGTGGAACGAACTAAGCTAGATGCAGATCCACATGGGATTGCCGTTGTGTGACACCCAGGGTAGGGTCAAAATATGCGGAATTATCCACGGAGATGTCACAAGGGTGGATCAATAGCATATAGTCCATAGAGGATAAGATAAAGAGTTATTTAAATCAGTTTACATGTTTGTTAAACAAATAAATAAAAATTGTTTTAAACATGAGGAGAGATGATTGTTTGTGTTTCCCAAATAGAACCCCTGACGAGTCCTATGATGCAGATTACTAAGATGCTGGAGACCATGCACACACCACGTACTAACTTCATATTCCTGTGCAAAACATACTAAAGGGGTCAACATAAAGTTGGTGAATTTATAGGTTTTAATAATTAATTAGTTTGGACATACATTAATCATAGAAGTAACAATGCACAAATTATTCTTACTAAAATGTAGATTACATTTGTTTATTATTAGAAACTGAAGCTTAACCTTCCATAGTCCTCAACAGATGAGGACGTAGTGTCTTACAAAAAGACACCCATTCCAGTTCCAACATGGTATACGTTTGTTGTCCCGGCCAAGGCACAGTGAGCATGACTCACCCAGACGGGGATGGTCAATCCCTAATAGATCTATTTATAACATTCAGGCGATTTACAATAAATTAACAGTTCCAATAATAATCAATCATATTCAAGTTTATACAATCTAGTTATGTCCATTAGGTGTTTGCATAATTTCTTTCCCAAAAGGGAAAGTTTTATCAAAAGTTTATATGGGGCTGTAAACTCACCTGGGAGTAGGCAATACCTGTTTAATACGAATATCCAAATAAAGCTCACGCCAAAAGTAATGCCTAATCAGATAGTACAGTCTTAATAGATTGTACAAAAACATATATGTATGCTTATACAGATTTTATTCAGTTCATTTATGCTACGGTATTTATCTAAATAACCGTAGTTTAAGTATCATCAATATTCATTTAAACTTATTTATATAAGTTTCATTTCTAAGTAAACATAAAATGTTTAACTATTAATATCAGTTAGCATACATGTATTTATAATAATCATTCGACTTACAATTAAGTTTCTTATTTAAGTAGACATAAAATGTTCTACTTAAAATATTAGTTTACGTTCTCTGTTCAAGTATAATAATCACTCATTTACTACTAAGTTCCATTATTAAGTAAATATAAAAATTCTACTTAATATTAGTTCACGTTCGTAGTTCATGTATTATAATCATCCATTTAAACTTATTATTAACTTTCATATTTTAAGTAAATGTAAGGTGTTTTACTTACCTATTAGCATTCAATTTATCCAACGTTCATATAGTTTTTATTTTCTAAAAGTATATGAGTTTATGCGTGAGTAACACATATTCATAATTGTTCATACAATTATTCCCTAAAGTAAATATAAATATTTTATTAAAAAAATATATATAATATTTTATTTAACTTTAAAGTTTCCATAAATTATTTTAATATTTATAAAATAATTTAAACTTAAGTATTTATACCTTAATTCTTATGGTCTAAGTATCTTACTTATGTTTTATTATAATTAAATTAAATTTTAGGGTTAGGGCTTGTTAATGTTTCGGAATATGGCAAAACTAGTCCCTCTATATTTTAAACAAGTATAACTTTCGGATTTTACATATTTAGTACCTAGGGCTCGTTAGTGTTTCGGCTTATGGCAGATTTAGTCCCCCTAGTTTTATCTAGGTTTTGTAACTTTTCTAAAATTAAAAAAAACAGCCCCTAGGGCTTCTTTAAGTTTTGGCAAATTACAAGAATAGTCCTTAGGGTTATAAAATGACAAAATAACTTTTAGAAACTTCCCAAAATGGTCCCTAGGGTTTAATTTGCCACGGATAGTATTTATTGAACCCTAGACATTTGGATATTTACATTTTCAGTCCTTGTGTTTACTAATTTATCAAAACAAGTTTCATAAGTTACGGTTTTAGTCCTTAAGTTTTATAAATTGTCATTTTCATCCAAAAAGTTTTTATAAGTTATATTTTATTATAAAAACTTTTATTTTAACATTCAAACTTTATATGGGCTCATTAAATGGGCTAAACATCTAATGGGCTATTTTAGTGGGCTTAAGTATATCTCAAGTCCACTAATTTATTTAAATGGGCCTTTAAATCATTTATTGGGCTTAACTACATTTTTAAGTCCTTTAATTTAGTTAAATGGGCCTAAGTGTAATCTTAAGTCCATTTAAGTTACTAAGATTTATCAAATAGGCTTATTGGGTCCATTAAGTTTTAGATTAACATTTCATGGACTTAAATTGTCTATTAACACTACTTTACATTTTATGTATGTTTTAACTTAGGATATTCTTATAAGTTTATTATGAGCTTATTCATATTTAGTTTTAAATCTAAATAGAAGAATAAAATTTATAATTTGTTTTATGTGGTGTACCAAATTGGATCTAGGTGTGTTATAAGGTTGCAAGTAAGTCATAAGCCCTAATAGGAGCTTATATCTCACGGCTATAATTAGTTATAGCTTATTAAGATAAGTCAAGTCTCATTTTAAGGTTGCATGTAATTTATAAGTGTTACAAAAATAGATCTAGCTATGTACACATCAAGAAAATAAGTCACAAGTCCAAAATGAGATCTAAACTATGTCTAGACCTAAAAATCAATCATAGATCCATGTACACACATATATAGCCCACGACTATATTTTTAAATCTTGGTATTTCCAAGATGGACATATTAGCTAGTTTTAAATCTTGTAAATATTTACAAAAATACATCATGATTATCTAAGTTACATGCATGTTCCCAAGGTTACTATCATTCCAAGAAAACAATATATAGACCACGGCTATATTGTTTTCTCCCAATATTACCATAAGATCAATTTAGCTTATTTCATGTTTATCATGTTAAGTTAACACTTATCACTAGATCTAGGTTTATATAAGCATGCATGTACATCTAACCCATTTTAAGTCATATGTAACCCACGGCTACTTTTGTACCCATAAGTTATATTTTGTGATTTTTAATATCTCATTTAACATATAACATTTCATATTCCATTATTCAAAACTTAGGAAACAAATTATATGGTCACCATTTATTTTAGCCGTGACCGTTAAGTTCGTGGTTTTAATGATCTTTAAGTTACATAAGTTCATTTTATGAGATCTATGATTATTAGTTAACCATAGTCCCATAGAACAAGATTTGTAACCCATGCAACATTTAGATTTATAAAAGGTTTCATATGGTTTTCAAATCTAGTTTAAATCATAGAATATAAATCATATGTTTCTTATTAAAAGATTTTAAATCATGAACATGATCTTTATAAATATGTCGTGACCTATAATGGTCATAGCTTTATAAAATCTTGATTTTAACATGTTATTTACTTGTGTTTATAGATGTATGATGATGCATGCATGAAGAAATGAAAGGACATGATGTGTATACCTTTCTTGCCTAAAAGTACCAAGGATGATCTAGATGAACAAGGAGATTTGAGATCTACTCAAGATGATGGAGAAAACCCTAGTTATAACTAAGTCGTGACCTATAATGATTCGGCTAGGGCTTGTTTACAAGAGGAATGATGCTACCAAATGATTTTTAATCAAGATGGGACAAAGATTTAGTTGATTTAATGAATCAACTTCGGATTTTTGTGGCTTGTAGCCAAAATGCAGAGAGAGAGATGAAGAGAGAAGTGAGATTGCATGTATGAGGCAATGTGTGTGTGTTTTTAGCTAAAAGGGGAGAGAGAGAAGGGCAAAAGGCATGACTTGTCTTGGTAAGAGTATTCTTGCCAAGTGTATGCCATTATGTTCCCCATGCATCTCTTCTTCTTCCACCTAAGGTGGGGTGCCGTGTTAAGCTAACCAAAAAGGGGTAATGGGCCCTTGGCTTGGGCTTATGTTGGACTTACACACAATAGCATCTATTCTTGGGCTAGTCTAAGAGTTTAAGTACATTCCTAGTTCACTTACACACATATCATGGCTACATTACCTAATTTAGTATATTTTCAAATTATGTTAAGTGTTGTATATCTCAATTATTAAGTATACATCTTACTACTTGTTATCCCTAGTTTTAGGTACATGGTTTAAGCTATGTAACTTATTTATAACCCATATAGATGTAAAGGTATTTGTACATAATGGACAAGTTCACACACAACTTATAGACGTATAGTACATGATTGAGTGTTCTAGGATTATTAAGTGGAAATTTATTATATTCAATCATGGTAAAATCATGGATTTTACAACACTACCCCGTTATTTTAGCTTTGTCCTCAAAGCTACTAAAAACATAATTATCTTTCAAGTGAAAAAATGTTCTAAGTATAATTCTTTTTAGACTCTCTCTCAGGTACGGATGGTGGCATGAACGCGAAGTGGTCTATACCTAGGTTACTCTTATACATCCGATTGAGCATTAATGAAAGCTTCTGTTATTACGGGTGAACAGAAGAGAATGCAAAGAGATTTTTATCCGGGTTGCACTATTCATCCGATTGAGCAGTAAAAGAGACTATTGCTATGGATGGATAGGAGCAATGCAAAGAGATCTTTATCTGAATCGTACAATACATCCGATTGAGCAGTAAAGGAGACTGCTGTTGTGGATGAATAGGAAAGGAATGCAAAGAGATCTTTATCCGAATCGTACTATACATCCGATTGAGCAGTAAAGGAGACTGCTGCTGTGGATGGATAGGAAGGGAATGCAAAGAGATCTTTATCCGAATCGTACTATACATCTGATTGATCAGTAAAGGAGACTGCTGCTGTGGATGAATAGGAAAGGAATGCAAAGAGATCTCTATCTGGATCACACAATACATCCGATTGAGCAGTAAAGGAGACTGCTGCGGTGAATGGATAGGAAAGGAATGCAAAGAGATCTCTATCTGGATCGCACTATACATCCGATTGAGCAGTAAAGGAGACTGCTGCGGTGGATGGATTGGAAAGGAATGCAAAGAGATCTTTATCTAGATCGCACTATACATCCGATTGAGCAGTAAAGGAGACTGCTGCTGTGGATGGATAGACGCGGGCTTCTCAATGGGTGTTGTAGTCATACCTTTCTCGGATCTGGGAGAGGAGCATTGGCGTTGTGGATTTGGTTAGGAGGATAAATCCATTGCAAATGGTTTCTGATATGAGGAGGACATTCCAGCATGTTTTATATGACAACCGTGGTTTTGGGTTTGTCACTTTGTCTTACTTTTAGGTTATTTTATGTGTGCTTACTTGAATTGTGTGTTTACGTGTTTATTTTGTGTGAACGAGGTTGGTGTGGTTATCATTTATGAGTATAGAAGTACTCATAAGTAAATCGAGGAATGGTTATTTCATGTTCATGAGCTCACAATTGGTGACTATGAAATGAAATGGTGATATTTTGGTGTTTACGTATACGTATAAGTATTATAGTAATAGTATTTTTTTAGGATTTACAGTTTAGCATTTAGAGGTCTCGGGTGAGGTAATTATCCAAATGAATATTTTTTGGGATGGTTTTAAGTCATTTAGGACTTAGTTATAAAGTTTATTTCAAAATTTGAGATTTTTTTTAAAAATGTATATTTTACGACTTTTACGGTAAAACGCGTAAATTTGACTAGTTTTACGGTTTTGAGGTTTTGGGAGTTTTAGGAGCTGAAATAAATTAAGGTAAATTCAGGTAATATTAATAAGATATTAATTAACAATAAAAAGAAAAAAAAAAGAAAAAAACGAATTTAAGGGGGTTAGGTCGGTTTGGAAAAGAAAAAAAAGGGAAAAGAGGAGAAAAAGGAAAGTGGGCTTATTCTTGGACTAGGATTTTATGTACACCCTATATATTGTTTTAATAACAATCAAATTCATTATTATTCCCTGGAGATATTAAAAAATTTGTGGGTTACATAGAAGGTTTTTAGGGTTCTTCATAATTTTGGGGGTTTTCATAAATCAAAAGTAAAAGTCTTTAATCCCCTTTTAATTTAATTGTTTTTATGTTTTTATACTCATCTTATGATGGATTTAGGTTAGGGTTTAATTTAAGAACAGTAAATTAATGTTATAATAATGAGTTCATAATGATTAAATAAATTAGGGCTTGTAATTAGAGGGATTAGGGTTAATTAATGAGGTTGATTTTGTTAAACCCGTTTTAAAAACTGGACAGAATTTTGAATCAATTGTTTTGATAATATCGGGAGTTCTAGGAACATTCAAGATGCGATCCAATTATCCCTGAAAAGGTAATTGAAGTGGCTTTCTAATGCAAGAAACTAGAACTAAATTGGAGGTAGGTAAGTGGGTCAGAAACAGGTTACAACAGTCGGAGGTCAAAACAGTTTTGAAGTCAGCCTGTTTTCTTTTTAAGTTTTGGGTTGTTTGGGGTACTTAGGGTTGCATTGGGATCTTCTCACGAACATGAGAGATGGTTTATATATTTCAGTAAGGATCTGCACTTGGGCTAAGATTTTGGTTTAGGGTAAGACCCTCTAATGGTAATGAACTTTTCATACATTTAAAATCAATGAATTCTGGATAGGTAGCAATATATACACATATATCTGGGCCTTAACAATAGCTTTAATGTTAGGGAAAGTGGTAGGTTTTAGCTAACATGTATAAAAGTGTGAATATTCCTTTTACAGAAACCATGGGTATGTTTAAGTGGACGTTTGACTTAAAGTTTTATGACCTAAAACTGGGACTGTTTTGTGTAAAATTATGAACGGGATAGCTATTAAACTTAACCAAGTTAGGGTCTTGTTAAGGAAGGGTAATGGGGTGATTAGAGCTTAACAATGAGTTAATTATACGGGAATAGACTAGATGTCCATAATAGGTTGATGAGCCATCTTAGTGATTGGTTCGTGTATTGATTTCGTGTTTTTGGTTTGTTTGCTTGTTGCTAGTGCGAGGACTTGTGAAGAAGCTATCAGGTGAGTTTCATAGTCCCATGTTTATTATTGTTTTTGACTTCCAGATGGGATGGAAGAGACACTGTGTTAAGTTATTTTCTAAACTGATGCTGTGAATGTGTTTGTGATTTGAGATGGACTTGTGTGTACACTTATGTGATTAACTGCTATGTGATTCTTGATTGTGTATGATTTGGATCGGGGGATACGTACCGTCTCAGTTATTGTGGTTTGACAAGGTAGTGGACTTGAGGTTTGACAAGATAGTGGCCTTGTGGTTTGACAAGGTAGTGGCCTTGGGTTAGGTACATAGTGTGATCATCTATGGTACCATGTTGTTTGGCAAGGTAGGAGCCTTGGATTTTGGTTTGGAATGATTGATCTTGAATGCTAGTTGTTAATACATAATTGTAGCACATTGTCCATATGTTATTGTGTTGATGGTTGTTATTCACAACTTGTAATTGATTTAGCGTTGGAGTCTAAACCTATGACTCTCACCAACTTTATGTTGACGTGTTTTAGTGTCTCTTTCAGGTGTGAATATGGTTAAGCTTGAGGATAGAAGTGGCTAGACTTGGATGCCTTAGGATTGCATATAGAGGGAGATCCCCGTTTCCTTCTTAGTTTTTATTTGTTCATTTAAATAAGTGATACTGTTGGCACCTATATGTTTGTTTTGTTTGTGTTACTTGGTTGTCTTGGGTAAGAGGTAGGACTGTTACCTACTTACCTAGACTCCTGCATGTTGAGGTATTGTCATGACATTTGTGTCACCATTTATTACATTTCTTATATCATTTAGTTATCTCTATAAACACGCTATTGTTGTGATGATATCTATACGTCGTGCTCCATATTCTGCCATGGTGGGGTGTGACAGAATGGTATCAGAGACAATGGTTATAGAGAATTAGGTTGCCTAGTCGTGTAGCCAAGTCTATAGCTTAAGTGTCCCTGCATATAGGCGTCATATGAGTATGTGTGCATTTTATAGTAATTGATGTGTTTGAATATTATTTTCGCAGTATTTGTTAGGTTATGAACTACTATGGTTCATACTTAACTACATGTTATTTTCTTTACGAGTTTTGATTAGTGCGGGTGGAACCATGGTCGTATACGCTAGTCATTGTTGGATTTCGCTTAATTATGTTTTCATGTTTTTTATACATTTTGAATTTTGTCTACGCTGGTTCAGCTGGACTACGAGTTTATGTGTTTCGTGCATTGGCTATGTTATTTTAATACATGGGGTTTTGGATCTTATATTGTGTGGTTATGTGCTGGTGAGTTGTTGGATTTTGTGTTATGTGTAGTATTAATTTCTTATAAGTGTCATCATAGGAGGGAGTACATTGGTGAAAGGGAACATGTATAATTATGGAGGCCTACATAATTATATATGTGCCACAACACCACTGGACTTTCAAGTATGATTGCATGAAAGAGAGTTAATACATGCTTGTATAGTAAATGTTGGATGGATTTGAGTGTATGTACGCTTATGCCTATGTATGTAAAATTATTTTCTACTTACCGGTTGTATTCTTGGGATGGTTGCTAGCTCGTTTCTCTTTGAGATGTTCAACTTCTGTAGTAGCGCATTTCTCGGGTCCTCATTTCACGTGTTTGTTTGTTCGGTACTTTTGGCGTGAAGGATTTTGAGATGGTGGAGATTTATTTTTGGGGTAACGATGTCTTTTGTTTCGAGTTATACATGGTAAAAAAAATAGAACTTGCAAATTGAAAAAAAAATAGTTGTTGGTAGTCGATGAAATAAGGAAGTGTCGGGATCATGTTTCAAATAAGGTGGAATATAAATTCTTTAACATATAAGCATGGCTCGGTTATTTTAAAATATTTTGGTTTTGATCACCTAAAGTTATTGTTCTTAAGTTAAAAATTTTGTTCTTATTTAGTGAAATATGTTAAAATCATGTAATTAATAGAGTTTTAATTTTCTGGAATTAAAATAAATTAGGTTCTAGCTTTGGTAATTAATGGGGGGTTTTAGGGTTTAAAAATCGTTTTTTTTGGTATAAATCGGAGTAGGCAGAACTGTCGCTAAACTGTCAAAATATGTCGCTAACTGTCAGAAACTGTCGCTAATGCCTAGGCAGATTTTGAGAAAAATCGTTTTGGTCACAACTTATTCGTTTTTAAAGGTTTTTGGGTGATTCAAAAGCCTAAAATTATGTACTCGGAACATACTTTTCAAATATTCAGAAAGTTTCGTAATTGGAAGTCAGTAGCTTGGTCGAGTTAATTGTACAAGTGTTGAGTTCAAGGTTAATTTTCAGACAACATGGTTTAAACTCGTGTTTTGGGTATTTTGCGGTAATGAACACTTGAAGGGTTAACATAGAGATGAGTTGGGAAGGAATTTGAGAGTTCTTTAGACCTTATTATACGTGGTTATATTTTGATGAGTTTTGATTTATGGTATTTATGAGTAAGACTGAAATCGGGGGTGACAGTTTTAAACCCGTTGAGTTATGTGACGGCTCCTAACTTGGTTTCAAGACAGTTCTTGTTTGATGAGTTGAGAGATTTAGTTAGGTTGGTTACATAACTTTATGGTTTTGATAAGTTTCCTCGCGGACGGTTAAGGCTCATGTGTTGTTGGTTGAGATTATTTTCGTGTAAACTGAGTTCACGTTTGAACGTGAAGGTTTTATCAAGGATATGCATCCTCGTTTGTTTGCTAAGAATAAGTTTGAGTTTGGGAGTGAATCTCGGGATGAGATTTCTATTAGGAGGGAGTGATGTGACAACCGTGGTTTTGGGTTTGTCACTTGGTCTTACTTTTAGGTTATTTTATGTGTGCTTACTTGAATTGTGTGTTTACGTGTTTATTTTGTGTGAACGAGGTTGGTGTGGTTATCGTTTATGAGTATAGAAGTACTCATAAGTAAATCGAGGAACGGTTATTTCATGTTCATGAGCTCACAATTGGTGACTATGAAATGAAATGGTGATATTTTGGTGTTTACGTATACGTATAAGTATTATAGTAATAGTAATTTTTTTAGGATTTACGGTTTAGCATTTAGAGGTCTCGGGTGAGGTAATTATCCAAATGTATATTTTTTGGGATGGTTTTAAGTCATTTAGGACTTAGTTATAAAGTTTATTTAAAATTTGAGATTTTTTTTAAAAGTGTATATTTTACGACTTTTACGGTAAAACGCGTAAATTTGACTAGTTTTACGGTTTTGATGTTTTGGGAGTCTTAGGAGCTGAAATAAATTAAGGTAAATTAAGGTAATATTAATAAGATATTAATTAACAATAAAAAGAAAAAAAATAAAAAAAAAAACGAATTTAAGGGGGTTAGGTCGGTTTGGAAAAGAAAAAAAAGGGAAAAGATGAGAAAAAGGAAAGTGGGCTTATTCTTGGACTAGGATTTTATGTACACTCTATATATTGTTTTAATAACAATCAAATTCATTATTATTCCCTGGAGATATTAAAAAATTTGTGGGTTACATAGAAGGTTTTTAGGGTTCTTCATAATTTTGGGGGTTTTCATAAATCAAAGGTAAAAGTTTTTAATCCCTTTTTAATTTAATTGTTTTTATGTTTTTATACTCATCTTATGATGGATTTAGGTTAGAGTTTAATTTAAGAACAGTAAATTAATGTTATAATAATGAGTTCATAATGATTAAATAAATAAGGGCTTGTAATTAGAGGGATTAGGGTTAATTAATGAGGTTGATTTTGTAAAACCCGTTTTTAAAAACTGGACAGAATTTTTAAGTCAATTGTTTTGATCATATCGGGAGTTCTAGGAACATTCAAGATGCGATTCAAGTATCCCTGAAAAGGTAATTGAAGTGCCTTTCTAATGCAAGAAACTAGAACTAAATTGGAGGTAGGGAAGTGAGTCAAAAACAGGTTACAACAGTCGGAGGTCAAAACAGTTTTGAAGTCAGCCTGTTTTCTTTTTATGTTTTGGGTTGTTTGGGGTACTTAGGGTTGTATTAGGATCTTCTCATGAACATGAGAGATGGTTTATATATTGTAGTAAGGATCTGCACTTGGGCTAAGATTGTGGTCTAGGGTAAGACCCTCTAATGGTAATGAACTTTTCATACATTTGAATCAGTGAATTCTGGATAGGTAGCAATATATACACATATATCTGGGCCTTAACAGTAGCTTTAAGGTTAGGGCAAGTGGTAGGTTTTAGCTAACATGTTTAAAAGTGTGAATATTCCTTTTACAGAAACCATGGGTATGTTTAAGTGGACGTTTGGCTTAAAGTTTTGAGACCTAAAACTGGGACTGTTTTGTGTAAAATTATGAACGGGATAGCTATTAAACTTAACCAAGTTAGGGACTTGTTAAGGAAGGGTGATGGGGTTATTAGAGCTTAAAAATGAGGTAATTATACGGGAATAGACTAGATGTCCATCATAGGTTGATGAGCCATCTTAGTGATTGGTTCGTGTATTGATTTCGTGTTTTTGGTTTGTTAGCTTGTTGCTAGTGCGAGGACTTGTGAAGAAGCTATCAGGTGAGTTTCATAGTCCCATGTTTATTATTGTTTTTGACTTCCAGATGGAATGGAAGAGACACTGTGTTGAGTTATTTTCTAAATTGATGCTGTGAATGTGTTTGTGATTTGAGATGGACTTGTGTGTACACTTATGTGATTAACTGCTATGTGATTCTTGATTGTGTATGATTTGGATCGGGGGACACGTACCATCTCAGTTATTGTTGTTTGACAAGGTAGTGGCCTTGAGGTTTGACAAGGTAGTGGCCTTGTGGTTTGACAAGGTAGTGGCGTTGGGTTAGGTACATAGTGTGATCATCTATGGTACCATGTTGTTTGGCAAGGTAGGAGCCTTGGATTTTGGTTTGGAATGATTGATCTTGAATGCTAGTTGTTAATAAATAATTGTAGCACATTGTCCATATGTTATTGTGTTGATGGTTGTTATTCATAGCTTGTAATTGATTTAGCGTTGGAGTCTAAACCTATGACTCTCACCAACTTTATGTTGACGTGTTTTAGTGTCTCTTTCAGGTGTGAATATGGTTAAGCTTGAGGATAGAAGTGGCTAGACTTGGATGCCTTAGGATTGCATATAGAAGGAGATCCCCGTTTCCTTCTTAGTTTTTATTTGTTCATTTAAATAAGTGATACTGTTGGCACCTATATGTTTGTTTTGTTTGTGTTACTTGGTTGTCTTGGGTAAGAGGTAGGACTGTTACCTACTTACCTAGACTCCTGCATGTTGAGGTATTGTCATGACATTTGTGTCGCCATTTATGACATTTCTTATATCATTTAGTTATCTCTATAGACACGCTATTGTTGTGATGATATCCATACGTCGTGCTCCATATTCCGCCATGGTGGGGTGTGACATTTTATACGTTGGGGAGGCTGGGGATGTACTATATCTGCATCCTTTTCACGGGTGAGGTATAGGTTATATCTCCACACTCGATGATGAAAATTGGGGGTTGAAGGTAAAACAAAACATTTTAACTATAACCCCTCCTATATCAACAGCTTTAAGAAAAGACTTACGATTATACCTCAAGATTGTGGGATACAAACATTAGTTAATAGTACTAAAGTTTCTACCCAACAGAGAGGTTAAGATTGTTGTTGATGGCGATTGCGTAAGAAGTTGCAAAGAGTTTTCTTCATTCGCCGTGGGGTTGAGCGAGAGGGGCACAGAAAAGAAGTAACTTTAAAGGTGGAAATAAAAGAAGATACCAATAATAAAGAAGTGCTCGCCTTGTAGGGTGCTGTAACAAGGGTCATGCATTCACTATCACTGGTTCAAAATTTGTACAAAATCTTACTTCTAAAGAGAGGAAATTCACATCTCCCAGAGTCTAGTGGGTGATGGTATTGTCGAACTAATTGGACCCGAAGAGGAAAGAGGAATGTCCAAAGACATGGGTCATTTAACATCTCTTTACGAGGGATGTCGGACATAGCCCTACAAAGTACACCCATTGTGAGTTGGATGTGCCTTTCAGGTTTAGGGTTGCCTGAGTGGCGGATATAACCCTACAAAATACACCCATTGTGAGTTTGATGTGCCTTTTAGGTTTAGGGTTGCCTAGGTGGCGGATATAACCCTACAAAATACACCCATTGTGAGGTGGATGTGTCTTTTAGGTTTAGGAAGGGGAGAAATAGGTTAGGGAAATGGAGTATTCCCAGACCAAGTACTCTCTGGTCTGTTGGTGCTAGAGATGACACTAAATCTATTGTTAACTATAACGGGGTTATGGCTCCCCAGTATAATCAAGGTTTCATCTCCCCAAGGTACACGAACCAATTTTTGGGTCGTATAGGATAATTGTATGATACTTTCTAGTCAATTCATGCTAATGACGACATCAAAGCTATCAAGACTTTCTAGGATCCGATTAATGTAAAACGGGTGATTTGGAAGTTTTGAGGAACAACCTCGAATGACGGTGTTTAATTATCATAAATTTTCCGTCGACTATTCCACAATATAATAGAAGTCTAGAACTAACGGAGGGATTTCCAATACCTTACTAAACTTAGCAATTGTAATGCTTTGGTCTACTCATGTATCAAACAAGATAGATGCATATCACTGGTTTAGTAAGAACGTACCAGGTACGATATTGGAGCCTGGATTAGTGATAGGTGTGTAAACACCCATCCTTTTCACCACTTAATTACAATAATAACCGAGCCAAAACGTGTATTTTATGTCATTTATGTCGGAATTATGCGTAGTTTGTGTTTTTGTTGTGATTTAGGACGAAAAGGTGAAAAGTGGAGAAAACACGGGCATTCACGGGCTTTTATCGACGTACAAGACGAAAGACGAAGTCAAGAAGTCAAGAGTGCAAAAAGAACGGAAGTCCAAGACCAATTATGAAGATTTATCGAAGAAAAAGTCAAAAGACGGAAGTTTACTAAAAGCCGAAGAACTCAAGTCTAATTTATTGAAGAAATACAAGACGAGTTCAAAGAAATCCCGAGACAAAGTCATTAAAGTCCAAGTATTAAGAAGATTAACAAAAGATTAAGAAGACAAGGACCTAAGTGTGCAATTAAGGAAAGAAGAAAGAGGGGAGGAAGCTTCCTAAGCACTCCCTAATCCTCCCCTACAAACAGATTAGATAGGATTTACATTTCTCTTGTTGGATAGCTTGACAAACTATTTCTTCCATTTTACTTTCCTTGTCTTTAATTTCATGTCATCTAAATACCTTGTCTTGCACCTTTAAATACCTTTAATTCAAGTAAGTTTTCTTTTAAATCTTGTCAATCTTTATCTTTATTGTCAATCTCCTATCTACCTTTCATTATTTGATCTTTAATCTTTATCTTTATTGTTCATGTTCGTGTTCTTGTTTTTATTGATTTGATTAAAGTGGGTTTTGATTATTTTGATTAGTTTTGTTAGTTTTGTTGATTTGGATTGTTTGTTTATGATTAGTAGATGTTTATTGATTAGTTTGATTTAATCTTGTGGTTGATTTGGATTGTTTGTTAGTTTTGTTGATTTGATTATCTTGTGGTTGATTTTGATCAGCCTCTCATTCCTTAAGATTTTAAACTGTGGAGAACGAGAGATGATAGAGCTAATTATAAGTTTGGTATTCTTTCGTGAATTTATGTGAGTTAATTATAAGCCTATTCTCCCATTGTTTGCTAATAAATTTATCTGCAATAAATAAGGTTGTACGATTTGAAAAGTTACTTAGCTTCTAGCCCAAGATCGTTTAAAAGTTGCTCGGTAATGATTAGAGTTCATAGCCAAGGCATAAATTATTGAAGCGGGATGCGAAGATTGGCGAGTCCGAAAAGGTCCTAACAAGACATGAGGGCTACATTTTGTTGCTAAAGATCCCAAGTGATGTGAAGAATCATTTATCGAAAATCAATATGAAGGATCGGGACACACGACGAAAAGCAAAAACTCCCCAAAAGTCATGGAGAAGTCTATCCGAAAAGGCCCTAGCAAGGTATGAGGATAAATAGATCCAAGTCCAAAAAGGAGGCGGATCGTTGTATATCAAAGTCCAAAATAAAGATTGGAGAAAAATGAAGAAGTCGTGGTCCATATATGAAGAATCTCTCAAAATTTCAAGTGAAGAAATTCCTATTATGAAGAGAAGGCCATTATTTCATGAACGTCTCTCAAGGTTTGAAGTATGAAGTCGCTGCCAAATATCGGTCCGAGAAAGGTCTCAAATCTCGAAGCGAGTTATGCCAAGATATGAACTTTATGAGGTCCCGAGAAGCAGTTTTAAAAGATTTTGTCCTTTAGCTAACTATTGATTAAATCGTCCCACTTTATTTTCAGACTTAATAACTATTGAAATAAGTCAACAATGCATCCTCGTGATCATTCAAGACAACAATAAAATATAAGAGATACACCTAGGAATAAGGGAGTCTAAGTAAATAATTGGCCCACATGAGTTCGTGTTAGTTTTCTAACTTATAATAACAATGATCTCGTTTTTTAGCTTGGTTTGGAGAAAGTGAAAACTTGAGGATGATGATTATTCATGACATTTTCAAAACCCCAAGGTATGCTTTTGATTTCTTTACTTTAAATGTTTATAGTTTTCTGTCTCTTTAATAAAGGCCAAGGTGGATTGATTATGATGAAAAGTGTAATCGTGCTTTGTAACTAATGCATTGCATGAGGACATTGCAATGGTCAAGTGTAGGAAATTTGATAGGTGTGTAAACACCCATCCTTTTTACCACTTAATTACAATAATAACCGAGCCAAAACGTGTATTTTATGTCATTTATGTCGGAATTATGCGTGGTTTGTGTTTTTGTTGTGATTTAGGACGAAAAGGTGAAAAGTGGGAAAAACACGGGCATTCACGGGCTTTAATCGAAGTAAAAGACGAAAGACGAAGTCAAGAAGTCAAGAGTGCAAAAAGAACGGAAGTCCAAGACCAATTCTGAAGATTTATCGAAGAAAAAGTCAAAAGACGGAAGTTTACTAAAAGCCGTAGAACTCAAGTCTAATTTATTGAAGAAATACAAGACGAGTTCAAAGAAATCCCGAGACAAAGTCATTAAAGTCCAAGTATTAAGAAGATTAAAAAAAGATTAAGAAGACAAGGACTTAAGTGTGCAATTAAGGAAAGAAGAAAGAGGGGAGGAAGCTTCCTAAGCACTCCCTAATCCTCCCCTATAAATAGATTAGATAGGATTTACATTTCTCTTGTTGGATAGCTTGACAAACTATTTCTTCCACTTTACTTTCCTTGTCATTTAATTTCATGTCCAATTAAATACCTTGGCTTGCACCTTAAATACATTTAATTTCAAGTAAGTTTCCTTTTAATTCTTGTCAATCTTTATTTTTATTGTTCATCTCCCATCTACCTTTCTTTAATCTTTAATCTTTATGCTTATTGTTCATGTTCATGTTCTTATTTTTATTGATTTGATTAAAGTGGGTTTTGATTATTTTGATTAGTTTTGTTAGTTTTGTTGATTTGGATTGTTTGTTTATGATTATTAGATGTTTATTGATTAGTTTGATTTAATCTTGTGGTTGATTTTGATTATATTTGTTTAGATCCGTAGCTTTCTCCTTGTTCCTTGTTCTTCGTTTTTCTGTTACTGTATTCCCAGGAAACATTCCGGATCAAGCCCAGACATTCCGAGTGAAGGTTTGTGAAGAAGATATTCTGAATATAAGGCTTTCATCCGGAATAAGTGACATATTCCGGATCAGCCTCTCATTCCGGATCAAGGAGATATTCCGGATCAAGGAAACATTCCGAATCAAGGAGATATTCCGGATCAAGGACCTTTATTCGGAATAATTAATTATTCCGGATCAAAGACTTCATCCGGAATCTCCAACATTCCGGATCAAGGATTTATTCCGGATCAACTTGTTCATTCGAAATATTTTTAATATTCCGGATCCAGGTTCATTCGGAATATATTCCGAACGAAGGGGCCAAGGAATTATTCCGGATCAAGGAGATATTCCGGATCAAGGACCAGTATTCCGAATCAAGACTTTATTCCGGATAAGTGACATATTCCGGATAAAAGATTTATTCCGGATCAAGGTTTTTGGTAAAGATTCCGAGTGAAGAAGAACATTCCGAACGAAGGTGACATTCCGGATGAATGTTTATTCCGAACGAAGGATTATTCCGGATAAGCTGTGTTCAGGTTATTTTTAGTTTCTGTTTTTAATTCTTTAATTTTCAAACTTTACTTTTCCCGCCTTTTTACTTAGTCGCACTTTAAGATTACTTGCCTTAGATTTATTTTAGCCTTGCTTTAGTTTAAGTTTTAGTTGCGTTTTAAGTTTGCCTTAGATAGTTTTAAGTTTGCGTTTTTTACGTTTAGTGCCTTTTAATTTTCGTCACGCTTTTAAATACATGCCATTTATTTTAATTAGACTTAGATTTACTTTATAACGTCATTTACCTTTACGTCTTTGCACTTTTATTTTAAAACAACCAAAAATATTATTTTTCACCAAAAACAATTGAGTCGCATTTTGAACCGGAAATCAATTCGAGAAGATACCGAATTAAATTGAACCATACAAAATCGCTTGTATCAAATGGCGCCGCTTCCGGCTCTTTTTCGTAAAGATTAACGGTTTTCTGTGAGAGACGCGTTGCTTTTTGAGATCCGTTCACGTGTGAGCGTTATTTTCTTGCTTAAAAATTTCAAAAAACCATAAAAATTAAAAATTGTTTAAAAACACATAAAAATTAAAAATTTCAAAAATCCAAAAAGATTTTATTTTTATTGTGTATATATATTGTCTTTGTGTTTGGTTTCTTTTTCTTTTACTTTCGCTGGTGTATGCGTACTAGATCTTTTAATTATCAAGAGCCCGAGACTCGAGAAGATTTAAGTATGGCAGGTGTTAACAACAACAATAATCCACCGCACCTCAACAATAACAACAACAATGTTCTTCCACAGCCCGATCTTCGGACAATGGAGGAGCTTTGTCAACCTACCATGTTTGGACGAGGAGGACCAATTGCGTCGATGCAAATCACGGCTCCGGAGTTTTCGTTGAAGCACCACATGATTCATCAAGTGCAAACTAATCAATTCGCCGGAATGCCTGATGATGATGCCAACAAACACCTCGACAAATTCATTACTATTACCCAAAGCATGAAGTTGCCCGGTGCCACAATGGATATTCTTCGCCTTCAACTCTTCCCACATACGTTATCACACCACGCAGAGAAATGGTTTGATCTTCTCCCGAAGAATTCAATTCATACTTGGGATGACATGACTCAATGCTTTTTGTCGCGCTACTTTCCACCATCCATGGTCACGAGCCTTCGCAATCAAATCAGCGGTTTCATGCAAGAACCCGATGAATCTCACTGTGATGCTTGGTAAAGATATAATGTCTTGATCGATCGTTGCCCAAACCACAACATGCTCCCTGTGACCTTAATTGATACTTTCTACAACGGTTTGACTTTTCATGATCGTGATATGATTAATGCAGCCGCCGGTGGCACATTTATGAAAAGGAGACCCGAGGAGTGTAGAGAGCTTATTGAGAACATGGCTACTCATCATAAAAACTGGGATTCCTCCGCTTCTTCAAGGAACAACCCGAGAGTCAATGTTTCTTCTACTTCAGCAAACCCCGACATGACCGAATTCACCCACATGATGACCGAAATGAACAAAAATATCTTGCTTCTCGCTACAAACCAACAACAAGCTAAAGCAGTGGCCAATCCTTGCGAATCATGCGGTGGTCCACACTCATACACTGATTGTCCTTCTACTCAAGGAAATTCGGAAAATGTGTATGCAGCCTATGGTAATTATTCACCGGAAAATTACCAAGCTCGACCTCAAAGGGATAGAAATTTGCTTAGTTACCGATCAAACCACTACCTTTCACCCGGTTTTTCTCCTAAAAACCAAAACCCCGCAAACAACTACAATAGAAGCAACCAAATCCCACCTAGAGCTTCTAATCCTTATCACCCACCCTCTCAACAAGCCCCACCCATTAATCAAGATGTTGAAGCTTTGATGAGAACCCAAGGTGAGCAAATCAAGAATCTGCAAAGCCACCTTATCAATTTGAAAGGGGATATCACCAAGCAAGGGAATAAGATTAGATCCGAGCTTTGAGATAATATCCAATCCTCCTTCAGCAATCAAACAAATGATTTGAAGAATATGCTGGCTAGTTTCTTGCCCACAGCTCAACCTTCTACTTCGAGTTCTCTACCTTCAAACACCATCACCAATACGCGAGCGAATGTGAGTGCTATTACTACCCGTAGTGGAGTTACCATAGTAGGACCACCTATCCCGCCCCCATCATCTACACCTCCTCCACCACCATTTATCCCTCCTACTCCCACACCTAGTATTAGTACACCATTACCGTCTCCGCCTCGTCATGACGATGTAATCCAGAAGAACCCTTCAACATCTCAACCTACACCTACACCTTCACCACCCAAACCCAATATCCCTTATCCTTCACGGCTTGGCAAGGCCAACATGCTAACCAAGGATGACTCTCAAGTGTCGAATTTTTTGAAGATGATCTCTCAAATGAATTTCAACATTAGCCTTGTTGAAGCACTTGTCCACATGCCGAAATTTGTCAAAGCATTCAAGGAATTGCTTAACAAGAAGGAGAAGCTGATTGAGCTCGCCAACACACGCTTAAATGAAAACTGTTCTGCAGTTATTCTTAAAGAACTTCGAGAAAAACTTGGAGATCCCGGTCGTTTTGTGTTGCCTTGCATTTTTAACAAAAACGAACAATTTACTGCCCTAGCTGATCTCGGGGCCAGTATTAATCTGATGCCATTAAGTGTTTGGAAAACACTATCATTACCCGACCTTACTTGCAAATCGCACTCTCGCTTACCCCGTTGGTATTGCCGAAGATGTGTTCATTAAAGTTGGCACCTTCACTTTTCTGGTCGACTTTGTGGTTGTTGATTATGAAATGGACCCTCGTATTCCTTTAATACTTGGTCGGCCATTCTTGAGAACCGAACGAGCTTTAGTTGATGTTGCCGAAGGTGAATTAATCTTAAGAGTCGGGGATGATGCCCAAGTTTTCAAAATGGGGAAGCTTACAAGCAAATCCTTTGGACGAGAATCAGCGAATATGATTAATGTGCTCGATGATTTTGTCATCTACAACAATCCTCTATTCGAGTCTTGCATCGATAACCCACTTTTTAAAGATGATGTGGATAATTCTCTCTCCAATTTGGAACCTTCTCCCATTTATGATTCTCCACCGATCTTTGATGCTTATGATGATGATTCTAGCTCAGATTCGGATGATTATGATGACCTTACTTCCGAGTATCCCGACATGCCCACATATGACGATTTTGATGAGGCCGATACTCTTTCGAGCGATTCTTCTCACGATGAAGATCCTCCGCCATCACTTAATCCTACTTTGGATGATTACTCATTTGAGGAAGACTTCTCTACTTTTCTCAATACATACTTCCCTCATGAGAGTGATGCACCTCCTTTAGATTTTGATGATTATGGTCTTGATCCTACTTTGGATTTGAAGAAAATTCTTTCAAAGGAGAAGCAACCGGACGACACCAATATCCACAGCACGTATGATTTAACACCTCTTTGTCCACCTTCTGAGGACGAGGTTGTGCATTTTCTTCGCAGATCATCTTCAAATTCTGCTGAGCCTGAGTGCTATTTTCCCCTAAAGGAAAAGGTGTTCGACCCCGGTATCGATATTCTTCAGCCATCTCAGTATCCACTTGATGAAATAAAAGGAAATATCTTTGGAACTTATGGAAATCTGCTTGCACCACTTCACCCTTGCTTCCACCGTGCTCCGTCTTTGCTTAAGGGAACCTTGCCTACTTTTCTTTGGCTTGCCTTGTTCGCCTTAAGCTTGTGCTATTTGATGGACGAAAACTATGTATTTGATCCCGGTGGATATTTTTCATGCTTCTTCCTATGCTAATCAATGTCGAGTCAGGCTCACGACTCGGTAATCAAAAATCAAGCGCTTCTTGGTAGGCAACCCATGTATCTATCTTTTAGCTTTCTTTATCCTAAGTGTAGGGGAGACCCGTTGGTGTTTGCTATTTCCTCTCTTCTACTAATCAGGGATTCGAGCGCTCAATGATCCACTCTTGATGATTCTTGACGACCCGTGATTCTGTGTTTCCGTCTTCCCAGTTCTATCCTAAACTCTTTTCGATTCACTATTTTATATTTCTCAATATTAAAATAGGAATCTCGTTAGTTGTCTTTTCCTTAGCGAGATTTAAACAAAGTGCACAATGTCCTAAGTGTAGGGGAGTTTATTCTCACATGCTTAAAGATTGAGGACAATGTTTATATTAAGTGTAGGGGGACTTCTATCGAAGTTAAGTGGCCTTTTCCTTGTATTTGTCCTCATTTTAACCGGAAAATCAATTTTTTTGACATTTTTCAAAATTTTTGATCTATTTTGGCCTATTAGTTTTTCATTTTGCATAGTTATTTTCTTTCTTTGCTAGAATAAATGTATAATAAAGTGGTTTTAATTTTCAAATGTTGTGAATCTTTTGACTCAACCCGAGTTTACTTATCTAAGTTTACTCTAGCTAGTATCCTTAACGTGTTTAAGTCAAGTGTTGCTAGGCTTTTATATAGGGAGCTATAAAACACGAAAGTCTTAACTCTCACGGGTTAAGAACAAGAACTTTTCGCAAGTTCCTATAATTGATCCTATAGAGTCGTTTATCAAGGGAACTTTAAGATGCGATTTCTAAACTTGAAAAAGTCTAAGCGTTTGCAAGATCCTATAGACGACTCGAAAACCCAAATCTTTGATTTAATAGGTTAAGCATCCACGAGTCTCATTCCTTGAGATTTTAAACTGTGGAGAACGAGAGATGATAGAGCTAATTATAAGTTTGGTATTCTTTCGTGAATTTATGTGAGTTAATTATAAGCCTATTCTCCCATCGCTTGCTAATAAATTTATCTACAATAAATAAGGTTGTACGATTTGAAAAGTTACTTAGCTTCTAGCCCAAGATCGTTTAAAAGTTGCTCGGTAATGATTAGAGTTCATAGCCAAGGCATAACTTATTGAAGCGGGATGCGAAGATTGGCGAGTCCGAAAAGGTCCTAACAAGACATGAGGGCTACATTTTGTTGCTAAAGATCCCAAGTGATGTGAAGAATCATTTATCGAAAATCAATTTGAAGGATCGAGACACACGACGAAAAGCAAAAACTCCCCAAAAGTCATGGAGAAGTATATCCGAAAAGGCCCTAGCAATGTATGAGAATAAATAGATCCAAGTCCAAAGAGGAGGCGGATCCTTGTATATCAAAGTCCAAAATAAAGATTGGAGAAAAATGAAGAAGTCGTTGTCCATATATGAAGAATGTCTCAAAATTTCAAGTGAAGAAATTCCTATTATGAAGAGAAGGCCATTATTTCATGAACGTCTCTCAAGGTTTGAAGTATGAAGTCGCTGCCAAATATCGGTCCGAGAAAGGTCTCAAATCGCGAAGCGAGTTATGCCAAGATATGAACTTTATGAGGTCCCGAGAAGCAGTTTTAAAAGATTTTGTCCTTTAGCTAACTATTGATTAAATCGTCCCACTTTATTTTCAAACTTAATAACTATTGAAATAAGTCAACAATGCATCCTCGTGATCATTCAAGACAACAATAAAATATAAGAGATACACCTAGGAATAAGGGAGTCTAAGTAATAATTGGCCCACATGAGTTCGTGTTAGTTTGCTAACTTATAATAACAATGATCTCGTTTTTTAGCTTGGTTTGGAGAAAGTGAAAACTTGAGGATGATGATTATTAATGACATTTTCAAAACCCCAAGGTATGCTTTTGATTTCTTTACTTTAAATGTTTATAGTTTTCTATCTCTTTAATAAAGGCCAAAGTGGATTGATTATGATGAAAAGTGTAATCGTGCTTTGTAACTAATGCATTACATGAGGACATTGCAATGGTCAAGTGTTGGGGATTTGATAGGTGTGTAAACACTCATCCTTTTTACCACTTAATTACAATAATAACCGAGCCAAAACATGTATTTTATGTCATTTATTTCGGAATTATGCGTGGTTTGTGTTTTTGTTGTGATTTAGGACGAAAAGGTGAAAAGTGGAGAAAACACGGGCATTCACGGGCTTTTATCGAAGTAAAAGACGAAAGATGAAGTCAAGAAGTCAAGAGTGCAAAAAGAACGGAAGTCCAAGACCAATTCTGAAGATTTATCAAAGAAAAAGTCAAAAGACGGAAGTTTACTAAAAGCCGAAGAACTCAAGTCTAATTTACTGAAGAAATACAAGACGAGTTCAAAGAAATCCCGAGACAAAGTCATTAAAGTCCAAGTATTAAGAAGATTAAAAAAAGATTAAGAAGACAAGGACTTAAGTGTGCAATTAAGGAAAGAAGAAAGAGGGGAGGAAGCTTCCTAAGCACTCCCTAATCCTCCCTATAAATAGATTAGATAGGATTTATATTTCTCTTGTTGGATAACTGGACAAACTATTTCTTCCACTTTACTTTCCTTGTCATTTAATTTCATGTCCATTTAAATACCTTGTCTTGCACCTTAAATACATTTAATTTCAAGTAAGTTTCCTTTTAATTCTTGTCAATCTTTATTTTTATTGTTCATCTCCTATCTACCTTTCTTTAATCTTTAATCTTTATGCTTATTGTTCATGTTCATGTTCTTATTTTTATTGATTTGATTAAAGTGGGTTTTTATTATTTTGATTAGTTTTATTAGTTTTGTTGATTTGGATTTTTTGTTTATGATTAGTAGATGTTTATTGATTAGTTTGATTTAATCTTGTGGTTGATTTTGATTATATTTGTTTAGATCCATAGGTTTCTCCTTGTTCCTTGTTCTTCGTGTTTCAGTTACTGTTACTGTATTCCCAGGAAACATTCCGGATCAAGCCCAAACATTCCGAGTGAAGGTTTGTGAAGAAGATATTCCGAATAGAAGGCTTTCATCCGGAATAAGTGACATATTCCGGATCAGCCTCTCATTCCGGATCAAGGAGATATTCCGGATCAAGGAAACATTCTGAATCAAGGAGATATTCCGGATCAAGTACCTTTATTCGGAATAATTAATTATTCCGGATCAAAGACTTCATCCGGAATCTACAACATTCCGGATCAAGGAATTTATTCCGGATCAACTTGTTCATTCGGAATATTTTTAATATTCCGGATCAAGGTTCATTCGGAATATATTCCGAACGAAGGGGCCAAGGAATTATTCCGGATCAAGGAGATATTCTGGATCAAGGACCAGTATTCCGAATCAAGACTTTATTCCGGATAAGTGACATATTCCGGATAAAGTATTTATTCCGGATCAAGGTTTTTGGTAAATATTCCGAGTGAAGAAGAACATTCCGAACGAAGGTGACATTCCGGATGAATGTTTATTCCGAACGAAGGATTATTCCGGATAAGCTGTGTTCAGGTTATTTTTAGTTTCTGTTTTTAATTCTTTCATTTTCAAACTTTACTATTCCCGCCTTTTACTTAGTCGCACTTTAAGATTACTTGCATTAGATTTATTTTAGCCTTGCTTTAGTTTAAGTTTTAGTTGCGTTTTAAGTTTGCCTTAGATAGTTTTAAGTTTGCGTTATTTACGTTTAGTGCCTTTTAATTTTCGTCACGCTTTTAAATACTTGCCATTTATTTTAGTTATACTTAGATTTACTTTATAACGTCATTTACCTTTACGTCTTTGCACTTTTATTTTAAAACAACCAAAAATATTCTTTTTCACCAAAAACAATTGAGTCGCATTTTGAACCGGAAATCAATTCGAGAAGATACCGAATTAAATTGAACCATACAAAATCGCATGTATCAATTAGCTTGGGCATTGCCGGCCATGTACACTTGCGAAGAAGTTCCCTTGTTGTCCTTCTTCTGGTTGGCCAACTTGGGACAATCGGGTCTCACATGCCCAGGGGTTCCACACTCGTAACAAACCACAACTTTCTTTCGTCCACTACTACTCCCACCAGTGGGGTTTCAGTTTCCCTGCTACCCACTTCCACTCCCACGTACATTGGACTTGCCCTTTTTGCTGTTCCCGGGATTGGTATTGGGTCGACCTGGGGTAGCAACATTTGTTTGACACATATGAGCAAAATGGCCTTGTTGGCCATACTTTTAGCATCCTTGGCATTGTCCTCCAGCAAAATGATGGTAGTTGCACTTTGAACACTTAGGCTTGGTCCTTGAGTAGTTCTAGGTGCGGGTTGTGGGAGTAGTCTCATCAGCTTGCCCAACGTTTTGCTTGTTGGAAGGCTGCTGGTGCTGGCTACGAGAGCTTTCATCGGATTTCCTCTTGTTGTCCGTTTGCCTCTCGGACAGATTACGGGCTCGCTTGTTGATCAGCTCAGTCACAAATTCCATAGCACCCTCAACGGTAGTGGGTCGTGAAGCTAGCACACTGTCATGAATGTTGTCAGGGAGTCCACTAACATACTTTTCAATCTTGTCACTCCTTAGAGGAAACATTCTGGTGCACATCAAGCTTAACTCTTGAAATCTTTGGTTGTACCAAAGGATATCATTGTTCTTACACTTGAGATCCCACAGCTCGACTTCCAACTTCTTCATTTCTCCTCTGGGACAATAGTTCTTGGTCAATGTCTCCTTGAGGTTGGCCTAAGTGAGAGTATAAGCAGTGTCATGTCCAAGGATGGCGACCACAGAGTTCCACCAGGTAAGGGCGCTCTCGAGTAGGGTGCACGTAGCAAACTTAACTCTGTTCTCGTCAGCACAACCACTGATGCGGAAGACTGTCTCTAGTCTTTCAAACCACTGCATCAATTCAACAACTCCTTCTTTCCCTCGGTAGTATGAGGGTTTACATTTTAAGAAGTCGGGGTAAGAGCAACCCCTGTTGGTGTTGTTTCTGCGTGCATCGAAGTTTGGATCATTTTTTGCATTTGGGTCAGCTCCTCTGGCTGCCATGGCTGCTGTGATGCCTTCACTTATCATTTCCCACAGTTGTGCGGCAGTAACATTTCGAGTAACTTCTGGGGATTCAACATTATCGGTATTGGAAGTAGTTGCATTATTGGGATTTGATCTCGTAATCACCATTTGTCTATAGTCATATACAAAATGAGATTTTTAGTTCAAGCGTTAGTACAGTTTTTAAATTATTTGCACGAGAAAACTTATGCACTAATTTCATAACAAATTTGGATAACCTGTCAAGATCTCATAGTATAATACATTGCACAGCAGATATAATAAAGAAAGTGATTACATGTTATTTCCATGAGAAATTTAACATTCATCAAGCATAACACAATCTAAGTCATAAGTCGGTCGGGCCTAGTCCAAGGTAATGATACACACAGTCTTTAAAACATCATATCCCAAAGTTACATGTCCTAAAAGAAAAGAAAAGATAAAGTACGGGATTACATCACCAAAAGCTGAAAAAGAGATAAAAGTACAAAGGCCCTATGTCATGATAGCCGGTATGCAACCCGTAAGCTTATCATGACGTACAAGAAGTCTAGTACGTCTATACTAATTCTTCCTGGATGGTCTACTAGATGATGATGGGGCTGACGGTACGGATGGAGCTGGTGGGGCTGCAGAATTCCTCCTGGTGTTCCATAAAGTCCGAACTATCGTTCGGGTTTCCTTGAGCGTACGGAGTGCAGATAGTAGCTGGTTCTGGAGTCTATCGATGACCCCTCGGAGATAAGCCATCTCCCCAGTAACCCCATCATGCCAGACAGTGGCGAGATCAAAGAAAATATAATGGTTGCTCTTGAGCGGAAAGAGCAGAATGGGTCTGATGCTGCAGACCTTCCATGACCTGAACGCGCTGGTGGAGGCGGTAGTTCTCCTCAAATAACCAATTTAGTTCCTCGTTCGTCCTAGCCTGGATGCCCTTAGCGATATGGGAGTCTCCACTCATAGTGCGAAAAAGAGTGTCGATACGATCATAGATGACGGCATGGCTTTATTGACTGGCTGTCAACTGGCTGCGGAGTTCGAATATGTCCCGCTCATGGCTTGCAGCAAGTGCAGAGATCTGGGCCTGGACGGAATCAACACGTCCTGCCCCGGAGCCTTCCCCGGTCTCATAAGTGGAGACGGGTACGGGCCCAAAAAATAGCCCGATGATGAGGTTGGAGGCATGGAAGATGGTATGCTAGGAAGGACCCGGTCCTCCTCCATAGAGGTTGGGGCCAGTGAGACTGATGCTGAGATAGAAAAAGGGTCCTTTGGGAGTACAGCTTCGATGGCTGGGTCATCCTCTGAATCCGAGGCTGACAACCATCCACACTGCGTCGATCATGGGTATGAACAAACAACTGGAGTAGGAGCTACTACAGGTAGAAGAGTCGAGGATGCAGTAGGTGGTGTCATGATGCTCTGAAATAGTATTATTTTAAATTTGAAGTGAGTATAAGCTTACAAACAAAGAACAATATTATTTTAGATTACATGTTTTATGAAATATCCCTTTTAAACAATTATTATAATGTTTTAAGGTTACATATATTAGTACTTATATATATATATATATATATATATATATATATATATATATATATATATATATATATATATATATATATATATATATATATATATATATATATATATATATATATATATATATATATATATATATATATATATATATATATATATATATATATATATATATATATATATATATATATATATATATATATATATATATATATATATATATATATATATATATATATTATCATCTAAGCAGTTCATTCAGCAATTCGTAAGTGCAAGGTTTGGTTTAGTATTATCTATATTTTCATAGAAACAATATATATACACTTAGTTTAGCATATCTAACATTTTCCATAAAAATATCTCACTAAACAGTATTAATAATCAAGTTTAGTAACAATATATATACACTTAGTTCACATAGCATAAATTGCCCTAAGATCTATATGCTTAACTAATACGGTCCCAAAATAAAATCCCAAAAAGATTTTTATAAGTTTTAGTACAGTTTTAAATAAAAGAAAAAAAATCATTTTATTTTTATTTTATTTAAAAAATTATATGGTTCTCTATAACTAATACTCTAATACCATTCTCTGTGACACCCCGGTAGGGTCAAAATATGCGGAATTATCCACGGAGATGTCACTAGGGTGGATCGATATCATATAGTCCATAGACCATAAGATAAAGAGTTATTTAAATCAGTTTACATGTTTATTAAACAAATAAATAAAAATCGTTTTAAACATGAGGAGAGATGATTGTTTGTGTTTCCCAAATAGAAGCCCTGACGAGTCCTATGATGCAGATTACTAAGACACTGGAGACCATGCACACACCATGTACTAACTTCATATTCTTGTGCAAAACATACTAAAGGGGTCAACATAAAGTTGGTGAATTTACAGGTTTTAACAATTAATTAGTTTGGACATACATTAATCATAGAAGTAACAATGCACAAAGCATTCTTACTAAAATGTAGATTACATTTGTTTATTATTAGAAACTGAAGCTTAACCTTCCATAGTCCTCAACAGATGAGGACGTAGTGTCTTACAAAAAGACACACATTCCAGTTCCAACATGGTATACGTCTGTTGTCCCAGCCAAGGCACAGTGAGCATGACTCACCCAGACGGGGATGGTCAATCCCTAATAGATCTATTTATAACATTCGGGCGATATAAAACAATTTAACAGTTCCAATAATGATCAATCATTGTCAAGTTTATACAATCTAGTTATTTCCATTAGGTGTTTGCATAATTTCTTTCCCAAAAGGAAAAGTTTTATCAAAAGTTTATATGGGGCTGTAAACTCACCTGGGAGTAGGCAATAGCCGTTTAATACGAATTTCCAAATAAAGCTCACGCCAAAATTTATGCCTAATCAGATAGTACAGTCTTAATAGATAGTACAAAGAACATATATGTATGCTTATACAGATTTTATTCGGTTCGTTTATGCTACGGTATTTATCTAAATAACCGTAGTTCAAGTAGCATCAATATTCATTTAAACTTATTTATATAAGTTTCAGTTCTAAGTAAACATAAAATGTTTAACTATTAATATCAGTTAGCATACATGTATTTATAATAATCATTCAACTTACAATTAAGTTTCTTATTTAAGTAGACATAAAATGTTCTACTTAAAATATTAGTTTACGTTCTCTGTTCAAGTATTATAATCACTCATTTACTACTAAGTTCCATTATTAAGTAAATATTAAAATTCTACTTAATATTAGTTCACGTTCGTAGTTCATGAATTATAATCATCCATTTAAACTTATGATTAAGTTTCATATTTTAAGTAAATGTAAGGTGTTTTACTTACCTATTAGCATTCAATTTATCCAACGTTCATATAGTTTTTATTTTATAAAAGTATATGAGTTTATGCATGAGTAACACATATTCATAATTGTTCATACAATTATTCCCTAAAGTAAATATAAATATTTTATTAAATTTATATATATATATATATATATATATATATATATATATATATATATATATATATATAATATTTTATTTAACGTTAAAGTTTCCATAAATTATTTTAATATTTATAAAATAATTTAAACTTAAGAATTTATACCTTAATTCTTATGGTCTAAGTATCTTAATTAAGTTTTATTATAATTAAAATAGATTTTAAGGTTAGGGCTTGTTAATGTTTTGTAATATGGCAAAACTAGTCCCTCTATATTTTAAACGAGTATAACTTTTGGATTTTACATATTTAGTACCTAGGGCTTGTTAAAGTTTCGGCTTATGGCAGATTTAGTCCCCCTAGTTATATCTAGGTTTTGTAACTTTACTAAAATTACAAAAACAGCCCCTAGGGCTTCTTTAAGTTTCGACAAATTACAAGAATAGTCCTTAGGGTTATAAAATGACAAAATAACTTTTAGAAACTTCCTAGAATGGTCCCTAGGGTTTAATTTGCCACGGATAGTATTTATTAAACCCTAGAATTTTAGATATTTACATTTGAGTCCTTGTGTTTACTAATTTATCAAAACAAGTTTCATAAGTTACAGTTTTAGTCCTTAAGTTTTATAAGTTGTCATTTTCATCCAAAAGTTTTTATAAGTTATATTTTATTATAAAAACGTTTATTTTAACATTCAAACTTTATATGGGCTCATTAAATGGGCTAAACAGCTAATGGGCTATTTTAGTGGGCTTAAGTATATCTCAAGTCCACTAATTTATTTAAATGGGCCTTTAAATCATTTATTGGGCTTAACTACATTTTTAAGTCCTTTAATTTAGTTAAATGGGCCTAAGTGTAATCTTAAGTCCATTTAAGTTACTAAGGTTTATCAAATGGGCTTATTGGGTCCATTAAGTTTTAGATTAATATTTCATGGACTTAAATAGTCCATTAACACTACTTTACATTTTATGTATGTTTTAACTTAGGATATTCTTATAAGTTTATTATGAGCTTATTCATATTAGGTTTTAAATCTAAATAGAAGAATAAAACTTATAATTTGTTTTATGTGGTGTACCAAATTAGATCTAGGTGTGTTATAAGGTTGCAAGTAAGTCATAAGCCCTAATAGGAGCTTATATCTCATGGCTATAATTAGTTAGAGCTTATTAAGATAAGTCAAGTCTGATTTTAAGGTTGCATGTAATTTATAAGTGTTACAAAAATAGATCTAGCTATGTACACATCAAGAAAATAAGCCAAAAGTCCAAAATGAGATCTAAACTATGTCTAGACCTAAAAATCAATCATAGATCCATGTACACTCATATATAGCCCACGGCTATATTTTTAAATCTTGGTATTTCCGGGATGGACATACTAGCTAGTTTTAAATCTTGTAAATAGTTACAAAAATACATCATGATTATCTAAGTTACATGCATGTTCCCAAGGTTACTCTCATTCCAAGAAAACAATATATAGCCCACGGCTATATTGTTTTCTCCCAATATTCCCATAAGATCTATTTAGCTTATTTCATGTTTATCATGTTAAGTTAACACTTATCACTAGATCTAGGTTTATATAAGCATGCATGTACATCTAACCCATTTTAAGTCATATGTAACCCACGGCTACATTTATACCCATAAGTTATATTTTGTGATTTTTATTATCTCACTTAACATATAACATTTCATATTCCATTATTCAAAACTTAGGAAACAAATTATATGGTCACCATTTATTTTAGCCGTGACCTTTAAGGTCGTGGTTTTAATGATCTTTAAGTTACATACGTTCATTTTATGAGATCTATGATTACTAGTTAACCATAGTCCCATAGAACAAGATTTGTAACCCATGCAACATTTAGATTTATAAAAGGTTTCATATGGTTTTCAAATCTAGTTTAAATCATAGAATACAAATCATATGTTTCTTATTAAACGATTTTAAATCATGAACATCATCTTTATAAATATGCCGTGACCTATAATGGTCATAGCTTTATCAAATCTTGATTTTAACATGTTATTTACTTGTGTTTATAGATGTATGATGATGCATGCATGAAGAAATGAAAGGACATGATGTGTATACCTTTCTTGCCTAAAATTACCAAGGATGATCTAGATGAACAAGGAGATTTGAGATCTACTCAAGATGATGAAGAAAACCCTAGTTATAACTAAGTCATGACCTATAATGATTTGGCTAGGGCTTGTTTACAAGAGGAATGATGCTACAAAATGATTTGTAATCAAGATGGGACAGAGATTTAGTTGATTTAATGAATCAACTTTGGGTTTTTGTGGCTTATAGCCGAAATGTAGAGAGAGATATGAAGAGAGAAGTGAGATTACATGTTTCAGGGAATGTGTGTGTGTTTTCGACTAAAAGGGGAGAGAGAGAGAAGGGCAAAAGGCATGACTTGTCTTGGTAAGAGTATTCTTGCCAAGTGTATGCCATTATGTTCCCCATGCATCTCTTCTTCTTCCACCTAAGGTGGGGTGCTGTGTTAAGCTAACCAAAAAGGGGTAATGGACCCTTGGCTTGGACTTATGTTGGACTTACACATAATGGCATCTATTCTTGGGCTAGTCCAAGAGTTTAAGTACATTCCTAGTTCACTTACACACATATCATGGCTACATTACCTAATGTAGTATATTTTCAAATTATGTTAAGTGTTGTATATCTCAATTATTAAGTATACATCTTACTACTTGTTATCCCTAGTTTTAGGTACATGGTTTAAGCTATGTAACTTATTTATAACCCATATAGATGTACAGGTATAAGTACATAATGGACAAGTTCACACACAACTTATAGAAGTATAGTACATGATTGAGTGTTCTAGGATTATTAAGTGGAAATTTATTATATTCAATCATGGTAAAATCATGGATTTTACACGTTAATCCGACACTTTATCGTGGAATGATCGGTACCCTTATGTATATCACAGCTAGTCGACCTGATCTTCAGTTTGCTATATGTATGTGTGCTCGGTATCAAACTCGGCCTACTGAGTTACACTTAGCTACTGTTAAACGGATCTTTCGGTATATTAAAGGAACCATTAATCGGGGAATTTGTTAGTCGAAGGACTCTCGATTACACTCATGGCATATGAAGATGCAGATCACGTGGGTTGTCAAGATACCAGGCGTAGAACGAGTGGAACTTTGCAACTACTAGGAGATCGACTAACCATTTGGTCATCTAAAAGGCAGAAAAGCGTTGCAATTTCAAGTACGGAAGTAGAATACATAACTATGTCCAGTTGTTGTGCTTAAATTCTTTGGATGAGATCGCAATTAACCGACTATGGTCTAGGTTTCAACAAAATTCCGATGTACTACGACAATAAAAGTGAAATTGCCTTATGCTGCAACAACGTTCAATTCTCCCGATCGAAGCATATTGACATTCGCTACCACTTTATCAAGGAGCAAGTGGAAAATGGAGTGATCGAGCTTTACTTTGTCCGATATGAGTATCAATTGGTGGATATTTTCACGAAGGCTTTAGATCGCGCTCGAATTGAATTTTTGGCCGACAAGCTAGGATTGAGAACTTTCTCGCCTGAGACTCTAAAGGAATTGGCAGATGAAGCGAAAGAATAGTGGCGGTAAACTATTATCCGTATCCTTGGTGATCATCTGTATATATTTTTTATATTTTTATATACAAAATCAAAATACAAAAATATAAAATCACATAAAAACCATAAAAACTGAAAAATTCAGAAAAATCCAAAAATATTTCACTTTATTTTTCAAAGGCATGTCTTTTGGGATGATAATATTTACGGCCTTAGAAATGTTGATTAATATTGACACGGCGCCATAAATAGAGTTCGTACAAAAGTTGTAAATATTTCATAAAACATGCCTAAATGGCTTGTAGTTATTTCAGACTGCAACACGTTTCTCATATTAAAGTCAAGTATTTCTAATGAAAGCTTTGGACAACAACGGGAATTAATTTTCTCGGGCATGGTTTACTTTATAACCATGTACGGGATTGTGTTTATGTTATAACACAATCTAACACGGAAATATGTACGCATCAGTGCATTTATTTGTTAAAACAAGAGAAATCTTGTTTTTATGAAGTTATCATCTCTACAATCGTAGCTATCTACTATTGGTTCCACATACTCGACGATGCGACTACTTAAACAATGACTACAACTCTTTCGATATAACACGGATCAACAATTGAGGGGAGCAATTGTCAAGCATTCAAAATCTTTGGTGCCGAGAGTGCCAAGCTCATAAACTGGTGTCAAGACAACAATACCAATCGTACATGTGGTGTCAAGAGATGACTTCAGACGTGACGAGGCGACCAACATTTGCTGACAAGAACCATTTGATCTCATCATATGATGTTCTCATCAATCAGGTCCAACCCTGTCAATTTATTCTTATATGGTGAATATGCGATTATATTACAAATTGGTATCATACCTCACACATTGGTATCATGAAGATAAATCGGACTTGCATTTTTCTTCCCAAAAACTTTGTTACAACTTCCTTAAATCAATTGATATAAAAAATATCGGTTGGGTTAATATTTTTAATATGGGGGAGAAAATGTGATTTAATATGAGACATGATTATTCAAAAATGGTTTGACTTAACGTGATGGCTCAACCCGACATGTGAGAAATGTTTTCGAATATCGTGGCACATGTTAAGGAGGAGAAAAATGGATTTGGATATCAAAATGGATTTCATGGTGATTTATACTTACCCACAACCCATTTATTTCACGACGATGAAGATTATGGTGACAAAAGGATGGTTGGATAGGTTAAGTCCAATGAGTCTTCCAAAACCGGAGGAATCTTCCCAAGGACATTCCTTAGCTAGAAATAGTAGTCCTTAAGAAAGATGGAGAAAGATTATGAACGTAGCTGAATGCCGACCAAGTACTTAAGTTAGCACTGGAACAATCACAACAAGGTGCTAGTTATGACGTATTGATAAGCATTGAAGGCGTTGAAGAATGAAAAAGAATTGTAATGATAAAGGGTGAAAAGAAAGAAGCCCTCCTTTCAACCTTAGGCAGAAACTGGGTCAACTCATATACTATTGAGATCATTTTTAACGATGCTATATTGAAGATAGACATCATGGACCCAGTGATGCAATGCACAACCCATCCCAGCTAACTCGGATATCTCTTAAAAGATATTTGTTTTAATCACACGGAGATCAATGCATTATCTATCGATTTATGCACTCCGAATATATTGATATTGAGATGGTGGCACTCCTCTCCAGCCTCCGATCACTAAATATCCAAAATGCATGATCGAGTCTAGAGCCATTTGAGATCATCAAATATCTCATTAGGACACACTTCCATATTTCCTCACTTCCTCACACTCTGTGAAAAGTAAGAAAAATATTAAGAGTCCTATGCAAAATCTTCATGATCTTGCCTGAACATCCGAGTAATACGCAAGTATTTACAACGAAGATGGAAATCCTTCTTGAGCGAACATTAAAAAGCTCATGGTAGGTGACTTGTGCGATTCTTTATGAATCAAACTTGTGATAACTGGACAACAACAGTTGTTTAATTCTTAATTGAATTTAAAAACGTTTTAGGCCTCTACGCAATATCTCAGTGATCTTGCTAGAACACTCAGAGTGACACCTTAGTGTTCACAGTGATGAGTGGAAATTCTTCTAGTGTTAACCTCAAACAACACTTGGTAGGTAACTTGCAAGATTATATAGGAATCAATCTCGTGACAACTAGAAAGCAACGATGGTGCGAGTCTTTAATGAATCAAACTTGTTCCAGGAATCGAAATTGACGGCTTCAATCATGCGGATAATTTTATCCAAATGATTCACTCTTTACGTTCGCAGTCAGATTTGGACGGTCGAGTAAAGAGAACGGGATTACCCACGAAATCTTGTCAAGGATATTTTTAATTAAATCTACCTACCACAAGTACGATATTTTATATCATCCAACGGTCTTCACCGACCGGAGGTAAAATGCTACCAAATTAGAATGAAATGTTAAAAGCCATTTCGTTCGTGTCTACATATGTTACTACATTTGAAGACGGTGGCGTTATGGTGTCCGAAACGAAGTCGTCCCCACATACTTATACTTTATGCACTTAATACTTCATCCAATCCAAGAAATCCTAAAAGTCAAGTCTTCAGCTGTATCGAACTTTGAAGCTTTCAAGAATTACGAAGGTATAAGTATGTGTGACATGAAGTCACGAAGAGGCGAATATCACAAGTGATGGACGCACAAGATCAAGGAAAGAGATTAATGCTCGAGATTGATATCAAAGATCACATCAACATGTTCACCAGAAAAGAAAAAGAAAAGAAAGACAAGACTACGAGCTCAAGACAAGCATAGTATGCTAGGTTTATTTTAATATTGTAACTCGGGTAACGCCCTTGTTTGGAGTGACCTCCCCTAGGGGGAGATTGTTGGAAATACGTTTTTACGTATTTAGGAAGATTCGGTCACTCCGATAATAAATTAAGTTGTAGCTCGTAGTCTAGTTACTTTACATTAATTAAACAAGGAAAAGCCCGGTCCATGTCATGTATGGCCGGCCCAACTTGTAAGCCCAAGCCCATCTCATGGGCTTGGTATATAAACCCTCTCCTTAGTTGGAGAGGGTGTGGTTCACATAATATTTCATATAGTTGAAGGTGTTTTCCCTTCACTTTCTCTCTCTAAGTGTGTGTGTTCTCACCATCACTCTATCTCTTTCTCTCTCTAGAATATAAGCAAGATTTACAATATCCTACACATTTTTAGCAAATGTTTAGTATTTTCGGTATGTTTTGAGTATTTCAAACGAGTATTAGGTATTTTTGCAGTATTATTCTTAAAATACAACTTATTATACATATAAATAGTTAATATAGTTGACAAACACAAGTTTTTATGGTGAGTTTTAGGTATTTTCAGGAAAAAATTGTAGGTTTTTCAGAAAGTTTGAGCTCTCCTGACCTTCGTTGACCATAGTTGACCGCCATTAATCGCCTTTTTATTAATCGACAAGGTTGAAGGCCTTGTAGCGGTTAATCAACGATTAATAAGGCTTGTAGACCTTTTATTGCAACATTGGTTTTTAGTACCAAGACCTAAAAATCAAACGGTAATTGGAACAAAATGGGCCTTTCATAACAAATTAGATGAAAATTATGTAGTATCAAGAAACAAGGCCAGACTTGTTGCTCAAGGATATAATCAACAAGAAGGTACAGATTACGACGAAACCTACGCCCCGGTTGCTCGACTAGAGTCCATAAGAATTTTACTAGCTTATGCGTGTGCTTATGATTTCAAACTTTATCAAATGGACGTTAAAAGTGCTTTTCTAAATGGTTTTATAAACAAAGAAGTATTTGTAGCACAACCTCTAGGTTTTGAAGATTTTGAGATGCCTAACCACGTTTACAAACTCAAAAAGGCTCTTTATGGTCTCAAGCAAGCACCCAAGGCATGGTATGATAGACTTAAATCATTTTTAATTGAACATAATACTCAATGGGTCTCGTGGACAACACATTGTTCACCAAGAAAAAGGAGTCACACATAATCATTGTACAAATATATGCCGATGATATCGTTTTCGGGTCTACATGTCAAGAACTATGTGATGAATTTTCTAAAATTATGCGCGACAAATTTGAAATGAGCATCATGGGCGAACTTATTTTTTCTTGGGTCTACAAATAAAACAAATATAAGATGGTATCTTCTTTAACCAATCCAAATATATTAAGGAAATGCTTCAGAAATTTGGCTTAGAAAAATATAAACCAACAAACACCCCAATGTCAACCAAAACTAAATTAACCAAAGATGGTGTTAAAGATTATGTGGATAATACAAATATCATGGTATGATTCGTAGCTTACTTTATCTATCGGCAAGTCAGCCAGATATTATGTTTAGTGTTTTTATGTGTGCACGTTTCCAAAGTTAATCCAAATGTTACACATCCCGAAGCGGTCAAGCGGATTTTTAGATACATCAAGGGCACAACTCATCTCGGACTATGGTACCTAAAGGGACAAGAATGGAAACCGTTTTCTATGTTGACTCAGACCATGCCGGTGACTATGTCAATAAGAAAAGCACAAGTGGCGTTTGCACATTCATAGGATGTTATATAATTTCATGGTTTTCAAAGAAGCAAATCGCACTATCCATTTCTACTACCGAAGCTGAATATGTATCGACGGGCAAAGCGTGTCAACAAGCATTGTGGATGAAACAAGCACTTGTCGATTACGGCATTAAGTTGGAAGACATTAAAATCTGGTGACAACAAAGGAGCTATTGATCTCAGCAAAAAAACCGTGTTGCACTCTCGAACCAAACACATCGAAATTCGGCATCATTTTCTTCCTGACAACGTACAAAAAGGTAACATATCCATTGAAAAAGTGTCCTCAAAAGATAACATAGCTGATATTCTAACTAAACCAATCAAACGAGAGCCCTTCAACCTTTTAAGACTAGGATTAGGACTCATGGAATTTTCTAGTTATAACAAAAGAATTTCTTCCATCAAACCCGTCGGACACTTTCCCTCATGGGTCCCTGGAAGGGTCCGTCTGTCTGAAAATTTTAACTACTTCATATCAGTAAAAACAAACATACACAAAAATACAAACTCATCTTTCTGAAAAACATGACCATCATCACCAAAAATCCATCTCAACCTCAACTATAAGGCAAAACCTATCAATTTCTTTGTACCAATCAATCTTTGTAAGTATCTCTATCATATTTCAATTACTTCTTCACATTATTCTTGAATCTGAGTCTAGTGTTCTTGTTAATTGCACAAAATTGAATTTGGGGATTCACCTAAGTTAGTAAAATTAACTATTGCATTGCTTGATAATACCTTAAAAACTCTTTGTATGCATAAACCCACAAACAAATTACTAGGAATTGGTAGGAATCCCTAAAGAACTTTTCTCTAAAATCTTCTCACAAATTAGGACATGAAAATCATTTTTAACACATTGTTAATGACAAACATCTAAAAACAAGGTTTTAGCATGGCATATAAGTCTCATGAACGCTAAAGGAATTGCATAATAAATATGAATGTTCGGGTACGTTCGTTTGAAGCTAAAGTGAAAATAAGGAGCGTTTAGGTTATCTCAAAATTATGCATTTTCTATTCTTACAAAAACTAATTTTGGGTCGAGATAACCGCAACTCCATATATGTTGCATATAGGCACACACTAGGCACGAGATTGCTTAAAATTCAAAGAATTTGACTAACTTGACAAAGTTTTTCCTTAGGGAAAAAATGCCTTCTGCATGGACTTACGATCACAAGGATACCTATAGGTATATCCCTAAGTTCCACAAATCAAAACACCTCAAATCTAGTCAAAGAGAGTTATGTCAAGAATTAGAAAACCGTACATTCCATGATTGTCGACTTGTCCATCACTCCTTCACGGATAATACCAATATTCGTGAAGTTTTCTCTAAAATCAACTTTGATTGGCTTTTGGACATGGATGAAAAAAATTGCCCTGAATTTGTTCTAGAATTTTACATGCCCGTTAAAGTGGCTTTTGATGAAAATCATGTTCTTTTGGTAAACTTTAGAGTAAATGGAACAAATTACTCTTACTCTTTGGATAAATTTGCACACACTCTTAGAATCCCAAATCAAGGAGCTTTCTTTTATTCCGACCTTCATTCACTTACCGCCCTTGAAAACACCAACATACCTAGAGAAGCCTAACATAGGTACAATACTAAACTAGATGATAAGGAGCTAGTCAAATCTTCCCTATTCAAGCGTCATGATAGTGACACTCGTCTATCTAAAACTATAATAATAATTGATAAAGAACCATATGGTATGGAAGCAAAGGAACTTAAGGAAAAGTATGAAAAATGGGAAAGAATCTTGAGATGCAATGTCATGTGTCTAGTAGGTAATAAAGATCACATCAATGCTTGTGAAAGTTACATGTTATATTTCCTTGAAACGAAACAACCCTTCAACCTTGCTTACTATGTTGCAAATTGGATGTCACATGTCCGTAATCTATACTCCTCCGTTCTTCCATATGGCATGTTACTTACTAGACTCTATCACTCAATAACACCTATCCCACCAAGGCCTAGTGGTCGTTTAGGAACATATCAACTTGTTGATAGGGTAATGACCTCAATTAGTGAAAAAGGGTTACTAGACCTTTGGCATCTCAATCTAGGGGAAAAGGAAAAAGACCTCACCCTCCTGTTAGTTCCTCCTCCTCATAGAGCAACAATGATGGTCTTCCTGAAAGTTTATGGACATAAATTTAGTAGTCGTGTGTTAGGATCGAACTCGAAATTACGGGACTGCACACAATACGTAAAGAGTTAATTATTTTATGAATGTATTTATTATATTTATTAAATTAAATCGAGCTATAAAATGTAACGAACGTTATTTATTGAAAGTTAAGTATAAACGATCGTTATGGAATAAAAAGGAAGGAAAAGAAAAATTACGGAACACCCCTTAGGGGGTCCCGCATAGTCGGCTACACAAGGGGGGGGGGGGGGGCAAAGGGAAAATTGTTTTACTTGGGCTTCAAGTTTAAGTACCTATATAAACACCCTTATACCTCATAAATTTTCTACACCACTTTTCCCCTTCTTTTTCTTTTGGCTGATCGACACAAAGAAAACCCAAGGGTTTTTCGTTTGGTTTGTTTGGTTAAAAGTATAATCTAGTCCTAGCCCCTCTCTAGGGTTGTTGGGTAGATTTTCCACAAGGCGTAGTAGCTCGGTTTACACGTACTAGACTTACAGTTAGCTCGTTGTATTACATGTATACAAGATCGTAATATAATCTTATCATAGCCTATATCTTGGTGATCTTACGTAAACCCTAATTTGGAGAATTAGGTTTTGTTCGAGGGAATTGCATTAGCTAAAAGGTACATAACACTAATTAGATTAATTATAATTGTGTTAATTAATGATCTTGTTAAATCGCTTCCGCTTTATGTGCTTTGATCTCGTTTAGGGTTTTAATAATTGTTATGAATAATAAACCTTCTGTGGCATCGAGAGCCGTTTTAACATGTTATAATTATCGAAAAATCTAAAATTTTTAACCAATAATTGTTTTGGGTTAAAAATTCATGTTTTTTAGGTTTTCTTAATATTAGGGTTTGGTTTTTTTATATAATTTTGTTGGACGAACTTTTTAATAAAAAATTAAAAATTTGAAACCCTAAATTTTACATGCTGTATGTTTTAGATTAAAATTACATGATTAATTGTTATGACATGTAGTTTTTTTGGGTTACGATCCGTAGAGTTTTAATTGTTAAGATTTGTGGCTGGATCTATGATGAACATGCATGTTTTTTATGGATCATAATATTGAAGGTGTGCTACATGTTTTATTTTGTTTCAATAAATCTAGAATCAGGAAAGACTTTTTATAAACATAAAAACCCTAGATTTTAATTTATTTAATAAAATCGTTTGCATGTGGCTATTTGATCAATTTAATTGTACATATAATTGTTATTATGTGTTTAGGATTTAGTGTTTTTTACCTATATGTTTTAATGCGATTTTATGTATGTTGTAAACAAGGGTAATTTTTTTAAGAATATTAATATGGACTAAATGATATGAAAATTAAGATTTGTTTTAAGATTTAAATTACACATAATTACGTTGATTGGTGATTTACAATAATAATTTAACGGCCTACTCAATTTTGACAAACTATAAAGTGGGTATAACACGCTACTGGTCATGTACACAGCTAAGGAAGGATGTTATACCATTGTCGCTGACCAAATTCCCGGCTCGCCTGTGCGTCAAAATTAGAATTACCTACGATTATTATTTGTTTTACACCTTAAAGTTGATTTACCGCAAATTCACATCTGAAACACAATGAATAAGGTTATTGCTTTGTGCGTAGCCGAGTTCTAGCAAAAGTACGTTTTGAATAGTTGTGGGTAAAATTCTTTAATTGGTATTAACCAATACCTCAACATAATATATGTAGAAATTTAGTCTCGTGAAAAAGTTTATTAAATGTTTTATTAAACTTATGATATGGAGATGTATGCATGCTTCTCCATACATTAATTTTGACATCAAATTTTATACCCTTAAATTTAAGTTGAATACCATCTAATTGACGGACACTTAAAGTCACAATTTCGTCGTATGAGATTTGGATGATGATGTGATGGAGAGAAAACTTTTCATAGAATGAGAATTCGTGTGATAAGTTTTACGTTCTTTAGATTAGACGACTTATTTAAGTTACTCAGTGAGATCTGGGAACTTAAGGTATTCGGAAGGGATGAAACATGTTTACAATGCAAAACGTTCTTTTGACAATGTATATCTCTTAAATATCTAGAAATTGGAAATTGTTTGCCAATAAATTGTTCTATAAGTTATTATGTTGAATAAGTTCATTACTAGCAGATCAACTGATGTAATGGATTTATGTCAATATAGGTTCTAGTTTCATGGAAAATACTATGGTTTATATACCGGGGTAATTTTATTTTCTTGAATGTATTTATCGAAAATACTAATAATTTGAACTTATTTCTGTAGAAATGGCTCAACCCGACAATAACGCTATAAGTTTCGCGTTCAATATATTTCTTGATCGTCATGAACTTACTGGGACGATCTTCAGTGATTGGTATCGCTCACTAAGAATTGTCTTGAGAGTAGCGGGTACTATTGATATCTTGTCCACGCCGTATCCGGCTGACCTTGCTGAAGAAGCTTCTGAAGCCGAAAGGCTT